>JAROYE020000039.1:0-625224 GCA_029619315.2 Dynastes maya
TGGTATTCGTCAACCATGGGAGTGAATTCTTACACGTTGGGGAACATGGTTGCAGGCAGCTTTTTATTATCCTGAACATTTCAAAATAGTAAAAGCTGTTGTTGCACAATTCAATCTTGCCGAAGCTGCAGCTATTAAGGAGAGCCAGTCGAAATCTCAAGATATTTCCGTTGAAACAGATTTAAAAAATATTCGTAGCTACTATAAAGGATTAGCTGACGCAATAGACCAATTACAAAATAGATCGTTATCATTATTGGAATCTCTGCAAATTATGAACGGGGTGCATACACAGCTACTGACTATACATGACGCAAAATATAATCGCGTTTTAGAAAAGTTTAGCACACTAAAACAAGTTTGTGATAGTGTATCGAATAATCCTCTGACTAAGTACAAAGAGTATTTTAATCAGGCGGTAGATGTTGAACGCTCTTTTTCAAAATATAAACTCCTTTTCTCACCACGGCGAACATCGCTCACCGAGACAACTGTGGAAACACATCTAATGGTGTCGACTTTTTGCCACTCTTATCCATATGATGTTAATACTGATAATGGTGCTTCTAGTTTTACTATTCCGTAGCCAAAGTTGCTTAAAAGGGTGAGTGTTTCACTACTTTTCTCATATTATAATTATATATTAGTTCTGTTATTTTTTTTTCTATTTTTTTACTATTGTTTTTATATACTAGGTAGGTACGGCTATGGCACGGCTCCCTATTACCGGGCTCTACTAATAATATAATGATCTTAACCTAGTAAATAATATAATGTAATAAGGAAAAGTTATTAAGGTATTTAAGGTATATAACATGTCAAATTTAAGTAAAATCCGTTAAATTCAACCGCTAATCGACTAAAATGGCAAGACTGTGCTATTGACTGGGCTTTGCCTCGGTCTGCAAACATCCTACTGCTTATGTCACAAGGGACGTAAACGCAGTGTTTCTATTGAAACAAGAGTTTTTATTGAGTGATGAGAACGTTTGCAAAAATTTGAAGCAACTGGATTGTTAGCGAACAGGAAAAGGCATGGTAATAAAGTAGTACATGAAATGCCAGGCATTGAAGTAGTTGGAAATTTAGCCATGAATACAGCCAGCTCTTTGTATCAGGTTGCAGCATCCACTAGCCCTTCTTACATATCGGTATGCGTAGCTGAAAAACTAGTGAAGCCGATTTTACGACCGACGACTAGAATTTTGCAAAAATATGACAATTAGTGTAAATTTTTTTTTAAACATGATTGTGTTGTGGTGATGGGTGCAATTTTTATTTAAATGAAAAAGATATCATTTGAGGTACGAACACGATAAATCATTCCATTTAATGTTCTTGGGGGAGTATTCGTGAGGGCGCAGTGTCGTCATAAGTGTGATTCATAGGCCAAAGTACATAGAAGTGCCTTTGGTTATGTTTATTATCGTTTTAGTTTCAGAAACATCTAAAGTGTAAATGAAAAAAAAATACATTCATTCCATTTGCACGTTTTGGGCTAGGCAACACAAATAAAAAAGCTTCTTATACCATTTTTACAACACAACGGCAAGATCATAGACATTCACCTTCAGCGCTATTAACGTTATTTTATCTTTAATTGTTAGATCTTGTAAATGTTGTATTCTAACAACTAATTAGTAATTAGTTGTTAGAATACAATTAGTAATTACAGAACAAATGTACCTATCTCATAGCTCTCTAAAAGCAAACATGTCGCAAAAATATCTTAAAACTGGCCCAAATTTCGACAAGCGGCCTAATCTGAGAACATAGATCTATTTTGCTCTATTTTAATAGTAAATAACACACAGTACAAAGATGTAAAATACATATGAAGAGCGATGTATAGATGTATACGCAAATAGGTTTTGTAAATTGACGTTTGAAACTAGCGCCATCTCTTCTCATATACTACAACGAAATGAAGGACGCAATAATCTTGGGATTCTTATTTAAAAAAAGAGCGACCTTAAATAGAATCGCGATTTACTATTGCATTATTATTGCGTATTATCAGATTCTAACAATAGAACAGGGTCGAAAGTCTACGAAACCTGTGTAGAAGGAGAGGTTTGCGGACACGCTAGGCGAACTGTCCAGGAAACGACCATTGCGTCGCACATGGCGACGGTGGTGGGGGTAGAGGTCGCGTTTGTCAAATTAAACGGAGCCGCTACGTCACGCCACAGCTGTTTTCTGGTTCGGTGCGAGAGGCAGAGAGACGCCAACCCGACGAAACAGGAGGTTCAGCTGTTCGCTCGTTTTGATTTAGACGACGCATTAAATCATGTCATCAGACACTGAAGCGGCGACGTCCAGCACAGAGATGATTGCCGAGACGTCAGACAATACCGAAAAGATGGACGAGATCGACGAACCCGAAACGAAACGTCGAAAATTGACCAAGAACAATGAGACGGACGAGAAAAAGAACCGCTTGGAGGATCGTCTGGGCGGCATCTTGTGCTGCGCAGTTTGCTTGGACCTGCCCAAAGCCGCAGTTTACCAGGTAAGTCGCGATTTATACACTTTTTTCCCTACGTACACTAACATCTAACTCTTTCGAATATCCATATTCAAAACGATCGACCATTTTGTTTAGAATCGTTCGACTTTCGAACGGACAAAATACGCGAAAATTTCATAACAACGCGAAAAAGACACGTTCATTAAACCATAAAATACTCAATTAAAACAGCGGCCTTGAGCTTGTCTCTCTATTACGTAAGAGATTGTGTGCCTCAGTTCTTTGTTAGGCACACTGCAGAGTATCTGCAGACAATATTGATTTTTCTCAGCTGGAAGATGGTCTATAAATATACTTTTAGGAGAATCTGTTCTTACAGATATGGTAGGAAGAAAGGTTGAAATTTCTTTGTTCCATATCTCGCGTTTTCCAGCTTGAAAATTGGCCTTTAATTAATTTTAAAAGAACGAAACAATTATATAGTATTGCGCATTATATCTGCTTGATTCTTAAATTCAAGAGTTTGTATAGAATTTAAGTAAGTCTTTACAAAACGAATTTCCTTAATTAATTAATTAATTAAAACCGATAAACAGGTCACTTTATTTACATGATATTGTTACCTATTTATACACATTTTTTTCTTGTATATATATCTTAAACAATATAATGTAATATCCAATAATACACAAAAAATTGTACGTATCGTGTAATACTATATACTTATTAATAATTTATTGAATATTATTTATTTAATGTTAATGCAAATACGAAGGTTTTTCAATAAATGTTTTTTAAATTTGTATTTTAGTGATTGATTATTTAACTTAGATTTAATTACACTTAAATCCCTCTCAAACAATCCCAAATTTTCCCTTTTTTTGAAGAAAATATTAATTAGCACGGGAACTATTTCCGTGGAAAAGAAAAACAAAAGAGAAAATTTAAAAAATGGATAAGGTAGGCGTTTCTCAGGCGTAAACCGATTATTTTTTTTGGTAAATTTTAGAATTAAGGAAGGTAAGGTTTTCCATGATGTGATATCCAAAAACAAATGATATTTTCATACCTATGTATATCTCTGTCTCTCTGAAATTATTTTTATTTTTCTCATTTTTTAGTATTCTTTTTTTAACGTGTTATATTGATATTTACAGGGTTTAAAGAAGAGCGGTGAGTATACTCAACAAATTTTTATTTTAAGATATCTCTCCAATTAAAAAAAAAAATCAACAAAATGGAACTCGCATACTAGAAAAGAAGATGACAACCATATTCGATACGATCCGATATTGTTTTTTGTTTCGTTTTTTTTTTGTCGTTTCGTTCCTCCTATGTTTTAAACCAACAATCATTGTTTCCAAGGCCAACTAATTACGCCGTTTACATTTCTAAGTGACAAACAAATTTACATATGGGTAAACTTAAACTGATTGGAATCTTTGAACTGCTAACCTTTGGTATTGAATTTAGCGATAAAACCCAGGAAATTTAACGGCAATTATTGATGAGTCACGCTATTTTCTTTTGTTTGGCAATTTATCATGATAAATGTTGTTTTGTCTACTTCTAATATATCCATTACAAATGTATGATATAGATTAAAGAAGGTTAAGGTTATTTTTTACGTATTTCATAAAGAATTGGCTTTGTAATAGTTCGACGGAATGTACCTCCTCCAAAATGATCGTTTTTCTTTTGTTTTTACCATAGAATTCTATTGTAGAGACCTTTCGACGCCCCAAAACGCGTTTTTTTCTCTTTTGGTGCAAGTTTTATTACGTGAAAGGGTTCTCGCCATGCAATTTCTTTTTTTTTTCCTTATTGCCTTTATAATATACTATTAACGCTCTATGTGCGTATCTTGCAGTGTAACAATGGCCACTTGATGTGTGCCGGCTGTTTCGCCCATCTACTAGCCGACGCAAGGCTCAGAGACGAGACCGCCACCTGTCCAAATTGTCGGGTGGAGATCAGCAAAACTGCGGCCACCAGAAACTTGGCTGTGGAAAACGCCGTCTCCGAATTGCCATCCGAATGTCAGTATTGCGGCAAAGAGTTCCCCAGAAATACGCTGGAAAGGCATGAGGACCAGATGTGCGAAGAAAGGTAGGATGTATTTTAGCAAAATTTTTCTTTTTTGCTTTGGCTGGGATTTTGGGGAAAATTGGATAATTGTTGAAATGCTAATGCTTAGAGTGGTGGTCATATAATTAAGAAAAAAAAATGGTTTGGTATTAATATTTTGTGAAATATCTTTTGTTTTTTTTAATATAGATGAACTTGAAGAAATTTCTCGAAGTGTTCGGTATAAAAGATATTTTTTCGTGATTTATTTGAAAAGATAAGTCTTCTTAAACTTGTAACACTGAACAAAAGATAACGTGAATAATGTATAATCATAGCAAAGACTGTGGGGTAGTATGGCAAACACTAAAGTATCGATACACTCCGCACCACACAAGTTATTTCATTAATTCGGAATGGCTGTTTTACAAGGAGAATCATGGCAAACAACGCGAAGTATCGGCACACTCCTCACCACACAAAATTTTAATAAAATTAATCCGAAACAGCTGTTTCGAGGGCTCCTGGGCAACCTCATTATCAACCGAATGACCGAACAAATCTGCATGCCCAGATTTATTCGGTCATTCGGTTGATTTATTTTATATAGATAATGTTGCTGTTTTTTTTTTTATATACGCAGTCCGACAAATAAGTTCCGAGACTCGAACCATATCTGGGTAACTAGTAGCGCCATCTATGTGTTCAGATCGGCGTTTCAAAGCTGTGATATTCCTCTTTCTAGCAATACCAATTTTGCTTCAATCGGTTGACAAATAGCAAAGTTATGACAGTTCTCCCAAAACAACTTTGTTGTCGATGTTGACATATTAACAGAACAAAGAGCAATTATCAAATTTCACGCAAAACTTTGCAAAAATGCATCAGAAACATTCCGGTTAATGCAGCAAGTGTACGGCGATGATTGCTTGAGTAGAGCAAATGTTTTTCTGTGGCATAGACGTTTTTTTGGAAGGCAGAGAGACGTTAGAAGATGATAATCGTGAAGGAAGGCCAATTCCAGCTCGGACACCCGAAATGATCGAAAAAGTACGTGATTTTATTGCAAATGATCGCAATGCTTCGCTGAAAATGATAGAACAGGCTTTAAACATCAGCAGAGAAACGATCCGAACCATTCTTCACGAGAATTTGGGCAACCCGACCGGAATATCGTGATCCAGAGACCTGGTCTCTGTTGCACGATAATGCACACCTCACTCATTATTCGTTAATTTTTGGCTCAAAATCAAGTCTGTGTGTTGAATCATCCACCTTATTCACCTGATTTGGCCCTGTGCGACTTCTCTCTATTCCCAAAATTAAAATTTAAGTTGAAAGGATGTTTTTTTAATGACATTTCGACCATCAAAACAGCTAGAACATGAGCACTGGATGCAATTCCACAAAATGAGCTAGAACACGCATTTGAATCGCTGTAACGAGTGTATTGAAACTAGAGGAGAATATTTTGAATAAAAAAATCGAAAAATATTCAGATATCTTGTTTCAATGATGTTTTCCACGGCCAGTCTCGAAACTTATTTATCGCACTGTGTATAACAAAAGTTAGTGTAAAACGATCGATTTCGCCTGTCGATAGCCCGTTATTTGTGGTGAGAAGGTTGGTTAGATTCTTTTTGTTGTGCTGGATATGTTTTGGTATGATGTTGTCCCTTCTACGTCTTAACAAGAAAATTATTAGATCTGTTTAAAATTGTCGCTAATTGGGTGTTTAATTTTGCCCATTTCTTCAAAAGTTTTGTAGCAATTTCATCGTAGGTGAAAGGTGAAGCAATCTCTTGATAGACCCATATATAATGAAAAAAACAAAAGCTACGTACTCGACCGTACGACGCTCCCAAATTCAATTCTAAGTGGACAAAATTATTTTCTTTTTGCAAAATCAACTTAAAATAGTGTAAACGTTATTGGAAAGATAAAGAAAAAAATAAAGTACTAGTTTTGTTGCCATTGTTGGCCATTTCTTTATTTTATCTCGAGAAAATAAGTCTATTAAACATACAAACATAAATCTTATACTTAATTATTATCAGTATCTTCGTAAGTATCAGCAAGATCATCATCATCGTTTCCATTAACTTCTTCTGTTTCCGCTAAAATATCTGGTGCTTGTAATAAATGTAAAACATCTTTTGGACAAGATCTTTTTACTTTCTTTCTGCTGGTTTTCTGTAAGAGCTTATAATGGGATCAGAAGAAAGCAAGAGCATACGTAACACATCCTACACGTTTTGCTTTCTCGAAAATTTTGATGATGTTTGAGTGCTTCACTTTGAATTAAGACACGTTCTGGGCACATTCAGGACTAATCTCTTTAATTGTTTGGCTTTTAATATGATCGGTTTTTTTTTTTGGCTTTATACCTCGTGTTGGTGAAGAGGTAACTTTTGTTATCATTACAGCAGCATCTATTTTTCTTACTGATCGTCGACTAGTACTAGCGGGAAAAATCAGTTCTTCCGGAGTGTGTTCTTTTACCATTGTTTCGAATCGTCGTTTTTTAGTTTTGGCACTACTTTCACTAAAATCTTTTTTTAGTCGTCCCCGACTGGGAGTTTTCTGTAGACTGGGTCATCATTTCCTTTGTTATCTATTTTGAATTTGTTCTTAAGTCACTCTGCATACTTTCGTTTAAAAGCAGGTTTGTAACAATTAACTTTCACCAATAATGTAAATAATAAATACGCGCAAAAGTTATCTCTTTTTTTTAATGACCGTCAGCTACATTATACTTCTATTTGACATAAGTGTAAATACTGCTAGTTCTTTTATCACACTCTTCATGACACCAGACTTCAAACGGTTCGTGGTAACGTATCATATCGGTGGAAATTCATACATGTCTAGAAAGAAAATATAATTTTATACACAGAGGTAAGTTTAGGGTGGTGGAATTAGTTTCAATTAAACACAAATACTCTATACTAACAGTATACTAAGAATTTTAGGATCAATAATTTAAAAAAATTCTAAAAATATATTTTTTTTACAAGCTAGCGTATAGTTAGTGAAGTGGTAGTTTGGAAAATGTATTATGTCAAATATTTACACCATAAAGCCCAGCTGTCATTCTAAAACGTATAGGATATTCAGTATAGCCACCCGATATATATGAAATTCCCTCTGGCGGATACTAGTTCTGCTTCGTAGCCACAATCTCCCTTCAGGGTACTACAAATTTAAAAAAAGTCCAGACAACGACGATCTTGGTGAATCGAAGACGAAACTACTCTTCTTTTCATCCTCCTCATTTCGTAAATTTTGACAAATTGTCCTACAACAAACAACAGGGTAAATTCAGAGGTATTTCTAGCAGGGTTTCGTAAATTAAATATCTATCATAAAGTTAATAAGTAGAACGTCAATGAATTTTGTAATAATTATGTTGTCAGTTGTATGTTCTTTCAGAAACAGACCACATACCCGGAATTTCTTCTTCTCAACGTCGTTTTTCATTATTATTATTTGCGTTCTAAGCGCTTTTCTTAAATAGGATGTCCGACACCTTCTTCAAATTATCATCTTTCATCAAATTAATAGCTGTGTTTTACATGGCATTGCAATAGCATGTAATGTACTTACATGCTAATGTAAGTACGCTACAACTACAATGTTTGGAAGTAGTAATGAATTTTACAAAAAGAAATAACCGTCACAAATTTTGGGCATTCTTTCAGCAGTTTGTCTAAGTGACTAAACACCAGTTTATTGCCACGCCCAAATGAATGTAAATAATCCCAGAGTTGCTGGGTATTTTGTGTTTACCGTTCTTTTGCGTCTCTCAAAAGTTTTATGGGTGATAGTTTGGGGCTTTGAGGAGGTCGTCGCTTCTTGGAAATTTGCGACAATACTGTGTATAAATTAAAACTACCAGGACCAAGGTACGTATGCGGAATCACAAGGGATTCTGCTAAAGGGAGACCTGGGTTTGGTTAGATAAAGGGCATGAAAAAAACTGCAGGTTGCGTGAAGGTCAGCTCCATACTAAAGCACTAACAGGGAATGGACTATTAACTTAATTAGGGACAGCAAAAAAGAAGTCAAGACTATTACCGCGTTGGTAACTGGACACTGTCTCCTGAAAACGCATCTACACCACCGTTCATAAGTATTCGGACATCTCAAATTTCAGGATAAATCATTAAATATTAAAATTGAAATATTAAAATATGTATTTGGTATCGGAGGCATCTTTGAAATTAATTTTAACCATGTTTCCGGAGTTATTCGAGCCCATGCTGCTTGTAGTTTGTTCCACATGTCATCTGCTGAAATTGGAGCAGTTTCTCTTTCCGATCGAGTTCTTCCCATAATAACTCGATGGGATTCAAGTACGGGCTTTAGGGTAGCTATCTCATGATTGCTAGTGTCCCTTCCTCTTCCAACTGTTCTAAATATTGCCTGCATAATTTTGAAGTGTGTTTTGGATCATTGTCTTGTTGGAATACAAAATTCTGACCCAAAACTCTTACACCAGAGGGTATTGCATTTTCCTCTAAGATGCGTTTGTATTGCTCTTTTCTCATTATGCCTTGAATTTTTACGAGATCACCTGACCAGCAAAACAACCCCAAATCATTACCGAACCATCGATGTGTTTGACGGTAGAGACTGTGCATTGCTCTAGCGCACGTTCGCATACAGATTTTACAAACATTCGTCTTCGCGAACCGAAAATCTTGAAATTGGATTCGTTGGTCCACAATACCTTGGTCCAATCTTCTACCGTCCAGTTTCGATGCTCATGTGCCCATTGTAACCTCCTTCTCTTATTAGTTTGGCGAAGCAAGGGCTTTCGCATCACAATTCGTCCGTAGGGACCGGCTTTTTTGCAGACGACGTTTAACCGTGGACACGTCGGCTTCGGAAGTACAGTATTGATTTCTGCGGCGATTTCTGGTGCTGTTTTTTTTCTATTTCGCTTGCTGGACACCGCGATTGCAATATTTTAAGCTGATGTTGTCGCCCTTGGTCCACCACTTCGTACTTTATTTAGAAAACTTCCACTTTCACTGTATTTTTTGATGTTATTATCAACAGATGGATTTAAATGTAATTTTCTAGCAATTTGACGATTGCTTATGCCTAAGTTATGTTGTGCTACTATCGTTTCAACACTAATTTCTTTCCCTTTCGGCATGTTTTAAAATTTTAAACGAAATTATAAACACTATTCGTTAAGAGATGTTGTCGCTACTAACATGGAACGATAATTGACCGTAATTTAAAAATATCACTTCAAATGGCTTTATTATAGCTTCATGATTCATAGTGAAATTACCGAGACATTTTTCCTGGAATTTCAAGAAATACGCACTTTGTCGTCGCTTCTACCTGCGCTTTTATGCCGGTAATACCTCTCATACAGATAAAAGACATAAATAGACCGATATTATTTAATGAATTTAAGTGATTCTTACTGATTATTAGCATACTATTCAATAGTGCTAGAATGTATTTCCTAAATACATTCTTTGTATACAAAAATCTAAAATCCAAGGGTGTCCAAATACTTATGAGCGGTAGTGTATATAACCTTGGTGTAGAAGGTGCGAACTGTAGAAGGAAACGAGTTAGCATGTGTGAACAACTAAAAGTACTCTGGCAGAAACATTTGGGGGGAGGGGGATCTACTGGAGCTTCGAGTGGCTTTTATAGAGAACACTAACCTGCTTGGATGGAAATGAGAGTCTTATTAGAGATATAAAGAGCATTAAGCTTAAATGCCTGGAATATTGGTGTTCAACTCAAACACTGTGAATAAACGATGAATGCAACTAAAACCAAATAAATACTTGTTATTTTTCAAATATATTCTTAATTAGCTGACCACCAAGCGACCAAAAGCGACTCTCATATCAATTTAAATTTTAAACCTGTTCCAGAGATTATGCAATATCGATAACTACATCAATGGTTATCTCCATTGTAATTAAACGTCTCTCATCTTACAAATATTTTCATTTATGATTTCATGTTTTGGGCATGCTGTATAATTGCTTCTATTGCCTATCATTAGAATCCCAACCTTTCCAACTGTGAGTCCATTCCCGAAGCTTTTTCCCATTTCACCGCATTCGAATAATATAAAGAAGTAAAACATAATTTAAATATCTAGAATCCGACTTGGAAATTATTTTTAGAACTAATCCGTCCCCTTGCAGGATATCCGGCTGTAAATATAGCCGGATAGGTTGCCCATGGAGGGGTCCGATGCACGAAAACAAGCAGCACGAACAGGACTGTCCGCATCCACGTCGTACCGGTGCCGAAGTGATGGAGGCGTTGCAGATCATCGATCAGCGGGTAGCTGATGAACGGAAGCTATACGAGAACATCTTCGAATTGCTGGGATACGAAAAGATCACTATGAACGGTAAAACACGTTCGAAATCTTTTGAGGCAGCATCGTTTTGATGTAACGAGTATCTTTTCTGGTTCTTGTTTGATCTTCCAGACTTGCAGCTGAAACCGTATCGCACGGAAGAGTTCGTCCATCGGTTATACTACGAAACCTCACGATTTTCGGCTTTCAATAACCAATGGGTGGTCAAAGCTAGGATAAACAATAGCCAGAAGGATCCCACACAGAGTTCGGAGCGTGATATGACCTATCAGGTATTTTTTTTTTATACAAAAATCAACTTTTTTATGTTGTGGTCTTCTTTAAAGTATTTCATATTGAATTCACAAAAAATACATTTAAATACGTTTTAGAAAAGAATAATGGGCCACGATGTAGAACTTGCGGTAGTCCCGATAGTAAAAACGTTCCCTTAATCTCAAATATTGAAATTAGATTTTGATTTCGGCTATAAAACATCACATTCTTATTGCAGCTGATACTGAAAACCAGAACCTCATGCCCTTTGAATATCCATTTCGTGATATTACACGGTCCCTATGGTGATATGAAAATCCTTCCTAGGATCTACCGTTTCGACTTCACAGAAGACGAAAATGAAAGTCCATATGTACCCCTCTCCTTACCTGATACGGCGGAATGTAATCGGTTACTGGCAGCGAAAACCATCAGTTTTAGGTAAGCAGTTTACTATATTAGTCAAAAGGATTTTCCCAGCACAAACGCAGAAGAAGCGCTACCAATCAGTAAAAAGACCTTTGGTTCAATTTCTTAAATTCACAAAAATATGTCGTAAACCAAGAAAAATGTCTCTATTAGTAGAGTAACCTAAACTTGCGGACTCGCATAGGCGTCGGTATTACGGGTTAATATAAGAATACGAAAAATTCATAAATTAAACCGGTAGAGAAGCAGGCATGTAGTGTCGACCTTGAATATAAATCATGTTAAACCGCGCTGAGAGAGATTTCGTTTTAGTACCGGTTGAGCTGTTGCAGAGATTAGTCGAACGGTCAAGGTTATGTACTTACGTGTCGCTTTTGAAAATATAGCTGGTGTTTTTTGTGTGTTGTAGTATTATACCAAGTACATAGTTAGTGTATCGTTTCATATAGAACTAATATTTACATACCTAAGAAAACACTACCTCGTAATAGATTTGCTACTAATGTACATAAGTATGTGTCCCTTTTTCCCCATTTAAAATCTGACGGTGGTGCAGTTTTTTGCTTAATATGCAATATTCGTTTGGCTGCATTGGACAGAACTGATTGCCAGAGGCATGTCAATGGTATTAAGCATATGAGAAATGCAAGAACTGAAATACCTTATACACTATTCCTCATAGATTTATTAATTATGTTTACCTCTTGTAATCTTCCGTTGTCGTTGGTGAGAAAGCAGCTTTTAAAACGTTTTGGCGACAATACGTTCCAAAGTACCCATTACCCTCACAAACACAATTACAGAATCATTTGCCGCGAATGAAAGAGATGCTAGAAAATGTTGCCTAAACGTGATTTGTGTTCCAAAAAAATATGGATTACCGTGGATGAGACGACCGATATAAAGAAAAACAGTATTGTGAATGTAATAGCTCGCGTTTTATCTAGCGAGAACACAGCATCTCGATATTTGTTAGCTTGCAAACGTGTTCAACAATGTACCGCGGAAAATATTCAAAAAGTGATAATGAACGCTTTGAAAAAATTTAAAATTGCCAGATCAAGTTGTGATGATTGTGACAGATAGTGCAGCAACGATGTTAAGTGTTGGGCGATCCTTAAAACATATATTTCCTAACTTAATACGTATAACCTGCGTGCCGCATGCTTTGCATTTAGTTGGTGAAGTTGTTCGACAACATTACGGAAACGTTGATCGTATGATTGGAAGTACTAAAGCAGTGTTTCGTTAATCTCCTAAACGTTTAAAAGAATTTCGTAAATTTTGTCCAGGTATTCCAGAACCTCCTGAACCAATTTTAACGCGATGGGGTACTTGGCTAACAGCAGCTTCTTACTATTTGATCCATTTTCAACAAATTCAATCAGTTATAATGCGATTTAATCGGAATGAATCCAAAGCAATTAGAGAAAGTCAAAGAGAATTTCAAATTCCTCAACTTTTAGAAGATTTAACAAGAATATGTACCAATTATACAGTATTGCTAGATGCCATCAGAAAACTACAATGTACTGAATTGTCATTGCAGGAATCATTAGACATAGTGGAGAGTGTAAAAAATAAATTACACACATTAAATGATACGCCAGGATTATGCGCTAGTCAAAAGTTGGCAGATGTTTTAAGGAAAAATCCCGATTTTAATACTTTAGAGGCCATTTATAATAAGTGTAAGAATAGTGAACTTTTGAGTGATTTTGAAAAACAGTTTCTACATGTAAATGTAACTTCCTTAGATGTGGAGAGATCGTTTTCTATGTATAAGAATATTTTTTCTTGTCGACGCACAAGGTTTAAAGAAGTAACTGTGGAAACATACGCAATGATGCAAGTTTACAGTAGTTCACATCCTGATGCCTCTAATTTGTTGAATAATTAGCAAGTAAGTTTATTTATGAATTTTTCGTATTCTTATATTAACCCGTAATACCGACGCCTATGCGAGTCCGCAAGTTTTGGTTACTTTATCTATTAGTGAATCAAAATCTCTTATTAAATTCCAAAATCGCTGGTAAATTAGATTTTAAAATTCCTTCCGTGACTTTTGTCGGTTTAGAATGGCACACTTATACGAATCATTGAAATGCAAATCTCAAATTATCGCAACTATCTTAAAAACTAACCTAAGTAGACATAATGAACGTCAAAGGAAATTTACATGAATTGAAAGGGCATCTAAATAGCTCTAATGCATAATGTTCCGTTTAAAAAAATATACAGGGTGTCCCAACCTTCTGGAATTGTGGGATTGCGCCTATACTATAAATACTAGGAAGTTAAAATTTTCTGTTGGCATATTAGACACTTCGGAATATCTTCTAAAAATATTCTTGCATATACAGGGCGATCGATAATTAGCGAACCACGCATCTACTTTGTTATTTTAAATAGAACACCCTATATATTATTATGGTTTTATTTTCTCTACCTAAAAATAAATCAATGCAATATAGGTTTCGTGTGTCTATTTTTAACAGATTTTGAGAAATTTAAAATTTTGTCCTCGATAGCCTAAAAGCAGCGATATTTATTTCCTTTAATAAATTCAGAATGCAAATACATTTTAGCGTAAATTTTTATTATGTTAAATTAAACATTTGGTTCTATTTAAACGTGGTATCAGAACGCCTAGGAAATATACAGGGTACTCATAATTGAAGACCAAACTTGGCTAAATTCAAACACCGGAAACTTCCTTTTTTTTAAATAGCACTGTATATTTTTTTTGTATTCATTGTATAGGAAATTCAAACCTCTAACATTTTCGTATAAGAATGTTTATGTCTAATAAACATAAACATTAAACAAGATATTTATTGTCATTGAATATTGATATTCAAGTGCTTGTAGTGTCAGCGTTGTTTGGTTGCCATGGCAACAGTAAACAAGACGTTGACGTCGACGTAGAGCATCGCAAACTGCGCTGAAAGTCAGTGGCTGACGCATAAAAGTTTACACAAAATAAACCCGGCCGGGACAATTCGGTATAAGCGTCAGTATAACTGCGACTCGAAAGCCGATCTGTCGTGTATGCATCTACGCTGTCGTATACTATATCGTAGTTCTACGTTTGTTTTGAAAATGTTTCCTACGTCGCGAAAACGACCAAAGTTGGACACTATAAGAGAATTTATTGCAGAAATGCCTGATTTAAAGTGTGATGGCGCTAAAATTCAATGTGTAGTGTGTAAAATAGATTTAATGTGTTGGTCGAAAAGTGATTGTCTACGGCACGTAAATAGTGCAGGGCATGTTTCAAAAAAAAATTCCACACGAGATTATGACAAATTTAAATTTAATTTATGTGTTTATTGCATGTAATTTACCATTTCATTTACTAAGGAAGAAAGCATACGTCTCGTTTTGGAATAAATATTTGGACTTTAAGTTACCAAGTGAGAGAACATTACAGAGAGTTGTGCCGTCTGCTCGTGAGCATGTCGAGAAAAGAATTAAGTCGGAGTTGCAAGATAAAAAACTGTGGTTATATGTGGACGAAACAACAGATCGTAAAAAACATTCTGTGGTTAATGTAATGGTACGCACAATGGAACCGCATCGACCGTCACCCTCAATTTTACTAGCTTCCAGACGAATACAACAATGCACTGCCGAAGTAATTTCAATGTTGGTGTTAAATACATTGGAAAAGTTTGAACTTTCAACAAATCAACTGTTGATGTTTATGAGTGATGGTGTCGCAAACATGCTTGCTGTAGGTCGATCTCTTAAAAAACATTGTGCTAACTTGTTGCATATTACATGTAAAATTCATACTCTCTCGTAGCAGATAGTATCAGAAAATGTTATCCCGAGGTAGACGCTCTAATAGCACATGCAAAAGCTGTGTTTGTAAAATCCCCAAAATGTATTCGGGAATTTCATAGACTATGCCCCGGTATTCCTGAACCACCACAACCTATTCTTACTCGTTGGGGAACATGGTTAGAGGCTGCATTTTATTATCTTAAATATTTTGAGAATATAAAGAACGTGATTTTAGAATTCGACCCAAAGGAAGCTGCGGCTGTCAAGGTAAGCCGCTTGAAATTTCGGGATAGTCAAGTTAAAACAGATTTGGAAATTCAGAACAATTACGTGGGACTAGCGGATGCGATAGAAAAACTACAAAATTCTTCGGTGTCGTTAGCGGAATCATTGCAAATAGTGCAACATGTTCACGCACAGCTGTGCGCGATAGAAGACGCAAGAAATGTTTGTGCTTTAGAAAGGTTTGAAAGTGTTTTAGATAAAGACTCCGATTTTGGCACATTAAGACAAATTTGTGAAGGTGCGTCAACAGAACAGTTAAGTTATTTGAAAGATTATTTTACTTACGCAAATATAACGTCACTAGATGTAGAACGTTCGTTTTCGGCATACAAAAACACTTTTTCTTCACGCCGCACTCACTTTGCCGAAACAACTTTGGAAACACATCTAATGTTACAAATATTAAATAGACATTATCCACTTTGTGATTTCACGGAGGACTCTTAAAACGGTAAGTGTTTGAGCACGTATCACATTTAATTTATTTTGTGTAAACTTTTATGCGTCCGCTACTGGCTTTCAGCGCAGTTGCGTTGTTCTACGTCGACGTATTTAAATTGTCATTTCAAAATGTCAAGTCAATTTAATTACTTCAAAAAGAAATTCGCAAAAGGACAGTTAGGTAATTGATATGATGTTTGTTATTAGACATTAGACGATTGAACTGCGATGTCCACATTCGAAAACATATGTGAAATTAAATCAATGATTTATTGTTACTGAAAACATCTACTAATATTGGAAGAAAAAAAGAATTATAGTATTAATATATGTTTTTAGCCAAAGAAGCAATATTTTAATAAGGGCTATACAGACTAACAATAAATTTCTGCAATCGTTTGTAAAAACTGTTCTCCACATTTCTTAACATATTGATGGTAACACTGTGGAATGCTTGAGTTATCCTTAACTCCATATTTTCCTCCGTAGTAGGTTGTAAGACATAAACTTTATCTTTTATATAACCCCAAAGAAAGAAACCCATTGGCGGTAAATCACAAGATCTAGCGCGCTAAAGTATTGAACCTCCACGACCAATTCATCCATTACGGTAAGTGTCGTTAAGATAAGCCTTAACATTTTGGCAACTATGGGGAGGCGCACCATCCTGTCGTAACTACATATGAATTCTTTTGTGGATATCTACATTTTCAGGCAGAGGTTGTAATTCATTCATAAGGATGTTCAAATAATTGTTTCCGGTAATATAACCGTTGAAAAAGTATGGTCCGTTGACGTATTCCTCAATTAATCCTCCCCAAACATTTACCGACCAAAAATTTTGGTTATCTACGTGATGCACCCAATGCGGATTTTGGAGGGTGTAATAATGCATATTATGCCGATTTACAAATCCATTACTTTTAAATGTAGTTTCGTTAGAAAATAATATGAATTTATAGAAATCGGGGATGTCGTTAGTCTCTTTCATCAAGAGAATGATGTAATTCTAGTCGATATGGATGAAATTTATGTGTCTTAGTTATTCTATTTATAGTCGTCCGACTTAAGTCAAGGGATGTGCATATATGTCGAACAGATACGTGGGGATCTTCTTCCACAGTTAGCAGGACATTAAGGCGGTCATCGTCATTGTTTGCCCTTTTATTTTGAAATAGATGCTTCATGTAATTAATTTTCCCAGTAGCTTCAAATCTTCGTTTCAGTTTGAGAAATGTTTTTGGTTGCGGACATCGTCGTTCAGGATAACGCAGCTTGTACATCCTGCTAGCTAATACACTATTTCTTTCACTTTCCCCTAATACATAAATCATATCTATTCACTCTTCTTTTGCGAAATTCATTTTGTAAGTAGTACAAGTTTAGACATGTCAACGTCAAGTTTTTGTTTAGTGTTGCCATGGCAACAAAACATCGCTGACACTATAAACATTTGGATATCAGCATTCAAATGCACGATTCAGCTTTGACTATAAATATCTCTTCTATTTTAATATTAGACATATGCATTATTGTACAAAAATGATAGAGATATGAATTTCCTATAGGGCGAATACAAAAAATTTAGGGTGCTATTTAAAAATATTGTGTTTCCGATGTTCGAATTTAGCCATGTTTGGTCTTCAGTTCTAAGCATCCTGTATATTTCAAAGAGGTTCTGAGACCACGTTTAGATAGAGTCGAGTCTGTAATTTAATACGGTAAAAAATTACGCTAAAATGTGTTTTCATTTCGACTTTATTGAAGGAAATAAATATTCCTGCATTTAAGCTATTGAGGACAAAATTGTAAATTTATCAAAATCTGTTAAAAATATACATATGGAACCCATACTGTGCTGACTTATTTTTAGGTGGAGAGACTAAAACTGTAATAATATACAGATTGTTCTATTTAAAATAACAAAGTAGATGCATAATCATCGATCGCCCTGTATGTGCAGAAATATTTTTAGAAGATACTCCCAGATATCTATTAAGTTATTAGAAAATTTTAACTTCCTACTGCTTATAGTACAGGGGCAATTCTACAATTCTAGAAGGTTGGGACAACCTGTATATAACGGCTGTTTTTTTTTTTGCTTGGATAGAACTGAGGAAATTGTCATACTGCGTCCACTTTTTGACATTTAGGATCAGTATGCTCTGGCAGGTCATCATGTCAATAGACTCACGTTTGACCAACACTATCAAATTATTTAAATTTATTTTGAAAATCAGTCATTGATTCACGCAACTTACAAACAACTTTGTTTGGCCTACATAATCGTTCTTCTGGGCAAGCCACCCGTCGAACTGCAGATAGATTTCGTACCACATACTCTCTACATTATGCAATAACACCAACACGTCGAAGCAATGTGCGCACTGACGAGAACGTCGCTGCTATAAATGAAAGTAGTGTGGAAGATCCCAATTTATCCATTCGTCGGTCACGGTCAATGGGACTCTGTCCGTCCACGGAAATTTTGCGTAAAGATCTTGGTCTACATTCGTATAAGATCCAGCCGGTACGGGAATTAAAGCCACAAGACTATCATCCACGTCGTTCTTTCGTCGATTGGACTCAAGAGCAGTTGGAAATTGACCCGTTGTTTTATCGCAAAATTATGTTCAGCGATTTTGACTTAACAGGTTTGTGAATAAACAAAATTGCCGCATATGGAGTGGCACCAATCTACAAGAGACCCTACAAACTCTATTACATCCAGAAAAATGGTGTGGTTTGCACGCCGGTGGCATTATGAGGCCCGAGCTCGCGTTACCGTCAATGAAGATCGTTCCCGCACTATGATTAATGATTTTTTGTTTGAAAATGTGACGGACAAGATGTGGTTTCAACAGGATGGCGCTACGTGCCATACAGCAACGGCCATCGACTTATTGAAATCAAAATTCGACGATAAATTAATTTCGAGGAATGGATCTGCCAATTGGCCTTCAAGGTCTTGCGATTTGACATCTCGCGATTTTTTCCTGTGGGGCTACGTGAAATCACTGGCTTATGTCAATAAACCAGCAACAATTGACGCCTTGGAGGTCAACATTGTTCGTGTTATTCGTGACGTACGGCCAGTAGTGCTCGAAAGAATGACGTAAAATTGGACGTCCAGAATACGCTTCATCAAGAACAGCCGCGGTGGCCGTATGCCCGAAATCATTTTCAAATGTTAATGCCATGAATAAATCTTTCGAATCATACCATAAATTCGATTAGATTTTAATTTTTCGTATCATTTTTTATAATTTAAAGTTCTATCGGGCTTGAAAAAAGCACCCATTCATAAATCCTTTATCAACAATATCGCAACTATACAGCTTTTTCAAATTTCAGATTCATAATGTTTCTGGCTTGAAAATAAACATCTCTCATAGTTAAATAAACGCAACTTCGAAACTGACACAAAGAAGAACGACAAACAGAACAACACAAAGAAGAAACAGTGAATAATAATAATAATAAAATGAATGTGTATTACGTTAGATTGTTTTCTGAAACAGAACTGTGTTATTGAGTATCAAAAAGGAAACGGCAAAGAAAAAATGAGCTTCTTCTTAAGGCAACAGTATTTGTAAACTTAATTTTATTTTTTTCCATCGTATAAAATATTCCGTAATGTAACGTTGTATATGTGACAATAGATCTTTTATTTATAATTCTCACCTTCTTTCTTTGATACTAATGCACCCGTGTCTAAAATTATCTGTTCACTATTTGCTAAATTTGTCAGGAAAATATCTTTTTTCTAGTTTGGCAATGATAAGAAGGTAACTTAAGACACCACTCATTGTATTTTGATGGTTTGATTTTATTGGTGGTTTGCATTGTGTTACTATGATTCTAATTATTTTTTTATTTTTTTTTTAATTTGAGATTATCTTAGATGTATTTTTAATTGTTACATCATGTGTGGTATGACGATCTCTTTTTTTAATTTTAATTGTTAGAATATTATTTAAGTCCTTATTTATAACGTCTTTTGTCTTTCTCTCAATTAGCAAAAAGAAATTGCAATCTTTATTCCACCATTGTAAGTTTTCAATTTTCAATTATACCAATTTTTCTGTGCGTAAGGGATTCCCAGAAATAATAAGTAGATGTCACGTTTTTTTTTTTTTTTCTTTTTTTATGGGAAGGGTGGAAAAGGGGAGATTTTTTAAACTATTTGTATTGAGAATTGAAAAATTAATGATTTAAATGTAGGAAATTGTTTTTTTAAGTGTACAGGGTATGTCATTTAAACATTTCCAAGCCAAACTTTTCTTTTGACGTCGATTTAGTAACCCTGACTTTGACCTGGTAGTCTTTAAATGAAACACCTGTATATACTTGATTAGATTTTATTTTATTCTAATTTTATTAATTTAAAGAAAATATATATATTGTAATATTATTAATTATTATTGTTTGTTTTATTTTTTTTCTCTTAAATTATGAGTGGTATATTTATGAATTTTATTATTGTATATGCCTTAATTTTTACAAAAATGGAAAGATATAAATATATATAAATAAATATTAACAAAAATTGCTGTTGCTTTTTTTTATTGTATAGTATTAGTTTCCTTTAAAATCTGTGAGGTGGTAAAAAAGAAATCTGCATTCCAAACATTACGATGCAGGAGTTGCTGAAGTTATTTGACTAATTCGGAACTGTTTCCGGAAATCGTGAATTCCCGTTGGTAACCGTATGACCAAATGATGTGAGAAAAAGATTTTACGTTTTACATCAATAAATCCATCAAAACTGAGTGGCGAAGTGGACCTTTTCCTCTGTATTTAAGAGATGTGCATTCTTTTCCGTATAAATGATTTAGGAAGCGCCTAAGGGCTTGAGAAGTTAAGTTCTTCATTAATTTGAGGTTTTCTAATTTAATATGCCCGGTTTCGTTTGTGCTGTGCTATACCTAACGATTCGATCTTTCCATAGCGGTAATGAGCTAAATGCTCTTTGAATCTGGTGTCTATTGCCCTGTTCCGTTTGTCCAATATAGGCTTTTATCACAGTCACTACATGCGATTTTATAAATTCTCTATCTTTCCTCCGTATCCGGTTTATCTTTCGGATTGGCTAGAGCAGTGGTCTCCAAACTACGGTCCGCGGACCAAATCTGGCCCGCCAGTGTGATCAATCAAAAAAACACAGGACGATAACAAGTATAATACGCAGAAAGTTTAACTTAAGCATAATAACTAACAAATAATTGAAATGAATCCCACTAACAGTTTATAATGTCCACTTGTAAAGAATACTAATGAGATTTATGTAATTGTGATTTTCCACTGACAACAGTTTGTAGACAAAGTGTATTTAGAAAGTCTGCTCCTCAAGTAATCGTCTTGTTTGTCAGTAAATTTTAATATTGTACAGTTATTGGTGATATTAAATGTCATAGAGTAGCATAAATTCAGTCTTCCAGTTGCGTCTCTGCATGGCATGTATTACACTATTTTTTAAAATAAGAATATTCGTTTGAAATTTATTATCTAATTATATTTGGCTAATGAAATAAAAGGACGAAGGGACGCTAATCAATTTCTAATTAGAATGGCCAAGAAGAAGAGGAAGGCTAAGAAAGAGATGGAGCGATGACGTGGAAGAGGATTTAAAAATAATAGGAAAGAGGAACTGGAAGACAATGTGTAAAGACCGAAAATAATGGAAGGAAATTATACAGGGTGTTTGTTAAACATACGGCAAAAATTCAAGGGGTTATTCCATGAACTATTCTAAGAATATTTCGACCTTTGATGATTTTTGAAAAGCCCCTTTGTTTCGAAGATACAGGGCGAGAAAAATTTTCGACAAAACTAACGTTTTATTATCAAAAATTACATTTAAAGTTTCTTAATCTACGAGAACTATTGCAAATGACTACCTCCAGCTAGGATGCAAGAATCCAATCTTCTCCTCACTGACTGCCGAACTCTTTCAAGAACACCAGGGTCGTTTCTTATCGAGTTACACCCAGCAATTATCCGATTTCTTAAATCTTCCACATTTTCCACTGGAGTAGAATAAACTAATGACTTTAGATGGCTCTATAGAAAATAATCCAGGGCGTTTAAGTCTGGGGATCGAGCAGGCCATAAGTGAGGTCCACCTCGACCAATCCAACGATCTCCGTATGTTGCTGTTAAAAACTCACGAGCAATCACACTAAAATGAACTGGTGCACCATCGTGCATAAACCACATTGCATTTCTTGTTGCCAATGGTACATCCTCCAGAAACAGAGGTAGCGTTTGTTCCAAAAAGTTTCGATACACCTCACCGGTAAGTCTTCCTGGTAGAAATACCGGTCCAATTAGCCAGTCACCCACAATTCCTAACTAAACGTGCAACGAGAACTGATGTTGAAAACGATCTTCAAGTACCTCATGTGGACTTTCTTCAGCCCACACATGGTTATTGTGAAAATTCGTTATTGCATTTCTTGAGAAATTCGCTTCATCGGTAAAAAGAATCAGTGTCAGTAGTTGAAGGATTTGAACCAATGTGTGCAAAAGCCACTGACAGAATGCAATCCGTGGAGGAAAATCAGCAGGAAGAAGTGCCGGAACGCGTTGTATATGGTATGGGTGCAATAAATACTCCCTAAGAATTTTTCAAACAGTCCCATTACTTACATTCAAAGTATTTGCAATTTTTCGAGTAGAAGTACCTGGATCTTCCTCTATCATGTCCGGCATATTCTCTTCTCATTCTACCGTTCTTACTGTCATTGGCCTTCCTGGTCCTCTACCTCGTTTCAATGTGCCTGTTTCATGAAGACGTTGATGAATACTTTGGAAGGTTTTTCGATTCATGATAGAGGACTTCACTAACAAAAGTTTAAGTACTAAAAAACAGAAAATACACGTCAATCAGTCTCACAAATTTGACACATACAAAATGATCAATCACGAAACGTATTCAAATGAAATCCACGTTTTAACTGATTTACTATCTATGTTTGCACTTGCCTATTGTTAGTGGGTAAAACAGCCGTTCCTTGTAATCGGAATGTTGTTAAAAGATAACAACGCGTTTTGACAATTTTTTTATACTCGGTAAGTAAGAAATAATCCCTTGAATTTTTGCCGTATATTTAATAAACGTCCTGTAGAAGTAGCCAGAACCCACAAAAACCTTTAAAATGAAAAATGAATGAGGGGACTAATCCACACCAATGAGCGGACTTTAAGCGCCTGAGTGTTAGCCATAATCCTAAAGATTGTAAGGCTTGATGGTGAGTAGTAAGTATATTAAATCATAGCTAATGTGATCGTTGCCGAAGCTACAGAAAATGATACTCGGGTTTAGGCTCACTAATTATTAAAAACGTAGTTTTAGCTGCAAATTTCATTGCCCTTTAATTTAAACATTCATCCCCCATTATTTCGTCTACTTAAATGTGAATTTTAAATTTCTTATAAACTAAGGCGGTGATTTTTGACTTATAAAACGAATCAAACTGTAGCTTTGACCATACTATGCACAAAAAAAAATTCTTTAGAAAGAAGCAAGATTTTGTATAGATAAAATTTATTTTATAATAGATTATTTCACATTTGTTTTCGTTTATTGTTGATACCAAAGTTTATTTCCACATTCCAAATATCGATTGAGCCATCTTCACCACCAGTTACTAAAATGTCTCCCTAAAAGAAAAAGAAATCTAGATTACTACTTGAAATAGTCACAAGGGACGTAGGTCGTTACCACCGAGACAACAAGGCCTCGGCGTTCTCCGATGTCGTCACGCTGTTTAGGTGATGTATCGCTATGCGCGAAATTAGCCCAAGCGGTAAAGGAATGGTTTTTTTGCATTCCTTTTTTAAGTTTCGCAGGGCTTCCGATTTAAAGAGGATGCCAGTCGTCAACTGGGCCCTTCCTCCGCATCCCATTCGATTTTATTTTGGGAAAACGAAGTTTCAAAGCAAAAATCAAACACGTAACCGAGCACCGTTTTCGCGAAAGATGAATTTGTGGTTGATATTTAATCGATTATTTATTATTTGTAATTGTACATGTATTTGAACGAAATTAAGGTTGAAATGATGCAGTAATTGCAATTTTATTTGAAATTTTGTTCAATTTCACGAGAAAATTTACAGACATGCTATTTAACCAGGGTCTTTAATTTCCTATTATATGGTGTTTTACCTAATCTATGATTACTTTTCCCACGATCATTTTTAAGTAGGGTATTTGTAGAACAAGTTATTATAATTGTTGCAATACGTTCACTGTTGTGAATATGACATTTACAGTACCGTGCAATCGAATTAGGGCCACTTTGATTTTATACAAATATTTGCTATTAATATTATAATAACCAAAATTTCTAAATATTTTCCACAATAAAATGTTTTTAATTGTATTTGAGATAATCCTCTTAAGTAGGTATAAAATTCTCGTTATTATAACCCCCACCAAACATTCCTTTCTATCCAGGGTACGTTTAGGGTCGGTAATCGGTGACTGGCTTTACCTGCTTCAAGTAGTTTACGTGTAGTTTTGATGGTGTAAAGTGCAAGTATTATATTTTCATGCTATAATATTCGTTTTACATGTTGTTTTAGTGTAATTAAATTGAAATTTCGTGACGTTTAGTTTTCTTTTTTTATTGATAAATTTTGTGAAATGGGCAAACGTAAAGACATTTCAAATGAGAAAAAAAAAAGAATTCAAGTGTTATTAGAGACGGGGCTGTATTCGCATCGGGAAATAGCCAGAAGAGAACAAGTTTCTCGTCAAACAGTCGACAGGGTAGCGATGTCAAAGAAAGAAAATTTACCAGCGACTTCAAGTGGTCGTTCTCATTGTCGCGGTATTCGCAAAACTTCGCCACGGGAAGACAGAATTATCATGAAAAGGGCATTAGAAAACAAGCAACTGTGCATTAAAGAACTTCAGCGTATATTACAGGCTGATAATATAAAAATATCAGATCGAACATGAAAATCGCGCTTATATGAAGCCAATATCAGAAGTAGACGCCCTGCAAAAAAGCCGAAACTTACTTTAAGGATGAAAAAGGCAAGATTGCAGTGGGCGCAATAGCATCGGCATTTTACTGTTGAGAATTGGAAAAAAGTATGTATCAATATTTTATGTATATTTTCAAAATTTGGAACATTTTTAGTAAATTCGAAAATGTAATGAAAATTTCTGTTTCTAACGGTTGTTTTCAGTGACGAGTCACGGCTAAAGGCTGTAACTGAAGTTGCTCGTTTCGTTAGAAGAAGACCATCGGAACGATATGATGAAAGCGCAGTGGTAAAAACAGCGAAACATCCACCGGCAGTCATGGTTTAGTCCTGTATATCAGGGGAAGGGTTTGGATCGTTCTATTTTGTAACAGGTAACATGAATCAAATTCAATATAAAGAAGTTATGGAATCAATCTTAATCCCGTATATGACATCTTTAGACCTTGAAAATTACTCTTACACATTTATGCAAGATGGTGCACCGTGCAACAGGGCAAAAACAATTCTAAATATGTTTTCAGCAAGAAAACTGGAAATATTGCCATGGCCAGGCATTTCCCCCGACCTGAATCCAATCGAAAATGTTTGGAATTCTTTAAAACGTACAGTTTATTTTTCTTCCAATACAACAGTTGACGTTTTGAAAGCAAACATAACAAATAGCTGGCAAAATAATGCTCGCCTTAAAGAAGTTGCAGCAGCGTGTATAGCAAGCATGCCAAAAAGAATTGCTGCTGTCATAAAAGCAAGGGGTGGTTCGACGAAATATTAATGTACGTGTTAATATAAATATATATATATAAATAAATAAAAATTGTTTTTATCAAACGTTGATACTTTGTATTATTTATTAAGCTAAAACTCAAATTTATATAGTGGCCCTAATTCAATTGCACGGTACTGTACATATATCAGTATCCAAAATGGCTACATTCGGTGATATAATTTAAAATATATTCCATTAGAATACAACGTTTATTATACACATTTAAAAACATCTCATCGTGTTCAAAATTAATTTTGTTAAATCTAACGTAAGAATATAACTATTGGAACAATAAAATCTTTGTTTTTTGTCAAATACAGCAGACAGTTAGGGAATTGAGTTGGAATAGCATCTTTTTTAAGCCTAGGATTTTTAGACTTACAGTTATAGTTTCACCAGTCTATAAATAGACCGCCCGAGTCACGCTTTTATCGTCTCAGAAAAGGTTTTATCGCTTATACAACACTAGAAAAACATTACAGGTATCACCAACAAAATACGGAAATATCGCTACACAATATTTTTTTAAATAAAACCGATATAATTTGGATAAACCAATTCAAAACGCAAGAAACGGTCAGAACGTATAAGTGTCAAAACTATAAATATGGCTGATCTATGCCTGAGCAGGTAGGCCTTATTATACCGGGGGTAACGAGTAAGTGCAGTATTACATTCGAGAGCGTAAAAGCACTTACGACTCGATTATCACATATTTCTCCTACTACTGTCCCAAAATTTCGAAAAAAAAACAGCATTTTACAAAATGAAAAATTGTTTACCAACAAAATGATTCCATTTACGAGGGTACTCCGAAAAGTTTCCAGTCTCACAGAGAAACAAGTATCTTTTTGTCGGATTTAGTTTTATATCTCCACATTCGAACCCGAATTCCTGATTTTTTGCCATGGCGACCATTGAAGTGTGGGACGATGCTTCATCTTGATAGAATAAAATCTTCTTTTTCTTCAAATGCCGCCGTTTTTTCGCAATTTCTGTCATCAGTTTGTCAAGTAATGATGGATAGTATGTACCCGTTATTGTCTTTCCTTTTTTAAGATAGTCTATTAACACTATCCCAAAAACAATCGCCATCATTTTCCCGGTCGATGGAACAGTCTTCACCTTTTTCGGAGCCGATTCACCCTTCGCAGTCCAATGGTTCGATTATGACTTTGCATCAGGAGTGTACTGGTGCATCCAAATTTCATCTAATCTTCTTTTCAAAAGTAGCTTTCAATGCATGCGCAATTATACTACTAGAATATTTTTGACGAGTAACGCCATCTTCATATTGAGGCTTGCATCTTTTCAGACTACCCTCGTACAATAACTTAGCGCCACCTAGCGGCGTTTGATTGTAATTACATTCAAATTTCGGGAACTTTTAGTAGCATCTTGTAATTTTTTTAGTTTAAAACAGCATTCGCCTAACAAAAAATAATATTACTTACATTTTTATTCAACCAACTACACCGAACTCTCTGCTTATTTTCCTTAACATCAAATAACGGCACCATATTCTTCGTATTTATCCCAAATGATCTCAAACATTCCCCGTTTCCATAATTTGAGCCAACCAGTGTCACCAATGCATTATTATTATTAACTTGTACACTTGCAACGTAACAATAATCTTCTAATTTTCGCTGGAAAATAATCCGATATAACTTTAAAATTACATTCATTGTAATGATTACTTACTTTTAATTCTTTAGCAATTTCCTCCTTGCGAAAATGAGCGTAGGGTTGGACATCGTCCAATTTCCATATCTGTAAATCACTGGTATGTGTAACACAAGCTATCGCATCTTTATTCCCTTCAACGAACCAAGATAATTGTTCAACGGAAGATTCTGTATTGAAAGAATCTAGTAACGCATCATCTTCTATTATATTTGATAAATCGTAGAGGTTTATCAAGCCATCTGTTGAGCCGGATATTAATTTGTTTGGATCGTCTGGATGAAACGTAACCTACAACAGGAGAAAATTATCATTTCTATAGTAAAGTGTTAGTAATTCGATGTTTTACTTGCGTTATGTCATCGGTATGTGATTCCCAATATGCTCCAAGTAAATTAGCTTTACGAACATCCCAGAGTACAATGTAAGCATCTCCACCATATAAATCAGTACCGCCACACAAAAGTAAGCTATTTGATGAAATAGCGAAGCAATTTAAAGGTTTGTAATTAAATGCGTCTTCTATCGTTGTATCTGCAACATAAATAACAATCAAAAATACAAGGTAAAACGAAAAATCAAACCAAATAACCTTTAAAACATGATCTACTTTTGCTATCTCGCAAATCGACCACATCGATTTGACAATTTTTACTGCCGATGTAAAATATATTTTCATTCTCCCTACATGATTTAACCCCAACAACATTTTCACTGACTTCGAAAGTTTCTAACTTTGCTAGTTGATTGTTGCTAAAATTGTATACATCTACTGTATTGTCTGATAAACCTACTATAAGATTCGGAGTACTATTTCTGTAAGAAACTCAGGAAATATATTTGGAATGTACTTGAAGGTATTACACTACTATGAAACACTTACGAAGTACCATCTAAATGCAATACGTAGTTATTTTTGTTGATTTTCTTGCTTGTGACTGTTTCACATTTTAGGTTAAATATTTGTTTAATTGTCGTTTCATCACATATATCGCCGTCCTTTAGCTCTTCTGAATCAATATCATCGTTATCTGGATCTGCCAGTTTCATATTAGCAAATTTGAAGAGTGAATTTATGTTTTAAAAGCGTTTTTCGGTCAGCAAAAAAGATACTACTTAACCTAAGTTGATGGAAACCTAACCTATTTTTTCTTAGTTTCGCAAAATCATTTCACGGCGGAAAAAATCACAGTGACATTGTAGGAAAATATACAAACAAGAGTGATTTTCTTTTTATGCCACTTAGTATCAAAGAATTATATTATCACTATTATCAGTGCTACACGTGAATTATGATAAATAATAATATTTTTCGTTTATATTGTATTTATAAATGCATAGTTCCAGACAACATGTGATTTTAAATGATTTAAATTACAATAACAAATCAGAGTCTTTCTCCTTTTAATAACTTCACCTCAATCAATTTGCACGAAATTCATGTCAATTTATAGTTTGAATGGCTTATGTTAAATCAAAATTGATACGTTCGTTTTTATTTATAATCATAAGTTTTTCATAAAATCACTTAGTTATAGAGGTGGAGTGATACATTAAAACGCGTTGTGTGTTTTTTTTGTCTTTTCACAGTGTATTTTTCAACAACTTTAAAACCTAACCTAATCTCAACATAAAGAATGTCCCAAAGTACAGCTTTAGCGTCTTTAACAGCAACGTATACCGATTCTGAAGGGGACGATGACCCAAATGAAGACAGTCATCTAAATACTGGCTCAGTTACCATAAATAGTGCTAATACATCTCCTGATAAGTCCACCCCAAGTTCTCGACCTAGTTCACCCATTCTAGCCAAAATTACCTCGAAAGTAGCTAAATTAGTTTCATATCAAGATGATACGATAGTATCAGATGATGAAGGTGAACAGGATGCAACTAACCAACCAGAAACGCTAGTTATCATAACTGATAATGACGTAACAAATAATGTAGAAGTAGAACACTCGGAAGAAGATGGTGTGCAGATACCACCTGAACCGCCTGGACATTGCTCGGCAGATATACAAGAGAAGATTTCTAGGTTATACGATAAAATGCAGACGGAAGGATTGGATATGAATGCGTTGATACAACAAAAGAAAAATTTCCGAAATCCTAGTATTTACGAGAAACTAATTCAATTTTGTAGTATAAATGAGTTAGGTATGTTTTCAGTAAAAGTAGAAATAATTACTTTTTATGTTATAAATTCTGATAATTGCATTAATTAGATTATTTATAGGTTCTTATCAAAGTTAGGTTATGTATGAATATTTCAGGAACAAATTACCCTCCGGCCATTTACGATCCGTTAAAATGGAGTAAGGAATCATATTACGAGGATTTGGCGAAGGTACAAAAAGTAGAAATGGATAAACGAGAAAAGGAAAGGAAATCGAAAATCGAAGTTGTATCCGGGACCAAGAAACAGGAGGAGGAAGCTAAGAAACGGAAAAGTAAATGGGATCAACCGGGTGGAAATTCGTTAAGTTCGCACAATTTAAAACCAGCAGGATTAGTACAGCCGTCATTGACTAACAGTGCAACGGGTACCAAAGCAACTGTTATTTCTGCTTTCGGATCTCTACCTAAAAAACCACGACCTTAAACGTATTCTTTCATTGTTAATTTTAGGATATTTTTTTAAAAGTGTACATTATTTATTAAGTTGGACGATATATTAAACAGGTTTTGTAAATAATTCATTTTTTGCATTTTTTTTTGCACGAAAAGAATATCTGCTTACTTTATTAAAACTATGGTCTATCTTTTTAATTACAGGAAGACGGGAAGCCTCTGAAAATCGCTCAAAATAGAAGCGCTGATTGGTTTATGATAAATCAGTTTATAAAACTGACCAATCAGAGCTTCTATTTTTAGCGTGCGATTTTCAGAGTGCTCCACAGGATTAAAAAAAGCCATAGGGGTTCAAAATAAAAGTTTATGGTATACCAATAGTGAAACTCACTCCAACAGACACTGGTGCAGATATCCAGTAATTTTAGTCACGAATCGAGAAATTTAAATTATTGATTTTCCTGGATTTAAGAAGAATATATGAGAAATAGCTCAATATCTGCTTCCGTTTGTCAGGGTGACGTTAGTAACTATAAAGAAGAACTATGCCTAAATTCAAATTTACGGCAACCTTAAAGGAGGATTAGGTACCAACGTTGCCAAATTCATTAGAGAATGGCGAAATGGATGTAAGCTCACTTTTTAGTGGTATAGTGTATAGTCCACGTCTGTGATCGTTTTCGCTTGGACTGTGTTAAAAAGATGTCTGTTGCTTGCTTGATTTGAACTTTTGTCTTCCTCCAGAAACACCTTTTATACTTTTTGGGTCTATTGGTAACAGATATGTGAACAGAAATGTTTTATCACGTCTGGTTATTTGTTAAATGATCAAAAAAGTACTCTTGGGCATCTCCCGTACAATGTTGGATGCATAGAAGTTTACTTTCAAGTAGGTCCTGTGTTACTAGAACCTTCCAGTCCACTTTTTGTATTCACATCTTGACTTTTTTCGAGAGATGAAGGTGAACGTTTGATCAGCGATGTCAGGGATTTTGGTATATGTTAGGGGACTATTGTTGGATGGCGATAAGAGCATCTGATTCAAAAAAGACGTGACAGAAACCTTTTTACTTTAAATTTGGATTTAGCGACTCCAAAACACCCCAAAATTATCCATTTCGCCACTCGAGAAAAAAACATGTAGACTAGTTTTATTTTTTATTAAAAAACTTTGTAATTTTGTCCAAATGTATGGCTTTTACCCAATGTCATAATTATGCTTTTAATGTACTTATGAGTATTGTATTAAGTGCAGTTCACTGATGGCAAAAGTATAAAAAAAATACTGTTAAGTTTTGGTATTCTCGCAACGTCTAATATGTGCAAATTTCTCTACTTTTTAAATTTCGCCCCACTTTTAACGAACAATTTGGCAACGTTGGTATCTAATCCTTTTAGTCGTTCCTCAACCTTAAACTGACAAAATGATATATTTTGGGAAGATCTTAATTTCAAATATGATACATATAAATATAATGAACTCGTGGGTTCCCATCGTCAGCCACATGACCGAATGGAGACCCACGAGTCCTTGAAACGGCTGTTTCGAGTTAATTAATAATTAATTTTTTAATATTTAAAAGAAACAAAATGCAATTTATCGCAAAATGTCTCTTAAAAAATCATTGCATCGGGTCAAAAATGTTTGCGTTGCGCTATGAATTTTTGCAAAATACAAAAACCCCGTAGAAATTAGTAGTTTTTTAATTTCCAAATAATTAAAGTTGAATAAATACATTATTTCCGAAACTACCGACTTAACCGTGAATATAAAAAAGTCACTCCTGAAAAAAAAATTACTGACTATAGACAGCCATTATTCTAAATCACTCAAAAATCGTTAGAAATTGCGATACTTTAGCAGCACCACGAAAAGATTGCAGCGAGCCTTGGAGAGACTGATGGAGTGGTTTGCCCGATGGCGACTACATATTAATGATGACAAATGTGTCGCTGCTCGTTCTACGCGTCGTCGCCGAGACTAATGTGAGAGTGTGTCGGTTTTTGCTCGGCATCGGTGAGGTACCTTGGCATGCTGATTAATAAGACACTGGCCTGGAGGAGCCACACAGAAAACATAATTAAAAAGTTCAACCAAGCGAAAGGACGCCTGGAGCAAGGGTGAGTTAAGCATATAGGCTAAGCTGCTGATCTATACCTCGACCCTGCGATCCATCTTGACTTACATTGGTGTGGTCCACTGCCGCGCCGGGAAAATTCAAGAAATCGGAAATTTTACAAAACAATATCCTGAGATACATAGTGCAGGCTCCAAGATATATGCGGAACGACAGGATCCGAGAAGATTTGGGCGTCCCAACGTTGAAGAACTTCCTGAAACATCTATGGAGAGGATCCTGGGAGAGAGCAGCACTATCTAACAACCTGTTGGTCCTGGAGACGGTGCAACCGCAGCATAGACCACCACCCCAAGTGAGGACTTTAAGAGTTCGCTATTTGGTAGGAGTGGACGAAGAAAATGCTCAATAGCAAGATTGGGAGAACCAGAGGTTGACGGTAGGAGATCACCACTGAAACAAATCTCAACAACAGATGAAACTTAGACGACAAGGGGGTCTAGAGGTCATCGCCTAGCCCTAATCAAGAAAGAGGATGTCGGACTTTAGCAGCTTTTTCCTTTTTTAATCTCCCTAGATTTAACGGATTTTTCTTTAAGTTGGCATTACTGGGATATAATTTCACGATTGACCAAATCGATTACTTCTATTGTACAATAAGATTCGTGTAAAGAATGTAGCGCCATCTAGTACGTAGGTGGTCAAATATAGTACATGCAAAGCAGAGTTTGAGTTATTGTATAGTTATCAAGGTCATGTGGAGTTTGTGTGTGGTTTGTGGTGTGAGTTACGTTAGGTATTAATACGGTGTTTAATTTGAAGTAGCAGCGTATACTGGTGACGAATTAATTAAAAACGAAATATGAAAGGGTAAGTTTTATAAGTTTGGTTATGAGAAATATTAGAAACAAAATGCAAACTTTATAAGTACAGAACAATTAAATGTAACGATAAACAAAGTAATAAAGATTTTTTCTGAAATAAGTAAGAATTCAACAACAACTTTACGGCGAAAAGTACAATGGAAACTTTAACAGAGAATAGCAGCATCAATTTAAATGGTTGTCCCATAAAGAGATGAGTAAATTGTTAATTAAAATTTCAACTAAGACTTAATTTTGATAAATATTCGAAAAAAAGTATAATCACGCCATTAACTTTAAATATTGCGTTTGTTGTGGTGGTTAATTTTAAAATAACCGCGCAAATCTCTTAGTAAAATTCCTAACTTACTGACTGTGTCAGGTTGGCCAGACTGAATATAACAAAACGAAGTACTTCGTAGAATTGTAACCATTTGTAAAGAACGTATGTATTCTACTAAATTAGTCTTAAAGAGGAATCAGCATCCTTACATTGTAGAGGAATGTTTTATTTTGTTTTTCATATGCTGTATTCAATGGATACCATTTTGTAACAATATCTTTTAATTTGTTAGATGGAATTATGTATCAAAGCAACCTTTAATATTCCCTAATTATTGCGAAAATACCGCGGCATCCTATTTATTCCGTGGTCAATATTATGAAATAAATTATATCTTATACCTTATACCTTATAGTTACAATGTACAATAGGTTGGAATAAAATATTTGGACGTGATCTCGCCGCCACCCTGGTTGCTATGGTAACGGTACGACGCCTGACCAAACAACCAATCACAATCTATGCGGCATAGGCGCGCTTCCTTCAGGAAATGCAATACCAAAAAATAAGTAATAAATCGAATAATAATAACCAATCAAGAATTATAATATCTAAAAAGCTGTGAAATACTCACCCTCTTAAGCGGCGTTATCAAGTAGGTTGGCGGGTTGCATCGGAAATACCGAACATTAAAAGTAGAAGTACCATTATCAGTATTATCACCCACTGGATAAGAGTCATAGAAAGTTGACAGCATCCACAGTTGTCTCTTCGAACGATGTTCGCCATCGTTCGACATCTACGGATGTAATACATGCATGATTCTTTGAATTCAGTTAATGGATTAGTCGATGCACCATCACAAATTTGTTTTAGTGTGATAAAATCAGAATCTTTCTTTAACACACTCTCGAACTTTTCTAAAACGCGATTATATTTTGCGTGTAGCAGTGTATGTACTTCGTCCACTATGTGCAGTGGCTCTACTAACGACAACGCTCTATTTTGTAATTGTTCTTTTGCGTCATGTATTCCTTATAGTTGTGACGAATAGTTTGTAACTCTGTTTCAACGGAAATATCTTGAAATTTTGTCTGGCTCTCCTTAATAGTTGCAACTGCGGCTGGATTGAATTGTAGAATCGCAGCTTTTACTTGTTCGAAATATTCAGCTTAATAAATACCAGGACGTTGTGCGTGAAATGATCGAAGACGTTTTGGAGATTTGAGAAACCTTTTTTGTACTTGCTATTAATGCATCTACCTTGGGTGAACATTGTTGAATAGTTTCTGCCACAAGATGTAAAGCATGCACTTTACACGTAACATGTAAACACTTGCAACCGTGTTCAAGAAGAGAACCGCCTACCGAATGCGTTGTCGCGGCACCATCGCTTATAAACATCGCTTGACGTGGTGAGACTTTAAAGTTTTCTAATGTAGTAAGTATCACCCTCACAATTGCTGCACCGGTACTCTTTTCCAGTCTTTTGCTAGCTAGTAACAATGGAAATAGCAGTTTATAAGGGTCCAGTACACGTACTGTAACATTTAGAATAGAATTTCTTTTACAATCTGTTGTCTCGTCAACGCCTAATCAAAGCAACTATTTTTTTAATGTAGATTTGGTTTTCTTTTCCACGTTTTCGCTTACAAATAAAACATGCTTACGTGCCGTTTTCGTAGTTGGCAACTTCAACTGGGGTTGTACTTATACGAAAAGTTCTGAAACGGTTCTTTTTCGAGTAAGCGAGTTGACAAATTAGAAGTTATCATCATGGCAAGTAAATCGAAAATAAAGGTAGTTCCCGTTGGCACGCCCTTTTTTCTATTTCTGTGTTCTTTGGTATTTACATGATTGTTACAGTCCGCCTTGTCCCCGCATATCAAATGTTTTTCGCACAAATCCGGAAAGTCACAGATAAACTTATTTACTGTGCCAGCAAAGGGTCCCTTTTTAGCCTTGTTCATATTACACATGTTAAATTAATAATTATATATCTATAACGAATAACACGTAACACAAAACACAACGCACGCTTTCGTTTCCTAAACTGAACTAAAAATAAACAAGCGGACGAAGCGAGAATCGATTTTTGCACGCAGTCCGCTACTCCGGTGAGACGCCTATGTATCGCAGAGACGATTACCTCGATCTACTTATGACGTTTAATACATTAGTCAGAATTAATTGTCAAACATTACTGTCAAGGAAATACCAGTAGAAACATGCATTTTTCGCATGCACATAAAGGAGATAATATTTCGAATATTCCCACGAAATCGTGTCACAATTTTTTCAAAAGCCTCTGTATCTATCGTTACCATAGCAACGCTATAACAACACAACAAAATTGTATGCTGGATCCAATCGTAACATCATCATCACACACTTTGAAAGATCTGACATCTATCAGCTGATCGTGCAACTTGACGCGTCAAATCGGGCTTGCGCCTCGGCCAGTATTTCGGCCCGAAAAACTAAGGAAAGGGAGTCTAGAAATGGCCGCTGTGAGTAGTGGTCGGAGTGTGATGAATCCGCAAGGGAAGATTGGCAATGGCATGTCAATAGACGAACGTTTTAAGGTGCTCTATCCCAACGTGAACGAGAAGAAGACGCCGTTGGCAAGATACTGGAACACCAGGGATAAATACATCTACATCGGCCTGTCCCAAAACAATTTACGTGTGCATTACAAAGGTAAGGGGTATTACATACGAGATATAATAGAATAGAATTCAAATGAAAACGTGTAAAGATGAAAAATGGAATAAACAGGGTTCTGGGAAACTAACCAATGATCTGGGGGGAACAAACCTAAGGATCAGCGTCCTTTTTATCCTGTTTTTCGTCAACGTTCTATTTTAAACTGTCCTGTTTCGTTTGGAAAAATCGAATGTCATACTATTACACATACACATCGCACATATGCAAATAAATGCGACTTGAACTCGTGTTGTTCTACCGATCAAAATTGGTACAAACAAAGAAATCAGCTGATCGCAACACACGGGGTGTACGAAAATATTTGTATCGAAACGACAGATGATACTGGTGTACGCTCAAAAATAACACGATTGCTTTGTCTATATTGAAATTGCTTATTGGAATATAAATTTCAACCATGACATCATTAATATTTAACGTTTTATGTTGGAGTTGCAATAGATCCAAGCTTTTTTCAAAAACAAAAGCATAAAGATGCACATTCACCGTTGAAATTGAGGTTAAGTATTGTGCAAAATATTCTCTACAAGATCTATTAGATTTTCTATTATATACAGTCAGTTTTCTTTATATATTTTTTTAATGTTATGCATATACGCTACTTTCTCTTTATCTATCAACGTTTTTAACCTGTCATGCTTCGCAAATCTCATTTTTGTTTTGTTCGATTTTGCGTTCTATCTTACTTACCTTGAAATCTACAATTAATATGCGAGAATTACGCATATAGCGAGAAACAAAAGACTAATTCCTCTATATAATCCGCGTATTATTATTGTCGTATTTTTGCGATTGTATAAACGTATATATCGTCCGTGTGATGCGTTACAATTGTCAATGACCTTTAATTTGACGTTTTCGCGCTCACGACACTATTTTTTCCTCGTTTTTAATTTCCATGGCCGTCTCCGATTATGCTAAAGCGTTCGTCATTGCGATATACGTATGCGGATGGTCCGTTTCGCAATTGTTCGCGTGTTTTCATGGTCGTGCGCGACTTTTAAAAAAGGAATCGTCGCAAACAGACGAAAATCGGTCGGTTTTTGTTTCGCGGACGTAGTGTTTTGTCGCGATTTTCGAAACGTACCGTCTTGGAATTCTGAAGAGGACGTAGAACTTCGGATGCAGGATGTTTCGATTGGAATATCCTAGAGGAAATGTACTGTCTGCAAAGAGAAGTGCGCCACTTAGGAATTGGTTACGAAAAATAGCTTGCGAATTTTGGATAACTTTAACTTTGGAGAATTGTTAAAGTACGATATTGAAGTAATGAAAATCCCCACGTTATAGGAAAAGAACATATGTTCAGACAGAAAAGGGGTACTCTAAATCTGTGACTTTGGAATACTGAAACAGTTCACTAAAATCCTTATCACACAACTAAACTAGTACTGGACGCACGTTTCGATAGCGGAGCTATCATCGTCTGCAGTAAAACTGAATTAACAAACTAAGGGAAAAATTAACCTTATCTAGCAAATAAATTACGCAATATATAAATCTAAAATAAGCAAGGTAATTACGTCTTAATTATAAATAGTCAGAATGACGTAAGTTTTTTAAAATCCATGTTTTACATTGCACATGGTTATAAATACAGCTGCAATTAACTAAACATGATGTAACAAAGGATAAAGGCTGGAATTTAGTGGACCTAAATCCGAATTCATTAAGTGATTTTTGTTTTTGTAAATTTCCACGCCTTCATAGCAATTTAATTGAGCAGTACTCTACGTTTTTAATTAACTTTATATTATCAACATTATCGTTATTTTCAAGGATATGTTGGGCAACACTAGATTTATCAAACCTTCTCAATTTGAGATGAGCCAAATGTTCTTTGTACCTACTTCTGATTGATCTTTTTGTCTGCCCAATATACACTTGATTACAATCTTTACATAAATTTGCAAATTCCTGATTTATCCATATTATCTACTGAGTTTTTGGAACTACCTAAAAGGTTTTTGAGGTTATTGTTTAAAGAAAAAATAATTTTGCGGTAAACTTTAGAAAAGATTTTTTGAAGACCTTTCGTGTAACTTGGATAAAAGGGTAATTTAACATATTTCTTATTGTTACGGCCGTCAATGCGTTCTAGTGTGCTTATATTTCTAATTCTTAATCTATTCTTATGTTTGCCAATAGTATTATAGATGACATCTTCAGAGAATCCGTTAAAGTTAGCAATATTGATGATTTATTTTAGTTCATTTTGATATCTATCTTTAGTTAAAGGAAAATTGAATAACCGATGTAGCAAAAAGTTAATAGCCAAAAGTTTGTGTTCATATGAGTGCTTGGAATCCTGTAAGATAAATCTATTATTACTAGTCTGGGCAAACAGCGGTAACAGTCAGTGTAGTAGATATGTGGTGCGGAGTCGGCGATTACTTATTTCACGCGTTCACAGCGTCAGTACTAAATCGATGCTGTATGCGAGTAGTTCTGTGTATATGTAGGCTGTCGTAACTTATTTCGTAATTATACCCTTATGTTTGCTTTAAAAATGTCGCAGTTAGGTACGTCGCGAAAGCGATCAATGGCAGACACAGTTAAAAACTTTATAGTGGACGTGCCGGACTTAATTTTTGATGGCGCTAAAATTCAATGTCTGGTTTGTAAAATCCCTTTAATGTGTTGGTCCAGAAGCCATTGTCAACGTCACATCGAAAGCAAACAGCATTCTTCTGCGAAAAGTGGCATACGAGACCAAGAAAAATGTACATTTGATTTATGTGTTACTCTTAACTTAAATTGTCTATATTTTTTAAATCGAACACCCTGTATATTTTTCAATTATTCAATAGTAAATGAAATTCTGCATAAAAAATCCTTATAGTGCTATAGCCCTACAATGAAAAACAAAAGAGATACGATGAAATTTGTATTGGACAATGTATTGGACAAAGTATGTAATTTATTCTGCCCAATAGAATGGTGTAAGTAAAAAAAAATTGCGCATCGTATTTCAGCGTTTGGTTAAATAACTTACTTTTTTTACTAAACACCCTGTATATTTTTTCACAAATCGATGGAGAGTGATATTTCAAATAAAGTACTCTTGCAATGCTAAAGCCCCAGAATGAGAGAAAAAAAAAGATTTGATATATTTTAAGATGAAGGATTTAAGATTTAAGATGAAGGATTTATATTTCAAATATAAATCGAAGCAAGCAAGCGTTGCTTTTTTTTGGCCCTTTGCAAATCTTGCATGACGGTAACGATTTGCAAGAGTTTGTAGATTCGGATGCAGCTCGATATATCCTCCCCTTGTAGCATATTTGTGTTTATTATTTGTTTACGTGAATATATTGTAATGTTCAATATTTACAACAACAAGATCGGCTGTCAATCTCAAACTTATAGGGTATTCAGAACAGCCACTCGATAATAATGAAAATCCCTCTAGCGGAGAAAAAGCTCATTTCGACAATCACAATTTTCCCTCAGACCGACTGGCCTTGGAGTGTGGACATCGTATTAAATATATAAGTCCAGAGAACGACGATCTTAGGGTTACGTAGACAAAACTCCATCTATTGTGCAATTTTTCCATTTGTAAATCGTCAAAATTAATGCAGAATTCATCTAAAACAGACAACAGGGTATATTCAAAGGTATTTCAAACATCATTTCGTAAATGAAATCTTTGTCCTAATGTTATTAAGTAAATCGTCTTCTTTTAAGCATAGTCATCTAAATTTAGTCAGCTGGTAGCGTCACTGCATTCATTCTCTTATGCTATTTCTATAAATAACTTCCTTTCATCGAAATGGATCAGAAAATGTATATTTGGGTTTAAATCATCAAAATTAGCTGTAGAAGTAAACAATCGCTAGCACGTTTAAACAAAGGGGAATAGGGACGCCAGCAAAGTCATTAATTCTGGTTAAACTTTCGTTAAGTTAACCAGTGTTCGACTACGGTCTTAGATCAAAGTATTCGATAGTGAAATTAAAGTATAATTTCAAAGCAGAAAAGGTTAAAGGTTAGAGCAGGCAGATTCCTGTAGGGGTCATTATAAACATAGTGTTTATATGATATCCGCTTCATTCGAATTCAAGGCTAGTCTGTATTTTTAATTCTAAAATTCGTTAATTTCAATTTATTTAATTCAATATTCACAATAAAATTGCCCAAAGAGTATCCCAGGAATACTCCCGATCCCACTAAGAATTTAGCAATTCAAATTAATTTAGAAAATTCCAAATATTCACAAAATTTCCCCGAGAAACACATTTCAATATATTTCTGCTTTTTCGACTGTTGTGTAACCCATGTTAATTTACAAATTGACAGCTAGGAAAAAACTACGAATTGTTTTATTTTGACATCTCATTTTCATAGCCTCATTGCTAGAGCGAGGTAATTGTCTCTGCGATGCATAAGTGTTTCAACGTAGTAGCGGGTTGTGTGCAAATATCGATTCTTCCTTTGTCAGCGTCTGCTTGTTTATTTTTTGTTCAGTTTAGGAAACTAGAGCGTGCGTTGTGTTTTGTGTTACGTAAAATGTGTAATGTGAACAAGGCTAAAAAACGACCCCTTGCTGGTACAATAAATAAGTTTATCTGTGACGTGGATTTGTTTTACAACGGTGCTAAAATAGTTTGTAAAATGTGCGAGAAACATTTGTTATGCTGGTACAAGGCAGACTGTAACAAACGTAAATACCGAAGAATACAGAAATACAAAAAAGGGCGTGCCAACGAGAACAGCCCTTATTTTCGATTTATTTATTTGTCATGATAATAACCTGTAATTTGTCACTTCACTTACTCGAAAAAGAACCGTTTCAGAACTTTTGGTATAAGTACAACTCGAGCTGAAGTTGCCAACTACGAAAACGGTACGTAAGCATGTTTTATTTGTACGCGAAAACGTGGAAAAGAAAATCGAATCTACATTAGAAAATTAGTTGCTTTGGTTATGTGTTGACGAGACAACAGGTTGTGAAAGAGATTTTATTCTAAAAAGTGTTCTAAAAAAAGTTATGAAAAGTGTACTGGTGCAGCAATTGTGGGAGTGATACTTAGTTCGTTAGAAAACTTTCAAGCCTCACCACGTCAAGTGTTGATGTTTATGAGCGATGGTGCCGCGACAATGCGTTCGGTAGGCAGTTCTCTTCTTGAACACGGTTGCAAGTGTTTACATGTTACGTGTAAAGTCCATGCTTTGCATCTTGTCGCAGAAACTATTCGACAATGTTCACCCGAGGTAGATGCATTAATAGCAAGTACAAAAAAAAACTGTTTCTCAAACCTTACGCACACTGTTCTGATATTCGTGAACTACCACAACCGATTCTTACACGAATTAGAAAGTTAATCAAAACGCAAATTAAGAATAGTTACGTTCACTATCTTGGAAATATTGAAGATTCTATAAAAACCTCACCTTCTCATCTATGGCAGTTTCTTCATGCTAAAAGGCGTTCCACAAGGATACCGGGCAGACTATGTGACGACCACGGAAATGATTTTACTGATCCCGATGATATTGTTAATGCTTTCGCTGATATGTTTTCTTCAGTGTATAGCTCAGAGGATAGCATGTCTTGGTCTCATTCTGATTACAATCCCCTACCTTACTCCTTTCCATTGGTTAGCGAAGATGAACTTGTTGCACTAATGGCTACTTTTCCCAACAAATGTACCGCAGGTGATGATATGTTACCCAGTTTTTTGATACGTGACTGTAGATTTGTTTTTGCATTTCCTCTAAAAATCATTATCAATCTTTCAATTTCATCTTGTACTTTCCCTGAACGTTGGAAAATAGCCAAAATTGTCCCAGTGCACAAAAAGGGCAATCGTGAACTTCTATCTAATTACAGGCCCATTTCCATAATACCCAATTTTGCTAAACTTTATGAGAAGGTATTATATGTTAGCATTTATAATAGCACTCGCTCTTTTATTGCTTTAAATCAACATGGCTTTATCCCCGGGAGATCTACAGTTACGAATTTGGCGAGCATGTCCCAATTTATTAGTGAAGTCTTGGATAGACGTGGTCAAGTTGATGTGATTTATACAGACCTGTCCAAGGCTTTTGACATGATCAATCATGAAATTTTGTTAGTGAAGCTGAGCTCCTTCGGTTTTGTTCCTTCGGCGATAAGTCTCCTCGAATCCTACCTGAAACAGAGAAAGTGTTATGTAACTTATAACGGATATTGCTCTCGTAACTTTGTTCTTTCCTCTGGCGTCCCCCAGGGATCAAATCTGGGACCGTTACTGTTTGTGCTTTATATTAACGACCTGCTTTTGAAAATTGACCTTCCCACCCTTGCTTATGCAGACGATATTAAAATCTCGGAAATATCTTCCGTTGATGACATGAGGAAATTGCAAAATGGTCTTGTTATGTTAGTAGAATGGTGTGAGCTTTTTAGGCTCAAGTTAAATGTTGATAAATGCTGTGTACTTACTTACTCGCGTTCTTGTTCACCGTACTTATTGTCCTACCAAATCAGAGGTACCAATTTGTCACGTAACCTTGAGTTTAAGGATTTGGGTGTACACTTCGATACCACTCTCACATTTAAAGCTCACATTAACAGTATCTGTTCTGAAGCCATGAAATCTCTGGGGTTTGTGATGCGTGTCTCTAAATACTTCAATGATCCTTCTTTATTAAAGTCGTTATACTTTGCCTTTGTACTCAGTAAACTGGAGTATGCCGCTCTAATTTGGTATCCCTTATATGCTTGTGACCTTCTAAATCTAGATCGTATCCATCGGAAATTTTTAAAATTCCTGTCATTTAAGATTGATGGAAGTTACCCTGAGAGAGGTACTCCACAGGATGGACTTATGTTAAGGCACGACATGCTGGCTTTGAGTACGAGGAGGGATGGCATTTGCGAGAAATTTCTACAGAAATTGCTTAGAAATGACATAGATTGTCCATACATACTGGAACGAATGAATTTTCTTGTGCCACGTTTGAATTCAAGATCTGATAGTGGCTTCATTCTTCCATTCGCAAGGACTAACACAATGAGACGAGCGCCGACGTATACTTTGTCCAGGGCGGCTAATAAACATGACTTATTTAAGTAAAACATGTAAAAATTTACTCTTTATTTTTTTTTCATGTATTGCATTGTGTTTTTATTTTGTGTATATACTTACCTACATTTCTCCTGTTATTGGGCAATATGCCTGTTGGGAAAAAAAAAAATAAATGTTTAAATGTTTACACGTTGGGGAACATGGTAGACAGCTCTTCATTATGCTGAATATTTCAAACAAGGAAAAGCTGTTATTTTACAATTCAATCCTACCGAAGCTGCAGCTATTAAGGAGAGCCAGACAAAATTTCAAGATAGTTCCGTTGAAACAGAGTTACAAACTATTCGTAACAACTATAAAGGATTACAGGACCTAATAGAACACAAAATAGAGCGTTGTCGTTAGTGGAGTCACTGCAAATAGTGAACGAAGTACATACACTGCTACGCATTATACATGACGCAAAATATAATCGCGTTTTAGAAAAGTTCGAGAGTGTGTTAAAGAAAGATTCTGATTTTATCACACTAAAACAAATTTGTGATGGTGCATCGACTAATCCATTAACTGAATTCAAAGAATCATAAATACGTGGCGGTCAAAATAAAATGAAAAGTCCTGTACATTTTGTTGTACTCCGTCTTGCCAACCTGGCACGGTCGGTAAGTTAGGAATCTTACCAAGAGATCTGCGTAGTTATTTTAAAATCCCCTACGCTATAGTTTCATAGTTGTGAATATTGCAGCTATGCATCCATAATTCCCCTATTTCCAATTCGATCAATACGAAATCAGTTTCATCATAACCCTCTATACAGGTGTTTACTTTGAACCCCGTTCTATGGGTACCTTTTTTTTGTTCCTAGGGAAACAAGGACGGTTTAATTGCAAAACAATTGAATATTTTGCCGTAGATTCAGAATCTCGCATCAGAAAAATAATTGACTGTGCCAGTTTATCGGAAATTACTCCAACTTTGGTTTGTTTAATGGAACAGCTTGTATATTTTTACATTTTTCGGAATCTACGAGTCATTCTGCATCTGAATGCATTAATTTAGAAAACAATACTCACTTCTTTTTGTTTGTAAGAGCTGATTAAAAGTCTCAATGTAGTGGACCATGACAATGATGTTTTTGTTTGAAGCGTGCCATGACTAGAGCAACGCAACTGCGCTGAAAGCCAGTGGCGGACGCATAAAAGTTTACACAAAATAAATTAAATTTGATACGTGCTCAAATACTTACCGTTTTAAGAGTCCTCCGTGAAATCACAAATTGGATAATGTCTATTTAATATTTGTAGCATTAGATATGTTTCCAAAGTTGTTTCGGCAAAGTGAGTACGGCGTGAAGAAAAAGTGTTTTCGTATGCCGAAAACGAACGTTCTACATCTAGTGACGTTATATTTGCGTAAGTAAAATAGTCTTTCAAATAACTTAACTGTTCTGTTGACGCACCTTCACAAATTTGTCTTAATGTGCCAAAATCAGAGTCTTTATCTAAAACACTTTCAAATCTTTCTAAAACACAGACATTTCTTGCGTCTTCTATCGCGCATAGCTGTGCGTGAACATGTTGCACTATTTGCAAAGATTCCGCTAACGACACCGAAGAATTTTGAAGTTTTTCTATCGCATCCGCTAGTCCCACGTAATTGTTCTGAATAATTTCCAAATCTGTTTTAACTTGACTATCCTGAAATTTCAAGCGGCTTACCTTGACAGCCGCACCTTCCTTTGGGTCGAATTCTAAAATCACGTTCTTTATATTCTCAAAATATTTAATATAATAAAATGCAGCCTCTAACCATGTTCCCCAACGAGTAAGAATAGGTTGTGGTGGTTCAGGAATACCGGGGCATAGTCTATGAAATTCCCGAATACGTTTTGGGGATTTTACAAACACAGCTTTTGTATGTGCTATTAGAGCGTCTACCTCGGGATAACATTTTCTGACACTATCTGCTACGAGACTGAGAGTATGAATTTTACATGTAATATGCAACAAGTTAGCACAATGTTTATCAGGAGATCGACCTACAGCAAGCATGTTTGCGGCACCATCACTCATAAACATCAACAGTTGATTTGTTGAAAGTTCAAACTTTTCCAATGTATTTAACACCAACATTGAAATTACTTCGGCAGTGCATTGTTGTATTCGTCTGGAAGCTAGTAAAATTGAGGGTGACGGTCGATGTGGTTCCATTGTGCGTACCATTACATTAACCACAGAATGTTTTTTACGATCTGTTGTTTCGTCCACACATAACCACAGTTTTTTATCTTGCAACTCCGATTTAATTCTTTTCTCGACATGCTCACGAGCAGGCGGCACAACTCTCTGTAATGTTCTCTCACTTGGTAACTTAAAGTCCGAATATTCATTCCAAAACGAGACGTATGCTTTCTTCCTTAGTAAATGAGATGGTAAATTACATGCAATAAACACATAAATTAAATTTAAATTTGTCATAATCTCGCGTGGAATTTTTTTTTGAAACATGCCCCGCACTATTTACGTGCCGTAAGCAATCACTTTTCGACCAACACATTAAATCTATTTTACACACTACACATTGAATTTTAGCGCCATCACACTTTAAATCAGGCATTTCTGCAATAAATTCTCTTATTGTGTCCAACTTTGGTCGTTTTCGCGACGTAGGAAACATTTTCAAAACAAACGTAGAACTACGATATAGTATACGACAGCGTAGATGCATACACAACAGATCGGCTTTCGAGTCGCAGTTATACTGACGCTAATACCGAATTGTCCCGGCCGTGTTTATTTTGTGTAAACTTTTATGCGTCAGCCACTGGCTTTCAGCGCAGTTTACGTTGCTCTAGCCAAGACTGTGAAAAACGGAGTACACCTGTAGATATTAAGCAGTATGCAGCAGAATATTATAAAAAACGTATACATTAAAGAACATCAAAGAGTGCATTGAGTTAAAGGAAACCAGAATTCCGATCCATCCGCAGATTCGTTTTTCCAGCAAACGGATCGTATCGTAGTAGGCATTGCTTTACCGTTGGCCGCGAAATCTATTACAATTTACGATTGATTATCGCCTCTATCTTGTTTCTTTCTGTTGTTTTTTCCCCCTCGTTGTCGATCGTCGTACTTTTTTCCCTTCCTGGATTTGCTCTCGCGCTTGTTCACTGCAGCAGAGAACAAACGAGCATAGCGGTCGGATCGAAATGCGGCTGCCCATGATGCCCGGCTGTCTATCGTTGAGGCTTCAGCTGTTTGCGAATTTAAAGGTCAACGCCTCGTGGTATCTGGTGTACACTACCGCTCATAGGTATTCGGGCACTCTTGTATTTTAGATTTTTGTATACAAAGAATGTATTTAGGAATTACATAACAGCATTATTGAATAGTATGCTAATAATTAGTAAGATTCACTTAAATTATTTAAATAATATCGGTCTATTTACTTCTTTTACCTGTATGAGAGATAATACCGTCAGAAAAGCGCAGGTAGTGGCGACAACAATGAACGTATTTTTTGAAATTCTAGGAAAATGTAACAGTTGATGAATTATGAAGCTATAATAAAGCCATTTGAAGTAATATTTTTAAATTATGGTCAGTTATCGTTCTATGTTAGTAGCGACAACATCTCTTAACGAATAGTGTTTATAAATTCGAAGAAGGAAGGCAATTAGTGTTGAAATGCGTGCTCTGATAGTAGCACAACATAACTTAGGCATAAGCAATCGTCAAATTGCTAGAAAATTACATTTAAATCCATCTATTGTTGATTATAACATCAAAAAATACAGTGAAAGTGGCAGTTTTCTAATAAAGTTCGAAGTGGTAGACCAAGGACGACAACATCAGCTCAATATATTGCAATCGTGGTGTCCAGCAAACGAAATAGAAGAAAAACAGCTCCAGAAATCGCCGCAGAACTCAATACTTTACTTCCGAAGCCGATTAACGTGCCTACGGTTAAAAGCCGGTCTTCACGGATGAATTGCCATGCGAAGGCCCTTGCTTCGCTAAATTAATAAGAAAAGGAGGTTACAATGGGCACGTGAACATCGAAATTGGACGCTATAAGATTGGAGCAAGATATTGTAGATCGACGAATCCAAATTCGAGATATTCGGTTCGCGAAGACGAGTGTTTATAAGAAGATCTGTGGGTGATCGTGCACAGTCTCTACCGTCAAACACGGCGGCGGTTCGGTAATGATTAGGGATCATTTTGCTGGTACATCCGCAGGTGATCTCGTATAAATTCAAGGCATAATGAGAAAAGAGGAATACAAACGCATCTTAGAGGAAAATTCAATACCCTTTGGTGTAAGAATTTTGGGTCAGAATTCTTTATTCTAACAAGACAATGACCCAAGGCACTTCAAAATTATGCAAGCAATATTTAGAACGGTTGGAAGAGGAAGGTACATTAACAATCATGAAATGGCCACCCCAAAGCCCGGACTTGAATCCCATCGCGTTATTATGGAAAGAACTCGATCGGGAAGCAAGAAAAATTGCTTCAACCTTAGCACATGACATGTGGAACAAACTACAAGCAGCATGGACTCGAATAACAATGTAAGTTGTATATTTGTGTACACTTAAATACTAAATACATATTTTAGTATTTCTACTTAAATATTTAATGATGTACCTTGAAATTTGAGGTGCCCAAATACTTATGAACGATTGTGTACGGATTCGTACGCTCCTAACTTTAAAGCTCAAATTGTCTCTATTTTGGAAATAAATGCTTGATGTTTGATTCTAAACCTATTTAAAGGCGTCTATGAGGGCGCCCCATTTAACTTTATCTGGCCTATAAGTGCGAGATTTATTATCAATTCTGACCTCCCTAAGCAATGTTTTAAAATCATTTCGGTGCAGTATTCACTGGGAGTAACCGCTCCCTTGAGAACAACGAAATTATTGAAATGGATGCAACATAACTGAATAAATTCTTAATAACAATAATAATAATCGAAATAATAATCAAAATAATAATCATAATTTTTAATCCATCCAAGAAATACATTTTTTTTTATAGGACAAGTCAAAATATCAAACAAATTTACGTACACAGTCTGACAATTAAATAACGGAACTTTTAATTTAAATCATAGAACACTTAGCGCCATCTATTAAAGGGTAGCAGCATTAGAAAGATACAGGTTTCCTCTTTTAAAGGCACTTAAGTTCATCCAAATCGGATAACAGCTTATAAAGTTACACGCATTTTAGTGACTGTAGTTTAGGTGCTCATGTCGTGAAATCACAATGGAACAAAGAGCTGATATTAAATTTTGTTTTAAAATTGGAAAAAAATTTGCCGAGACGTACGAATTGAAAAAAGTTTATGGTGATGATTAGTCTGGTCTAATATTTACTCCTACCAAACGTCTAAGCAGAATTATAACATTCACATACGACTAAATTTGTATAGATTATAAAAGATTGTCAAAAACTCAAACTGCTTTGGAATATCTAGCATTAAAAGTAATATAACAGCTGTCATAAGTAGTCTGGGCAAACAGCGGTAACAGTCAGCGTAGTAGATATGTGGTGCGGAGTCGGCGATTATTTATTTCACGCGTTCACAGCGTCAGTACTAAATCGATGCTGTATGCGAGTAGTTCTGTGTATATGTAGGCTGTCGTAACTTATTTCGTAATTGTACGCTTATGTTTGCTTTAAAAATGTCACAGTTAGGTACGTCGCGAAAACGAGCAATGGCAGACAAAGTTAAAAACTTTACAGTGGACATGCCGGACTTAATTTTTGATGGCGCTTAAATTCAATGTCTAGTTTGTAAAATCCCTTTAATGTGTTGGTCCAGAAGCCATTGTCAACGTCACATCGAAAGCAAACAGCATTCTTCTGCAAAAAGTGGCATACGAGACCAAGAAAAATTTACATTTGATTTACGTGTTACTCTTATTTTATGTAATCTACCGTTTCGTTTACTAGACAAAGAAGCATTTATCTCCTTCTGGAATAAATATGCGGACTGTAAATTACCTAGTCGGACGTCGATACGAAATGTAGTGCCATTTGCTTGTGAATATATAGAAAAGAGAATGAAAACGGAATTGAAAGAGAAAAGACTGTGGTTGTGTGTGGACGAAACAACAGATCGTTAAAAACATTCTGTGGTTAATGTAATGGTACGTACAATGGAACTACATCGACCGTCATCCTCCTTCTTACTTGCTTCCAAAAGAGTTATAAATTGTACTGCCGATGAGATTTTAAAGGTGGCGTTGAATTCATTGAACAAATTTGAAGTTTCAACTAAGCAATTTTTAATGCTCATGAGTGATGGTACCGCAAACATGCGTCCTTTGGGCCGATCACTTAAAGAACACAGTGGTAACTTCTTACATGTAACGTGTAAAATCCATATTCTAAATCTTGCGGCACAAACAGTTCCTACATGTTTTCTACTAGTAAATACATTGTTTGCTAGTACAAAGGCAGTGTTTCTGAAGTCCCCGAAATGTATCCGAATATTTCACAAACTGTGTCCTGATTTACCTGAACCACCACCCTAGCCGATTGTTACACGTTGGGGAATATGGTTGCAGGCTGCGTTTTACTACAACAAATATTTTGATCAAGTAAAGAAGGTAGTTTTAAAATTCAATCCGACAGAAGCTGCAGCAATCAAGAAAAGCCAGGAAATATTTCAAGATAGGTTAAAAGAGATTTACAAAGTATTCACAATTACTTCGGACTAGCGGAGGGAATAGAAAAATTACAAAATGTTTCCATGTCGCTAGTGGATTCTGTTCATATTGTGAATGATGTTCACGCACAGTTATGCGTTGTAGAAGGCGAAACAAATTGGTGTGTAATACGAAAATTTGAAAGTGTTTTAGAGAAAGACTCCGATTTTCTTATATTAAGACAAACTTGTAAAAGATGCGTGTGAAGATGCATTAAGTTGTTTCAAAGATTATTTTAAATATGCCAATATAACATCGCTAGATGTTGAACGGTCGTTTTCGGCATTAAAAAACATTTATTCCGGACGTCGTACTCACTTGACTGAAACAACTGTGGAAACATATCTAATGATTCAAATATTTAACAGATATTACCCAGTTTGTGATTTCATGGAAGCTTTTAAAACGGTAAGTGTTTCAGCATGTTAATTTATTTCTTACCTTCTATTTTATGTGTAAACTTTTATGCGCTCGTCACGCCTCTGGCTCTTACCGCATATTTGCCCAGGTTAATGATGATTGTATGTCTCGTACAAGAGTTTATGAGTGGTGTACGCGATTTAAAAACGGCCGTGAAGATTTAAATAATGATGCAAGACCTGGACGTCCAGAAAGTGAAAATCGCGCTGAATTGGTGCAAAAAATCCATGAAATCATTGCTATTGATGGGAATTTCACTGTGAGAATATTAGCATGAAGAATTAAATACCAATAGAGAGACTATTCGACAAATTTTGACGATCGATTTGGGTAAAAGAAAGGCGTGTGCACGTTTTGTTCCACATCAATTAAATGAAGGCCAAAAAATCGGTCGTGTAGAGCATTGCAGAGACATCGTTTAAACTGCTAAAAACGACTCAGATTTTCTTGATTCTATCGTAATTGGTGATGGGACATGGTGCTTTAAATATGACCCTGAAACTAAGCGCCAATCTGCACGATGGAAATCGAAAGGTGAGCCAAAATCACAAAAAATACGCTTTCAGAAGTCAAGAATCAAGACAATGTTGATTACTTTTTGTGATTCAAAAGGTATTGCCCACGAGGAATTCGTTCCAGAAGGTGAAACTGTTAATGGAGAATACTATTTAGGAGTTTTACATCGTTTGTGGTCGAGAATTGTTCGAGTTAGGCCCGAATATCCAGCAGGAAAACAGCTGTTTTTGTTACACGATAATGCATCACCTCACAGTTCGTTAGTTTTTGAATAAAAAACAAATTTGTCTCATCGCCCACCCACCGTATTCGCCTGATCCATCACCGTGCGACTATTTTCTGTTCCCGAAACTAAAAACTGCAATGAAAGGACACTTTTATGATGATGTTCCAGCCATTCAAGCGGCCGTGACAGAGGTGCTGAAGAACATCCCAAAACCCGACATCAAAAAATCGGTGCATGCATTGGTCACCCGTGCCAAACGCTGTACTGAGTCTAATGGAACATATTTCGAATAAAAAAAAAATTTCAACAATAATATGTGTATTTTATTCTATATCTAAAAAGTTCCGACTGTATATGTCAAATTTGGGTAATAAATTTCTAAAGAGAACTAATCACCACTATCACTACACATTCAAATTATCACTTTAAACCACTAAAACTTGACCATCCGTTTCAAAACAAAAAAAATTTTCCATATGTTGAATATGTCAAAATATTTGACAAATTACAGATGCAAATGTACTCAAGGGAAAAGTGCATATCTGATATTGCATTTCGAATGGAACATAAGGATAATTTTCTTGAGTTTTCGTCGTTTGTGGGATTGGTATTATCTGACGTTTCGGTAATGTATCTACTATGGATTTCAGGGTAGTCCTTGGAAAGGTTGTTTCTTGCCAAGTTCCTCATATGAGCAGATTTGTGTCAACTTGACTTTATTGAGAGTCAATTATGTCAGCTGGCTTGTGATTCCCTGTTTGCTATCGTTACACAAGGGTGGATTGATTATACCGGGTGTCTCAGATTCAATGTTACAAGTGATATCTTCCTTATTTGTAGAGATATAAGATCGAGCAAGGTGTCGTGGAAAATGGTTTGCAGAATTCTAAAAGGTATACTTTTTCTACCCCTAGTAAAAAAAAGCTATGATTGAAGTACTAGAAGTTAGGAATTCAACGGTACAAACAAAAATTTCATTTAATAAATAGCTACTAATAAAAACAGATTCAGATATTTATTTTGATTTGTGAAAATAGTTTATGTAGCTGTAGTTAAATACGTAGTGAAGTAGTGTTGTTATAAAATCCTGAAAATGTCTCCTTTTCTCCAAATGAATGTTATTAATTTATCTAAAGTGTGAAGCAGCAACATCTTAAACAAGCCATAGAAGATACGAAAAATGAGGAATTAATGTCCCTCAATGCCATTTCAAATGAATAATTCTTCAAAGTAAAAACAATATAGATATCCATCAGACAGTCATTGACACTATGCGAAATCTGGCGTACAAAGACGGGGGTGGTAACTCCTTTGATTTTTTTTTACAACATTTTCCAACGCGTCTGTTGAAAGGGCGCATCCACAAAGTCCGTAAAACGAGTATCAATATAGACGTACTTTGCTGAGCACAGCCTCCGCTCAAAGCAAGGTTTTCGGTCGAACACCTGACTGTTGGGCTGCTGCTGTCTGAATCGACGAACCCGCGGTGTCAATGCCCGTCTCATTGCGAAATTGTCTAGCCCGTATCTGCATCGCGCTGGGATGCTTGCTGCTATTTCGGTACAGGGTGTTTCGAGATTCTGTCCTGTTAGCGCCGGTATTCGTATTTTGGAGTAGATGGCGTTCGGGATGGATTGTATTGCAACGAAATGCGAAGTATGATCTTACTTTAAAGAACATTAGTTTAATGAGTGAATGTTCATAAATGATTGTCTTTTCAATTGAATTATACTCCTGCACGCAGAGAAATGGTTTCTTGCAAAAATCAGTCTCTAAGAAAATATTTTTATTTCATGATTATAAAAATGTATAATATAAGGAAATAGTTTTCTTAAAAGTTTATTTTTATTAACCCTTTCGCCACTCTCGGGACATATTTGTCCCGACAGACATTGATAATAACGGTTAGCTTTTATTTATCCTAAAAATTCGTATAACTATGAATTCAGTGTTTTTAAATCTTTTTTGAGGCAGGCAACGCAAAATACAATATTTGGCGTGATTCATTTTCAGTGATTAGCGATTGAAATCAAACAGGTATGTCGTTGGTGTATTTTTTTCGAAAAATAATGCTGTTAAAGTAATGAAAAGTGAATTGTTCGGAAAATGAAATGGTTGATGAAACGGATGAAAGTGAAACTGAACTAGAGCTAAACGAGACCGATTACCAACTAGTGAAAAATACAGATGAAGTAGCTATATCTAACAAGAACGATACCAAAACTGTTAAGAAAGTTATTTGGAAAATTCCTCAACAAAACTTCCCCAAAAAATAAACTCCACTTGAAGCAGACAACATACCTGTACTAGATTTTGATCGATCAGCAACGGAGTTAGATGTCTTTCTAAAATGATTCCCCAGAAGAATAAAAAATAATAAAAATGTACCAGAAACGGACATGTATGAAATAATGCTTGTATATTGGGCTGTACATTGGTAATGAATTACAATCGAGTACCTGATTATTATAATTAATGGTCATCTAATAAATCTTTCTCAAACCCTTTTATAAAACGTGCTATTAGTCCGAGACCGTTGTACATTGCTTTTGTCCAAAATGTATTATACTAATCCACAAACACCAGAAAACTGCTCAAAAACTTTTTATTTAGATGATCTTGTATCTTGTTTGAAAAAAAACATTTCAACAGGCCAAAACTGAAAGTTCTCATTGGTACAAGAGATCCCATAGCAAAATACTATTGGGACAAAAGATCCCACAGCCATATTTTCCAAAAAAACTTCTTAGTGATACTTTTGATATATCATTACCATTATTTATTAATTTCTAGAACAGTTTTATTAATTTGGAAAAGAAACATATTTAGTGGTGAAAGAGTTAAATAAATATTTTCTTAGGGTTAGAAAATCAAGAAAATCCAAGAAAATGTTTGTGAAACGTTGTACGTTAAAGGTTATATCATTGTATGGGCAAGCATGGCATCTGTACTCGGGTTTGTATCGCTACTATCTAGGACGGCATGACTATATCTCTTGAAAGTAGGTGGCGCTAGGAAATATTTCAGTGCTGTGTTTGAAGATTAACGGCATAAACTGAGAGATGAACAACAATGTGGGCAGGAGCAAAAAGCGTTAGTGCTTTTCTCTTCTCACATTGTTTTTGCCGGTAGTGATTCGTTCAATACCATAAGCTATTTATTAGCATTATCTTGGTTATTGTTTCTAGGCCGGAACAAGTGATAGTCCGAAGCAGTAATGTCCGGCGAATACGGCGGGTCAGGTACCACATCCTAATTCAATTCTTTTAAAGTTTCCTTGACAACTTTCGTGGTGTGGGCCGCCGCATTATCATGTAGCAAAATCATTTCTCCATGTCTTTGGGGCCATTCTGGACGTTTTGTGATCAATGCATGGTTCAAAATGATCATTTGTCGTCTACGGTATCGAGCAGCATTAACCGTTTCACGAAACCTGAAAAGTTCATAATAAACAACGCCCCCAACCCCTACCAAATACAGAGCATTGTCTTCTTTCCGAAACGATTTGGTCTTGCCGTCTTTGTTGATGGTTGGTCTGGATCAACCGATGATTTTCTTCGTTTGGGATTCTCGAAACATGTCAATTTCTCATCACCTGTGACAGATTCGATGCAGAGAACTCTTCCATTGATGTCTTTTCAGCAGTTTTCTTCAAAATGAAGTGGTGGATTAAAACTTCCCGCAAATGGTATTTTTTTCGGTACGAAGTACGACATTATCAAAGTAGAAAAAGACTATGATATTTACATTCTTACAATTTTCCATATGTATGGTTTTGTAGGTTAGGAATAGCCAAACGAACTACTATATATGTCAAATCGCCACGCGTCAGAACGTTTCTGCGGCACCATCTATTAGGAAAATCCGCATTTCATAAGTAATACACCTGGTAAAAGACCAAACTAGCTTAACTTGTGTTTGTGTTCCATTTACAATTTTATCTATATAATTTGTCCTTAAATTTAAATGAACTTAACAGAGCTAAAACATTATTGTTACTTGGATGTAGTTAGCACAGTTATATATTTTAATTTCAATATTTGACACTTTCTTCAATTGCTTATATGCATGGTGTTTCAGGAGGAAAAGTAAATATTTTAGTGGGTGATAATGTAGATTAATTCGAATAAAAAATGCCATATAACATGTGTTCAATTTTTATTGGTTACTAAGATACAGCAGTTTGAATGTAACCCAAACTACTACACTCACAGAAAAAAAGCCAAAGGCAAAAACAAAAGGTATCAAGCAAAGACAAATGATTAAGTTAAAGTTTATTTTCAAAAATTCCACCTCCGACTTCAATGCACTTTCGAATTCTGTTGACAACACTACGTGTAGCTTTTCTGAGGTTGTCTTTGCGTTCTCTTATGAGGGCAGCACTGTTCATAATCCGAACGATCAATTCGTCTCTTGTGTTTACTTTTTCTTTGTAGACTTCGCCTTTCAACGACCCCCACAGGCAAAAATCTAAAGGGTTAAGGTCCGGGGACCTTGGTGGCCAAGAAACGGGATCATTTCTGCCGATCCATCTTCCGGGGAATGTTAGGTTTAGATACTGTGTCACCAGATGACTAAAATGAGCAGGGGCCCCGTCATGCTGGAAGAACATACTTATCCTTGTAGCCAAAGGAACATCTTCCAATAATGCTGGTAGCTCGCTTTTCAGAAGCAGCTCGTTTTCAAGAAAGTCTAGATAACGGGGCCCTGTAAGAGTATGCGGTAAGATAACAGGCCCAAGGAACTGATTGTCTATCATACCACATCACACATTTACAGAGAAACGTACTTGGAAATGTGTCTCCACAAAGGCATGTGGGTTTTCGTCGGACCACCTATGTGAGTTACGAGTGAAAGTGGCTTCATCAGTAAAGAGTATTAATGGGATTACTCGGCGATTTGCAATTAGCCAACGACAAAATTCCAATCGTCTACCTTCATCTCCTTCTCGAAGGTGTTGAATCCGCTGTAAATGATAAGGATGAAAGCCGTGCATATTTAACGTCCGCCAAACTCTTGTATGTGGAACACCGATACGTGTAGAAATTCTTCGTGTGCTTGTTGAAGGACTACGTACTACCGACTGAATAATGTCTTCTACTTCATTCACATTCTGTTCCTTTGCACGTTCAGATGAGATATGACTGCACCAGTCTCACGCAGTTTACTGAAAACACGACTAAACACTCTTGAATCGGGTACTCTGCGGTTAGGAAATTGTCTACCGTATTCTCTACAAGCAGCAACAGCGTTACCATTACAAAACCCGTACACAAGTACCATATCAACGTACTCAGCATTTGTAAATACGTGCGGTATGCTTAAACGTAGTTTGTTGCTTAAACGTTTATCACAGTTAAAAAATTTAATGCAAACTCAAGCACAACCTCACAACTTGAACTTCAAAACAAAACTGACAATCGATACCCATAGCAACTAGGAGAATACCAACACGCGAAAAGAAAAGTTTTCTCTGTAAACAGCTGTATCTCAGTAACCAATAACAATTGGATACATGTTATATGGAATTTTTTACTCGAATTAATCTGTACTGTTACCCACTAAAATATTTACCTTTCCTCCTGAAACACCCTGTATAATTCTGGCCTGACGATGTGTTGGCGAAACACAAAACCGGTCGCCTAATATCATTAATAGAATTTTGTGAGACTTGGGCCATTGTTTTTGTTACTATCTTTGCATACCTCATCTCACACAGAGTCACTGTGGATTATTCAATATTAAATTACAAAAAAAAAGTTTTTTTATTAAATAAATTAATGGAAACTAAATGAAGTAACAAATTGTATTATTTCAGAGTTTAGAAGTGAATTACCAGAAAGATGACATTGTTGGAATTTAATTTCAATAAAATGTTCTTAAAAGAGACCAAGTGTGTTATAATTAATTATGAAAAATTAAAAAAATGGCAAGGGAGTTTCAAAAACCACGGTTTTCAAAATTCCACATTAATCCTTTGCAATGACAAATGTTAATTGCAATATGGTTTTCAAGAATTTGTAGATATACACTACTATTCATGGAAGTTCGGGCAAGCAAAAAAATGTACGGAAGTCAAAGAAAATAAGAGAAATATTAAATGGCCATATATTTAATACTTACATGATTTTACATATTTTCAAACACAAATTTATTAAAAAGAAAAAGTTAATGTAATACAAATAATTTAAATCCGATTTTCATCGAAAAATCCGGGGGACTGCTGCCACGATTCTTGGCATCCGATTCACTAATTTTGCTACTGTTTCATTGGGCAAGCTTATCCATACCTCCTGGAGAATGGTCCACAAATGTTCCTTCGATTTTGGACACTTTTTCCTAACACATCGGTCTAATTCTTCCCATAACAACTCTATCGGGTTCAGATCGGGGAACTGTGGCGGCTATTCCATAATTTTTAGGGTTCTTTCATTTTCTTCTTACTGCAGGTAATTTGTGCACAATTTAGATTTATGTTTGGGGTCATTGTCCTGCATAAATTCAAATCCACGACCAATTAATTGGACTCCTGGCGGTATGGCATTTTCCTCCAGGATTTTCCGATATTCTTCTCTTTTCATTATGCCCTCAATTTTGAGCAAGTCCCCTGTTCCGATTAAGCAAAAACAACCCCAAACCATTACAGATCCGCCTCCATGCTTCACCGTAGGAACTATATACTCCCGTAACATTCTTTCCCCTCTTGATCTGCGTTCGAAAACTCTCCGTCTATTTCCAAAAACCTCAAACTTGGTTTCGTCAGTCCACAAAACGTTTTTAAAATCGTCCACTGTCCAATCTCTATAAGCTTGTGCCCATTTCAGTCTTTTAAGCCTATTTCCTCTTTGGAGTAACGGTTTTCGACAAGCCACTCGCCCATGCAACCCAGCCTCTTTCAGCCGACGTTTCACAGTACTCACAGAAACTTTGGAATCTCGCTCATTATTGAATTCTGCAGCAATTTCTGATGCTGTTAGTCTTCTATTGCGCTTACTAATTATTTTTATTCGTAAATCTTCCGCAGGAGTCGTTTTTCTTGACGGTCCTGGCCGATTACGATCTTGCACGTCACCGGTTGTCTTAAATCGAACTATAGTATCATGTACTGTAGATTTTTTTATTTTTAATTTATCCACAATCCGTCTTTCTGCGTACCCTTCCTGATGCAAGGTAATAATAGCAGATCGGTTTGAAACAGCTAGAGGATTCCCACGGAGCATTTTAAGCAGTCAAACCGAAATTATTTTATTTTTCACACAATAACAATCTCTTCAGAACTACTGCGTTTACAAATGTTATAATACTTTATAAAGGGTATACGAATATTTCCAGGTAACACGAGTGAATCAGCTAACCTTCCTAGGGATTATTATAAAGCTTTATTGTCACTGTAATTATTGGGGATTTCCAACATAATTATATATTTTATGATAACGGTCTTATAATAGACAAATACTCACTGAAAATTGGTAAAAGGCTTCCAGAAAAGGTTAGTTTTAATAGTTCCTCACAGAAATGTAAATTATATAATTTTAAATTTTTTTCCTAAACAGTTAATATAATTTGTCAGCTTGCCCGAACTTCCATGAACGGTACTGTATATGAAAAGGCACCAATCAAAAATACTATTTTATCGTACGGCAAATGTTTCGTGAGCTCCAACTCTGCCCCTTAATTACAAAGTGGCAACGTTTCGCATCTTCATAATCAATTTGCTTATATCCTTTCATGGGCGTTGAAAATTTCAGCCATGTTGGATGCTTAGTTGTCGTTTAACAGTCGTTTGTGGCCGGGAAAGTGATGGCAACTGTTTTCTGGGCTAAAAAACAATAACTACGCATTATTACTAGACAAGCTGAAGGCAGAAATTGCGGAAAAACAGCCGCATTTGAAGAAAAAGACAACGCACCGTCTCACACTTCAGTGGTCGCCATGGCAAAAATTCACGAATCTATTAACCAGATCTAGCTCTCAATGACTTTTTTCCTAGTCACAAAATTTAAAAGAAAACCATATTCAATCTAAGGCGCAAAAGGGATTACGTATGGTTTCGTGATGTCAGTGTTAGATGCGATACCTTTTTCATTTTGCCTTGAGTACGCTGCGTAGGATGATGGCCGGGATTGTACAATCAATATTTGGATTTATCTATAAACAATACCTTCTCCCAGTTGTCATTTTGACAATTTCTATATTTCTTTGTAAAAGCTAATCTAAATTTGCGATAATTTTACTTAGCGGTTTGCGCACTGGTCATATCTATTGTGACTCTATTCCTATGGACATTAGCCAGTTGTATTTCAAGACCTCTTGAAGTCATAAATCGTTCCCGAAACTGCCCGTTTTGTTCCTGTTTCCTTGTATCATGCTGTGCTTATTTGTATTCTGTTTACAATATGACCTTGGCAATCTCCTTTAGATCGATAAGAGTGGCGGATAAGATTCGTAAGTTACTGTAACTTTATGCTGTAAATTTGAAAGTAAATGGCGCAATATAAAGTTGTTTTTTTCTTTTTTATTTGAGTAACGTCTTCAGTACGATGTATAGGTTCATTCCTTATCTCTAATATTGTAAGCTGCGATATTTTGCGTATGTTCTTATTTGCACATGCTTGTACGTCGAGGAAAACCAGTCACAAAGATCAACACCGTTCGTTGTACATACATTACCGGCCATAATTACTTGCCCGCCTATATTTTTGCTTGGATTTTAGAAAATTATTTATTTATTGTTATTTAGGGGGTGTAATTATTTATCCACAAGTATCCGAACTAGAATTGTGAATTTAGATTTAGTGATTGTTGTTCTTTTAAACAGTGAATTATCTAAAATTAATATTAAAATGCCGAAAACAAGAGAGTTGCCTTTAGAAATTCGCACAATGATTGTTGCTTTCCATAATTTTGGCTGAAGTAACAGAGATATCGCAAGGAAATTGAAAATTGAAATCAAGTCGCCAATCTGTTGACTATAAACGTTAAAAAATATCAAGAGGCTGGCACATTATTAAATAGAAAACGAACAGGACGACGGAAAGTGACAACACCAGCGGAAGATCGTCGAATAATTACGACGAGTAAACGGAATAGATGAAATAAGCAATGAGCGTGAAAAATGACATAAAAACGAGGTTAGGAGAGGATGGTTTATTCAGCCGAATAGTGTTGCGTAAACCATTCTTACGCAAGCAAAATAAAATAAATCGGCTGCAGTGGGCTAGAGAGCACCAACTTGATGAGTGGAAAAATGTTTTCTAGACCGATGAGTCGAAATTTGAACTCTTCGGTTCCAAGAGAAGAACGTTCGTTCGAAGGTCGAAAGGAGAACGAGCAGCAGAATCATGTGTAGTACTTACAGTCAAGCGTGGGGGCGGATCGGTAATGGTTTTGAGGTTGTTTTGGCGCCGCATCCGTAGGAGACTTGGTTAAAATAGATGGAATTTGAAGAAAAGCGCGATAGCGGGAACAAATGCTATACCATCAAGAATGAGAATAATCGGTGATTTATTTTATATTTCATCATGATTTCGTGCCACGAATATTTAGAATCGGTTTAACGCGAAAGCAATATCAAAATAATGGAATGGCCTCCTCAAAGCCCAGATGCTAATCCCATGAAGCTTTTGTGGGAGGAACTCGATAATCAGGTGAAAATAAATCCTTCAACTTCCAAGGAATCGTCGTGGAAACAACCACAAGAAGTTTGGCTTAAAATAGAACCCGCTACTTTGACGAAATTGATAGAGAGAATGCCGCAATTATTAAGAATCGACGAAACTAAGATTTGCCAAACTATAATTTCTTTTTCAGTTAGCACTTCCTTTATTTATGCGTATTTCTTTGGGTGGAAAAAAATAATAATGGCCGGTAGTGTACATCTACAATAACAAAAGGCCAGTAATAGCTGTGGAATAACAAAATATGGGGGTATGATATAAAGTAGTTAATGGTAATCCAAAGCCACTCATGCACACTCTTCCCTTTTCGAAAAGCATTCTGCGCTTCTGGCAATGCTGGTTTCACCTGTACTTTCAGCCTGCTGTTCAAAATCTGTTCGTATAATTTCATTGGCGCACTTAGTAAAATTATCTCTCTGTAGTTGTTGAAGCAATCGATGACTGGCATAACTGCTTTAACAGTGGCTTGAACTGGCTTGAAAGAATGAAAAAGTGTATCATCTTTGTGGAGAATACTTTGAAAAACAATAAAGCGCTTTAAGCCGATCTACTGTTTACTAAAAAGGCAATTCTCATTAACAGGCTTACCTTGTCCCTTGTGAAGTGCGTATTTTCCTTTTTTAATTTTAAATTAAAAAGCTGCGTGAAAAATAACGTGGACCACTGTGCCACAAACTATAGGATACAGGTCCGGTAGTGAGTTGGTACTCTTTGAAGATTCACTCTAAATCTATTGTGGTTCCTCTATCATTAGATCAATTACTAGTGTCCTGCTAGCAGCCCTACTATTGTTCTGACAGACTTTCTGTCCCTGCTTAATAATAATAAATGGTTTAGACACCCCTCCTGGGGATTTCGCCGCTTCATATGAAGGTTTCTAGATCCCTCATTAAGGGGAGGATCAGTCCCTGTTCCTTCCTATTCCACTCTTTCGCCTATCCTTCTCCACTCCGTTCTATCTTTAGCTTTTTTTTTTGCCTTATCGACCCCTATCCTCTTCAAGTCTTCCCTCACTTCACTCATCCAGCTAGATCTAGGTCTTCCCCTCCTTCTTTTTCCCGCTGGTTCCAAATTTGTCATTATATTTAATATCTTGTCCTCTCCCGCTCTCCACATATGCCCCAACCACTTTGCTCTTTGCTGTTTTATCTTCTTAACTATATCTTCTCCACATTCTTTCGCTACTTCCTCATTTGTTCTTATCCTGTATTCCAAATTTTTCATTCTAACTGGTCCAAGTATTGATCTCAGTATTCTTCTCTCCGCGACTCTTAAATTTTCTTCATCCCTTTTTGTCATTGTCAGTGTTTTCGCTGCGTACATTATCACTGGTCTTATGGTTGTTATATCAATTTTTATCTTTGCCCTGCTTAATAGGTCTGCTGTAAATTTAGGCCTGTGTTCAATCAGAAATTGCTTGGCCTGCCTTTGACCTGGGATACTCTTCTCCCAGTCATGAGATTTCTCATTTTTCCATTGTTTAGTAGTTGCTTTAACTACCGTATATGCTATGCCCACCGAATGTTTTGGGTTTCTGTCAGCAGTTGACGTGCCTCCTCGGGCTAATTCATCTGCCTTAACATTTCCTTGATGACCTTCGTGTCCTAGTACCTAGACCAGGGTTACCTTAGATCGGTTGCTCAGCCTATTGAAGGCATTCATACATTCCCACACTGGTTTCGACTTTACCTGTGCGGAATCCAGTGATTTTATCACTGCTTGACCGTCTGAATAGATAGCAATAGATCGATAGTTTCTTTCTTGCTTGTCTAGTTCTTCGATACACCCTAGCACTGCTGCTATTTCGGCTTGGAATTCTGTGGTGTTTTGAATTGGGCTTAGCCACATAGTTATTTTCGGTCTAATCCCGCAAATTCCGGCTCTGACTCCAATTTTCGTCTTTGAGCCGTCTGTGTACCAGATAGATTCGGCTTTGATGGGCGGGCCTTTTTTCCATTCTTCTCTATCTGGTATTACCGTTTTGTAATTTTTATCGAAGCTGTATTTGGGACTCGTAGCGTCACTAGGCCCGCTTGTTATCAGCCCCGCCTTAAGTTCCTTTAACAGTTTTTGATGATCTGCGCCATGCGATCTAATTATGGAAGGTTGACTATTCATTAGCCTGTAGCTTGTTAGTCTGGCCTCACCTTGAATGTGTACATGTAGTGGTTCTAGGTTAAGGACAATATCCAGAGCAGCTGTCGTCGTGGTTCTCATGGCCCCCGTAGCACACAGACATGTTAGTCTGTTTTATGCCACTTAGCCGCCTTGTTGCCTCCACCTGCAATGTCTTTGTCCACCATACCACCGAGCCATATGTTATCATTGGTCTAATGACTCTCATGTGTAACCACGGCATTGATTCTTCGCTTAGTCCCCACGTTTTTCCACACAACAGCTTATACATCTGCCTAAGGCAATAGTAGATTTGTTGATGGTTTTATTGATGTGAGGATTCTATGTAAGTCTTTGATGGAACCATACACCAAGGTATTTCGTTTCTTTGACCAATGGGATCTCCACTCCCTCTAGCATAATTCGCTTTAAGTCGCGAATTATGCGTTTCTTTGTGGATACCATGATTTATGTCTTTTGACCATTAACTGTAAGTCTCTCCTGTTTACACCAGTTATCTACTGCATTTAGGACATTTTGCATTCTTTCTGATATTACCCCGGCAAATATGCTTCGTACTATTATTGCTAGGTCGTCAGCATATCCTAGGCAATATAGGCCTTCTTTGGACAGCTTTGTTGAGGTCGTCGACGAGAGACGCCCATAAAAGGAGTGACAGTACACCTCCTTGAGGGACACAATATGGATACTATATACGTAGTATTTTACGCTCGATATCACGGACGATTACTTTTGCGAGCAGCTGTAGATCTTAGTACGCGCGAAATGCGTTCGGGACGATGACTCACGGAGATCCAAAGGTTTCTGCGTTGAGTTCACGCCATAAATAGGACGCGCCAGCAATAAGAAAATCCAAGATAACCGAGGATACAGAAGAATAGAGTTAATGCCCCGACACTGTAAAGCAGACCGGATATTATTGATTGTCTGTTGAGTGAGGCCAGGCATCTCGAAATAAATAAGAACAAAGCAAATACCGGATTATAATTAATCTTGTTAGATAGTGAGCCGTTTGCATGTTCCTTTGATAATTTCCAGAAGATCGTTCGAATGTCGTTAGATAAACGCTTGTTAAGGAAGACAGGTAATAAAAGGAAGATGCGTTGATTATGAAAGTAGAAAGATGGATAATGTTGTTAATTGATATAATGGGTGTGTTTTTAAGCCCGATAGAACTTTAAATCATAAAAAATGATACGAAAAATTAAAATCTAATCAAATTTTTGGTATGATTTGAAAGATTTATTTATGGCGTTAATATTTGAAAATGATTTCGAGCATATGGCCACCGTGGCTGTTCTTGACGAAGCGTATTCTGGACGTCTAATTTTGGGTCACTCTTTCGAGTACCGTTGGCCGTATGTCACGAATAACACGAACAATGTGGGCTTCCAAAGCATCAATTGTTGCTGGTTTATTGCCATATGCCAGTGATTTCACGTAGCCCCACAGGAAGAAATCGAGAGGTGTCAAATCGCCAGAGCTTGGAGGCCAATTGACAGGCCCATTCCTCGAAATTAACTTATCGGTATATTTTGATTTCAATAAATCGATGGTTGCCGTCGCCGTGTGACACGTAACGCCATCCTGTTGAAACCACATCTCGTCCTCTACATTTTCAAACAAAAAATCATTAATCATGGTGCAGAAAAGAAATAAGAGCCAATAATGCCACCGGCGTGCAAACCACACAAAACAGTGCATTTTCTGGATGTAATGGAGGCAATTTTGTTTATTCACAAATCCGTTAAGCCAAAGAGGAGCATCATCGCTGAACACAAATTGGCGATAAAACAACGGGTTAGTTTCCAACTGCTCTTGAGCTCAATCGACGAAAGAACGACGTAGATGATAGTCTTCTGGCAAAAAAGAACACCCGTTACAAGAATTTCGAAAAACAAACCAGTCAGTATCAAGATACATTGACGAAATGCCAAATTATGTGCAAGACTAACTGCAAGTCGAGAAATTTGCTTTACAAATTGATAAATCCCCTTTACAAGATGATGAAACCCTTCTGGTGGGGCATGTTAGGTGTCTTAATGACGATCAACTCACTGTGGAAATGCTTTTTGCAGGAAAGCTCAAGACAGACACAGGTGAAACAATATTTGAAGCAGTCAAGAGTTATATCAATGAAAACAGTATTCCTCTAAAAAACGTCATTGCCTGTGCAACTGATTTTGCTGCTGTGGGCTCATTAATCGTTTGAAAAGTGTTGTCCCTAAAGATTGCTGTATTCACTGCGTTGTTCACCGGCAACATTTAGTTTCAAACAACAAATTTAATTGTAGTAAAAACGATCAATTTTATAAGATCAAATGCACGTCAAGATGGCCTGTTTTAATAACCTTGCGAGATTAGATGGTTATCAAAAGAAAGTTTGCTTTACCGTTTTGTTATGCTTTAGGACCGCGTTGTATTATCTTTAGATGATAAGCCGCTTGAAAAAGAAATAATTTCTGCTAAATATGACGTGTATTTTCTCAGTCAGATATACTTGAAAAGTTGATTTTGTTGAACAAAGAACTACAAGGAAAATACATCAATCTTATGTCTTGTAAAGAGGCGATTACTGCTGTTCTTGGAAAACTCGAGCTATTCTGGAGTACTGTCAGATGTTGTGTTCTAAAACGCCAAGGAATATGGCGGTCGTTAGAAACTACGAGGTGCATTCAAGTTATAACACCTCCGATTTTTTTTTTCTTACTAACTAATCACACGAAAACTATGAAACTTGTGTCACTTCGCGACTTAATCTTCCTGCAGCCGTACACATTTTTCACAACGTCGACGCCATGATTCCATGGCCGCAGCGAACGCTTCTTTAGGAGTCTATTTTGACCGCTGGAAAATTGCTGATGCAATAGCGGCACGGCTGGTGAATGTGCGATCACGTTGAGTGTCTTTCATCGTTGGAAAGAGCCAAAAATCGTTAAGAACCAGGTCAGGTGAGTAGGGTGCATGATAAATCACTTCAAAGTTGTTTGCACGAAGCAGCATTCGTGTCACCCACCTGGAGGACACTTTTCGCATTTTCAGGTCGTCATGCAGGATTGTGTGCGGAGATCCCACGGAAATGCCAACTTTGGAGGCGATCTGTTCGACACTCATTCGGCGATCCCCCAAAACAACTTTCTCCACTCGCTCGACCATGTCGTCAGATCGGCTTGTGCGAGGCCGAGATTGTCTTGGTTTGTTGTCACACGACGTTCTGCCTTCTTTGAACTGTCGCACCCACGAACGCATGTTAGACACATCCATGACACCATCACCACATGTCTCACTTAACTGGCGATGAATATCTATCGGTATCACACCACGCAAATGGAGAAAACGACAACGACAATGATCACACGCTGATCTTATAATGAAAACGTCGCCATTTGAAGTATCAAAAACAGTTCTCACTCTCGCTGCTGCCGCTAAAGGTTCTGTGTGCCGTACAGTGCTGCCATCTCTGTCACGCATTGATAAAAAGTGCCCGCTTATTTTAAAACAAACCGCATGTTTCTATCTGTTTTCAGTTCTGAGAAAAAAAAATCGGAGGTGTTATAACTTGAATGCACCTCGTAATACGAGGTTGAAACTGTCGGGATATGATGATCATAGTTTCAGAAAAAATTTAACTCTTTTAAATTTCACCAATATTTCCCCTTTATTTTAAAGCTTCATAAATGGGTCATAAATGAATAGAGAGACCCAACCTAAAGGTTTAACGATGTCCATTTAAGGAGCTATGACTGTTCATCAGTCATAGCTACACGGATTACGTATCATTCTTACTATGTATGTAATTTAAAATATATTGTATTAAAACAGAACATATTTAAAAACATGTCTTCGTGTTCAAAAATAATTTTGTTAAATATAACGTAAGAATATAAGACTATTTGAACAATAACATCTTCATGTTTTTTGTCAAATACAACGGACAGTTAGGGAATTGAGTTAGAATAGCATCTTTTTTAAGCCTAGGATATTTTAAACTTACAGTTACAGTTTCACCAATCCTTGAATCTGTAGCTGTTGAAAAATAAATAATACCTTCTTTTATTTACAAAGTGTAACTCACAAACAAAACATACAAAACAGCCGACGCCATGTTAGGTTAGGTTACCTCGCTTTTATCGTTTCAGAAAAGGTTTTATCGCTTCTACAACACTAGAAAAACATTGCAGGTATCCCCAACAAAGTACGGAAATATCACTAGACAGTATTTTTCTAAATAAAAGCAATATAATTTGGATAAACCAATTCAAAACGCAGAGATGGTCAGGCTGCTAACGTCAAAGCGCAGAGGCCTTATGTATATCGTAGGTAACGTTTTGCCTCGCTAACTTTCTGACGTGTCTGACTGTACCGATATTCCACGATATTCACATTTGCATTGTCGTGTTGTTTTTGTGCGGTTGTTGTTGACAGTTGTTTTGTGACATATTGTAAATTTTAAGCGTCTATTATGGAAGAAAATAGTCAAAAACACTTTAAATACTGCCTGGTGCCATTTGTACCCATCCCACAGCTTTCCATATCCATCTCCATATAATTCTCTTCCAGATTTAACATTTTTTAAAAATTGAAAAAGGATATCGGCTAAACTTGTAGAATGGTATGATTAATTTTTCATGTTTTAAGATAGAAAATTTCTGTGATGTGTATCTTTTACTTAAGTACATTTAACTTTCGCTATTTTTAATAAAATTTGTTACCATAAACATATCAACAAAGGGTAAATTGTCACGCTTGTCACATAGACAGATTATTAAAGCGAGGTAATGTCTCTGCACAGCATAGGCATGCGCTTCCTTCAGTAAGTACGATACCAAAAAATAAGTAATAAATCGAATAATAATAAACAGAACCAATCAAGAATTATAATATCTGAAAAATACTGAAACAGTCACCCTTTTAAGCAGCGTTATCAAGTAGGTTGACGGGCTTGCATCGGAATTACCGAACATTAACGGCCCGCTACTTCGGTGAAACGCCTATGTATCGCAGAGACGATTACCTCACTCTACAGATTATACTATTTTACGTCACGACCAATAGCAGCGTGTTTATGGCCGCTCGGAATAATTTGAATTTTGCTGCATTTTCATTTCATATAGTGGTCGTTTGGGACAACAAAACTAGTTTCTTTGCTGATACATGTTTTCATACAATATATATTTATGATTTGTAGTGACTTTTTCGTATTTAAAGTTTTTGTCAAGCCCCGTATTATGTGGCTATATTGCAAGGCAATGCATTTTTGATTTTTGGTTAAGGTTATTTAATATATACTTTTTATTTTGTATTATTTCCTTTGCCTTTCATTATTAACGTGGTTAATAGGCTTGTATTTTGTCATATTTTATTTAATATTGTTTTTCGTTTTATCTCCTTTGTTAAAATATACACTGCCCTGTAGTTGGAATAGTTGTATTCTGTTGGATTAATAAATATTATTATTATTATTACTATTATTATTAGAGAGAAATAAAACTGAATTTTATAAAAAGATAATTGCTTTTGAAAAATTATGTTTTCTTTTAATTGTACTTTTTAAACTAATTTTATGTAAATAGACAGTGCAGTATTCTCTTAACAAGAGAGAAGGGAACTGTGGATGTATATATTTTTTTCCTTGGGCCATGAGTAAAAACTAATCAAAAAATTTCTTTTCAAGCTTCCAAACTTTTAAACTGGCACAACTCTGGTAAGATCAAAAATTTTGCAAATTATTCTACCTCTTATTATAATTGCTTCCAGTGCTAATCAGATTATAACTACATATACCTCGTTCGCTTATTGAAAATCACGCACCGTATAAGGAGAAAGTAGCATATTTTTGGATCGTTCAGAATACGGTTTTTTTTTGTGCATTTCTGTAACTCGAGGCGTTCTTTCTTTTCCTTTCAGCTAGATGGTAATTGCTTTTTTCGTAATTAAAAAAAATGTATATTGTTCTTTTTTCTAGTTCGTTGAGAGTATTTGTGTTATTACTAAAGCGAGGTAATGTCTCTGCGTGACATAGGCGTGCGCTTCCTTCAATAAGTACAATACCAAAAAATAAGTAATAAACCGAATAATAATAATAGCAGAACCAATCAAGAATTACAATATCTGAAAAGTTGTGAAAGCGTTATCAAATAGGTTGGTGGGTTGCATCGGAATTACCGAAAATTAAAAATAGAAGCACCATCATCAATATTATCACCCAGTCGTAAAAAGTTCACTGCATTAGATATGATTCCACAGTTGTCTCGTTGAACGATGTTCGCCGTGGTGCAAAAATGTCGAAAAAGATCGTTCGACATCCACGAACGTAATACATGCATCATTAAGAAGCTCTTTGAATTCAGTTAATGGATTAGTCGATGCACCATCACAAATTTGTTTTAATATGATAAAATCGAAATCATTCCTTAACACACTCTCGAATTTTTCTAAAACGCGATCATATTTTGCATCATGTCCAGTGCGTAGCGGCGTATGTACTTCGTCCACTGTTTGCAGTGACTCCACTAACGAAAACGCTCTATTTTGTAATTGTTCTATTGCGTCATGTAATGCTTTATAGTTATTACGAATAGTTCGTAACTCTGTCTCAACGGAAATAACTTGAAATTTTGCTTATGTGCCATTTTCGTAGTTGGCAACTTCAATTCGGGGTTGTACTTGTACCAAAAGTTCTGAAACGGTTCTTTTTCGTGTAAGCGAAGTGGCAAATTACAGGTACATCTTTGTTATAGTTCGCTTTGTCCCAGCACATCGAATGTTTCTCGCACACTTTTTTAGCACCGTCGTAGAATAAAACCGGAAAGCCACAGATAAACTTATGTGCTGTGTCAGCAAAGGGTCGTTTTTTAGCCTTGTTCACATTACACATTTTAAATTAATAATTATATGTTTGCAACAAATAACACGCAACACAAAACGCAACACACGCTCTCGTTTCCTAAACTGAACAAAAAATAAACGAGCGAGAACCGATTTTTGCACACAGCCCGCTATTCGGGTGAAACGCCTATGTATCGCAGAGACGATTACCTCGCTCTAATTATTACGGTTTATTACTAGCCTCTTTAATATTTCGATAAAATTATCCTACTTACGAAACGACTACAAAATTTACGGTTTAAAAATGAACTTTCTCATTGTATCTTAGAATTATTTACATTTATTAATAAAGAAAAATAAATTTAATTTTGACAGAATTTTACTTATGCAATAATTAAGTTGGTAATATGAATCCGAAGCATAATACTCAGAAATGTTGCCGTGGACATTTGACTCTTAAATATCGCCGATCTGACATTGATGACCTTGAGTAAATATTACGTATTTTTATCATCTTGTATCTAATTCATTTAAATTATTGGTAATTTTTCATGGTATTCGATTTCACCTTCATATAAATCGTATGCTTTACGCTACAATCAATTGATCAGCTGTTTGTTTATTGCCCTCGGCCACGGACTACCTTCACACGACGCACTACTTGCAAATTTAGATACCAAGTCATGTAAAATTATAGTAGAGGGCGCGTTGTATAATTCCCGCCGTATTTCAAACAACTCTATTACAGTGCGATCTCGCTAATCCGAATCTTCAGTAAATCGGATTCTTCGATAATCCGGCCGAGCATTTCAATTGTATTGTATACTTTATAATCCGAATTTGATAGTGCTCGGTAATCCGGACCTGCGTTTTTAGACGAAATCGATCGTGGGGGATTCTCTTAACTTCCTAAATTCGGCGGATTCTGATATCTGGGAATTCACATAAGCAGTGTGTGCCTTTGCTTTGACTGCTATATATTGTGTCTGAGGATTATGTAATTGTTTAGCTGTTTTTTGTTACATACTATGTACATATGTGTTATCTTGTGCTACATAAGTATATGTACATACATATAAACATTTTTTTACATACATATATTAAAATACCTCCTAAAAGAAAACACATATACTAAATAAAACAAAAATCCGATATAATAGAAAGACTTTGTCCGTGGTGAAAGTGGAAATGTGTTGGCAAATGAATACGGGGTAGGAACATCAACAATTTCGGATATAGAAAAGAACAAAGAGAAAAAGGTATGATATATTTGAAAGACCATTGTGAACTTTTACTGTGTAGTGTAATTTCTTTTAGATTTATTGGCAAACGTGATTCCGTTCCCGACCTCAAAAAAACATTACGAAAAGGCGAAAATCCAAAAATGGAAACTCATTTGCATGCATGGTTTTGTACACAACGATCACGACACGTTCCAATTTCCTATGACATTTTATCTACTAAAGCACATCAGTTTTATTCTGAAATCTATGGAAATAATAATTTAAGAGCTAGCAGCGGCTGGATTTCTAATTTCAGAAAAAGGCATGGCCTGCGTTCTTTAAAAGCGTGTGGCGAAATACTATCCAATGATCAAAGTGCTGTCGATCTCTTCCTAAATACATTTGCAGAGAAGATTAAACAATTAAAACTCGCACCTGCTCAAATATACAATGCAGATGAATCTGCTCTGTATTGAAAAATATTGCCTGAAGAAACGCCGGTTCGTGGTCAGGAAAAGACCGCACCAGGTCGACAAATAAACAAAGAACGCGTTACATTTCTAGCATGCTGCAATGCTGATGGTTCACAAAAATTAAAGCTGTTGGTGATAGGAAAGGCAAAAAATTCAAGGGTATTTGAAAACGTGAACATACCCGTTGAATAGAAATCATCTGCCAATGCATGAATGACTACGACAATTTTTTTAGATTGGTTTCATTGTTCATTTATTCGTTAAAAGTCATTTAATTTAACTGAAAGAGCCCTGTTAATCGTCGATAACTCCTCGAGCCGTGGAACTATAGAAGAGCTGACTAGTGAGGATGGACAATTTACAGCATTATTTCTTTCACCTAATTGCACAGCACTTTTGCAACCTCTAGATCAAAATGGCATCAGACTGACCAAATTATTTTATCGGAAAAGTCTTTTAGCCCAGATTTTATCTAATAACGAAGAGAACGTTGTTAAGTTATTAAAAACCACGAACTTGAGGGACGCTGTATGCCTACTATATAATGCGTGGGAAAAAGTATCCCCCGAAGTCTTGCAGAAGTGCTGGTACAAAATTATGGGTCATGTAGCAAATATCGACACACACACTGAATATGTTGCTGAAGATCTAATTCCTCTGAGTGAATTGCGGCTTTCCTTGGCTGAAGAGATAACAGATGCTTCGGATATGCTCAATGTTCTCACCGAGCAAAATATCACGAACGCGGGAAATACGTAACTGGCTTGAAAGTGATGAAGATTTGTTACCACTGGAAGACATAAACGCTACAGATGAACGCCATGATAGTAGTGACAGTGAAGGTTCAGAGTTAAATAATACAAACCAGACTGTTAAGAATGACGAGGCAGTTAAAAGTTTCAATGTGTGCTTAAAGTGGGCAGAAGAAAGTAATATCCCACTACATGATGTTCTTGTACTTCAAAGATGAAAAGAATAAGGCTATAAGCAAACAAAAATTACAAATTACTTTACAAAATAACGTAAAATTTAATAAGGATGCTTCTGTTTTACATATTTTTTTGTTTATGTACTATTTTCTAGTTGTTTTGTGTTAAATGTTTCACTTCCCAATAAAAAACTGTCCTGTTTCAGTAATCCGAATTATTTACTTTTAATTAGTCCGGATTATCGAGGTCGCACTGTAGTAAGATTATTAGATTTGTAATAGTAATAAGTAATAAGTGACTTTTACAATATCGTTTTTTCTATCACATAAACAACGATATCGTCAAACACAGTCGTAAAAATAATCAAAATATATATGAAGAAAGGAGAAAATAACGTTTCCGTTAAAGAATAATTATTATGGATAATGAGCATTTTGCAATTTATTTGTTGGAGCATTAACAAAATGAATTAAGTCAATGATTTTTATACATATTTTCAACAAAATATTGTCAACTGAATTCTGCCTTTACACAATCGATATTAATAACTATAATTAATTATTTATAGAAATATTGGCAAAATATGATCAAGCCGTTAGAGTATAATTTAAAATTTTGAATTTGCCGCCGTATCTTGCGACATCTGGCGAGATCGTAGAGGAGTTATAAGATGAGATCACGAGAATGGCGAAATAGCGTTATGTTTATGTGTTATGTACGAACGATTAAAACGGTTTTTGAATTGTTTACGTGTTTTATTTATAAGAGATTTAATTTCATATTCGTGGCAGTCAATGCGCATGCAGCAATTCGCTTAAATTTCTGATTGGTAGCAAAAAATATTAAATATTTATCGGTGACAGCTTCTTATTACAGACACTGAGTAATATTAGCATGTTGGTAAAACTTTTAAACTGCAACCAACAAAAACGGTATCTCCTGTTTTTCGCCTTTCCTGATTTTTTTCTTTATCTTGGATTTGAAAAATTTCGTCTGGCAACACTGGCGTTGCCATTAAAATAAATTAAAGTAATAAGGAACACTCACGAAAATGAACTAGCACGAATTATTTCGAAAACATATTTTGTCGCCAGGCCGACCACCGATGGCATTATCAAAGATAGCGCCATCTCTAGTTTACATTTTCAATTATATCATTTCTACGAACCGTGTACGAATAGATTTCTGGAATAAATGTCACTTACAAATGCGCCTCTACAATGATTTTATGACAATTTAAAAAAGAATAATTTTATACCTGTTCTTGTAGATTAGAGTTCGAAGACAACTTCGCAGACACAACCAAATTATCATCCCTTCTTTATTCGATATATTTGATTAATTAATTATTGTAGAAAAAAATTACAAAGCGCTTGTTTGAAATTTATCATCTACTTAAAATATTTATTGAATATAATTAAAAAGGACGCTTATTTGTAATTAAAAATGTCATAAAATTAACTAGTGCGACATTAGACATCAATTTCAAGGCCATCTACACTGTTCTTGCAGCAAATACCTGCTGACGATTTAAAATTAGACGCTGCCAACCTCGTATTTTAATAATAACTAATTTGAAGGTTATGCCACGGATTCCAATAAAAAATCCCAACAATAGAAGCTAATATCTGTTCATAGGTCATGGAAAGACCCATAGAGATGCAGCTAGTGTCCGCGCTACTCATCCAATACCACCTACTTGCGGCCTTTATTACTTCGAAGTGAAGATAGTCAGTAAGGGAAGAGATGGTTACATGGGAATAGGATTATCGATTTACGGCGTGAATTTGAATAGGTTACCAGGTAGGTACTCTTTTCTATTCAATTACTTTTTTCCTGAGAAAGTTTCTACAAACATTTTTCGGTTAGTATTGAACCCCTATACTTTTTTTATATTGCAATTCTGAAGGTTGGGACAAGGATTCTTATGGTTATCATGGCGACGATGGACATACGTTTTGTTCTTCGGGCACCGGTCAACCATACGGACCTACTTTTACCACTGGTGATGTCATCGGTTGCGGTGTGAATCTTATCGATAACACCTGTTTCTATACCAAAAATGGCCACCATCTTGGTACAGCCTTTACTGATCTACCTGTAAGTTCTTTTGGTGGTTATTAAAAGCAATTGTTCTTAATGCGGGCCTGGCGTCTGTATTACGCGCAAGTCAATAACATATTATTTTTTTTGTATATATTTTTTAAAGAATCTAGAAATGCTATAATTAAATGTAGCAAGTAAATTTATAAATTTGAATGTGTCGCCGAGCGGGCGGGCAAAGTACCGGAAAGTACGGGACCGATATGTGATGTACAGTTATGTTATGTATTGGACTAGTTATGTGAAAAGAAATAAAGTGAAAAGAAAAGAGTTTTAGTGTGTTTTTATTCGGCCAGAATATTTTTATCCTACAAAAAGCAGAAATAGTTATTTAACCAAAAATCTCCTCTTGAAATTACTTATACGGTGCGGTCCTAAAGTGCCCCTCCCCCCTGTGCTACCTCTTGAACAATAGCAGCTAGCGTTATTAGAAAAAAATAGGTCGATTTCTATTTTTTTTGTGAAGTATCTTCTACCGTTATCGACAGTTCAATTGTACGACGTCAACCTTCTTATTTTAAGTAGAACACCCTGTATATTTGTACGTTTTTGGAGAGGTAATCGGAAGGTGATTCCAACGATACCACATATGTTACAATAAAGATTTTGGTAATCTGTTTTTGTTGTTACGCAAAGTTGGCTAGGAAAGAGCGCCAAATTGTTTCTTGTAACGTCAGACCGATCTAAAGAGCTCGTTGCTAAGCAAAATAGCCATAGCAATTACCAAACTGTCAAATCTCAATTTCAAAAGCGTAAACTATTCTTGTTGTTTATTGTTATTATATTTTGCATTTGTCATACTTTCGTTCTTTGTGCTCGTTATTGTTTTATGTCATTTTATTTTATCGAACTTTATTGTAATTAATTAATTATGGCAGATTTGTTTAAATTTGTTAGTTTGGTAGACAATGTGCTCAAGTTTCAGTTTTTTATGTTGTTGATTCTACAATGGCCTCCGCATGGACCACGTAAGATAAAACATCAAGTACCTAATTTTAATATTCTGTGAATTTGGCAACAATTACCACGAAGTGAAACGTAATGAACACTGCCCTTGTACAGCCGGAAATATTTGAACTTTGCAGGATAGATAGTGCAAAATTTACAGGGCGAACTGCTTTAACTTGATAACATGGTTTAAATTATTATACAATTTGTTGCGCAACCATGGCAAATAAGGTGATAATTGTTGCCAGATTTACTCACCAATTTTGCATGGTTCGTGCCGAAGCCATCATAAAGGTAACAACACAAAAATCTAAAAAATAAACAAATTGTCTATCACAAACCAAATACATTTAAACAAACCTACCATAATTAATTAATTGCGCAATAGCGTTGGATAAAGTAAGGAAATAGCAACAATTAAGAAAACAAGAGAACAAAGAAGGAACGTATGACAAATGCAGGATATAGTAACAATAAACAACAAGAATAATTTCCGCTTTTGGAATTGAGATTTGACAGTTTGGAAATTGTTATGATTACTTTCCTTAGCAACGAGCTCTTTAGATCAGCCTGGCACCACAAGAAACAATTTGGCGCTCTTTCCTAACCAACTTTGCTTAACAACAAAAACAGATAACCAAAACCTTTATTGCTGCATATCGTCTTTCTTAAATTAAAGCATAACATATGCGGTTCATTGGATTCGCCGTTCGAATACCTTTCCAAAATCGTAAAAATATACATGGTGTTCTATTTAAAATAAGAAAGTTGACGTCACTTTCGGTGACACCGGAAATACAGCTGAACTGCCGATAACGGTAATACACAAAAAACAGAAATCGACCAATTTTTTTTGCTAAACACGTTAGCTTCTGTCATTCAAAAGTTAGCATGGGGGGTGGGGCACTTTAGGACCTCACAAGCTGGGAAATATCGCTTTGCATTCGAGAACGCAATTTTAGAAGAAACAAAATAATGGTATTTGATCAGTTTGAGTTGTAAAATTTGTTCGGTTGAAATAAATGAATTTTCAAACATTATTATTATTATTACTAAGTATTATTGTAGCAATTTATTTAATTAAATAATTACGCAGAAGGCTTTATTATTCTAGAATAAGAAAGTTCATTTTCGTTCAATTTAACTAAAGTGTATTTTTCACATTTAGGAAATTGAATGAAAATGCCATCTTTTAATGAGAGTTGAAATGCAGTATGTCCCCGGATTGAGTTAACTATAGGTATGATGGACAAAAAATGTTTGAGTTAGAATTTAATATTTGTTTGGTCTGAAACTAATTTTTAGTTTGCTTTCGATTTTTTAAAATCAGGTAGGCTGTTACAGTTAAGCAAAAACTATTTTCGTTTCAGGTAAAGTACCTTCCCCGTTCGCAGTACACCAAAATATTATCAAGAAAAGTTGTTCGGAATGAAAAGTTATGGCGTTATGGGAATTTTCTTAATGCCCGGCCTACTTTGATAAAATCTAATTATCCTATTGTGATTATCAAAATAAGCCAATCATTCTGACAATTTGCATAGCTTCGTAACTTTTCGTTCTAAGCAACTTTTCTTAATAACGCATTAACGTACTGTGAAGGAAAATGGTACTTTACCTGAAACGAAATTGACAAAGAATGGATTTTATCAAAGTAGGCCGATCCTTCAAAAAATTTGCATCGCGCCATAACTTTTTATTCTGAATAACTTTTCTCAATAACATTTTGCCGTACTATTGATTGAAAAGACGCTTTACCTGAATAGAAAATATCTTTTTCATGTTATTTACGGCCGTCCTAATTTCAAAAAAATAAAAATCTTGTTAAAATAGTTGTCAGACTAAGGAAACCGGAATCCCAGAATATTAAAATGAAATTCTAAAATTTTTTGTCGATTATAGTGAACTCAATCCGGAGACATACTGTATATTTGTAATACGGTCCTGTGTAATAATTGTTTACACTTTCCACTAATAGCAGGTAATGATTATTTTGCTTAACGCAATCAGCTTCATGAATTTTAATTGAAATTAACGTAAGTTACATTATTTGTTTTCATCAATCCGTTGATCAATTTATTGTAGTGTTTTTTAACGAGTTTTAATGTTGTGTCAACAGCGTTCACGAGTACTTTACGATGTGTAACTAAAATTTAAATGAAATAATAGAAAATTACAATAATATTTTTGTGTAAATTTAAAATATAGAAAGCTTACTTTTTATATAATTACAAATTTCTCTTTAAAAATTAAATTAATTCTAGTTACTAAAATGGCTTGTTTAGTTTGAGAATGTGTAAATGTTGGCAGTATTGATGTTCTATGTCGTTATTTGACAGTTGGTGAAATTTATTGACCAGAAATTTGCTCTGTCAATTTCTTCCGTAAGTGTATTTATTCCAGATCATTTAAGTAAGTTGAATCAGCTTTATCAATTCCAAATTTTACGAAATTAAGTCCAACATCCGAAGCTAATCCCTATTAAATCAATTAATTTCAATTAGCACACATAACCTCGAAATACATGACGTTTATTTTCTACGGGTGATTTGAACAAAGGTAACTTTACTCTTTTGTAACAAAAAACAAATATTTCCTACTATTTAGAATGCGCAAAACGTATATTAGTAGTGGAAATCGATTTCTCATGCTAGGTACATTGAAAATATGTATATCAGTTTTTTTTTATATCGTGTTCATTTCCATGACCCATTATGGCCATAGTTACCTTTTACGTATGTTGGCAGCCTAATCTATTCGCGGTAGTCGGTCTTCAGACGCCTGGCGAAGTGGTGGACACAAATTTTGGTCAGGAGCCTTTTGTCTTCGACATCGAGGATATGATGAAGGAAATACGATCTCGAACACGCCTCTCAATATACGACTTTCCTGTTCCGGAAAGTCAAGGAGAGTGGCAAGCCTTATTAAACAGGTAATTGTAATTGAAACAAATCGATTTTGCTGCTGGTGTCCTTTTTGGTTGTACGAAAATACTTTTAAAATATCTTGAAACGATTTTTAGTATTTTTTTTATTAAAGTAATTCTACGTTAACTTTTTTGACTTCGTTGCAGAATGGTCTCTACATACTTAATTCACCACGGCTACTCTAATACGGCAGAAGCGTTCGCTCATATCACCGATCAGCCTTTTACCGAAGATTTAACATCTATTAAGAATAGACAAAGTAAGTTCCGGTCTTATAATTTTAAATGCAATTACTTTACTTTTCCCAATCTTCAAATAAAACTATTAGGACTTCAATTAGACCAAGACAGAGGTTATATAGAAAATATATTGCGATAAATTTGCTTCAACTTATTATTAACATCTTCTGGTTTTATATTCAAATCTTTCAGGTAATTTTTGAGAAATACAACAAAAACACTAACAGGATATCAACGGGGAATTTATTATATTAGGTTGACATTATGAAGTAACATTAAATGTCAATATTAACCTTTAATAATAATTTAAGACGAATTAAAGTAATTTTTATCTCACACCTTATTTTGCAATAATTTTTAGCCAATTAATTTCATTTGATTAAAATACAGGATGTTTATTAAACATACAGCAAAAATTCAAGGGGTTGTTCCATGAACTATTCTAAGAATATTTTGTACTTTTATGATTTTTGAAAAACCTCTTTGTTTCGAAGATACAGGATGAGAAAAATTTTCGCCAAAACCAATTTTGATATTTTTGAAATTATTAATGTAGCCGAAATAAAAATATGGCGTACAACACTGGACTTACCGAGTATAAAAAAATTGTAAAAACGCGCTGTTATCTTTTAACAACATTCCGATTACAAAGAACGGCCGTTTTACCCACTAACAATAGACAAGTGCAGACATAGAAAAGTAAATCAGCTCAAACGTGGATTTCATTTGAATACGTTTCCTGATTGATCATTTTGTATGTGCCAAACTTGTTGAGACTGATTGACGTGTATCTTCTGCCTTTTAATACATAAACTTTTGTTAATGAACTCCTCTATCGTGAATCGCTATACGAACGCCGAGATGACTGACATGCATTTCACTTATGGACTTGCTGATGGCAATTCATTAGAAGCTAGACGGTTGTACATTGAACGATTTCCTGACCGTAATGTTCCTGATAGCAAAACCTTCCAAAGTATTCATCAACGTCTTCATGAAACAAGCACATTGAAACGAAGTGGAGGACCAGGAAGGCCAATGACAGTAAGAACGGTAGAATTAGAAGAGAATGTGCTGGACATGATAGAGGAAGGTCCCAGGTACTTCTACTCGAAAAATTGCAAATACTTCGAATGTAAGTAATGGGACTGTTTGGAAAATTCTTAGGAAATATTTGTTGTACTCATACCACATATAACGCGTTCAGGCACTTCTTCCTGCTGATTTTCCTCCACGGAGTGCATTCTGTCAGTGGCTTTTACACACATTGGTTCAAATCCCTCAACTACTGACACTGATTCTTTTTACCGATGCAGCGAATTTCTCAAGAAATGCGATAAGGAATTTTCACAATAACCATGTGTAGGCTGAAGAAAATCCACATGAGGTACTTGAAGATCGTTTTCAACATCAGTTCTCGTTGAACGTTTGGTTAGGAATTGTGGGTGACTGGCTAATTGGACCGGTATTTCTACCAGGAAGACTTACCGACGAGGTGTTTCGAAACTTTTTGGAACAAACGCTGCTTCTGTTTCTGGAGGATGTATTGGCAACAAGAAATGCAATGTGGTTTATGCACGATGGTGCACCAGCGCATTTTAGTGTGGTTGCCCGTGAGTTTTTAACAGCAACATACGGAGATCGTTGGATTGGTCGAGGTGAACCTCACTTATGGCGTGCTCGATCCCCGGACTTAAACCCCCTGGATTATTTCCTATGGGGCCATCTAAAGTCATTAGTTTATTCTACTCCAGTGGAAGATGTGGAAGATTTAAGAAATCGGATAATTGCCGGATGTGACTCAATAAGAAACGACCCTGGTGTTTTTGAAAGAGTTCGGCAGTCAATGAGGAGAAGATTGGATTCTTGCATCCTAGCTGGAGGTAGCGATTTTCAACAGTTCTTGTAGATTCAGAAACTTTAAATGTAATTTTTGATAATAAAATGTTGGTTTTGTCGAAAATTTTTCTGGCCCTGTATCTTCGAAACAAAGGGGCTTTTCAAAAATCATCAAAGGACAAAATATTCTTAGAATAGTTCATGGAATAACCCCTTGAATTTTTGCCGTATGTTTAATAAACAGCCTGTATAACTAATTGAGTAGAAACGACCGATTTTGATTGGTACAATCGAATCAATTCAAATGTCAATGTCAGAATTTCAGAAGAAAGCCGGTGTTTCGCAGACTATTCACCCAAACGTCACAAATAAAAAATAAGTTTATTTTATTTAATTACAGGACAAAATAATGTGAACTTGGCGTATAAAAAAAGATCGGGTTATTATGATATTCAGTAAACAGTTCTGATGTTGGTTTTTTGTTGTTACCACCACCGCTGGCTTCGTTTGCCAACCTCTTCTTTTTTCTCTTGCATATCCCTGCTACAAGCTTTCAAGGTTCAAATAAGATTAATCTTTGAATTATGAGAATTTAAGTTTAATTAAGAATATTCCGTTTTATGTTTTTCTTTTTTTTTATAAATGAACATTAGAATTGATTCATTAAACGATCGCGACTAACTTTACACCGAAGAAGTATGATAAGGGGATTTATTGTTTTAAATTGGAGCAAACAATTGGAGTAAATGTAATAAGATGTCAATGTGACACTTTTTGTTGTATTTTTTAGTTCCTTTACCTTTTCTTCTTTCAATAAAACGCACGACTTATTGTTGAATGTAAAAGTTTACTTCAATACGTTACGACTTCTGACATACAACGGCTTCTTCCGCTATGATCTCAACTCAACTAACAATACATACTAGGGTACGTAAGAATTCATTTATAGGCGCGAGTCCCATACATATAGCGAATAATGTTGTCGCTTGTGCTAGGAGCGTCCCCGATTCGCTTCGCGCGGCTCCCCATCTTATACTTTCATAGCGGGCAAACGTTGTAACACTGTCCATATATTTTAGTGGTTCACTTTACTTTGCCTAACACTCGGCCATTCTGGAGGAAACCTCGTCCTCGAGATAGCAGTTGATTAGATAGACAGGCTTCTTTGTTTGTTGAGATTTTCTACGAGTATCTTCGTTTGAGCTGCCCTCAAGGTTTTCATTCTCTGGTTTCTCTTTTTCTGGTACCAGTTCCTGTTCTCCATGGACTTTTGGTTCTTCCATACTGCTTTTACCTTCGTAACGACTAAAGGGGCTCTGTATTTCCTTTGAGTCTCCGGTAGGCTTCATATCTCTTACGTTGTAGTCCACATTCTTATATCTTTTTCATATGCCGCTTTTATTTTTCTTGTTCTCGCAATATTCTATCTCTTCCTCTTGCTTGAATTTCCATTGGTAGGTTATATTCTTCATTTTCAATAGTTACGTATCTTAAGGGGCCGTCTTCAAATCTAAGAATATATCCGTATAACATTTCAAATGGACTCTTATTGGTAGTTTTATTTACTGTTGTATTCAGATCCCTTTTTACTGTCTTCATGTTCTTATTCCAATCTCTTCCTTCTTCGTCCTTCAGGGTTGTTTGAATTATTGGCAGAATAGCTCGATGAACTCTTTCGACTTGCCCGTTAGCTTGTGTCTTGGTAAGTATAATGTATGTATTCGATGATTTTTACAAAAATCCTGAAAGGCTTCTGCAGTGACATGTTCCTTTGTTCGTAATAAATCGTTCCGGTTTGCCGATTTGATTAACAAAATCTCGATAACGATGGTGATCTTCACAGGTTCGAGTTTTACAAATTTCTTTCTTGCCTGTGATATATGGCCCTAAATGGTATAGAGTATAGATGGACAATCACAAACGGTCTTCTTTCTGGTGAAATGGAATGTAATGGAATGTCCTTCCGTATTTCCCCTTATTCCAAATGCATTGCATGCACGCTCGTATATGATTCTTTACATAGACGTACATCTTAGGAAAATGGTAGCGTGCTCTTATCTTTCTAATAGTCTTATCTACTCCAAAAAGTTCCTATAAATCATGATATTTTGTAACGATTGAATTTGGTATTGCATATAATCTCTTATTACTGATAAGTTTGTATAGTATGCTTTTCTTCAGTTCGTAACCTGCAATTTCCGATCTTTCTGCAGCTGTTGGATGTTCTTTCTTGAAAATCTCTATCTTCCGTCTTAATCTTTTATCCGAGTATTGGTACATTGTTACCTCACCTTCAATGTTTGTCACGACAAATGCGCTAATTCGATTTAGTAGTTCGTCTTCGTCTAAATCGTCTCCTTCAATTGGGGCTCAACTTAAAGCATCTACATGTTCAACTGTTCTCCGAATCGGTGTTTAATGGTAGTCAAATTCGTTTAGCAGATTATACCATCTTATGATTCGTGGGTTTTTAGTTTTTGTCGTATTTAAATAAACTAAAGCCTGACAGTCCGTTACTATAGTGAAGTTTTTTTGTTAACACAAGTGTTTATGACATTACAATCTGTTTCCAAACTTCAACAATAAGAAAATGTCTTGGACTCATTCTGAAGCCCTTCTACCAACTAGTGTAGCACTATGTGGAAGTTGAGATTCGATTCTTCCAACTTCTTTTTTACTGAACTACGTCTTTTACTTCTGACCATTGTATACACTACCGTTCATAGAAGTTCGGGCAAGCAAAAAAATGTACGGAAGTCAAAGAAAATAAGAGAAATATTAAATGGCAATGTATTTAATACATACTTACATGATTTTACATATTTTCAACACAAATTTATTAAAAAAAAAATTAATGTAATACAAATAATTTAAACCGATTTTCATCGAAAAATCCACCTTTTGCCTTTAGGACTGCTGCCACTATTCTCGGCATCCGTTCACTAATTTTGCTAATATTTCATTGGGCAAGCTTGCCCATACCTCCTGGAGAATGGTCCACAAATGTTCCTTCGATTTTGGGCACTTTTTCCTAACACATCGGTCTAATTCTTCCCATAACAACTCTATCGGGTTCAGATCGGGGGACTGTGGCGGTCATTCCATAATTTTTAGGGTTCTTTCATTTTCTTCTTGCTGCAGGTAATCTGTGCACAATTTAGATTTATGTTTGGGGTCATTGTCCTGCATAAATACAAATCCACGACCAATTAATTGGACTCCTGACGGTATGGCATTTTCCTCCAGGATTTTCCGATATTCTTCTCTTTTCATTATGCTCTCAATTTTGAGCAAGTCCCCTGTTCCGATTAAGGAAAGACAACCCCAAACCATTACAGATCCGCCTCCATGCTTCACCGCAGGAACTATACACTCCCGTAACATTCTTCCTCTTGATCTGCGTACGAAAACTCTCCGTCTATTTACAAAAACCTCAAACTTGGATTCGTCAGTCCACAAAACGTTTTTAAAGTCGTTCACTGTCCAATCTCTATAAGCTTGTGCCCATTTCAGTCGTTTCAGCCTATTTCCTCTTCGGAGTAACGGTTTTCGACAAGCCACTCGCCCATGCAACCCAGCCTCTTTCAGCCGACGTTTCACAGTACTTAGAGAAACTTTGGAATCTCGCTCATTATTGAATTCTGCAGCAATTTCTGATGCTGTTAGTCTTCTATTGCGCTTACTAGTTATTTTTATTCGTAAATCTTCCGCAGGAGTCGTTTTTCTTGACGGTCCTGGCCGATTACGATCTTGCACGTCACCGGTTGTCTTAAATCGAACTATAGTATCATGTACTGTAGATTTTTTTATTTTTAATTTATCCGCAATCCGTCTTTCTGCGTACCCTTCCTGATGCAAGGTAATAATAGCAGATCGGTTTGAAACAGCTAGAGGATTCCCACGGGGCATTTTAAGCAGTCAAACGGAAATTATTTTATTTTTCGCTTGCACAACCACAGATACTTCCACAATATACAAATGTTATAATACTTTATAAAGGCTATACGAATATTTCCAGGTAATACTAGTGAATCAGCTAACCCTCCTAGGGATTATTATAAAGCTTTATTGTCACTGTAATTATTGGGGATTTCCAACATAATTATATATTTTATGATAACGGTCTTATAATAGACAAATACTACCTGGAAATTGGTAAAATGCTTTTAGAAAAGGATAGTTTTAATAATTCCTCACAGAAATGTATATTATACAATTTTAAAATTTTTTCCTAAACAGTTAATATATTTGTCAGCTTCCATGAACGGTACTGTATATAGTTTTGTCCAAAAATTATCGATCTCTATCGAAATAGAACCGGTTTAAATATTATAACACGATACAATTATAAAAAATGTTCGGATTTTTATCTACAATTCTTGGACTTTTTGGCCAACAAATTACCAATATGCTGCTGTTTCTTGCAGTTCAAATCAAACTTTTGTTTCAATTCAGAAAATTCAATACAAAATATCTATAACAGTTAATATAATTTGTCAGCTTGCCCGAACTTCCATGAGCTCACCTCGTCTTTCAGGTTTTTCTCTAGATTTTAATTTCATCTTTGTTTTCCCCATTTTCCAGGAATTTTAAAACTAGTTTTAGCCGGCCGTATGGGCGAAGCGATCGAAAGGACGAACAGGTTATATCCGGGTCTCCTCGAACACAATCAAAACTTACTCTTCATGCTCAAGTGCCGCCAGTTCGTCGAGATGGTGAACGGTTCCGATGTGGAGGTTTGTCCGCGAAAGAACCTCGTCTATTCACCATCTTACAACAACACCTCATCGCCGAATAGGCCAAATAGTCCAATACAAACATCTGTGATCCAATCGACGAAAAGTTATAGCAGCAATAATAATAAGACGGCGGCCGCGGCCGCCAACAATAATAAGAGCGGCAGCACCGTCGAAGAACTGAACTCGGCGAACAGCGCGCCATCTAGCGTCGCGATGAACGGCAACGCGGATCTGGCACCGCCGCCGCAGATCATCCGGACGAACGAGGGTGGCGGGAACAGCGACGTGGAGATGGATACGGCGGAGGACGTGCAGAACGGCCACGGCGACGATCTCTGCAATGGGAAGATAAATAGCGATTGCAACAATAGTAGTAGTAATGTTAACACTAACGGATATCAAAATGGTGATTCCCGTACGATCGATGGCGGTTGCCTGGAGACCAATTTTGACGACGAAGATGAGGATATGGGTGAGTAACTTTTCTTTCGGTTTGTCCCTTTAAATTTTTTAGGTTAGTCCGTAAGGTTTCTAGAGCAATGGTTCTCAAAGTGTGGGTCGCGACCTCCCCGGGGGTGACTACTCGTGCACCTTGTGGAACATAAACGAAAACATTAACACTTTTATTTATAAAAAAATTACAAAGTAAAAGAATCTTAATGCGACGTATGTGCCTGTTTTTCGAAAACTAGCATCTCAAATCTGTGCTCTGTATTTGATACGCACACAATGATATTATTTCCAAGTTCGAGACGAATTCTCACTTTTGTTTTGATGATACTCATAGACGAGAAACTCGCATTAATATGATGTTGCAAACGGTACCAAACACTTTACAGCTTCGTTTGCGGGCTGACGGTATTCTTGCATTCTTTTGGTCCAAAACTGATCTGAGTTCTGCGAAAAAAATTCTAGTTTTAGCATTCCATCACTTGATATTTCAATAAGTTGTTCCTCCATGTTTGTTAATATCTCAGCGTGCTGAAAAGAATTGTCTAAAAACCGATTCAGTATCCATCTGTAATTATCATAACTGTTTTGAATTTCTTTGGGGAAATAGTCGCAGAGCTGTTGCTTCAAGTTGTGCAAACATTGTAATGTTCTTTACTGCTGTCGATTGTTGAATAAGCGCAGCTGAACGTTCTCGTTGGCACGCTCTTTTTTATATTTCCGTGTTCTTCGGTATTTCCATGTTTGTTACCTTGACTCAGCACATCAAATGTTTCTCGCACACTTTACAAACTATTTTAGCGCCGGAAAGTCACAAACGAATTTACTTACTGTGCCAGCAAAGGGTCGTTTTTTAGCCTTGTTCAAATTAAACCTTTTAAATTAATAATTATGTATTTATAACGAATAACACGTCACACAAAACACAATGCACGCTCTCGTTTCCCAAACTGAACGAAAATAAATAAGCGGACGCTAACAAAGCGAGAATCGATTTTTACACACAGCCCGTTACTCCGGCGAAACGCCTATGGATCGCAGAGACGGTTACCTCGTTCTAGTGATTATAGTAACGCATTTTTCACCAAATGAAATTAATTCTTGTTTTGCAGACGTAGACATACCGATCACGCGGAAATGCTGCAAGCCGGCTGTCGAAAGGATCCTAGAATTTGGTAAAGAATTGTACAGCATGAGTCAACGACTCGATAGAGAATTTTACGAAAAGCACCAAAAAATGTTGGAGGTAAGTATATTTTTGGCTGGGTTAAACGTTGATTTATAGATGCTGTAAGCCGTAACAAAATCCTAGACAATTTACGTATTCTGTAATGTACACTGCCGTCCATATTAGTTCGGACACTTGGTAAAATTTCGTAAAGTATTCTTAATGACTGTACTATTGCTTTAAAATGTAAATTATATTATGACACTAAATTATTTAAGCAATTTTTTTTATTAGAAGCGTCTAGAATGCAGAGAGGAAAGCCAACAAGCCAAGAAAAACGTACTGTTATAATTGCTTTTCATCAGGAAGGCTATTCATTGCATCAGATCGCGGAAAAGACACATGTGAGTAAGTCAACGGTGAATGTTATTATTAGGAAATATCACGGATAGTTCGCAATGATGATGAGCACATAAAATTGTTAAGCAAACGAGATAGAAGGCGGACAACACCCGAAATTGCTGCAGAAATGAATTGCAACCCTGAAAGACCAATTTCTGTCACCACAGTAAAGCGGCGACTAAAAGCTGCAAATCTTCAAGGCCGCGTTGCTGTGCGAAAACCCTTACTGCGGCGGGGTAACAGCCAAAAACGATCGCAATGGGCCGAAACACCTAGAAACTGGACAGTCGAATACTTCAAACGAGTTTTATGGACTGATGAATCGAAGTTTGAAGTCTTCGGACAAGCGAGACGTGTTTTCATAAGATCCAAGAGTGAAAGAATGTTGCATGATTGTATCGTGCCGACTGTGAAGCAAGGAAGGGGTTTTGTGCTCGTTTGGGGTTGCTTTTCGTACGCTGGGACAGGGAACTTGCAGCGAATTGAAGGCGTTATGAGGAAAGAAAGTGATTTAAAAATATTACAAGAAAATGCAATACCCTCAGGGTTGCGTTTAATTGGTATTCATGCATGGCGACGATCCCAAACATACGGCATTAGTATGCAAAAATTATTTGAATAACCAACAAGAAAATAGTACTCTAGAAATAATGACATGGCCACCGCAAGGTCCTGACATCAATCCGATTGAGCTGTTGTGGGATGAACTCGACAGAAGGATTCGAAATGTGTGGCCTACCTGCACGACACATTTATGGAACATTATACAGGATCAGTGGGCCAATATGCCAAATAGAGTACTCGAAAAGTTGGTGGAACGGATGCCTAGAATTGTTACTGCCATCCTTCGTGCGAAAGAAGATTTTTTCGACGAAAAGAACATTTAATAAGTTTAATATTATACGTCGAAAATTATTCTTATTTTTGTCATATGTTATAAACATGTGCTAATAATAATAATATTATATAAATTTTATTTTTTAGTTTAACTTAATGACAATATCTATAACTTTGTAAATTTATTTTGTGTCCGAACTATTATGAACGACAGTGTACATACTCTTTAACGCATGCGCATTCCGTGTATTTTATGATATTTGTAAAATATAGCAACCAGTACTTATTTGAGTAATTTATCAGCATGAATAATTACAATACGATGATGATGTTTTCCAAATATACAAGAATGACCGTATTTAATTATCATAAATAAAAATTCACACACGTCCATCGTAAAATTAAATGTCTATCATAACGGAATGTGCTCCTGCATTCTCTTGGCTAACAGTAATATTCGTGCATAATTTACATTAAGAATACATTATGTAATCTACGAGGGCGATTCGTAAAGTAAGTCCCGTTTGGTTTCTTAAAAAAAGCACCAATACATGAAGAGGCTTTTTTATATACAACTTAAAACTACTACTTCCAGCTATTTTTCTACATATTGTAGTTGCCATTAAGATTGAGACATTTGTCATACCGATGAACCCGCTTTTTAATGCCCTCTTCATAGGACTCTGCCGCCTGTGAATTAAACCATGCTGTAACATTGTCCTGCAGCTCTTTATCGCTCTTAAACCGTTATGATTCAAGCCATTTCTTCCTGTTAGGAAAGAGATGGAAGTCGCTAGGAGCCAAATCAGGGCTGTAGGGAGGAAGCTCAAACACTTCCCACTTAAAACTGTCCAGTAGGCCTACCGTGCGAGCAGCGGTATGCGGGTGAACGTTGTCATGAAGAAAAACGATGCCCGAACTCAATAATCCACGTCGTTTGTTCTAAATAGCACTTCTGAGCTTCTTCAAAGTTTCACAGTAGACTTCAGCGTTTATTGTGGCCCTTCGTTCCATAAAGTCTTCAAGAAGGAGTTCCAAAAGACAGTGACCAGGACTTTTCTGGCAGAAAATGTTTGACGGCACTTTAAAGGTTTCCTCGTAGGCGAGTTAGAGCGACCCCACCGCATTGACTGTCTTTTCGTCTCAACGTTGATATAGGCGACCCAAGTCTCATCACCTGTTACAATATGCTTGAGGAAATTTCCACCTTCAACATCGTAGCGTGTCAGAAAAGTTAGTGCCGATCCCATTCTCTTTGTTTTATGGTTTTCGGTACCCACCATGCGAAAAATTTGTGGTAACTTTTCAGTAACAGCCTCGTACAAAACTGTACGTGAAATTTGAGGGGAAAAGGCACTCAGTTTTGTGTTTGTAAATCGCCGATTTTCACGAATTTTCTCTTCGACATTACCCAAAAGTTCGTCCGTCGCAGCAGCTGGTCTTCCGCTCCGTTCTTCATCTTTCTAACCACACTGTTACTCATGACATTTTCACCATAAACGGAACGAAGTTCACGATGAATCTCAGCAGCCTTCATGTTCTTTGCACACAGAAATCGGATAACACCACGCAGTTCACAGTCGGCGGGATTTTCAATTACAGCAGCTATTTTAAACGACTAAAATAGTACGAAAGAATGTCCGAACGATTCTCTCATCGAACCAGATTACACTTCAGCGCTGCGATCGCGCCGATATCCCCACTCCTCTGCTCAGTAGGCGGAAACAGAACTTATTTTACGAATCGCCCTCGTATAAATCAGATCTCGTTCGTAATCCTTGTTATAATTGTACATTTTTTTTGCAGAATGCATTTAGTTTATTAGCATATTCTAATCCATGGGCTAGTCCTGTCGGGTGGCAGTTGGACCCCGCTCAAAGGGAACCCGTCTGCGCGTCCTTAAATTCCGCTATCTTAGGTGCGTTATTCCGCCTTACACTGTCTGAAAATCTAATCGCTATACCTGAGAAATATTTGGGATAAAAAAATAAAAAAAGATGTTAACGATCGACGAATCTGAGGTTCTACTGTTTGAAAGATAGAGTTGATTTTGCGTGTTATAAATATTTTGTATAAACATTTGTTTTAATTATGCAATATTATGGTGTCTCATAAATAGAGTAACCAAAACTTGCGGACTCGCATAGGCGTCGGTATTACGGGTTAATATAACAATACGAAAAATTCATAAATAAACTTACTTGCTAATTATTCAACAAATTAGAGGCATCAGGATGTGAACTACTATAAACTTGCATCATTGCATATGTTTCCACAGTTACTTCTTTAAACCTTGTGCGTCGACAAGAAAAAATGGATCAAATAGTAAGAAGCTGCTGTTAGCCAAGTACCCCATCGCGTTAAAATTGGTTCAAGAGGTTCTGGAATACCTGGACAAAATTTACGAAATTCTTTTAAACGTTTAGGAGATTTACGAAACACTGCTTTAGTACTTCCAATCATCCGATCAACGTTTCCGTAATGTTGTCGAACAACTTCTCCAACTAAATGCAATGCATGCAGCACGCAGGTTATATGTATTAAGTTAGGAAATATATGTTTTAAGGATCGCCCAACACTTAACATCGTTGCTGCACTATCTGTCACAATCATCACAACTTGATCTTGGGCAATTTTAAATTTTTTCAAAGCGTTCATTATCACTTTTTGAATATTTTCCGCGGTACATTCTTGAACACGTTTGCAAGCTAACAAATATCGAGATGCTGTGTTCTCGCTAGATAAAACGCGAGCTATTACATTCACAATACTGTTTTTCTTTACATCGGTCGTCTCATCCACGGTAATCCATATTTTTTTGGAACACAAATCACGTTTACACACATTTTCTAGCATCTCTTTCATTCGCAGCAAATGATTCTGTAATTGTGTTTGTGAGAGTAATGGGTACTTTGGAACGTATTGTCGCCAAAACGTTTTTCTGCTTTTCTCACCAACGACAACGGAAGATTACAAGAGGTAAACATAATTAATAAATGTACGAGGAATAGTGTATAAGGTATTTCAGTTCTTGAATTTTTCATATGCTTAATACCATTGACATGCCTCTGGCAATCAGTTCTGTCCAATGCAGCCAAACGAACATTGCATATTAAGCAAAAAACTGCACTACCGTCGTATTTTAAATGGGGAAAAAGTGACACATACTTATGTACATTAGTAGCAAATCTATTACGAGGTATTGTTTTCTTAGGTATGTAAATATTAGTTCTATATGAAACGATACACTAATTATGTACTTGGTATAATACTACAACACACAAAAAACACCAGCTATATTTTCAAAAGCGACAGGTAAGTACATAACCTTGACCGTTCGACTAATCTCTGCAACAGCTCAACCGGTACTAAAACGAAATCTTTCTCAGCGCGGTTTAACATGATTTATATTCAAGGTCGACACTACATGCCTGCTTCTCTACCGGTTTAGTTTATTTATGAATTTTTCGTATTCTTATATTAACCCGTAATACCGACGCCTATGCGAGTCCGCAAGTTTAGGTTACTCTACTCATAAATTTAAAAATGTGTTTTTCGGAAAATTTAGTTCTTTGTTTTGAAATAATAAGTAGAGCCCGGTAACAGAGAGCCGTGCCATAGCCGTACCTGCCTAGTATACAAAAACAATAGTAAGAAAATAGAAAAAAATAACAGAACTAATACATAATTATAATATGTGAAAAGTAGTGAAACACTCACCCTTTTAAGCAGCCTTGGCTAAGCACCATTATCAGTATTAACATCATATGGATAAGAGTGGCAAAAAGTTTACACCATTAGATGTGTTTCCACAGTTGTCTCGGTGAGCGATGGTCGCCGTGGTGAGAAAATGAGTTTATATTTTGAAAAAGAGCGTTCAACATCTACCGATGTTATACACGCATGATTAAAATACTCTTTGTACTTAGTCAGTGGATTATTCGATACACCATCACAAATTTGTTTTAGTGTGCTAAAATCGGGATCTTTCTGTAGCACACTCTCGAACTTTTCTAAAACGCGATTATATTTTGCGTCATGTATAGTCAGTAGCTGTGTATGCACTCCGTCCATAATTTGCAGAGACTCCAATAATGATAACGATCTATTTTGTAATTGCTCTATTGCGTCAGCTAATCCCTTATAGTAGCTAGGAATATTTTTTAAATCTGTTTCAACGGAAATATCTCGAAATTTCGACTGGCTCTCCTTAATAGCTGCTGCTTTGGCAGGATTGAATTGTGCAACAATAGCTTTTAATATTTTGAAAACGTTCACCATAATAAAAAGCTGCCTGCAACCATGTTCCCCAACGTGTAAGAATTGGCTCCGGTGGTTGACGAATATCAGGACACTCTGTGTGAAATGATCGTTGGCGTTTGGGAGATTTCAAAAATACTTTTTTTGTGCTTGCTATTAATGCATCTACCTCGGGAGAGCATTGTCGAATGGTTTCTGCCACAAGATGTAAAGCATGCCCTTTACACGTAAGATGTAAACACTTGCAACTACGTTCAAGAAGAGAACGGTCTACCGAACGCATTATCGCTGCGCCATCGCTCATAAACATCAACATTTTATCTTTTGAAATTTGAAATTTTTCCAACGTACTAAGTACAACCTTCGTAATTGCTGCAGCAGTACACTCTTGTAGTCTTCGGCTAGCTAGTAACAATGGTAATGTAGGTTTACTAGGGTCTAGTATGCGTACCGTAATATCTACAATTGAATTTTTTTACAGTCTGTTGTCTCGTCAACATATAACCAAAGAAACTGTTTTTTCAATATGCGTTTCATTTTCTTTTCCACGTCATCGCGTACAAATGCAACATGCTTACGTGCCGTTTTCTCCGTTGGCAACCGCAACTCGAGATTGTATTTGTCCCAAAAGTCCTTAAACGGTTGTTTATCGAGTAAGCCTAGTGGCAAATTACAGTTTATCAACATAAGAATTACATAAAAAAAATGCACTTCTCGGTGGCATGCCCAATTTTCGTTTTCTATGCTGGGCGGAATTTACGTGTCTTGTACAGTTCCACTTCTTATTTGACATCAAATGTATTTTGCACACTTTACAAACTATCTTACACCCGTTGTAAAAAAAATCGGGAAAGTCAGAAATACACTTATTTACTATGTCTTGAAAGGGTCGTTTTTTAGCCTTCATGTTCACTAAAAACTAGAATTAATAACTACGTCTATATCAATAAAATCAACACGTCCTATCCGCTATCCAATGCTAAACTGAACTGAGTGATGATGATTTGTCGTGTCGTATCATAATCGACCAGCCCTCCCCGCCCGCCTAAACACAGTCACACCGCCGCTGCGATTGCTCTCCAGTTACCGGGCTCTAATAATAATAATAAAAGGAAAGTGCGAATCTCTATGCCAAGATGATTTTATCTGCTATTGCATTCTCTTATGAAAAAATGTTTCAAAAGCGTTTTTTACTTCAAAGAAATATCTTTCCGATTACGTCAGTTTTTGCAATAATTTGCTTTGTTTTTAAGAACATTTTGTTTTGTTTTTAAGAAAATTCATATAACATACTTTTCATATTACCTATACTTTGCATTTTATTCTAATCATTTATGATTTTATTTTAAATGTTGATACAGCGTCATCATCCATAAAGTACGTACCTTATGGGAAACTTCTTTATTGAGTTAAAGAAAAAAAATTCTTGATAAAAATTTGTGCATCCCGTAAAATTAAACAAGTACCAATAAAATATGGAAAATTTCTAATATTATACGGGGTACGTCTGAAAACTTGATTTTGTCTCAAGAGTAAAGTACCCTTATCTTCAAAAATATCGAAAAATGCTATTTGTTTAGCATTAAAAATTATACCTATAATGTCAAATTTAATTTTTTTTCAAATATCGTCTTCAAAAAACCAAATTTGCGTAAAAAAATTGATAATATTGCAAATTGGGCAAATGTTATGTTAACTAAAATCAATTTTTTAAAAAACGTTACAAATTTAGGTAGTGGAAGTTTTTCTGCCCAAAATAGTCTGTTTAAAAATTAGCTTCGACAACAAGTGAATGTTTGACAGAAGGTACTCGTGTTTGACAAACATGTATTTCGTGTTTTTTCTTTTTCGCTTTTTCAAATAGCATTTCTCGATATTTTTTAAAATAAGTTTTCAGACGCCCCCCGTATAATATTAGACATTTTCCATATTCTATTGCATGTTTAGGAAATGCACAAATTTTTATGAAGAATAACTTTTTTTCGAAAAACCCATAATACAGAAGTTTCCCATATGGTGCGCACTTTATGGACGACGCTGTATATCTTGTGGCTAATTGCTTGAATATTGCTACTCACAAAGAAAGAAATTCAAGAATTTAACACGCTGTATGTAGCTTTCTCACATCGATCTAAAATGAAAATAAAATTTTGTCAAATGTATTATCTTGAAAATTGCTTTCGATTAGTTGTTAGGACCTGAAGAACATTATTGAATGGAATTTTGGTTTAATATTTTCATACCGTATTAATATAGGTTAGATAAAAATTGTTTATTGATCAAATCTATGATCAGATTGTAATATTAAAACACTTGTATAGGTGTCCTTATACAGGGTGCGGCAAAGGAACCTGACGTTTTTATAATGAATAGTACAAAGCCGTTATAGTACGTAGAACAGCGGTTACAGTGGGAATGACATCGGTAGTAGATGCCATTTTAATAGTCATGGAGCTGTGGACGAGTGAACATCGCGCATTCGTTCTCGAGGCGTATTTTAAAAATCACGACTCGGTTGTCAGTACACAACGTTTATTTCGTGCGCGCTTCAATATTGGACGTCACGGTTCTGTTCCATGCCGTAACACAATTAAGTTATGGGTTGAAAATTTTCGTCGATCTGCATCAGCAATGAAAGATAAGCCACCAGGAATGCGTCGAACAGTTCGGACTCCAGCAAATATTGAGAGGGTGCGAACAGCGGTTCAGCGAAGTCCACGTCGTTCAGCAAGGCGACAAGCAATAACTCTAGGACTTTCCGAAAGTACAGTACGGCGTATTTTGCATAAGGATTTACATTATCACCTTTACAAATTAGTAATTGTTCAAGAACTGACAGCTGAAGACTTTTTAAACCGTTTGAATTGTTGCAATCAACTTCTGGAACTTTTTGTGAAAATGATTTAGGTGGCTTAATTATGTCTGATGAGGCGCATTTCGAGTTATCAGGCTGCGTAAATAAGCAGAATTTTCGCTACTGGTGTTCAGAAAATCCAGAGAACTCCATCAACGACCGCTTCATAGTCGCAAGGTTACTGTTTGGTGCGGAGTGGGGCGATTCGGTATAATTGGCCCCTGTTTTTTTGAGGACGATGCAGGAAATCATGTCACAGTCAATTCGCAACGTTATGTGGAAATGTTAAACACATTTTTAGAACCAGAGCTTCGTCGACGGAACATCGATTTAAATACTGTATGGTTCCAACAAGATGGCGCCACAGCGCATACAGCACGAGCGTCAATGGCTCGACTGCGAGAAATGTTTCCGAGAAAAGTCATTTCGCGGAATGGAGATGTTCCTTGGCCGGCAAGGTCTCCCGACCTCACGGCTTGTGACTATTGGTTATGGGGTTATCTTAAGAGTAAGGTGTATTTAACGAGACCAAGGACCATTGAAGAATTGAAAGAAAACATTCGCAATGAAATTACCGCATTCACCTTTCCGGCCGATCGGATGGTCTTGGCCTTCTTCGGTGGGCCTTCACCGCTTTTTCTCCACTGCTTTGACTGTTCCTTCGTCTCCGGCGTGCAGTAATGGAGCCACGTTTCATCAACAGTGACGTATCGGCGAAAAAAATCCTTGGAATGGCGTTTTATCATTGCCAAATTATTATTGCCATTATTCGGCACCCATCGCGCGGATAGCTTTTTCATATTGAAATGTGCGTGTATGATGTTATGTACACGCTCAGTTGACATGTTTAGAGCCTCTGCTATCTCACCCACTTTGGTTCGACGGTCTGCCGTGATCATATCATGGACTTTGTTGATGGTTTCTGGTGTAGTGGACGTTCATCATCAAACACACTCTTACGACCACGAACAAATTCAGCTTTCCAAAATTTCACTGTTGCTAACGACGGTGCGGACTCGCCATATACAGTATCCAGTTCGGTTTTGATTTCTGCATTGTTTTTCCCTTTCAAATGAAGGTACTTAATCACTGAACGATATTCGACTTTTTCCATTTTCAAAAAAAACACAAAAGTTGCTCGCTTTCGACGACTGTTAAAACCAAACTATTTGTGTTTTTTGCTTGAAACTTTGACAGACGTCATGTGATGGATGGCAGATGTCAAAATCGAGAGCAATTCGTTCTCGCGAAACGCCATCTATCGAAGGCTAGATTAATGTCGAACTACCCTCGTAGATGCCATCAATTTGAATGGGTCAACGTTTGGTAGATTTCAAGTATAACGATTATATTTTCAGACAGTGTAATTTCGGCGAATTTTATCGATTGTTGTAATCTAATGATATGTTTTTTTTTTTTGTCGTCAATAGAATCAAATAATAAGCCCAGAAGACCGCCGCTCGAAGTGGCAATGGTACATGCCGAAGAACTAGTACGTTTAATGGCATCGTCAGGGTTGGGCGCTTGTGCCTTTGCCTCAATAACCGATCTCCTAGAACACTGACCTCTCTCATTGACTAAGAACTATTTACTACCAGTACTGACGCATTGACTGCCATCCTAAGTAAAAAAACAAACAAAAATATAAAAAAGCCATGGGAAAGAAAAGAAAACGATTTGCTAATTGTAATTATTATTATTATAATCATGATTATTGATTATTATGAAACGAAACACCATTTCGTCATGTGTCTGAGATATTCTGTCTTGTCGAATCTTAAAAGGTATCGTATCGGTAAAATGGGGGGGGGGGGAGTCCGATGTAGGAAAGAGGGAGGGTGGGGGGCTGTTGTTTTGGAATTTTAAAGAATACTACATAGAGATGCAGTACTTATACAACAAATAAAATGGAATGATCTTGTTCGGGAAGCAAACCAAAGATATATTCAACAATTATTAACAAACGTAAATTATTTTTTTAATGAGTTTATGTATAAGAGGAAACCGGTTTTTTTTAACCTTAAATACAATAATTTTCGCGTTTTAAATGAAACAATCTGATTATTGTATTGTTTTTACCAACTTTTTTTTTACCGTTCTTGATAATGAATTTAATTAATACCATTGATGAATTGATTAATCGTTTTAATGTTTTTTTTTTTTCGTGTTAGATGTAAATTTTAAACGAACCTTAAGCGTATACAAGGGAATCCTAAATTTGGTTTTGGAACTTATTTTTATTGACATTACCTTTGTTATAAATTTGACTAATTATTTTGTGACTTATCAAAACAAATAAAATTTTATTCAATTTAAAACAGACGAATTAAAAGAATTACCGTACAAGGGGTATTTGTAATACTTATTTAGCAACAAAGAAGAAATAATCGCATGTACAGAATGGGCAAATTTAGACACTTATATGGTAATTTGGTAAGTATTAGTCGCAGAAAAAAAATGGATTAAAAAAATTCTCCAAGCCTCTCCAAGATAAATTCATTGGTAAAAAAACTTAGCTATCGTCTTTTGTTTTTGAGTTATAAAAAAAACTTCGATTTTGTGTTTTTGACGCATGCCGGTACCTCATATATTTGCGAAATTATAGGAAAATAATTTTGACATTCTTCGGGCACTTTGTTTGAGTAGATTGCGGTGGCGTACGCAAATTTTAAAAGTTAATAAAACTTCGAATTATGACAGAAAGCTGTGTTTTTTTAAATATATAGTGGTGAACAAAAAAATAGGTGTAAAATTGCTTCAGAATTATATCACAACTTCATGAAAATCAAATGTATTATAATGTAAAGTTAAAATTATTACTCTTCCCTCGAAATAAAATCAAATATCTAATTCCAAACTCAATAAAAAGAAATGAAATAGTATTTCGACGTGGACAAAATAATAGGCGTGTATGCATGCAATATAATAACATTCTAAAAAAAAAAGGTTAATTTCGAAAATTATACACTTAGAATGCTTTGATATAATTAATACGCTTAATATTTTGTAGCATGTCCTTTATATTTTATTACAGCTTCACATCTCTTCTGCATTGACCCCACTAAACGTTTACACAGGTCATTTGACAAAACCGTACCATTTTTCTTGCACTGCTTCCCACTGTTCATCTTTGTTTTTAAACTTTTGACCTACTAACGAATCTCTAACACACTTCCAGAGGTTTTCAATGGGATTTAGGTCGGGCGATTGCGCTGGCCATTCAACAATTCGTATCGCATTTTCCCGAATCCATTCCTTCACACGCTTGGAAGTGTGTTTAGGGTCATTATCATGTTGAAGATGCCATATCGGGGGCATTTCTTCCTCGGCATATGGAAGCATTACATTATTTAATATTTCCCTATAGATATTCCCGGTCATAGTTTCTTCGATCAGATGTATGGGACCAACACCGTACCATGAGAAGCAGGCCCACACCATTATATTTCCGTCTTCATGTTTAACAGTCTTTCTCGTGTATTGAGGAGAAAATTCTTTACCTACAGGGCGACGTACATACATTCTTCCATCGGAACCAACGAGATTTATTTTAGATTCATCACTCCACAGGATGTTTCTCCATTGTTCTTCTTCTCTCTAATTTGCATGTACCTGTGCGGAATGCATTCTACTTTTAATATTCTTTTTAGATAAGATTGGCACTTTTCTAGGTGATCGACCATGTAAATTCGCCTCTTGAAGTCTTCTTCTAACAGTACGAGTACTGATGTCTTGATTTATTTCCTTTAAAATACCTACGGACGTAGCAAACGGATCCTTTCTCGACAGTTGTGTAATATATCGGTCAGTGTGTATTGTTGTCTTTCTCGGTCTTCCTCGATTCTTTGATTGTTTTTTTTTTTTGGTTTTAGAGCATTTGTCACTTTGTTTTGAGAGCATTTCAAAAGATTGGAAATTTCTGCATACGTTTTTCCTTGCACACGTAATTTTCTAATGAGCTGGCGCTCATCTTCTGTGCAATGTATATTTTGGCCCATTTTGTGTTGTATGTATGGTTATAAGTTTATCGCTATAAATACTGTTGATTACGGGTATTTTGACTAGCTTTTTCCACTATCACAATATCTGCCGCTTATAACTTCCAATGGTTTATACCCGACGCACCTATTTTTATGACCACTTGTAAGAGAACGTAATTCAGATAAAAAGGGGCTTCCCCGAAGAGTAATTGAATTTAATGTAAAAAATGTAGTATATACATCAGAAATACAAATATTCTATGATAAATGGCGACAACAGTACAATATTATAAACTGTTACACATGTTTTATTGTCCACCACTGTAGATCATAGTTTGCTTTGGATTAATCAAATAGATTTTTTTCCCTTTTGGTCCAGATTTTATTTATGTTAATGTTACTGACGATTTTTCAAGTAATTTTAAACAAGAACGTTTTAATAGGCGTATACCTTCGGAGCTTTAATTTCCAAGATACAGGGAATTGAATATTTTAGAAGAAAATAATGTGGTAATACCAGTGATAAGTTATTTAATCCAGTGGCGGAGATCTGAGCTTAGCGTCCCTTCTTTTTTAAATATTTTCTACGCCACTGACTAAAATACAATTTTAGTTATTCTGTTAGATTCCTTGTTTAATTTAGACCAAAAAAGGTCCCTTGAATTTTTTTCGTAGCATTCGCTGTTTTTAGAATATTCTACCATCTATGAATCAAACCATCGACAACTTAAATCTAACACATTGCGTTGTTTTTATTATTACCTGTCAATCTTCTTAGTGTTTTTTAAATATTTAAAGAACATTATTTTTCTTCTAAGATATTCAATTCCCTGTATCTTGAAAACTAAACCTTCAAAGGCATGTATTCATTAAAACTTTCTAATCTAAAATTACTTGTAAAATGACCAGTGAAATTTTCATAGATAAAATCTGAATCACTCTCTGTATAGTTTATATTTAGGAAGAACACAACGTTATAAATAAATATATTTTGAGATTTTTAAAATAGAGTCTAACTACAGTAGAATACCGATTATCCGAAACAATTGGAGGCTGGGCGTGTTCGGATAACCGATTATTTACGAAAAAAAAAATTGTACGGGTGTCATAGGAGTATGGAACAAAGAAACAATAATGTTAAACACAAAACTGTATATATTTTGTATCATACGTCTTATAAATAACCTTGCATAAAGTTATATACTAAAGTAGGCCCACTGTTTAGGGAAAGAAATTCAAAATTTTCTTTTGCTTCAGAGCTGAGACCCGTTTTTTGCCGCTAAATCTCGCAAACGTTTTAAAGACAGGATCACATTCTTCTTGTTGTTCTAACCATTTCATAGTCGTCTCAATGCAATAAAAAGCTTCCTCATTGGATGGTCCTTTTTCAGCTTATTCGTCGTTGACACTGGCAATGATTTCATCGTCTGCCAATACTTAATAACCAGCGTCATCAGCATTATATTCAAAGCAGTCTTGATTGTTTTCCTGGTCGTATTCTTCAAATCCTGAAGATCTTGTAATCAGCTTCACAAATTATCTCATCTGAATTTCACACTTTTGCTAGTGTAGTGTTCTTGACAGTAGCCCAAGCTTCTGCTGCCATATACACAGCATCCCTCAAGTCAATTTCTTTGTACAGTTGCTGAATTATTTTTTCATGTTCTTCCCCGATCAGAACCATACGCAGCAACGCCTCTCGGCAATAATGTTTGAAGATTTCAATGGTCCATCGGTTGGAGGGCTGTAGTAACGTTAGAAGGCAAAAAAAACAACTTTAATCTTTCCGTTTTTTATTTCCAGTGAAAAGTTTGATGGATGACTTGGGGGATTATCAATCAACAACAAGACATTTCCAGAATTCCCAGTTGCAAGCTGATGCTTTTGACTTCAGGGACACTTACGCCATTCGATAAAACTTCTTATATCCATCTAAAAATTCTTTTGGTTTTTGTAGGAGACCAGCAATTTTTTAACTTCCCTATGATTAGCAAAGGTAGCCTTAAAACCAGGAGGTGATATATATTATCATTCTTAGAAACCAGAGATTTTATTGGCATTTTCTTCTAGTATAAACCATCGTATTAATATTGATCTTAACCTATTCTACAATTTCCTCTTCGGATATGTTTCCATAGTCCTTAAAACCACTCCTAATGACATCTAACACTTCAGTAACTGTGTCTAAGTCTTCTTCTTCTTCCACATCATCGATTTCGGTGACTGCATTTGGTCAAAGTTTCCTCCAGCTATATTTCTTTTGAAAGTCAGTAACATCACAGTCTAAATTCAAAAGGCCTTGAACGAAGAAGCTTCTACAAAAATAGTTAACGTTTTTGATAACCCCCTTCATCCATGGGTTGGATCAATGAGATGGTGTAGAAAAGTCTTGCAAAAATATTGCCAGAAAATAACTCGGCTACAGGTGGATGAGCTTTGCAGTTCTTCAATAGAAGGAAAGCTTTGCTGTCTTCTGATAGGTTAACTAATAGGAACTGACTTTGAATAATACGGCAATCATCCAGGCATTTGGTTGAGCGTCATAATGAACAAGCAAATTCTTATCACACGTTAAAGCTCTTGGGTTTTTATATTTACCAATTACTACAAAAGAAGTTAATTGGTGGTTCCTAGACGCATTAGAACACAGTAAAACTGCAATTTTATCTTTGTTTCCGTTGAAACCTTTGCGTTTTCATCTCCCCAGGTAACGTCGGTGTCGGCAAACAACGCCAAAATACGCTTGTTTCATCAGCGTTGCACACTTTATCATATGATGATCAATAATTTTTCTAAACTAGACCTTGTTTTATTTCGCCGAAATTCATCAAGCCTGCGAATGCCATGCCGAAGTTTAAAGTTACAGTCGCCTCTTGTATTCAAATCTCTAAAGTTTCTAAGCCTTTTCTATAATCATTGGCCCTGTTACAGGCTTTCCTGGGGGATGTTTTGAACTGAACCATTTGTACAGTACGTTGTTTAGTTGTTCCAGCTTTGCTTTTTTAAATGCTTGTCTAGAATCCATTTTTTCTGCTGTCACAGATTGAGAAGTAAAACGCAAGAGTTCGCCTTTTTGTTTTTCAATGTTATTAATAGTCGATGATCCAATATTGAATCCGTTCATTGTAACGTTTCTATTCTCACCTTCCTCCAGTTGTTTGATGGTTCTCAATTTCTGCCTGATCCTAAGAGACGTGTTTTCGCTTTTGCCTCGTGTTAGAATGTTTGCCACTTGTTGACGGTTTAGAAAACATGTTTACCGTTTAATCCCCATTTAAATATTTACAATACACTTTAAATTAGACTTTTAATTATTGTTTGTTCGTATTCATCACAATAATCAATAATACTTCCCATTCCCTCTGGGGGAACGAAGACCAACTTAACCTAGTAAAAGAAGAAGAACCAATAGTATTACTATTGTATCGAACTATGGCGAATTGCTCAACAACTATCGAGTTCTGATGGAGAAATAGGATGTACAGCGATCACTTCCGAGCGATCCCGAACCGCGTTGAACCCTCCCGATTAATACCAGGCCGCGCCGAGCGAAGTTAAATTTGCATAAGTACGTATATTCCTCGCTGGTGCCAGACCATCGGGCATTCCGGACCGTTGAATGTCAGACTATCGCAAGTTTACTATACCAGGCTCGACACAAATGAAATATAAAACCTATAATGCATACGGCTACATTTTAATCACAGCGTTATTACCCTGTTGATGTTTCACTTTTTTTGTTTGGCGATAAAATAAGAACAAGTGATGCATGTGTTTTTATTCTTACTATGGATTATTAAAAAGAAAACGGAATTTTTGATGGCGTTCGGCAGGATTTTGTACACCCATATCAACGTTTTGTACATCTCCACCATATTCTGATATCTGCCTATATCAATTGGACGTATAATTCCTTATCTTTGTCAATTTTTTTACCTTTGATGATAACACTGTACACAAGAATTAATGAATATAAGTTTTTCCCAGTTATGTAAAGACCAAAATTAGATGGGATGTCAGACAAAGAGATTGGCGCAACTTGCATACGTTCGTTATTTCAAAACTTTTCTATTTTCTAGACGCCTAATTTTGAATTCCCCTGTATACGCTAGTGCACATACAGTGTCGTTCGTCGGAAATAAAATAAACAAAAAAGTGTCTTGTAAGTGCTTGCAATAATAATATTCGATTTATTTCTATTTTTGTACTTGTGGTTTCATCGTAAGTGTATTTCATATCACGAATATGTACTATTAATACCATAATAAATATTATCATTGTTATTATTACCATATAATTATTATTATATTAATTTTTTCGTTTTCCTTGTACAATTAGACATGTGACATTTATCGTTAATCAAAAAAAAAAAAAAAAAAAAAAAACGTTAGGGGGAAAATAACGAAAATATTGTTTAGAACAATTTGTATCTTTAATAATAATTGAACGAAATGAAATAAATGTAACAAATGAATAATACAAGAAAAAAAAATGAGAGGAAGTCATGTTCTGTCGTCAGATTTGTGTGTCGTCTTGTTTGTCCTTACAATTTTCTTTTTCCTTTTTTTTTATACCGATGAATGAAGATAAAATAGTGGTAAAGTGATACAATCACACAGAAAAATTACTATAAGAATCAACCTTGTACCATAGTAGCGTAATAAATAATAATATAATAAAACTACGATATATTTCTATGATAAATTTTCTATAGAGATTAGGATGTTCTTTCGTTTTTTTTACGCCGTTAAGAAATTTTAAAAGGATGAAGGAAGATATAAAACCGACCAATAAACAGAAGAAATAATAGATAACAGACAAAACGCGAGACAACATCTGGATAGTTAGTAATAATTCTCTTTGACCTTAGTTTATTTTGTTGTTTTGTTCTTTACTCTTTTACTTCTTTTTTTTGGGCTTTCTAATAATAACAAATTTTTGTATAATTTAATTTTATTTGAAGTGTTATTTAAGTATACCAATAAACATAGTTTAGTATTTGAACTGTAAATATGAACAATATGAATTATATACATATGTTAAAAAGATTTAATTTTCAAAATAAGTGAAATAAAACTAACAAAGATAATTCTTGTGTAATTTTTTTAATAAATATTTTTTTAGTAATATACTGTCTGCAGCCAGGGACAGCTCTAGGGCAATGCTACAGCACTGGGTGCCGACATAAGGGGGGCCTGGGAACTGCAATCGAAACTAGGGTCGGTCTGAAGGACCTTAAACCCTTTTGTCCTCTGAACTAGAGCTGGGTTTGGTCGCGCAGCTCGGAGTTTGGATGGGGGAAAGATGTAGAAACACGCAAGGTGGGTCGTCATGTTAGTGATGATATGACGGTGTCGTGTTAGGGGTCTTGGATGGTCGTTGCTTAGCGAAGAAGTCTGCTGGGCGACGGGTCCTCACTCGAGGAGGGGGTCTGTCCTGGGGGACGACGACCATCTGCACGCTGGGGTTTTCGTTCCGGCGGGCCCTTTCCCACGCGGATAAGGGGGGGCGCCGAAAATGCAACGACCCAAGCATCTAAATACCACTTAATCCGCCAAAATAAATTATATACCTAACTACCCAGCTTGCTATTCACATATTTTAACAAAATAATCATGAAGAAGAGTTCATAAACGCAACAACTTAATCACCACAGAACCCCGGTTGGTTTTTATTTATTTAAACACGACCGTGAAAGAACTTTTGTCTTCCATAATTAATTTGTTAAAATATTTAAAAATTTGGTGATTGGAAAATAATAGCTGAATAAAAGTTGCAGATTTTATTAATAATAAAAGCTAAGGATTAAAAAAAAAAGACGACAAAACTGCTTTTTAAATAATGCTTTAAAAAATTTTATTTCTTTTATCATTTTAGTAATATAGTATTGCTTTCATTTTAATTATGCAATCAATTTCACGCATAGCGAATCTGCGTTGAGGGGCTGTTTCCTCCTCCTCATTGCAGTCTACATAACGGTTCATCTTTGTAGATCCCCACCTTATGCAAGTGGCCTCTCAAACAGCCATGTCCTGTTAATAGACATGTTGCTGCCCTAAGCTGTATCTTGCTTAATTCAAGCAGCTCAGCAGTCAGATGTTGCGACGGTCTTCCCATCACCCGTTTGCTGCGCATTTGTCCAGCTGCATGTTTCCATTTAATTGGTGTTGTGTTACGATCCACTCATTTCTCTCTGCGGGCATCTTCTGGCGACAGACACCTGCCAGTGCTGCCTCTACTTGTCTGCCATGGTGCATGGCTCCGACCCATCTACAGACAGTGTTGTCTACTCCATGGCCGTTTACAGCCTGTAATAGTGATTCCAATGAGGTGTTATCAAACGCACCTTCTATGTCAAGAAACGCAGCTAATGCAATTTCTTGATTGTTTAGGGATGCCTCCACCCGCGACACGAGCTGATGCAAGGCACTTTCACATGATTTACCTGCTTGGTAGGCGTGCTGGTTGGGATGTAATGGCCTTTCTATTAGAGAGGTTTCCCTGACATACTTTTCAAGCAGTTTTTCCATGGTCTTCAGGATGAAAGATGATCAGGTTATTGGCTTGTATGCCTTTGCCTCGGCGTATGAGCAACGCCCAGGTTTTGGAATAAACACGACCTTAGCCCTATTCCAGACGGATGGTATGTAACCCAGCGCCAGACTGGCTCTATAAATTCCGCAAAGCACTGGTGCTGTTGCATCTTTACCTTGCTGTAATAAAGTAGGAAAAATCTCGTCAGGTTCGGGTGACTTATAGGCTAATAAGGAGACTAACGTTCACTATTTTGGTAAACGTATTCAAAATGAGTTAATCGGTTTACTTGGAAGTGAAGTTCGAAATAAAATTTTGACTATGGTAAAGTCATCTAAATACTTCTCCAACATACTAGATTGCACTCCTGATGTCAGTCACGTCGGACAATCTTTAACATTGCGTTTTGTTGACACTAACGAAGATGAAGTCCAAGTGCGTGAGTGGTTCGTTGCTTACAAGCCGGTAAGTGACTTTAGGAGCTGGACTCAGTGGCCTCTTTCTTGATGAAATTGTGCAAGAGTTCGATTTGGATATGAACGATTGTAGAGGCCAATGATATGATAATGGATCCAATATGGAACACAAAGGTGTTCAAAGCAAAATTGTGAACCAATATCTACGAACATTTTTTAATTCATGTGGCTGTCATCGCTTAAATTTGGTAGTAGCAGATGCCGCCAAAACAGCAGTTTAATCGGTTTCTTTGTTCGGATTTCTTCAAAGTCTGTTGTATTCTCTGGATCAACAAAGCGATGGGAAGTGATATCTAAACACATAGAAGAACACGTTTCATTATAGTTCAAATCCGGAAATTTACTGTTAAATTTAGTGACTTTATTAGCCAACGGTCGTTTATTTTCCTTGTGTAACACATGGGCTGAAAAGTCCCGGGCCTGACAAAGAAAACACGTTTTTTTTTGTTCAAAATTAGCTTTATTCATCAACGTAATTTCCATCAAGAACAACGCAATCATTCCAGCGCCGCTCTAACATTTCAATACCACTTTTGTAAAACGATTTATCTTTTGCCTCAAAATATGCCTCAGTTTCAGCGATAACCTCTTCATTCGAGCGAAATTTCTTACGGGCGAGCATTTTTTTTAGGTCTGCGAACAGCCAGTAGTCGCTGGGAGCCAAATCTGGCGAATACGGTGGATGTGGGAGCAATTCGACGTTCAATTCATGTAGTTTTGCCATTGTTTTGATTGACTTGTGACACGGTGCGTTGTCTTGATGAAACAACATTTTTTTCTTCGCTATATGCGGACGTTGCTTTGCAATTTCGGCCTTCAGACGCTCCAGTAACGCTATATAATATTCACTGTTGATGGTATTTCCCTTCTCAAGATAGTCGATGAATATTACACCACGCACATCCCAAAATACCGAGGCCATAACCTTTCCAGCCGATTGTTGTGCTTTCGGGCGCTTTGGACGAGGTTCACCAGTTGCTGTCCACTCAGATGACGATCGTTTTAATTCCGGAGTGAAGTGATGGATCCATGTTTCATCCGTTGTCACATATCGACGCAAAAATTCCGGTTTGTTACGTTTAAACATGGCCAAACACTGCTCAGAAGCATCAACACGTTCTGGTTTTTGGTCAACAGTGAGCAAACGCGGCACCCATTTTGAACAGAGCTTTCTCATAGTCAAATGCTCATGCAATATAAAGCCAACACGTTCTTTTGATATCTTTACGATGTCAGCTAACTCACGCAACTTCACTTTTCGATCATTCAAAACGATTTTGTGGATTTTTTTGATGTTTTCTGGTGTTACCGCCTCATTTGGACGTCCACTGCGTTCTGCATCATCGACGTCTCTACGACCACGTTTGAAGTCAGCAAACCAACGTTTTATTGTTGTTTCTGATGGAGCGGAGTCCCCATAACACTTTTCAAGCCATTGCTTCGCTTGAACGGTATTTTTTCCCATCAAGAAGCAGTGTAAAATTAAAACACGAAATTGTTTTTGATCCATTGTTTTGGAAATAACAAAAGTAGCGTCACTCTTAGCACAATAACTCACAAACTAATGAATAGAATATCATGAAATTTTAACAGCTGTCTTTTTAAGGTTAGTACTAATTGCAAAACAGGTGAATGCAATAAAACTAGCGCCATCTATGTGTTAGGCCCGGGACTTTTCAGCCCATGTGTTACATACGTACATATACGAGGCGAGTCCGGGAACAAAGGTACACTCCTGCGCATGTGTATGATATCGCGTGATTTCAACACTGCAATCAAGTCGTCCTGTTGTGTAATCTTTTCACTCAATGTTAGTGCGTCGTTTATTGTGTTCCGGTCAGTACTTTGGAAATTATTGCGATAATAATGGAGCCTCCTCTGTCAAAATGCGTCCCACTGGAAGTTCGTGCAATCATTCGCTACTTTTGTGTGGCAATGAAGGAATCGCCGACCGCAATTCACCGAAGAATTTCCGAAGCTTATGGCGAGGTTATGTAACGCAAGTAAGTGTCGGTTTGGTGTTCGGAGTTTCGAAACGGTCGGACAAACTTAGATGATCTTCCGAGATCTGGAAGACCGAGAACGTCTCTGACGGACCGAAACATCCAGCGGGTTCAAGAACTCATTGTCACCGACAGACGTTTGACAATTCGATAATTGGCATCCGAACTGTACATTCCGAAGACGGTAATCCACGACATTGTCCACAACAAGCTTGACTACCGAAACTACTACGGTGTGTGCCTAAGCAACTCACGGATGCGCATAAGGGAGCGAGACTTGCATGCTCTTTGGAAAACCTGCAACGTTACCATAACGACCCGTCGTTTCTTATGGATATTGTAACCGGAGATGAGATGTGGGTTCATCACACGACGCCTGAGAGCAAAGTTCAAAGTATGGCTTGGAAGCATCCCGACCTCCCAAAAAATTTCACGTTACCACATCGGCTAAAAAAGTCCTTGCTTCAGTTTTTTGGGATTGTAAAGGCGTCCTTCTGCTTCAGTTGAAGTGTTATGGCGAAACTGTAAATACAGCAGCATACTGCGAAACCCTCGATAAATTACGGGAAGCGATTCGACGAAAGAGGCCTGGTCTATTTAGTCACGGAGTCAAGCTTCTTCATGACAAGGCAACACCTCACACCGCCAGAATCACCACGGATAAGCTTCGTCATTTCGGATGGGACGTTATCGCTCACCCAGCTCACAGTCGGGACTTGGCTCTTTCAGATTTTCATCTTTTCTAAGACATGAAAGGTTTCTTAGGAGGACAACGGTTTCGGTCGGATGAGGACGTCATCCAAACCACAACACAGTGGCTGCGTCGGCAGGGACCTGATTTCTATACCAAGGGTATGTTAGACCTCGTCCGCAGATGGGACAAGTACTTCAATCGGCTTGGTGGCTACGAATAGTGGCTAAAAATAGTTTAAGGACCGCACATTCATCCTGTAATACCGCTTTTATTTTTTAATAAATTTATTTGTATCTTCTAAGTGAGTGTACCTTTGTTTCCGCACACGCCTCGTATTTATCTCTATAATTACGACTAACGCTGCGAAAGGTTGATGAGAAACTGTTGCAATAAATCAATAATTTCATTCGCGAGGTAGCCCGTGTCGATTCATCTGCATACTATACGTCGCGTCGTGGGCGCGACAACCTCACTTCTAACCTGGCGCGAAGCTCTTTGTACCTGGCCTATTTATCAACAAGTGACGATGAATGGGTTTTAATTGAGGAAATTTTGAAGGCCCTGAAAACCTTTGAGGTAATAACTACACTATTATCGTCAGCAAAAGATTGTACGTTGTCGATGACAAAACCATTAATTAAATTCATAAAAAACAATTTCTTGATAGACGTTGAAACTGATTCCTCTGTAATGTATAGGTTTAAACTTTGTTTAAAGGGCGAATCAGCGATAAGGTGGAGAGAATTTGCATCAGTTGCAGTTTTTTAGACTTTCGATATAAAGCATATTTAACTAAATTACATCAAGGTGAAGTTAGGACAGTTATATCGATAGAATTATCAAATCTCCAAACTGAAAAAGAGGAAAACCTACCAACCTCGTCGAATACGGAGGTCTTCAATTATTTATTCCCCAATGAATCACTATTATCGAAAGAAATATCAAGTATTATGTCTAGAGCGGGCCAAGAGCGCCACGCGCCAGGTTCGCAATCAGGCAGCCGGGCGCATATATGTATGTAAACATAGGTAATTTAAATATGTAATTATTAGGACGAGGACCAAAACCACTGTCTATTACGTCGTGGAGACGCGCAAATATACACCTGCAGTTTGGGTGTTCGTTGATAAATAGGGCGTTGTTCACAGTGGGCCACTACAAAAAAAAAGTTCATTCATCGACGGCTACGAACTAACAGCGCGCTTATTCATTTACGGATGACGCGCTCTATTCATCAACAAATGACGAGTCTGCAGATGTTACGTTTGCACCACTTCGTGGCATACTAGAAACAAGCGTCGGTGTGCTCGCTTTAGTGATTATGTCTAACGTAACTATTAAAAATAAACGGCCATTACCTACGAAAGTTAATAAATTTCTTAGTGAATTTGTGGATTTACACTACAATGGGAGTACAATTTTCTGTAAAGTTTGTAAAAAGAAACTACTGTGCTGGAGCAAACGTGATTGTGAAAGACATATAAATAGCGCACACCACAGAAATAAAGAAATGGTGTGTCACAACAACGTCAATTTCAATTAGAATTGCTTTTAACGTTTATGGTATGTGGTCTACCACTTCGTATACTTGATAAAAAAGCATTTCGAAAATTCTGGGGTACATACAATACCGAGTGGATACTACCATCTCGGACAGCGTTACGGAGAGATATTCCACGAATACGTGAGGACATTGAAAATCGAATTAAAGCCGAATTAAAAGATAAACAGCTGTGGCTATGTCTTGATGAGACGACAGATTGCAAAAAAAATTCTATTTTGAATATAATAGTGCGCGTATTAGATCCTATTAAACCAAATTTTGCAATTCTATTACCCAGCAGAAGATTAAAACAGTGTACTAGTAAAGCAATTACGGCCGTAGTTCTCGAAACGTTACAAAAATTTCAAGTGTCAACCAGTCAACTGTTGTTGTTCATGAGCGATGGTGCAGCAACAATGTGTAGTGTAGGCCGTTCCCTTAAAGAAAAGTGTGAAGGACTTTTACATGTTACGTGTAAAGTCCATGCTTTACATCTTGTGGCACAAACTATTCGAGAGTGTTACCCGGAGGTGGATGCAATAATAGCAAACACAAAAAAAGTGTTTCTCAAAAGTCCTAAGAGGACTAGGGCATTCCACAGGTTATGCCCTGGTATTCGAGAACCACCACAGCCCATTCTTACGCGTTGGGGAACGTGGTTAAAAGCCGCTTTTTATTATAATGAACATTTTGAAGAAGTAAAATCCGTTATTTTGCAATTCGTCCCTGCCGAAGCTAGAGCTATTAGGATGAGCCAGAAGGGATTTCTCGATATTTCTGTTGAAACACATCTAAAGAATATTAGCAACAATTACAAAGGGTTAGTAGACGCGATAGAAAATTTGCAAAATTCTGGATTGTCGTTGGTAGAATCAGTGCAAGTCGTGGACGAAGTTAGTACATTGTTACACAGTATAAACGATGCAACAAGTGGACGAGTTTTAGCTAAGTTCGATAGTGTTTTAAAAAAGAATCCGGACTACACGAGATTAAGACAAATGTGCGATGGGGCATCTGCAGATTCCTTGACTAAGTCTAAAGATTATTTTAATTACGCCTGTCTTACTTCGGTAGACGTGGAACGGTCGTTTTCGAAATATAAGAACATTTTTTCGTCTCGGCGAACATCCTTCACCGAGGCAAATGTGGAAACTTATCTGATGGTGCAATTTTTTAAACAAGCCTATCCGCATTATTAAGAAGGATAGAATTTATTTATTATATCTTTATTTACAGTTACATTATTAAGTACAACAGAATAAAAAAAGCGTTCAGTTTCTCAGTTATTTCCTTATTACATCCCATTTACAACGCATACCGTTTTCAATCAAATAAAAAATCATAATGAAAATAAAAACACCTCAGCGTGTACATATATATATATATATATATCCGCTCTAATTACTAAACATTATTATTGCGTCAGCTTTTATTTTTTTACTCTTGTGTATTAATTTCGAAATATCACATATCTGCTGTGGACTCACATATACGCTATTTACAATAAGCGGCCGTTGCGCCCGATTCCGATTCTGTTGGATGGCGCAATTTGGCCCGCTCTAATTATGTCAATTTGCCAGAAAATATTTGATAATTCCGGCTACGTGAGTACCTTTAAAAAGGGTATTTTCGTCAGCTGGTGATTAGGTGAAAAGAAAACAAAGTTTATCAAAGAATATAAATATGCTACTATTTATATGTAACAATTTAGAAAGTAACATTGTTTAATTTTAGAATACGTATGGAGGTACTTGTTTGTTCCATAGGTTTAGTTTTGTTTTTGTGAAAAGTTTTATTTTCAATTCTTGCAGGCAAACAAATTTATTTAAAAACCTCTTATGTCATGTATTTTTGCAGATGTGAATATTTACCAAATAGAGTTATGTACATACAGATATAATTTCTAAAATTTCAGGGATTTTGGCTGTTCACTAAGCGAACCTTTCTGAAATTCATAGTTTAAGTAGTTTATCATTTTTTAAGCGAATTGATATATAATGAAGATACATAATATGTATGTACATAAATAACGCTGGCCACGAGCGGTACGGCGCATCGGCGTAAAATCAGTTCGGACCGAGAGGAACGGTAGTATTACTTCGTCTGCGGAGCAGTACGGACATTTTCATTGCCGGTCATTTACGCAATTGTTTATCTGTCCTAGAAAAATTATGATTTCGTCAGCAAAAAGACCGCGGTCGGACAAACTTCGAAAATTTATTGCAGAAATTCCAGACTTAATATATGAAGGTGCTAAAATTAAATGTGTAATCTGTAAAATCCCGTTAATGTGTTGGTCCAGACAACATTGTCTACGACACGTAAATAGTGAAAAGCATGTCTCAAAAAGAAATTGCGCACGAGACAATGAAAAATTTACATTTAATTTATGCGTTACGTTTATCGCATGTAATATACCGTTTAATTTACTAGACAAGGAACCATTTATCTGCTTTTGGAATAACTATTCGGAGTGCAAATTACCAAGTCGAACATCGTTACGAAGAATTGTGCCATCTGCGCGCAAACATATTGAACAAAAAATAAAATCGGAGTTGAAAGATCAAAAATTGTGGTTATGTGTCGACGAAACAATAGATCGGAAGAAATATTCTGTTCTTAATGTAATGGCACGCAAATTGGAACCTCATCAATCGGCACCTTCAATTCTATTAGTCTCCAAACGAATACAACAGTGTACTGCCGAAGTAATTTCAAAGTTAGTGTTAAATACATTGGACAAGTTTTGAACTTTCAACAAACAACTCTTGATGTTAGTGAGTGATGGTGCTGCAAACATGCTTTCTGTAGGCCGGTCTCTTAAAAAGCATTCTGCTAATTTGTTACACATTACGTGTAAAATTCATGCTCTCAATCTTGTGGCGGATAGTATCAGAAAATGTTATCCTGAGTAGACGCTTTAATAGCGCATACCAAAGCAGTAGTTGTCAAATCACCGAAACGTATTCGCGAATTTCACAGACTGTGCCCCCGTATACCAGAGCCACCAGAATCTATTCTAACTCGTTGGGGAACATGGTTGCAAGCCGCGTTTTATTATCATAAATATTTTGACAATATTAAGACGTGGTTTTACAATTCGATACAAAGGAAGCTGCCGCTATCCAGAAAAGCCAGTCGAAATTTCAAGATAGTCAGGTTAAAATGGATTTAAAAGTCATTCACGAAATTACTTCGGGCTAGCAGATGCAATAGAAAAATTACAAAATCCTGCGGTGCCGTTAGAAGAATCTCTACAAATAGTGCAACATGTTCACGCACAGCTATGCGCGATTGAAGACGCAAAAAATGTTTCTGTAGAACGTTCGTTCTCTGCATATAAACGCATTTTTTCCTCATGCCGTTCTAGTTTTGCCGAAACAACAGTTGAAACATATCTAATGTTGCAGATATCTAACAGACATTATTGACTTTGTGATTTCACGAAGGTCTCTTAAAATGGTAAGTGTTTGAGCACGTGTTATTTAATTTTGATTTAAAAGATGAGCGAAATTATTTGCGGCAGCAAACATCTCTATTAGCAGAATAACTCTAGTGGAACGCGAGGCCTGGTCGACTCTACGCTACTGCGCGGTACCGCTCGTGGCCAGCTTTATACATAAAGAAGGCTTTTTCTAAAATTGAAGTGACTGTTATATTAAAGATAGGCATCAGAGGAAGAATGGAAAGCCACCACCAAAAAATAAAACAGTGACTTGCAACAGTTGAAACGGTTTTTGGTAAAAGATTTATTTTTACGAGATATACAACCACGAAATATTGCAATACCATATCTTTATTTCATTACGCGATAATAATAAAATATAAAATTACTCTATCCTTCCCATCTTCCAATCAATTTCATTGCCGCACACTGTCTAAAAAGGCTTCGATTTCTTCAACGCTGCAAAAGTGGTGGATGGTAAAGAATACAAATAGGCAAATACACAAATAACGAGAGTTACGTTCTGGGCAGGTCCGGAGTTATATTCTCAAGACCCTTATCAGTCATTGCGTAGACGTTCTCTATTCTAACGCCCCCCGTGTGTCTGAAACGCGTCAAGACAGGTTCTACGAAGAATTCCGCCTTTTCTGGATTTTCCAGAGCATCGTCTAAAAGCTGATTGGTGACAAAGCAGTATTAGTGAATTGTTTAATTATTCAGTTAATGTTTTGAGATATTCTTTTGCAAATTTGCTAGGAGTTAGAGATCAAAAGATTGTTGCTTATCAATTTAAAACACAATAGAAGATGTTGAGGTTAAAATCAGTGATTTTTATGTTTGTAAGCGCACAACCTCGTGATATGAAGTCCATGTGTCTCTGTGCTTTTTCCCTTCGTTTCCTTGCCTAATATAGCAGCATAATATTATTTTGGTTTTCTTTGAAAATATCCCATTTTGAAAGCATTAAGTGGCAAGAAACTATAAATGTTACTGTTTTTGATGTTTGGCTAAATTCGCACTGTCCATTAGAAAGCTTTAGTGAGAAATCTGAAACAGCCTACATGCCCTACCTGATCAATAAAGTAACACCCCGGCCCGATCGTGAATACCATCCCTTTCTCCAGTGGTCTTTCGAAACGAACATGATGGTTCGGCATTCTATAGAACTGTAGCTTCGCACCGACGTCTTGGACGTCCAGTCCCAACAGATGGCCGAGACCGTGCGGCTGAAAGATCATTCCAATGTCCGCGTCCATTATCTCCTCAATTTCGCCCTGCAGAAGACCGCCCGCTTTCAAACCTTCGAGAATGACGTGCAAACTTAATAAGTACACGTCGTACCAAAGCACACCAGGCTTGCAGGCCTTCTCCGCCACCATGGAAGCTTTCAGAACAACATTGTAGATCATCTTCTGATCTTCAGTGAATTTGCCGTTGGCGGGGAAGCTGCTGGTTAGGTCGGAGGCGTAGCCGAAGTATTCGCCGCCCATCTCGTAGCAACTGAAAAGCAGATTTTAGCAAAATGAATATGTTCAAGTTTAAGGAATAGCTGACGATAGTAAAGTGAATGTTTTGACCTGCAATTTTAAAAATAAGAGTCAGTTTAATATGTGTAATATTTTTTTTAAAATTAGCACTGGCTGAAGGGCCGGAAAAAGAACTGTCAAATTTGTGGGGAATAGGAATTTTCGTAACTTCAAATACGAAATGTATTCATCTTCATTCGGGGAATCAATAGATTTTACCAAACCGTTGGCTCGTGCATTGTTTAATGTGTCTTGCAGTACTAAACAAATAGTTTTAGAAAACAAACCACATATCGCCATCATTAATCTGACCATCGTTTGGAGATGGAACATCACCATATTGCATAATCGAAGCATGGTGACCCTTTGCGCAAGAGCTAATAAAAGCTGCATGTCTGCATCCACCGAAAGAATAGATGTAAAACAGAAATTGGGCTTCGCTTTGGTATTCGTAGATGCCGGGGGTGCTCATCGCCATCACGCTTTTATGGGCCTCCGTTGTGACCTTCGAAACGTAACGCAGCACTTCCAACTCGTACTCGGTCTTGAAGACCCTCCTAAAAACGTTGATTTTCGAGAAATGGAAGAAGGAATATGGAGAATGGATTCTCTCGGATTTTGATGGACTTACAAATCGATTATGGTCGGATATAGTGTCTCTCGATCGATTTCGAAGCTGAAAGATTAAAGTAGGAAGAGAATAAGGTAAAAAAAATTGTAAATTTATTCGAAGAACTTACTTTTCGATTCCAGGAAAATTAGCCTCAAGCAGAGGCTTTGTGGTAGATTCGTTTACTCCACACTAAAATTAAAACAAAAAATCAAAGTATATGATGGCAGGAAATTGAGTTCGACATTTCAAGAAAAAAAAATAAAAGGGATGAAGTACTTACCAATGTTAGCAATGATGCTGGGGCCCTTTCTTCAAGGAATTGCTCTAACTGTAAAATGAAATGCGAGAATTCTGAGTTCATATTTGTTTTATTGAAGAATGAATATGAAGATTACTCATTTCTAACGTTAACAAAGGCTTGTTCATTATCGAAAAGGTAATATCAATTTAGAGACATTCGAACATGACACGTTTGTCCTACCGGATGGTCGTAATTGTAAGATAAATTTGAAGCGTGCTACGAGTAATGCGGATTTATATAATTTGTAATAACATTCCGATTAACAGCATAATTATAGACGACATGCGAAATAAATATTAAAAATCAAGCTTGGTAAGCAACTATTTTCTGTTTCATGTGTCTCGTCGAAAAAAAAACGAGTTTAATCTAGGAATCGCTGGAGAAGAGGTTGTCTTCAACTTCAAGCAATGAATCGTTGGCACGTTAGAAGGTGTCCACTTCATCATCAACATCAACGCACGGTCCGGCTTAAAAGAAGCGGAAGGAAGAAGTGTTGGTGGTCCAGGGACTCCGTCTGAATTAAGTAGGGTGGAGATGGGCCGTACACTTCATTAAGCTTCGACCAGCCAAAAGGTTTTCATGAACCAAGGAAGAAGTATGATTGGCTCAGGAACTCGATCTGAACTGAGTAAGGTGGAGATGAGTCGAATACTTCATGGAACTTAGACCAACCATAGGAAGAATGTAACAGAAATAATTCAAATAGCGTCCAATAATGTTTTTTTATTGTTATCCATTCAATAATTATTTTTCTATTTGTATTTGTGTTTCTATTTGTAATGTTCATTTTCGAATAACCTGGTCATACCTTTACTCTAATGTTAAGTATACCAATATGCTGGGGCATATTTTGCAAAGGGGAGGGTATTGCCACGGAAAGTTCCACTATCATCATCTAGATCATCGGCCGATACGCCGAAAGATAGACGCTGAGACAGCACACGATGTGTCTTCTGGCGTATAGATCGATGAGCTAGAGAGTTGTAAGTTAGAGTTAAGCGAGATAAGATAGATACAAGACAGTTGTGATAAATATAAGTAAAGTGAAACGTGTATTGGAGTATCTTTGTAAGAGCTATCCCCCAACCCTCTCGCAAGGTAAGTACCAACACATATTTATGTAGGCTAGATTGATAGCGAGGTATTTACGATTAAGTGATTTTACGTGACAGTATGGTGGCTTTTGAAAAAACCCGTATTTCCAAGTAATTGATTTTCAAAGTCTAAGGTAAAATTTTTACAAACAACTAACGTCTGCAAGATGGCAATCGAAATCGTTGCTATTTCAGTTTTTCTAAATGGAACACTACATTTTTCCAGAAGCCGATAAAGAAACAGAATTTGTTTTATGAACATTTTCCTATACCTAAAATATCTCATTCTTAAGTAAATTGAGTATGAAGCTATGCAGAATAGAGAAAGCGTAATATGGAATGTAGATAAAAATCTGGGATTTTTTTAGAATTCAATTTTGTTTGTATCGTATGCCGTTGGAAGCAATTGAGGCAATTTTAGATAATAGGTATGGAACGCATTGGAAAGCATAAATACCTGATCGACGTACAGTACTTCATCGACATGATACTTTTCCTTGAAGTGATCCGCGTTAAAAATGACGCCATTCCATATTCCGTACGAAAGTTTGAGCTTGGGCATGAACAGGGTGGTTCTTCCGTTGGCAAGCTCAATAGTTCCGTAGAAATCGGGTTCAACGACGCCGAAGCACCAGCGGAAATTGGACTCCTGAGAATTTAAATTGTTGAAAGTACAAATGAAACCAAAGAAACCTGACTTTGAGGTAGAGACCTGTTCGAATACATATGTCTTCTCTGTATCGTATTTGTTAGTCGCACTACCCGCTTGAAGTACTATAATGGAGTTGTTCAAATCCAAGTTTGACAATTTCTTGACTAGACGTCGCCTGTTCAAAGCGTAGAGCGCCTGAGGCACTTCATAGGTGTTCTGTCCCATCCATAGTTTACCGCTGGAATGTACGCGCTACTGCTTAACTCTGATGTCAAGAATTTCGTAGGCTTTTCCTCACACAGAATTATGTAAATGCTAGAGTGGGTTTTACTTCTCAAGTATGAGAATTGTTTTCCCAAGAATCGGCTTTATAGAAGTTATAAATCATATATGGTTCTGATCTTCTGTTGTTTAATTCATTCCGATTTTCTTATGGGAAAACGTGTGCAGAAATCAAAGATAAGTTGGATGTAGTTTATAAGGACCATGGAGCTTCGATGACTACCATTAGATACTGGTTTAATGAATTTAAGCGTGGTCGAACTACTGTCTTTGATGAGGAGCGACCAAGTGGTCCCACTGGGGTAACTACAGACGATATGATCAATAAAGTTCATCATATCGTGTTAGCAGACCGCTGGATGAAGATTAGAAAGATTGCTAACATGATAAGCATTTCAATTGAACGTGTGCAAAACATCCTTCACGAAAAATTTAGTATGAAAAAGTTATCGTTTGTTGACGATTGATCAAAAAACGGAATCGCATGATTTTGTTTGGACATGTTTAAGCGCAATACCAGTGAGTTTCTGCTGCGCTATGTCGTATGTAGATGGGGCATGGATTCGCCACTACACACCAGAAACCAAAGGTCAGTCGGCAAAATTGTTTTTTTCCGGCGAACGTGCACCAAAGAAGGCGAAGACGTTTGAGATTCGCAAGGCATCATTTTAATTGATTATTTGGAGAATGGGACGATAATCACAGGACAGTATTACGCTGATTTATTGGATCGATCCGATGAACTAAAGAGAAAAAGGTCCCACTTAGCGAAGAAAAAAATTCTCTACCGTCATACTAATGCCCCGGCAATTGCTAGTTCAGTTACGATACGAATTGGTGTCTCACCCGCCACATTCGCCAAATTTGGCGTCCTGTGACTTCTTTCCGTTTCCAAACTTGAAAAAATGGCTGGGCGGAAATCGATTCACGTCAAATGAAGAGGTCATTGTTTAAACAGAGGCCTATTTTGCAAAGTTCGACAAATTTACTAAATGCAAAGCAATTATGCTGTCTTCTTACAAGCATTTTTTAAGCACTCTTGCAGCTCTTGCATGTTATTCATTTCTCCATTGCGATGAAGTAATTGCTTTAGATGGCCCCAAAGGAAGAAACAGTGAAGTGGGGAACGTGCAGATCAAGGAACTGATACATTGCACGCTATCCATCTCTTGGGAAATGCATTGTTTAAATTTTCTTCAACTTTTCCTCAGACTCTCTCTGACATCTTAAGGAACATCTTCTAATAATCTTAGCAAAGCGTTTTGAAGAAAATCTAAATAGTTTTCATCTGTCATTCTGTATGGAGGAAAGCGTGGCTCAATAAGCATATTGTATAGTAGACCGCCCCTAACATTAACTGAAAAATCTGTGCTGAAAATCAGTTCTTCTCGCAGATGCAGATTTTCTAGTGCTCAAACAGGATTGTTATGGAAATTGTTCACTCCATTTCTTGTAAATGTGGATTCCTCAACAACCACAATAAATGTTGTCAAGTTTAGATTGTTGTGGCGTAGATATAAAAGTCATTGACAACATTCAATTCTTATGGGATGATCTATTTAATTATATGAATAAAATGTTTTTTTGGCGTGTGAGCTACTCCAACTTCAACAAAAGAATGTCGTAGAAAATGTATTTGCTTGTGATTCACTACAGTCAAGCTTTGAGATTATTGACATCAGAGTTGAACCGCACTATGCAAAAGGTAGATTCGTGGTTTATAAGTAGAGTTTGTTAAAAAGGTGGTACCGGCAGTGGCGTACCGCATAAAAGTAGCTACGTAATATACAATATTAGTGAAAAATAATATTGTTACCTTTTCCTGTCGTCTTGATGTCCACTGTGGCAATTGGAAACCGCCCTGGTAAGCTGCGTAGAATTGCAACATCAGCAACGCTTCCATAGTCGATTCATTCAGCCGTAGACGGTGTTGTGAATACGTTGTCGTATACTTCGAAAATGATCGTTCGACATCCAGTGAAGTAAGATTTGCAAATGTCAGATATTCGTTTTCCTCATCTGGGCACTCTTGATTTTCAGTTATAGACCGAACCTTTTGTAAATCGGGATTTTTCGTTAAAATTGCACCAAATTTTTGAACAACATCGACTCCTATAGTGTTCGTCAAGTTTTCTAGAGCGGCTTGTAAATTGTTTATGCAATTTAATGCGTCTCGTGCGGATAAGTGATTGTTTTCTAATTGCTCAATAGCTTGTGTAACTTCAGAATAGTTCATGGAAATTTCATCTATTTGTTGTTGAACGTCCGAATTGGAAAAAAGTTGCTGACTATCTCGAACTGCTGCAGAATCATTTGAATCAAGTTTCAAGATGAAATTTTTCACTTGTGAAAAAATATTTCTGATAGTAGGATACTGCCTGGAGCCATGTTCCCTATCGCGTTATTACAGGCTGAGGTGGTGGTGGTAATTTCGGACACAATTGTTTGAATACACAGATGTGTTTGGGAAATTTGATGAAGACTTTTTTGGTAGATGCTATTAACTTATCCACCATCGGATGCTTCTTTGGAATGGTTTCTGCTACGAGGTGACATGCGTGTATGTGGCATGTTATGTGAAGAAGAGTCGGAAAGCATATTTTCAACATCCTACCAACTCTCAGCATTGTTGCCGCTCCGTCAGTAACGAACATTGTGACTTGGGTTCCTGTGATACAAAATTCTCTCAACGAATCTTTTATTATCTTGACAACGGTTTCTGCATTAGTGTTCTGAATCCTTTTACTGAATAACAATAATGAAGCTGGTGGATCATCACGTTTTAAAGGACGCGCTACAACATGAATGACGCTGTGTTTCTGAGCATCAGTTGTTTCATCCACACATAGGCAGATTTTCTTATTTCTCAACTCGTCTTTTATACATTCCTTTACTGTACCTTGCACACGTGGCAAATTGTATCGTAATTGCATAGATGTTGGCAGCTTCCATGAGGGAATGTACTTAGGCCAAAAAAGACGAAAGTGTTCATTAGATACTAGATGTTGTGGGATGTTGCACACACTTAACATAAAAATAAAATCATATAAAAATTGCCAGTATGGAATACTGTTTCTTAAATTCAATATATGACGTTTACTTTTACAATGTTTTCTACATTCAAACCTATCGCGACTTAACAATCAGCTATTGCATATTGTGCATTAAATATGCGGATTTCTATATTCTAATCCAGGGAAATGCCAGAGATATTTATTCACATTCGAAGGGAACGTTACACCCTTTGGGCGTCCTATCTCCGTCTACTTATTTGGCGTGCAGCGTGCAACGTACTGTCGCGTTGAGTTCTCTCGCGGTACTGTTGATATCGACTACGAGTTGAAAATTACCCCTACCCACGCCGCTACCGCTACGCTACTGCCATCCGGTACCACCTTTTTAACAAACTCTATTTATAAGATTGTTATCTAGGTTAATTCGGAGATCCATTGTGATATGAAAAATAAGTAATCTAGAACATACTCCGTTTTGGGGAGAGAAAAACGTTTAAGGTTTTTGGTAGTAGTGTCTTAAAAACTGATTTTGATGATACGCCACAACTGGTTCTTATTGGCGATGTTACTTATTCATATCTAGTTGTTAGCAGATTTATTAATAGATTTTGCGTAAACTAGAAAGTTTCACGTATACATTTGCAAATATATTATATATTTTAAATACTATAGTTAAATTAGTACATCTTGTAAATAGTAATAAAAAGAATAAAAAATATTACATTAACCGGTATCTTTTGAGTGTTTATGAAACGTTGTACGTTAAAGGTGATATCATCGAATGGTAACTGTATTCCAGTTCCGTCGCTACTATCTAGGACGGCGTGATTATATTTCTTGGCAGTAGGTGGCGCCAGGAAATATTTCAGTGCTGTTTTTGAAGATTTGTGGCATAAACTGAGACATGCACAAGAACGTGGATAGGAGCAAAAAGCGTTAATGCTTTCTCTTTTTCTCTTTTCACATTGTTTTTGCCGGTAGTGATACCATCATTACCATGCGCTATTTATTAGCATTATTATCTTGGTTATTATTTCTAGGCAATTTTTTCATGTGTACTTCTACATTAAGTCACTTTTGCTTGAACATTATTCTGTAGATAACCACCTCTACCTTAGCCTTTTTAATGTCACAAACAATGAAAATAATTTACTGCATTATGTACGGATATGTCGTACTGTTTTAAACAAAGCAAGTGCAGTGTGCCAATAAGCCCATTTTATGATTTTTAGGGAAATAACATTATCTTTTTTCAAAATACTCAGTATTTTGTATAAGAGAACATTTTGCTTACCTTGGGGAAAGTTTCATCCTTTACGCTAAATCCATTCAAAAGCAAAAATTGTATACCAACGATTTCCCCTGCCCAAACAGCTAACCTTCGATGAAATTCTTTGTTTATATTCTTAGCAGTCAAATTCGAATAGAATTCCCTGCCGTTCTAAATTCGTTGTCACTTTTAACACTTTTTGACACATACAATAACCACCAACATTTTTTTCTGTCATTTTTGTCTTTTTTTAGATTGATCTACGTTAGAGTTTAATTGAATTTAGCGGTAGTTAAACTCGTATCTTTAAAGACGGTGTTAAATTGTCAAGTTAAAACGTCAAATTGTTTTAAATCCCTTACATATTATGGACCTTTCGTATAATTTTTTGACGTTTATTGAAGTTGCTTTCATAAAAATTTGGGACAATTATTGTGAAATTATCCATTTTAAACATATCTTTTATAAAATATGACAAAAATTTTATGTCAAGTTGTCTGGCAGTGTTAATTGTAAATCGACAAGTGTTGCGCAGTACTTGATTATTGAATAATGCCCCGTCAATGTGATATGCTTTTGAAATGCAAGGTGGGTAATCTATGTCTATACGAGCAACTACGTAACATTTTAACTTTAATAAAAATACCCTAGTAGTTCCAAAATGTCTACACAAGGCATTGCTGCGATAAATATGTTCAGAAAATCCCGTTTTCAACTGCAATGAATGCGAGAATATTATCAAACTTTCCCGGATATCGGAGGTTCTCAACAAGCTGACAGAATCGGACTTCCAGCACCGCTTTCGACAGTGGAAAATTCGTATGGAGCGTTGTAGGGATCGGCAAGGAGAGTACATTGAAGGGGATGCAATTGGCGATCAATAAAATGTTTTGTAGCACCAGTCCGGTTATTTAATTGCCACACCTCGTATAGAACTGTTGCTAATAAACCGCTCCTTAGTGTAGAATAGAAATAAGCCAGAATATTGCGTCGTTCATCTTTCTTTTAAATCTTTTAATCATTTAAATCGCGAAAGACCGGCGCGCCGGTCTTTTTTGCAGATGACATAGTTAGGATGGCAGACACCAAAGAAAAACTTAAACACAATCTAGAGGTACGGAACGAGGAAGCAAAGAAGTACAACCTAAACGTGAATAAAGGAAAAACCCAAATCATTAAAATTACACGAAGGAAGGAAGAAAGAACAGAAATAGAAATAGAATTATAACACCCAAAGATAACACAAACAAACAAGTACAAATACCTGTGAACAGTAATAAACAGCTGAGGAGACATAGAAAATAACATCAACAACAGGTTGGCAAATACGGGGAAATTATACCAGGCACTGAACGGAGGATTCCTAAATAATAAGGAAGTCTCGACTGGAACAAAAAAGACCATGTACATACCAACACTCAAATACGGAGCAGAAAACTGGGTTTTAAGCAAAAACAGCAAAGTAGACTACAAGCGGCACATATGAGGTTCTTGAGAAGAATTATAGGAGTGAAAAGAATAGACAAAATCAGAAGCTCAGAAATAAGAGAAAGGCTGCAAAGTAGGCCTCTACTCGAAATAATAAAAGAAAAGAAAATGGCGTGGTTTTGACACTTAGTGAGAATAGACGAAGAGAGTCAAGTGAAAAGAGTTTGGGAGCAAAGGCGACGGGAAGGAACAGAAAACGTAGACCGGGTAAAACGTGGAACCAGGATATCACGGAAATACTAAGAGAAAAAGGAAAGACCTGGCGGGAAGCAGCACAGATGGCACTGGACAGGAAAGGGTGGAAAAGGTTTACGAACAAATAAGGCATACACCAACCTCGACACCTCACGGTACAAGAGGAACGATTATGTTATGCATATTATAAAATTAATTGTTCGGTAAATGTGAAATGCTTTATTTTTTGCAGATAAACTAAAACCAATGTGGACGAATCCGGAAAAACAAGGTCTATTATAGTATCCAAAAATATACAGGTGTCTCATTTAAATAAAACAACAACAACCTCGAAATTAGATGCATTATGCGTCATTACACTTACCTGCAAAGTTTCATCAATATCATCGTTTCCGTTTTTTAAAAATATTTTCTCTTTTGTCTCATACACGTGTACCCTATTGTCCGAATATTAATCTCCTTGCCTGCACACGCTCATCACCTAAAACGAGGTGATAGCGAACATTACAGCTATCAAGGACGCGTAGTTTCCGTTTCCTACAGCAAAGCATATCTATGCATCACTGTACCTCTTCTCAATATCGTCGGAACATTATTTTTCGGCGTCGGGCGATATTACAAAGGTCCCCCTTGCTGTACTCTGCAATTCTTTCGACTTGCACTGACAAGAGGGGGAGATTCCACGAATCGGATCATCGGAGGGTCACACCTATGCATGTATGTACAGGAGGTTTTAGACTGCAAGCGTATTAGCACTTTTTTTCACATTTTATGAGAGTAAAATATTGTTTATCGTATTCTATTTCTTTAAAGTTGATTTTGGAGATTTATATCGTTGTTACGAATCTGTTGCTGTGTAGAAGAAGTAATTTTAGGTATTTGCATGTAATAGTATGTGTGCTCTGCGAAAATTGTTATTGATCCATCCCTGGGCCGGTTATGAGTCAACTTGGTGTACAGTTTACGTTCGGCCACAGCCGTCCCTAGGTACGGCCTAATATTGCAAAGTCTGTCGTCGAAGTCGATTGATCGCTTCAACAGATACAGTTGCCGACAAAAATATTTCTCTGTTTCTTTGTTTATTTTACCAAATTTAATTATTTGAAAAATTAATTCCTAATCTTCGTGTTGGTACTAGATAATGCGTCATGCCATAATGTAGCTTGTGAAGCCAGTTTCTAAAACTTTGTGGAAGAAAAAGAACATGCAGCAATGGCTTACTGAACGAGGTATATTCTTTGAAGAACATGAAACTAAACCAGGACTTTTTGAAAAAATTAAGATACATACACTGTTTGAAACTAGTTTGGTATTGCAAGAATCAAACTAGAATGGTGTTTTGTTTAATAGTACTTTAATTGAATTACATTACTGGAGCGGACTGTATATTTGGTATGACCGCTTGCGCGGCTAGAAGACAACTCGTGTTAAAAAGAGGTATACATTCAGTTTTGTTCGTATAACTAAATAAATCAAGTCCTTGTCACTTCTAGTTGCACGTCACATAAATTACCTTAGTCATAAACTTGTCAGTCCGTTGAGAATATGTCTTTTTTAACGACCACCCTTAGAAGATAATTTATTGGTTCTAACATAGAAGTGATTTATATAGATACATATATATCTACCCTAAAATGCATGAACATACACCAAAATATAAAAAATATGTTATTGACATAATAATGGCTGGACATGGTCACATTGTTCTACGATTACTTCCATATTATCTCGAGTTGAATGCTATCGAGAAAATCTGGGTAGTGGCGAAGAATTATGTAGCATCTAAAAACGTATCCTTTCGAATGTCAGATGTACAACAGTTGGTAGAGGAAAAATTTAACAAAATCGGGGATGATGCATGGAAAAGGATTTGCAATCATGTAATTGCAATAGAGGATGAGTATCTGTGTGGCTGAATTAATAATTAGTATGGAAGACGATTCTGACATGTGGACGGACAACGATGATGAAGATAACTTGGGATGTCAACCTTTATAAAGTAATAGCGGCATAAACCACCTTATTCAATCAATACAACGGCGTGTAAATGAATGTGTAAATCAGGGAGGCGACCCCATACATTAATAACAATTATTATAAAGTTTTGTTTAATTAATAAAGATGTTCCTCCCAAATTTTGATCATTTATTACTTTTACATAGGTGAATATTTCTACCAAATTTAATTAGGAAATTCCAACCCCTTCTAGCTGTTGCAATTTCTATGGTACTGAGTATAATTATTAATTCCCACATTCTGTCTAGATCTGTAATTACTACTAAGGTAGAAATGCTACACGCTAACAATGTTCAAAATTCAAATTCGCGCCTATTTTAACATTTTATGCTAGAGCAAACGTTTTTAGTTCGGTTAGTACAATTCCACCTCTACCTCCGTTTCCTATATTTTAGTTCCGCCTTCGCGCAGCACCATGGTCATGAGACTCATAACTCATGAGTTTTTGTAGGATCATACTAAAGCCTGCATGTACTATTAAACTAAAATATTTTTAATTATCTAAGACTTCCGGTTATAGGTGGATTGCCTAGAGCCAACTCTCCTGGAAATGGAGTTTTGACACTTTTTCCTTTTGAAAGCTTCAAATCATAATTGTCAGACACGCTGTATAATGTTTTCAAAAAATTCATTCGGTTTCTAATCCTATTCTATACGGTCAACAGTTTTGCAAAATTTCAATTTTCCTAGTTAAACACTTTCACAAGTCCACATGCACTCGTTCATCTGTAAAACATTTTTAAGATGTAAATATTTCAAATATGGTTAGAAATAGTAGAAATGTAGTTGTTATATCAAACAAACCTTAGAATTGAACTAGGAATTCAAAAATGTAATAATATATAGGGTGTTCTATTTAAAATAACAAAGTTGACAGCTATTTCCGGTGTAACCGGAACTCTTACATAATTGAAAAATAAAGAAGGAAGATATTGAATAAGTTAACAGCTATAGATATTTAAAAAGTGTGGTCGATAATATACCTAAAATGGAAAAAGAAGTAAATAGAAGAATATAGTCCGCAAACCGTGTGTATTATGTTTTACAGGGTACGCTTTTAAAGCACAAGGAAGTCCCAGAAAAGACGAAAATATCGGTCTATAAAGCAGTGTACCTACTTACCGACGTTATTGCATGGTGGAAAAAATTGGGCACTAACAGAAGGACAAGAACAAAAGATACTAGCCTCAGAAATGATATACTTAAGAAGGATAGCGAGAATTAAAAGAACAGATAAGAAAAGGCACACCGAAATAAGGAAACGTTGAAAGTGAAGCCAGCTGCTACAGTACTGGAAAATAAAAAAACTAAACTGGTTTGGACATCTACTAAGAATGCCAGAGACCAGAAAAGGATATGAAAAGCAAGGGCAATAGGGAAGAACAGAAGAGCGAGGTCAAGGATGACATGGAACAGCACAATGGAAGAAATATTAAGGGAAAGAGGAAAACATTGGAACTCAGCCTCAGTAATGGCAAAAAACAGAAAGGAATTAAGGTCGAAGAGGATTAGAATTATGTAGTCCACGTAAATTTTGATCAATTACCGAGTTTTCAAGATTCTCCAATGTACACTCTTTCATATATCGATCCATGCAGTGATCCTCGTGAAATAGCCTGTATAAGTCCAAACGTTCAGTTTATGACCTTATTTGGATATCATTAGCCTATGATTCCCACAATTTCCTTTTTTCAATCAGAAAATAGACTTGGTAAAATATAACAATTTTTATTTTTCAATATAATCTCCCTTAACTTCAATACATTTAATTAACAATTTATAATTCTATACCCTTGTAAAAATTATCTAAAGTTTTTCCCTCAAAATGTTGTACTACAGCTGCTTGCAACCCACTATCGTCCCTCAAACGACATCCCCTAAGGTCTTTCTTCAAGTGAAATAATAAATAATAATCACTTGGGGACATGTCCGGACTATACGGTGGATGTTCCAATTCTTGAAAGTCGCATTCGCGGATGACAGTATGGATGGATGCATTATTGTGCAATAATCGAACACCTTTTGTCAATCTTCCTCGACGTTTTGCACGAATACTGTCCCTCAATCTATGCAATAAAGACGCATAACATGTGCTGCTGACAGTTGTATTGCGCTCTTTAAAGTCAATGAGTAAAATACCCCCACAATCCCAGAATATTGTGACCATCACCCTTCTCGTTGATTGAACGACTTTCGCCTTTCTGGAACGAGGTTCATCGGGTCGCCGCCATTACATCGATTCCGTTTTTGGATAGAGGATCATAATACAGAACCATTGTTTCATTTTCTGTGACAATGGACTCCAGAATCGATTTCGGGTCGTCTCCACACATGTTTAAAAACGAGCGGGCACATTCGCTCAGACGTTCACGTTGGAGAACAGAAAGAAGATGCAGTATTCATCTTGCACTAATCTTATTCATACCCAAATGGTTAGCGAGAATTCGCCGAATACTTGTTTCAGAAATGTTAGACATCACTGCTAATTCCTTCACTTTCAAACGATGATCTACTAATACCATTTCTTCAATAATTGAAATGCTTTGAGGCGTTATCAGCAGTGTTGGCCACGCGCGCCAACAGGCAGTTGCGTCGTATCTATACGGTTACATACAAGCCTCAGGGTGGCTTCGACCTTCCATTAGCGCGGTACGTGTTGTTTAGAAATGTTGGGTACCTCACGCAAACGACCCAAGGCGGACCAATTTAGCCGAAATTCCTGACTTAACGTATGCTGCCGCTAAAATTGAATGTATAGTATGTAATATCCCGTTGATGAGTTGGTCCAAAAGCGACTTCAAAAAAAAACTTGCACACGAGACTATGACAAATTTATATTCAATTTATGTGTTACTTTTATTGTATGTAATATATCGTTTAATATACCAGACAAGGAAGCGTTTGTCTTGTTTTGGAATAACTATTCGGAGTGCAAATTACCAAGTCGGACATCGTTACGAAGGATAGTGCCATCTGCTCGTGAATATGTTGAAAGAAGAATTAAATCGGAGTTGAAAGAAAAAAAAATGTGGTTATGTGAGGACGGAACGACAGATCGTAAAAAACATTCGGTCGTTAATATAATGGCGCGTAAAATGGAATCGTATCAATCGTCACCTTCAATTCTATTAGCTTCCAGACGAATACAACAATGTACTGCCGAAGTAATTGTAAAGTCAGTGTTAAATACATTGGAAAATTTTGAACTTTCAACAAATCAATTGTTGATGTTTATGAGTGATGGTGCCGCAAACATGGTTTCTGTAGGCCGGTCTCTTAAAAAGCATTCTTTTAACTTGTTACACATTACGTGTAAAATTCATGCTCTCAATCTTGTGGCAGATGGTATCAGAAAATGTTATCCTGAGGTAGACGCTTTAATAGCGCATACAAAAGCAGTGTTTGTCAAATCCCCGAAACGTATTCGCGAATTTCACAGACTGTGCCCCCGTATACCTGAGCCACCAGATCCTATTCGTACACGTTGGGGAACTTGGTTAAATGCTGCGTTTCATTATCATAAATATTATGAGAATATTAAAAACGTGGTTTTACAATTCGATCCAAAGGAAGCTGCCGCTATCAAGAAAAGCCAGTCGAAATTTCAAGATAGTCGGGTTAAAACGGATTTAAAAATTATTCACAACAATTACTGGGGACTAGCGGAGGCAATAGAAAAGTTACAAGATCCTTCGGTGTCGTTAGTGGAATCTGTGCAAATAGTGCAACATGTTCACGCACAGCTATGCGCGATAGAAGATGCAAAAAATGTTTGTGTTCTAGAAAAATTTGAAAGTGTTTTAGAGAAAGATTCTGATTTTGGCACATTAAGACGCATTTGTTAAAAAAATAGTCATACCTTTAGATAGTAATCCTAAACTTCCCCCATCTTCTTCAAAAAGTTAAAACATTACCGTCATCAACTTGGCCAAAAATAAAAAGCTTGCTTGGCATAATAATATCTTCGTCCATAATCTAATAAATTAGACGTAGGCACCTAAAGTTTGAAGTGTAATTTTATACCGCCTCTAAGAACATCACAATGTTGAAATTGAAATTCGAACGTGAAACGGTCTCCTAAAAATAGAAGCGAATTATATACCTCCGTCTCGATGACGTTCTCTCTCTCTAATGTTACGCTTCATTTCCTCTCATTACCACTATCTAGCCGTTGATGTCTGGATCGTATAGACGCACTTCAGGACTCTCGATTTCGATCGCATATATCAACATTTTAATAACGCCGCGCCGTACGTAGGTAAAATGTATTTTCATTATGTATAGATGCAGAAGATTGTTCTAAGAGCTTATTTGAAAAATGAAAGATAATGAGCACAGCGAAAGAATCGCAGAAGTGTATTTTATCTAGGAAGGCAGAAATACAAAGCAATTGCGATGTTTTTTCTCCAGCAAAATCTGAATGAAAATCAATTCTGTATAGGCGATTTATGCAAATGTAGATTGAACACTAACAACATGAAGAAAGCTTGTAAATTGGGCCCAGAGTCATTGCCAATATCAAAAAGAAAAAGTTCCAAATCCACGTCACGTTTAATCACGTCAAACATAGGACTTTGTATATGGTTATGAGCAATGAGAGGATGAGATGGATCTGTCAGATTCGCACTGCCACAATATAGGTTAGGGCGTTGTCCAGAGGAATCGCCTTAATAACTAACCTGAGCAAATATGCAGTAACAGCCAGAGGCGTGGCGAGCGCATAAAAGTTTACACATAAAATAGAAGGTAAGAAATAAATTATAAAACGTACTGAAACACTTACCGTTTTAAAAGTCTTCCGTGAAATCACAAACTGGGTAACATCTGTTAAATATTTGAATCATTAGATATGTTTCCACAGCTGCTTCAGTCAAGTGAGTACGACGTGCGGAATAAATGTTTTTCAATGCCGAAAACGACCGATCGACATCTAGCGATGTTATATTTGCATATTTAAAATAATCTTTGAAACAACTTAAGGCATCTTCACACGCACCTTCACAAATTTGTCTTAATATAAGAAAATCGGAGTCTTTCTCTAAAACACTTTCAAATTTTCGTATTACACACCAATTTGTTTCGCCTTCTACAGCGCATAATTGTGCGTCTACATCATTCACAATTTGAACAGAATCCACTAGCGACATCGAAACGTTTTGTAATTTTTCTATTCCTTCTGTTAGTCCGAAGTAATTGTTGTGAATAGTTTGTAAATCTCTTTTAACCTGACTATATTGAAATATTTCCTAGCTTTCCTTGATTGCTGCAGTTTCTGTCGGATTGAATTTTAAAACTACCTTCTTTATTTGATCAAAATATTTGTTGTAGTAAAACGCCCCAACGTGTAACAATCGGCTGTGGTGGTTCAGGTAAATCAGGACACAGTTTGTGAAATAGTAGGGGACTTTAGAAACACTACCTTTGTACTACCAATCAATGCATTTACTAGTGGAAAACATGTAGGAATCGTTTGTGTCGCAAGATTGAGAGTATGGATTTTACACGTTACATGTAAGAAGTCACCACTGTGTTCTTTAAGAGATCGGCCCAAATAACGCATGTTTGCGACACCATCACTCATAAACATTAAGAGTTGCTTAGTTGAAACTTCAAATTTATTCAATGAGTTCAACACCACCTTTAAAATCTCATCGGCAGTACAATTTATAACTCTTTTAGAAGCAAGTGAGAAGGAGGATGACGGTTAATATGGTTCCATTGTACGTACCATTACATTAACCACAAAATGTTTTTGACGATCTGTTGTTTCGCACACACACAACCACAGCTTTTTATCTTTCAATTCCGTTTTCATTCTTTTTTCTATATGTTCACGAGCAAATGGCACTACATTTCGTATCGATGTCCGACTAGGTAATTTACAGTCCGCATATTTATTCCAGAAGGAGACAAATGCTTGGTTGTCTAGTAAACGAAACGATACATTACATAAAATAAGAGTAACACATAAATCAAGTGTAAATTTTTCTTGATCTCGTATGCCTCTTTTTGCAGTAGAATGCTGTTTGCTTTCGATGTGACGTTGACAATGGCTTCTAGACCAACACATTAAAGGGATTTTACAAACTAGACATTGAAATTTAGCACCATCAAAAATTAAGTCCCGCATGTCCACTATAAAGTTTTTAACTATGTCGTCATTGGTCGTTTTCGCGACGTACCTAACTGCGACATTTTTAAAGCAAACATAAGCCTTTAACCTGACTATCTTAAAATATTTCCTGGCTTTTCTTGATTGCTGCAGCTTCTGTCGGATTGAATTTTAAAACTACCTTCTTTACTTGATCAAAATATTTGTTATAGTAAAACGCAGCTTGCAACCATGTTCCCCAACGTGTAACAATCGGCTGTGGTGGTTCAGGTAAATCAGGACACAATTTGTGAAATAGTCGGGTACGTTTCGGGGACTTTAGAAACACTGCAACAGTGGCTGTGTGTGCAAACACACAAAACTAAAAATATTAGACGGGGCAAAATATCTTATCTGTCTTTCACAATTTGCGATAAATTCATTCAGTTATAGGGCGATCATGTTACTAATTTAATTTTACAAGAAGTAAAAGAATCAAAATATTTTGGATTCTACACCTGATTTGTTGATCAACTCACTTTTGTAAATAGGTAATTAGATACGTGAATACATAAACATTTGAAGTGTCAGAAAGTTTTTTAAAATTTCTGCCTCTAAAAAGCCACAAAGGGATTGATCTGGCTCGAGAAATTGTTCAATATGTAATTGAGTGCAATCTTGACATTCAAAATTGCCGTTCGCAAAGTTACGACAATGCGGCTAATATGTCTGGAAAATAACTAGGTGCCCAAAGCAAGATAAAAGAAATAAACAAATTTGTCGTGTAGTGCTCATTCTCTGAATCTTGTTGGATAGGCAGATAGCTAGTGTATGTGTAGAAGCTATATCTTTTTTTTGGGATTGTACAATTTCTTGTTAGGTTCCCACATACAGGTGGAATTTGCTAAAAGAAGAAATGAATACAAGAATTTCATTAAATTCTAATGCAAATGAAAGAATTTTTGTGATGAAATCTCTGTCTGACACAAATGGTCAGTGAGATATGATACCTTAAAGTCATTAAAACAAAATTTTCATTAAATTTTAATAACCTTAAAAAAATATCTCAAGATACTGACCAAGGTTACGCTCATTTCGTATATCGTAACTTTGGTGAGTAGTTACGATATACGAAATGAAACAACAAATATTATGAATAAACTATGTAAATTTGAAACATGTATCCTTAGTTTATTTTGGTACGATGTTTTAGAGAGAACAAACAAAGCAAATTTGACATTTCAAAAAGGTCTTATTTAAAAAAAAAGTTGTAGATCTAATTACCTCCTTAACAGAATATCTAAAAACTATTCGTGAAAATTCTGACCAGTATAAAGAAGAAGCGAAACTTATTTTGAAGGTTTCGACTGAATTTGAGTTTGAAGTTTCTTATAAAAAAGAAAATACACAGGCAAATTTGAATGAGCAACGACCCGCAGGTCAATGGCTTCTTAAAAAATATCCGTTAGATTTGGAAAGTGAATTAGAAAACGAAATAATACATTTTCATGAACATCTGACAATAAATGAACAGAGCTTAAGTCAAGAGCAACAGTCAAGAAACATTGAAAAATGTTAAAGAAGTATTAAAGTCAAACCTCTATCCTAATGTAGCTATAGCATTTAGAATATATTTAACTTTAGCTTGCGGAGTTTGTGAAGGAGAAAGAACATTCTCAAAACTGGCGGTAATAAAAAACCAAAAAAGAAGCGTCATGAACCAAAATCGGCTAAATGCGTTAAGCTTGTTATGCATAGAGCATGAATTTCTAAAAAAAATAAATGTTAAAGAAATTGTGCAAAAGTTTGCTGCTTCTAAAGTCCGCAAAGTTAATCTGCTATAGAGCCCTAATGTGTAGACTTGATTAAATATTTTTATTAAGAATAAAAATTTATTTATTTTAATTTTTACTAGGTTTTACAGATATTACATATTTATAAAACAATGTTTTTATTAGGAATGTAAAATTTTGTTTAAATGTTATTATATTATTCAACATTATTTGCAAATATGTTTTTATAAAAAATTAAAATATTCATTTCACCTACTTGTTTACACATTTTTGAAATTGCTTATTTTACAATTTACAATAAAAGATGGAGGGGGGTCCCGTTATTACTTGTGTCCGCTACTGATTGTATTTATCTTTGTTGATGTGAATCAGACATTCTTTATTCAGATCGAACCACAATAATGTTATTTGTCATCTATTTGTCATGAATGGGTTTCTTAAGGAAATGAATATCTTCGTGTCCTTAAAAATACATATGTTACATTATCATATTTACTTCTTCCGAGAAAATCTGGGAGAAGAGATGTATAAGGCGGTATCAAAATGTTTGGCGAATATTGCCGAAGGCAATTCAGTTTCTTTTCTCAACATAGTCTCCTTATAAGTCTATACATTTTTCCCAGCGATGCTTCTATCTCTCTAATGCGTCCAAATAGTGGTTGACATCCTGTTCTGCAAAATAGGCGTTTACAAATGTGATGACCTACTCACTCGATAACAATCTCTGTCCTCCTGTCTCTCCTTGAGTCTAGGAAACAGCAATGAGTCATTGGGGGTCTATCAATTCGAATCGCAGTTCGTTAAATTTTGCCATAGCCACCACTGAAGTGTGAGACTTTGCATTGAAAAGCTTCTGCGGTCGTTCTTCCGCAATTTCTGCCTTCAGGGTATCAGGTAACGGTGCGTACAACTTCATGACTACACGTTGAAAAATCTTTACTTGTATCAAAGATGTCCGCCTTAACTCAAGACTATTGTTTCAATTACCCACAATGCAATAATTGAAAAAAAGAATATTTTCTTAGCGTTTCTTTCTCGTCTTAAAAGAAGTATATACAGTACCGTTCATGGAAGTTCGGGCAAGCTGACAAATTATATTAACTGTTTAGGAAAAAATTTTAAAATTATGTAATATACATTTTTTCTGTGAGGAATTATTAAAACTAACCTTTTCTGGAAGCCTTTTACCAATTTCCAGGTAGTATTTGTCCATTATAAGACCGTTATCATAAAATATATAATTATGGTGGAAATCCCCAATAATTACAGTGACAATAAAGCTTTATAATAATCCCTAGGACGGTTAGCTGATTCACTCGTGTTACCTGAAAATATTCGTATACCCTTTATAAAGTATTATAACATTTGTAAACGCAGTAGTTCTGAAGAGATTGTTATTGTGAAAGTATCTGTGGTTGTGCAAGTGAAAAATAAAATAATTTCGGTTTGACTGCTTAAAATGCCCCGTGGAAAACCTCTAGCTGTTTCAAAACAATCTGCTATTATTACCTTGCATCAGGAAGGGTACGCAGAAAGACGGATAGCGGATAAATTAAAAATAAAAAAATCTACAGTACATGATACTATAGTTCGATTTAAGACAACCGGTGACGTGCAAGATCGTAATCGGCCAGGACCGTCAAGAAAAACGACTCCTGCGGAAAATTTACAAATAAAAATAATTAGTAAGCGTAATAGAAGACTAACAGCATCAGAAATTGCTGCAGAGTTCAATAATGAGCGAGACTCCAAAGTTTCTGTGAGTAGTGTGAAACGTCGGCTGAAAGAGGCTGGGTTGCATGGGCGAGTGGCTTGTCGAAAACCGTTACTCCGAAGAGGGAACAGGCTGAAACGACTGAAATGGGCACAAGCTCATAGAGATTGGACAGTGGACGATTTTAAAAACGTTTTGTGGACTGACGAATCCAAGTTTGAGGTTTTTGGAAATAGACGGAGAGTTTTCGTACGCAGATCAAGAGGGGAAAGAATCTTACAGGAGTGTATAGTTCCTACGGTGAAGCATGGAGGCGGATCTGTAATGGTTTGGGGTTTGTTTTTCCTTAATCGGAACAAGGGACTTGCTCAAAATTGAGGGCATAATGAAAAAAGAAGAATATCGGAAAATCCTGGAGGAAAATGCCATACCGTCAGGAGTCCGATTAATTGGTAGTGGATTTGAATTTATGCAGGACAATGACCCCAAACATAAATCTAAATTGTGCACAGATTACCTGCAGCAAGAAGAAAATGAAAGAATCCTAAAAGTTATGGAATGGCCGCCACAGTCCCTCGATCTGAGCCCGGTAGAGTTGTTATGGGAAGAATTAGACCGATGTGTTAGGAAAAAGTGTCCAAAATCGAAGGAACATTTGTGGACCATTTTCCAGGAGGTATGGACAAGCTTGCCCAATGAAACATTAACAAAATTAGTGAATCGGATGCCGAGAATAGTGGCAGCAGTCCTAAAGGCAAAAGGTGGATTTTTCGATGAAAAGCCACAAAGGGATTGATCTGGCTCGAGAAATTGTGCAATGTTTAATTGAGTGCAATCTTGACATTCAAAATTGCCGTTCGCAAAGTTACGACAATGCGGCTAATATGTCTGGAAAATAACAAGGTGCCCAAAGCAAGATAAAAGAAATAAACAAATTTGTCGTGTAGTGCTCATCCTCTGAATCTTGTTGGATAGACAGATAGCTAGTGTATGTGTAGAAGCTATATCTTTTTTTTGGGATTGTACAATTTCTTGTTAGGTTCCCACATACAGGTGGAATTTGCTAAAAGAAGAAATGAATACAAGAATTTCATTAAATTCTAATGCAAATGAAAGAATTTTTGTGATGACACAAGATGGTCAGTGAGATATGATACCTTAAAGTCATTAAAACAAAATTTTCATGAAATTTTAATAACCTTAAAAAATATCTCAAGATACTGACCAAGGTTACGCTCATTTCGTATATCGTAACTTTGGTGAGCAGTTACGATATACGAAATGAAACAACAAATATTATGAATAAACTATGAGAATTTGAAACATGTATCCTTAGTTTATTTTGGTACGATGTTTTAGAGAGAACAAACAAAGTAAATTTGACATTTCAAAAAGGTCTTATTTAAAAAAAAGTTGTACATCTAATTACCTCCTTAACAGAATATCTAAAAACTATTCGTGAAAATTTTGACCAGTATAAAGAAGAAGCGAAACTTATTTTAAAGGTTTCGACTGAATTTGAGTTTGAAGTTTCTTATAAAAAAGAAAATACACAGGCAAATTTGAATGAGAAACGACCCGCAGGTCAATGGCTTCTTAAAAAATATCCGTTAGATTTGGAAAGTGAATTAGAAAACGAAATAATACATTTTCATGAACATCTGACAATAAATGAACAGAGCTTAAGTCAAGAGCAACAGTCAAGAAACATTGAAAAATGTTAAAGAAGTATTAAAGTCAAACCTCTATCCTAATGTAGCTATAGCATTTAGAATATATTTAACTTTAGCTTGCGGAGTTTGTGAAGGAGAAAGAACATTCTCAAAACTGGCGGTAATAAAAACCCAAAAATAAGTGTCATGAACCAAAATCGGCTAAATGCTTTAAGCTTGTTATGCATAGAGCATGAATTTCTAAAAAAAATAAATGTTAAAGAAATTGTGCAAAAGTTTGCTGCTTCTAAAGTCCGCAAAGTTAATCTGCTATAGAGCCCTAATGTGTAGACTTGATTAAATATTTTTATTAAGAATAAAAATTTATTTATTTTAATTTTTACTAGGTTTTTTACAGATATTACATATTTATAAAACAATGTTTTTATTAGGAATGTAAAATTTTGTTTAAATGTTATTATATTATTCAACATTATTTGCAAATATGTTTTTATAAAAAATTAAAATATTCATTTCACCTACTTGTTTACACATTTTTGAAATTGCTTATTTTACAATTTACAATAAAAGATGGAGGGGGGCCCGTTATTACTTGTGTCCGCTACTGATTGTATTTATCTTTGTTGATGTGAATCAGACATTCTTTATTCAGATCGAACCACAATAATGTTATTTGTCATCTATTTGTCATGAATGGGTTTTTTAAGGAAATGAATATCTTCGTGTCCTTAAAAATACATATGTTACATTATCATATTTACTTCTTCCGAGAAAATCTGGGAGAAGAGATGTATAAGGCGGTATCAAAATGTTTGGCGAATATTGCCGAGGGCAATTCAGTTTCTTTTCTCAACATAGTCTCCTTATAAGTCTATACATTTTTCCCAGCGATGCTTCTATCTCTCTAATGCGTCCAAATAGTGGTTGGCATCTTGTTCTGCAAAATAGGCGTTTATAAATGTGATGACCTACTCGCTCGATAACAATCTCTGTCCTCCTATCTCTCCTTGAGTCTAGGAAACAGCAATGAGTCATTGGGGGTCTATCAATTCGAATCGCAGTTCGTTAAATTTTGCCATAGCCACCACTGAAGTGTGAGACTTTGCATTGTAAATCTTCTGCGGTCGTTTTTCCGCAATTTTTGCCTTCAGGGTATCAGGTAAGGATGCGTACAACTTCATGACTACACGGTGAGAAATCTTTACTTGTATCAAAGATGTCCGCCTTAACTCAAGACTATTGTTTCAGTTATCCGCGATGCAATAATTGAAAAAAAAATATTTTCTTAGCGTTTCTTTCTCGTCTTAAAAGAAGTATATACAGTACCGTTCATGGAAGTTCGGGCAAGCTGACAAATTATATTAACTGTTTAGGAAAAAATTTTAAAATTATATAATATACATTTTTGTGAGGAATTATTAAAACTAACCTTTTCTGGAAGCCTTTTACCAATTTCCAGGTAGTATTTGTCCATTATAAGACCGTTATCATAAAATATATAATTATGTTGGAAATCCCCAATAATTACAGTGACAATAAAGCTTTATAATAATCCCTAGGACGGTTAGCTGATTCACTCGTGTTACCTGGAAATATTCGTATACCGTTTATAAAGTATTATAACATTTGTAAACGCAGTAGTTCTGAAGAGATTATTTTGTGAAAGTATCTGTGGTTGTGCAAGTGAAAAATAAAATAATTTCGGTTTGGCTGCTTAAAATGCCCCGTGGAAAGCCTCGAGCTGTTTCAAAACAATCTGCTATTATTACCTTGCATCAGGAAGGTACGCAGAAAGACGGATTGCGGATAATTAAAAATGAAAAAATCTACAGTACATGATACTATAGTTCGATTTAAGACAACCGTGACGTGCAAGATCGTAATCGGCCAGGACCGTCAAGAAAAACGACTCCTGCGGAAAATTTACAAATAAAAATAATTAGTAAGCGTAATAGAAGACTAACAGCATCAGAAATTGCTGCAGAGTTCAATAATGAGCGAGACTCCAAAGTTTCTGTGAGTAGTGTGAAACGTCGGCTGAAAGAGGCTGGGTTGCATGGGCGAGTGGCTTGTCGAAAACCGTTACTCCGAAGAGGAAATAGGCTGAAACGACTGAAATGGGCACAAGCTCATAGAGATTGGACAATGGACGATTTTAAAAACGTTTTGTGGACTGACGAATCCAAGTTTGAGGTTTTTGGAAATAGACGGAGAGTTTTCGTACGCAGATCAAGAGGGGAAAGAATGTTACGGGAGTGTATAGTTCCTACGGTGAAGCATGGAGGCGGATCTGTAATGGTTTGGGGTTTGTTTTTCCTTAATCGGAACAAGGGACTTGCTCAAAATTGAGGGCATAATGAAAAAAGAAGAATATCGGAAAATCCTGGAGGAAAATGCCATACCGTCAGGAGTCCGATTAATTGGTAGTGGATTTGAATTTATCCAGGACAATGACCCCAAACATAAATCTAAATTGTGCACAGATTACCTGCAGCAAGAAGAAAATGAAAGAATCCTAAAGTTATGGAATGGCCGCCACAGTCCCTCGATCTGAGCCCGGTAGAGTTGTTATGGGAAGAATTAGACCGATGTGTTAGGAAAAAGTGTCCAAAATCGAAGGAACATTTGTGGACCATTTTCCAGGAGGTATGGACAAGCTTGCCCAATGAAACATTAACAAAATTAGTGAATCGGATGCCGAGAATAGTGGCAGCAGTCCTAAAGGCAAAAGGTGGATTTTTCGATGAAAAGCCACAAAGGGATTGATCTGGCTCGAGAAATTGTGCAATGTTTAATTGAGTGCAATCTTGACATTAAAAATTGCCGTTCGCAAAGTTACGACAATGCGGCTAATATGTCTGGAAAATAACAAGGTGCCCAAAGCAAGATAAAAGAAATAAACAAATTTGTCGTGTAGTGCTCATCCTCTGAATCTTGTTGGATAGACAGATAGCTAGTGTATGTGTAGAAGCTATATCTTTTTTTTGGGATTGTACAATTTCTTGTTAGGTTCCCACATACAGGTGGAATTTGCTAAAAGAAGAAATGAATACAAGAATTTCATTAAATTCTAATGCAAATGAAAGAATTTTTGTGATGACACAAGATGGTCAGTGAGATATGATACCTTAAAGTCATTAAAACAAAATTTTCATTAAATTTTAATAACCTTAAAAAAATATCTCAAGATACTGACCAAGGTTACGCTCATTTCGTATATCGTAACTTTGGTGAGTAGTTACGATATACGAAATGAAACAACAAATATTATGAATAAACTATGTAAATTTGAAACATGTATCCTTAGTTTATTTTGGTACGATGTTTTAGAGAGAACAAACAAAGCAAATTTGACATTTCAAAAAGAAGGTCTTATTTTAAAAAAAGTTGTAGATCTAATTACCTCCTTAACAGAATATCTAAAAACTATTCGTGAAAATTTTGACCAGTATAAAGAAGAAGCGAAACTTATTTTAAAGGTTTCGACTGAATTTGAGTTTGAAGTTTCTTATAAAAAAGAAAATACACAGGCAAATTTGAATGAGAAACGACCCGCAGGTCAATGGCTTCTTAAAAAAAATCCGTTAGATTTGGAAAGTGAATTAGAAAACGAAATAATACATTTTCATGAACATCTGACAATAAATGAACAGAGCTTAAGTCAAGAGCAACAGTCAAGAAACATTAAAAAATGTTAAAGAAGTATTAAAGTCAAACCTCTATCCTAATGTAGCTATAGCATTTAGAATATATTTAACTTTAGCTTGCGGAGTTTGTGAAGGAGAAAGAACATTCTCAAAACTGGGGGTAATGAAAAACCAAAAAAGAAGCGTCATGAACCAAAATCGGCTAAATGCTTTAAGCTTGTTATGTATAGAGCATGAATTTCTAAAAAAAATAAATGTTAAAGAAATTGTGCAACAGTTTGCTGCTTCTAAAGTCCGCAAAGTTAATCTGCTATAGAGCCCTAATGTGTAGACTTGATTAAATATTTTTATTAAGAATAAAAATTTATTTATTTTAATTTTTACTAGGTTTTACAGATATTACATACTTATAAAACAATGTTTTTATTAGGAATGTAAAATTTTGTTTAAATGTTATTATATTATTCAACATTATTTGCAAATATGTTTTTATAAAAAATTAAAATATTCATTTCATCTACTTGTTTACACATTTTTGAAATTGCTTATTTTACAATTTGCAATAAAAGATGGAGGGGGGTCCCGTTATTACTTGTGCCTAGGGGCCCCGAAGGCCCTTGTAACATGAAGCGAAGTTATCTTTGCGGAATCATCATTCATCATATCAATGTACCGAGACCTTGGAATGTTTGTTACGATAAACTGCACTTTATTTGAATTGTTATTCAGTCTATTTGTAATTACTATACAGTAAACTTGCCTCCAAGCATTTTAATTAAGAAATAAACTCTTTTTTAAACAACGAGATAAGTGTCTTTTTTCGCATCATTAATTTGGCGCAGTCAGTAGGATCTGGTTTACACGAATTCCTGCAAATTCAAAATTTGTTTTCGTGAAATTTGGTGCGTTTCAACGCTTCAAGAACCAACGGAACGAGAAGAAGAAGCAAGAGGACCGAGCGTTAGGGAAAATATAGACGGGCTACGGCACCTTAACGAGCAAGGTGGGTCGCTATATTCGCTGTACCTAACACTCCAACGTCCGAAAAAGAAGACATCCTGCCAACCCCTGTAGGCAAAGTAAGTGCTGTTCAAATTACAAATACGACTCATCCTGACTATTGAAGTCCCATTTCATTATTTGAAATAACATATCCTAGTTGATATACCATTTTCCCGTGAAAACAATTTGTCATTACCATTGCGGTAAAAACCTTTTGAAACAAACGAGAAACAAACTGGAAGAGATAATTGAAAGATTAGGAACTTTAGAATTAGAAAGTAGAGATTCAATGGCGGTCAATTACCAATTGCTTAAAATAGAGTTAGATGCAATTCCTACGTTTGGTGGAGAGAGTAGCGCGATTAATCTGTTTATAAATACTTGCGACCATATTTGTACGAAATACGAGGGTCAACCGGGAATAAAGGACGTAATATTTAGCACAATATTAGGTAAATTAAAAGATCGAGCTAAAACGTTAATTTGCTCTAGAAATGAACTGAACACATGGGAGAGCGTGAAAGATGCAATTTATAGTTATTTTGCTGATAAACGAGATTTTGGACAATTAATTCAGGAATTCAACAATACGAAAATGATACCAAAAGAAGATCCAATGTCATTCGGTTACCGGTTACAGGATTTACTTTCTAAAATCATGACGAAATTAGCACAAACTGCTGGTATTACTCATAAAGTAGAAAGGGCGCAAATTTACGCGCAATCTGCACTCGAAGTCTATCTGTTAAATTTACCGGAAGATATTCAAGTTCATGTAAAACCATTACGACCAGGAAGTTTAGAAGAGGCAATGGGCTTTGCTCAAGATGCGATCAATTTTAAAAATAGGTCGAACACTATAAAAGGAATCAAGATGACACAACATATACCACATAAACCTCCCCTACCGATAAAATATAATCCTCCAACACAAATGCAATATCGCATTACACCAAATTATCCATATCCTGTGCAACCAGCATCAAATCTTTCGTTTTCTCGATATCCGTTCCAACGAACAAGTTCATTTCCGAGAGGTCCAATATCTAATTTTCCTAACCAAATTTTATTCAACAAACCAACATTCCAACAAATAGACAAGTTTTTGGACCACCACGCAATGTGTGGGCACCAGGACAAAATAGGACAGTATCAGCTTCGAAACCGACCCCTATGTCCGGCGTATCAACAACAGCAGCCAAGTCAGCTAATGTTAAGGGAGTAGGACCGCTACAGGTAGTTTCAGAAGACCTTTTCCATCAAGAAATGGCAAATGATTATTACGAACCACCTCGTCCAATCTACAATGAACAAGATGGTCAATGGTACGTTCCTATAGGAGCACCAGAAGATGTGTTTGTTAGTGGTTCCTGTACCACTAATGAAGAAGATTTTCAAGATCAGGAAGATAAGGAAGAAGAAAATTTTACTACAGTTGCCTCACCGGAGAACTCACAGAAATAGTTTTAAACGAACTGCCCTACATTCAAATTAAAAATCCTCCTTTAAAGTTATTAGTAGATACAGGAAGCACAGTTTTCTATGATAGATCCGGAAATAGTTAAAATGTATTATCCTTATAACGTATTTACAGAAAATTTAGAAATTCGAACTGCAAATGGAAATATTCTTATTAATAAAATTGCTAACATACCTTGTTTCGATGAATTACGATCGAATGGCTTTTTAAAAATGGTTATGTATAAATTTCATAAATTTTATGATGGAATTATAGGGCTAGATGATTTGAGGTCAATGCAATTTAATATAAATTTACCTAAAGGTATATTATATCGAGGAAGTTACAAATTACCAATCCAATTTAATAAGTTTGAAACAATCAAAGTACCAGGCAGAGAAAAAATGCTTAAAAAGATCTATGTCAATTTTATAGAGGGCGATATTCTGATTAATGAATTAACAGAAAACGAAATTCACATTCCTAGTTGTGTAACTACAGTCAAAAAGGGAGAAGCAGTTATCGAAATTCAAAATTTATCTGATCAGGAAAGATAATCCAAATTAAGCCTTTAAAAAGCAATTCCTCTAGAAAATTATCAAATCTATCAATATCAGATAGAAGAAACAGAATCGTTAGACAGTTAAACGGTATGCTAAGAACAAATCACTTGAATGAGGAAGAAAGGTTTAACATTTTAAAATTATGTAAAAACTATATAGATATATTTAAAAAGCCAGGTGATAAGTTAACGTTCAATAGTTCTATCAAACACGAAATTAAAACTAAAGATAAACAACCGATTTTCCTTAAAGCTAGACGTTTCCCATATGCAATGAAAGAACAAATTCATGAACATATACATCAACTTTTAGAAGATGAAATTATTAGGCCTAGTCAAAGTCCCTGGGGTTCCCCGTGAATTTAGTTGAGAAAAAATTAGATGCAAGCGGAAAAAGAAAGACTAGATTAGTGATTGACTATAGAGCAATAAACGAAAAGACTATTGATGACAGATATCCTATTCCAAATATAGAGGAGATACTAGATAAGTTAGGTCGATGTCAATATTTTACGACTCTCGATTTGGCATCTGGTTATCACCAAATTCAAATGCATCCCGAATCAGTCGCTAAAACTGCCTTTAATACGGAACATGGTCACTATGAATTTCTTAGAATGCCCTTCGGCTTGAAAAATAGCCCCGCAACATTCCAACGCGTTATGGATAATTTATTAAGAGATGTTTTGAATAAATTTTGTTTGGTATATTTAGATGATATTATTATTTTTTCACCGTCGTTAGATGAACATATAAAACACTTGAAATTAGTATTCGAAAATTACGAAATGCAAATTTAAAATTACAATTAGATAAGTGCGAATTCCTTCGTAAAGAAACAGAATATTTAGGGCACACTATTACACCTGATGGAATCAAACCCAACCCAAAAAAGATTCAGGCCATTAAACATTTCCCAATACCTAAAACTCAAAAGAAGTCAAATCGTTTTTGGGCTTGTTAGGATACTATAGAAGATTTATTCGGAATCTTGCCAAAATTACAAAGCCTTTAACTAAATCCTTACGAAAGGGTGAAACAGTAAAACATACTCCCGAATTTACCGATGCATTCGAGAAATGTAAAGTTCTTTTATGCAATGATCCCGTTCTAAAATATCCAGACTTTTCGAAACAGTTTGAACTAACTGTAGATGCCTCCAATTTTGCAGTCGGAGCCGTTTTATCACAAGATAATCACCCAATTGCATATGCTTCTCGAACATTAAACTCAGCAGAAATTAATTATTCAGTAATTGAAAAAGAAATGCTTGCAGTAATTTGGGCCTGCAAACACTTTCGGCCTTATCTTTATGGAAGGAAATTTATTATTAAAACGGACCACAAACCGTTACAGTGGTTATTCTCGATAAAAGATCCAAATTCGAAATTAACAAGATGGCGACTAAAATTAAGTGATTATGATTATGAAATTTTTTTATAAAAAAGGGAAATCAAATCAGGCTGATCCACTATCAAGAATAAAGTATACAGAAAATTACATAAACACTATAAACACTGATTTAGAATCCTTACTAGTAAATACAGACGACACTTTAGCTGAAATATCTATCGAAGAGTTAGATGAAATTATAAACACTTTACCCCCAGAAAATAGTAATCAAGAACAAGTAATCGAAGATAGCAATTCCAATAATACAGTCCATTCAAATCAAGGCAGAGTAGAAGTATCAATTCCTTATTCGAAAAAGTTTTAAACCTAGCAGAAAACCAACTTGTATTAGACGCTACACGTAATTTAACGACACCCGTTATTAGAAGTTATAAAGTGTTTGGTAAAAATAGAATAATTGCTACTTTACCGTTAACAACAGTTAGGGAAAATATTGTTCGAACACTCAGAGATTGTTTTAGTGTTAGGAAAGAAAATTTTAATATACTTTAAACACAAAAATATAGAAAGAGAAATTATTAGTATTATACAAGAATCGTTTACGAACCTAAAGGTAGAAATTTGTAACAAAATTGTAAAAGATATAGAGAATGAAACAGAACAACAGGAGAAATTAAAATATTATCATGAAGGTAAAACAGCCCATAGAGGTATTAACGAAGTATATGAATCTTTAAAGCGAAGGTATTATTGGCCAAACATGGAAAAATCAGTGAGTACGTATGTTAACAATTGTGAAATTTGTCAGTTAGCGAAGTACGATAGGACACCCCAAAAACAACCGATATCACACACATATACTCCTAAGAAACCTTTCGAACAATTGCATATAGATCTATTATTTATGAACAACAGAATATTATTAACAATTGTGGATCATTTTTCTAAATACGGAGAAGCATATTTAATTACAGATAAAAATGCCAATACAATAATAAATGGTATAATAAAGTTTACTAGCCATCATGGTATTCCTAGAACCATAATAGCTGATTCCGGAAAAGAGTTTGATAATATATTATTAAAAGAATTTTGTCGATTACATAAAGTAAATATTCATATCACATCTGTCGGAAATTCTAAATCAAATGGTATTGTAGAAAGGTTCCACAATACCCTAACAGAATCAATGCGATGTAAGATTTTAGAAGGTAATACTTTTGAGAACAATTTATTAAATGCTATTTTGGGATATAATAACAGTTTGCACTCAAGTACAAAATTTACTCCATTTGAAATTATTAACGGACATACGGAACAAATTTACCATTCGACATCAATGAGCAACAAATTACCCAACAATTTATCAATGATAGAGCAGAACAAATAAAAATAATCAACGAACAGGTTCGCAATAATTTAGAGAAAACAAAAGAACAAGCTTGTGAGCGAGTTAATAAAGATAGAAGTGAAATTGAGAATGTCAACGTTGGACAGGAAGTATTTGTGAAGAAAAGTTCAGAACAAGTTAAAACCTAAATTTGACAAAGAAAAAGTTCTAAAAGTAAATGATAAAACAATTGAAACTGCAAGGAAAACCAAATTATCCAAAGATGTAATTAAAAAGAGGAGAAAGTTTACAAAGCAATCTTTGTTACAGGATGAAGAAGTTATTGATAATCCTGATGCTGACCATAATGAAAATTGTATTCAGTCAATTGCAAGTTCATAAGTTCCAATAAGCGCTAAGAAAATTATGTTTAAGATATTTATACCTATATTATTTAATCCTACATACATATTACCGCATTTATTCTATTCCTTATAATAATTATCTAATCCCATTTACCCAGTCGTATTTGTTAATAGAGAATAGTACATATGCCTTGGAGACAACAGTATGCCCAAAAATTGAAGATACATTCGTATGCAATGAATAGCCTATGCCGAAAACTGGAAATTGTTTGTTAAATTTAATGGAAAACGAAGATACATGTAATAAAATTCAAGTTCATACGGAAGAAATTTTAATACAACAAATTGGCCCGGAGATTTACTAATTCATGCACCTGTCAATGTAGAAGCATATTATCTGTGCCAGTAGAAAAGAGGAATCAGCTGCAGTTCCACAGGGTGACGACACGGTTCTTTCCGAGAGACGTCAAGAACCTTTCTAACGGTGGAGGTGTAACATGAAGCACATGAAAATATCCGTTAGATTTGGAAAGTGAATTAGAAAACGAAATAATACATTTTCATGAACATCTGACAATAAATGAACAGAGCTTAAGTCAAGAGCAACAGTCAAGAAACATTAAAAAATGTTAAAGAAGTATTAAAGTCAAACCTCTATCCTAATGTAGCTATAGCATTTAGAATATATTTAACTTTAGCTTGCGGAGTTTGTGAAGGAGAAAGAACATTCTCAAAACTGGCGGTAATAAAAAACCAAAAAAGAAGCGTCATGAACCAAAATCGGCTAAATGCGTTAAGCTTGTTATGCATAGAGCATGAATTTCTAAAAAAAATAAATGTTAAAGAAATTGTGCAAAAGTTTGCTGCTTCTAAAGTCCGCAAAGTTAATCTGCTATAGAGCCCTAATGTGTAGACTTGATTAAATATTTTTATTAAGAATAAAAATTTTTTTATTTTAATTTTTACTAGGTTTTACAGATATTACATATTTATAAAACAATGTTTTTATTAGGAATGTAAAATTTTGTTTAAATGTTATTATATTATTCAACATTATTTGCAAATATGTTTTTATAAAAAATTAAAATATTCATTTCACCTACTTGTTTACACATTTTTGAAATTGCTTATTTTACAATTTACAATAAAAGATGGAGGGGGGTCCCGTTATTACTTGTGTCCGTTACTGATTGTATTTATCTTTGTTGATGTGAATCAGACATTCTTTATTCAGATCGAACCACAATAATGTTATTTGTCATCTATTTGTCATGAATGGGTTTCTTAAGGAAATGAATATCTTCGTGTCCTTAAAAATACATATGTTACATTATCATATTTACTTCTTCCGAGAAAATCTGGGAGAAGAGATGTATAAGGCGGTATCAAAATGTTTGGCGAATATTGCCGAAGGCAATTCAGTTTCTTTTCTCAACATAGTCTCCTTATAAGCCTATACATTTTTCCCAGCGATGCTTCTATCTCTCTAATGCGTCCAAATAGTGGTTGGCATCTTGTTCTGCAAAATAGGCGTTTATAAATGTGATGACCTACTCGCTCGATAACAATCTCTGTCCTCCTATCTCTCCTTGAGTCTAGGAAACAGCAATGAGTCATTGGGGGTCTATCAATTCGAATCGCAGTTCGTTAAATTTTGCCATAGCCACCACTGAAGTGTGAGACTTTGCATTGAAAAGCTTCTGCGGTCGTTCTTCCGCAATTTCTGCCTTCAGGGTATCAGGTAACGGTGCGTACAACTTCATGACTACACGTTGAAAAATCTTTACTTGTATCAAAGATGTCCGCCTTAACTCAAGACTATTGTTTCAATTACCCACAATGCAATAATTGAAAAAAAGAATATTTTCTTAGCGTTTCTTTCTCGTCTTAAAAGAAGTATATACAGTACCGTTCATGGAAGTTCGGGCAAGCTGACAAATTATATTAACTGTTTAGGAAAAAATTTTAAAATTATATAATATACATTTTTTCTGTGAGGAATTATTAAAACTAACCTTTTCTGGAAGCCTTTTACCAATTTCCAGGTAGTATTTGTCCATTATAAGACCGTTATCATAAAATATATAATTATGTTGGAAATCACCAATAATTACAGTGACAATAAAGCTTTATAATAATCCCTAGGACGGTTAGCTGATTCACTCGTGTTACCTGGAAATATTCGTATACCCTTTATAAAGTATTATAACATTTGTAAACGCAGTAGTTCTGAAGAGATTATTTTGTGAAAGTATCTGTGGTTGTGCAAGTGAAAAATAAAATAATTTCGGTTTGGCTGCTTAAAATGCCCCGTGGAAAGCCTCGAGCTGTTTCAAAACAATCTGCTATTATTACCTTGCATCAGGAAGGGTACGCAGAAAGACGGATTGCGGATAAATTAAAAATGAAAAAATCTACAGTACATGATACTATAGTTCGATTTAAGACAACCGGTGACGTGCAAGATCGTAATCGGCCAGGACCGTCAAGAAAAACGACTCCTGCGGAAAATTTACAAATAAAAATAATTAGTAAGCGTAATAGAAGACTAACAGCATCAGAAATTGCTGCAGAATTCAATAATGAGCGAGATTCCAAAGTTTCTGTGAGTACTGTGAAACGTCGGCTGAAAGAGGCTGGGTTGCATGGGCGAGTGGCTTGTCGAAAACCGTTACTCCGAAGAGGAAATAGGCTGAAACGACTGAAATGGGCACAAGCTCATAGAGATTGGACAATGGACGATTTCAAAAACGTTTTGTGGACTGACGAATCCAAGTTTGAGGTTTTTGGAAATAGACGGAGAGTTTTCGTACGCAGATCAAGAGGGGAAAGAATGTTACGGGAGTGTATAGTTTCTACGGTGAAGCATGAAGGCGGATCTGTAATGGTTTGGGGTTGTTTTTCCTTAATCGGAACAAGGGACTTGCTCAAAATTGAAGGCATAATGAAAAAAGAGGAATATCGGAAAATCCTGGAGGAAAATACCATACCGTCAGGAGTCCGATTAATTGGTCGTGGATTTGAATTTATGCAGGACAATGACCCCAAACATAAATCTAAATTGTGCACAGATTACCTACACCAAAGAGAAAATGAAAGAATCCTAAAAGATATGGAATGGCCGCCACAGTCCCCCGATCTGAACCCGATAGAGTTGTTATGGGAAGAATTAGACCGATGTGTTAGGAAAAAGTGTCCAAAATCGAAGGAACATTTGTGGCTTGCCCAATGAAACATTAGCAAAATTAGTGAATCGGATGCCGAGAATAGTGGCAGCAGTCCTAAAGGCAAAAGGTGGATTTTTCGATGAAAATCGGATTTAAATTATTTGTATTACATTAACTTTTTCTTTATAATAGATTTGTAAAATCATGTAAGTAAGTATTAAATACATGGCCATTTAATGTTTCTCTCATTTTCTTTGACTTCCGTACATTTTTTTGCTTGCCCGAACTTCCATGAACGGTAGTGTAATTGTAATGAAATAATTGTATTTCTTTGTTTAAGACATTTGCTAACTTGATTCAAGAAAATCTTGCAGAAAATTTGAAAAATAATAAATAACAATTAATTCCAGAAGGCGTTTAGGTATTGTTCATAAATCAATAGTTTCATTTTCTTAAAATAAAGCACTTAGAATTCTTGAAATGTATATTATTTATAGCCACATTATTAATTGCACTCACCTTATATAAAACAGTACGGCATATCCATATATAATGCAGTAAATTATTCACGTATTCATTTCATATTCTAATGAATAAAGATCCGCAAGGATATTAAGTGATCCCTCATTTATGGCCGGTAGTGTAAGCGAGTACCTATACTCTATACATCCATCTATATGCGATTTTTCAACTCCCGAACGTCGCGATTTTATCGAGAGAAAGAGAGAGGGAGAGGTACGGAGAGTAGGGAGAGCCCAAACGCTCGTTTAACCAGGGTTCCGTCATGATCGGGGAACATGCGTTGTGTAGGAGTCGACGACGCTTGCGCTTTGGACATCTCGGCGCCGGACATCGAACAGCAGGCAACGACTATGCGCTGCACGACAACCTAGCGCCGCAGAACGAACAACGGCCCCCACGAAAAACGCGTAAAACCCGAGTAGAATCCGTATAATAATAATCTTTCCTTATCGTACACGATAGAGTTGATTCCTCCCGGAAAGGTTCAACGCAGATTTCGCGAAAAGATAAAACGGAATTCGCGTCATACCAACCCCCTTATAGTTCCGGGAAAGGGAATCCCTTCGTTCGAATCCTGTGCGAGAGATTTCCAAGGATGCAGCAGTGTTTTGTTCGCCGGAATTTTGGTTCGGATTTCGTTAAGTGTGAAAGGGGATTCTCCCATTAAGATCAGCGCGTAAAGACTTGCTTCTTGTACGCAGCGGTGCTATAACAGATAGGCCGCTGTACTCAGCTCCCAATAAATAATATTTCCTCGTCGGACCGTTCAGATTAAAACCGACGCGACGTTTTGTACGGAGGGAACTTGCAAAGCGTGCAAGATGGGTTGCACCTCATCGGCAGAGGAAAGGGCCGCGTTGGCGAGGAGTAAGCAGATTGAGAAGAACCTCAAAGAGGACGGGATACAAGCGGCCAAGGATATCAAGCTTCTCCTGCTTGGTAAGTCTGAAAAAAAGCATTTTCCTGCTCGAAAAAATGAAAAAAAGCGATATTATAGCCGTTGAATGTAAAGAGAGGGGGTTGTCAATAAGCTGGGTGCGGACCGTCGATCGTCACGCCATCTATATTCGACGAACCCCTTTTCCGGTTCAATGGTGGGCTCAACCCTCAATATTGAATTTAGAAACGCAATTTCCAAAGAATATGGTATCAAAAATAGAAGAAAAACCTATATTTATTTAATGCAAGATATAAACAGGCCAACCCCCATCCTTACTCCCTTTAAAAACAAGGAAGAAGTAATAAAACAGAAGAGGGAATCCATCTCTTACAGATATTGACTGAATAACTTGTTGCTAATACAACCCGAATCTAAATATAACGAAGAACTCTTTAAAAAAATCTTTATTTCCCAATTCCTCTTGATTTTCCAAAATAAATGAAACATTGATTTTCTCAAAATAATAAATAATCCCTTTGTGAAAAGGTATCTAAATATTGTAAAAGTGAAAGGAGAAGGTGTGGTTTTTCTCTTTGATGTTAATAAGATTTCTTCTAATACTAATCAATTTCGACTTCTTCAATGTTAATTATCGAATTCCTTTTTTTTTGGTTCTCATATATGAGGTATTCTTATTCTAATTTTATCATGTTTCATCACCACAAAGGAAAATTAAATCAATATTTTCGGGATTGAAATAAACAGCCTATTTTAAGCTTTTCTCTTCAGCACACAATGTTTTTACTGTAAAGGATTTGGAGCGATAAGATAAGGAAAACATTCTCAAGGAAATTTTTGATATTGCAAGGTTTTAATCTGCGTTCGGATTTATATTTATAAAAAAAAAAAGAAATGGGAATTACACTATAAATCGTTATCGTCGCTTGAAACGTTTTATGGGTCTTTCATTTTTCAATTTAAAGAATTTTCTTACTTTTAGTGATTTGGGTGGATGCAGCAATATGAGCATTTTCAATCAAATTCTTTCCCAACGAATTATTTGCTGCTATCATGTTATTGCCACAATGGCCAGAATATACAGGGGGAGTCGGGAGGAATGGACAAAACTGCAGGAGTGTGAAGATAATACGTGGTTCTAAACTATCGGGATGACGACCAAGGTTTCAAAAAATGTAACTCTTTTAAATTTTCACCAATATTTCGCTTTTATTTAAAGATTCATCAGGGTCAATAAATGAGTTGAGTAGATAGACCGAACTTGCGAATTAAAATTCTTTCTTTTACGATGTACATACATTTGAGAAGCGGTGATTGATGAACGTGTGAAGATAATGTCAAAGAACTCATATGTTCCTATCCGATTTTCATTTGTTTTCAAGTTAGGGGAGAGTAGGTAGGATTCGTACATTTTTTACTCTAAGCCTTTTGAAAGAAAAACTAAGAGCTATTTCAAAATAATTTCAATGCTGTTATACAACCTAAGTATCTAGTTTTGATAATAGTGTAGTTTAGTATTGATACAAAGCAACATTACCAAGCTATGGTGGTCTTCCTAAAAAATGGAAAACGTACGAATGTGCCCCACACATGGGGTAGCTTCATACATACTGTGGGGTACATTCGTACATAGTGGGGAGCCTTCATACGCAGTGATATAAAATGCAATTTACACCAAATAAAAACATTTATTGATATCAAAATTACGAATAACACAGAATCAACCTTAAATGCAGTATTAATTAACATAATTTCTTTTTTTAGCGACTAGTTATAACATTAAACTCTTTCATAACATTTGCATCTTCCTTAAAGGAACCAATCAATCAACCTTATAATTAACCATTAGGGTAACAGGTCATAACCCTCTGTAGTGGATCTACTATTGCGCATTGTACATAGATAGATCTTTTGCAAAGCTAAAGATGTTAGCTGTTCGTGATGTAGAAGCAGATTTGGATTGCGGCAGTATACACACCACGTCTGATACGTCTACTGTTCTATCTGCTATTTATTTAGTATTGGGAAAAACAAATTTCCAGGTACCCGGCTTCTTTCTTAAAAATGAAACTTTGTATTCAATGGGGTTGTATTTTGTTACAACCTCTCCGACATAATGTACTAAGGCGGTCTTTTTCGTCTCGAACTTCACCAGTATAAAGCTTTCTTTTATGTTTTCCGTCAGAACTGGAATTTCGTTCTCGATATCAGATCCCTTGTCAATGGGAGAAGAAGAACTTTCTCTCAAACTTATATCAGTCTCTTCCTCACCATCAGTCTCTACAGTTTTCTTCAGTCTTTTTGGTTTCGTTTTTATATTTGTATCCCCTAGTAAATTTAACGCACGCTTCATCTCCTTAGCCCTTTGCGTTCTCTCTTGCTCCTCTTCATTTCTTTTGCTTTTTCTATTTCTTCCAGTCCCTTTTTTTCAGGTGTATCTGTGTATATCCTCGATTTGCCGGGCAGTTTTCCTTTCTTCGACTTTTTGAATGCATTTCTATCCACTTTAGGGTAGGGTCGGATAGTTTCTGGCGTTTTTAATCCTACAGCTGATGTTGATGGTAAATCAAACTGCTGCGGCAGCAAAGAGGGTGATGCAGGCGCTGATCTCTGTGGTATATTTTGTTGAGTAGGATCTATGTCTTCAGAACGTTTAGGTAAGATTTGTTGCACTTTGACATCTGCGCTTGCTATAGAACCTGAATGGTAAACTTGCACGGGTGCAAAATCATCGTCACTAAAAGCCATTTTGTTGAATGGCCATATTCTAGTTTTTTCAAAAGCGATTATGTAATATTTTTGCAATTGAACGACTCAAAATAGGCAATTTTGGTCAGTTGCGGAATGTTGTATTTATTTAGTGTTTTTCCCGGGTTATTCGCATCCCAATCATTAAACGCAGTCTTCAGTTTGGCCTTAAAAGGTCCAAATACACCCACATCCAAGGGTGGGAGACGGTGTGTTGTGTGGGGTGGCAATGAAAGATAAATAATGCCGTTATCACGAGCATAGCCCACTGCTGCAATTGTGATATGGCTTTCATGGTTGTCGACCAAGAGCAGAATAGGGTTATCTTTATAGCAGGAAGTTTCCTTTTGGATGTGTTCCAGCACCTCCAGAAATATAGTGGAATTTATCCAACCATTCTTAGTAGCAACTCCTAGACTGGCTTCCGGAGCACACTGCATGAAGTGATTTTTAAAATGTACCCTGGGAAAAATAAACAGTGGAGGAACTCTGTTACCACTAGCTGAAATAATTCCTCCAAATGTAACAAGTTCACCTCTTTCTGTCGAAACAAGTTGACCGATTTGTTTTTAGTTTTTCTCAGTCAATACCTTTGGCGTGCTCATCACTGTGGATATCCCTGACTCATCAAAATTATAAATCCGATCTGCAGAGAATTCATATTTCCTTAAAACCTCTTCTAGGTTCTCAAAGAAACCATTTACGGTCGTCTGGTTGAATCCATGAGATCTCGCCGCGCTGGTATTTTCTGTCTAGCTATTCTTTTCCAGACATTTTGTTATGATCCCAGGACGGTGGATAATGCAGTTCATTTGCTTTCGCAAATTCGTATGCCAGTTTCCTCACTTGTGTAACTGTCAATCCATACTGCATTTTAGAGCAGCCAGTGATGTACTTGTTCAAAAGAGTCTCTTCTTCGGCAGTGAACACTTGGTTCGACGTTAATTTGGAATTGAAAACACGCGCTGGGGTGGTATCTTCATTAACGGAAGCAGGTTTCTTATGGCAATTGGTTAAACGACTTGCAAGAGTTGTCGGTTTGATGCAATATTTTTGTGCGGATTTCTTAATAGATAAAGTTTTATCTAAAACTTCCTTCATCGCAGACTTCATTGCATCTTCATCTACCTCTCCCGGCCTAGTCCCCTTTTTATGTATATTCGCGGCATGATTCTGTAATAATAATATTCTTGGTTAATGAACTTTCTGCACTCGCGCGGGATACACTCGTATAGTACGAATCTACCCCACTCATAAATGTACGAATGCAACCCAACCCAAACAATCAACAAATTAATTCGAAATAAAATTAACGGTTAGGGTTATCCCAAAATAATAAATTACTTATGTAATTTGAGAAAAACTTAGAGTAAAACGTTTTCAAAGGTGAATCCAAAAACTACTTACGCGGAACGAAAACACCTCTCGACTCGTTGCGACGAAGACATATTCTGCCATACTTACAAGTGCTCGAAGATCCATTATTCCAGCAAGATAAAGCACGTCCTCATGTAGCAAGGTTTTCCTTGAACTTCTTTGAACAGGCCCAGATTAATCTTTTGCCCTGGCCTCCAAGATCTCCAGATCTTTCTCTCATCGAACATGTATAGGACATAATGGGTAGAAGGTTGCGAAGCTTGCAGCGTCCTCCTTTGATTTTGGAGGCTTTGAGACATGAGGTGCAACTTGCATGGGAGGCAGTACCCCAAGACGAGATAAACCACCTTATTCAATCAATGCCTCGACGTGTAAATGAATATGTAAATCAGAGAGGCGGCCCCACACATTATCAACAATTATTATAAAATTTTGTTTAACTAATAAAGATTTTCCTCCCAAATTTTGATCATTTATTACTTTTACATAGGTACCTACCAAATTTCATCCGGAAATTCCAACTCCTTCTCGCTGTTGCAATTTCTATGTTACTGAGTATATATTGGGATATTTTTAGAATATCAGATGCACCTCATTGACAATTATCTTTAAGGAAAAGAAACAATAAACATAAAAAACTTCAAATGGAGTATGTGGTTAATGTATAACGATGAAAACAGAAAAAGGCGTATATGTGTTATACAGTACATTGTTTATGGTTTCGTAATATTTTTCAAATAAAAAAATACTTCTGGAGATCTAAAATGTTTTAGATGAATCTTCTCCACTTAAAATCGTGATCCAAATGAATAATTTTGAGGCATATTTCTTTTCCATATGTGTGAATAATTGAATTAATATTTCAAATTAAAGATCTTTATTTCACTGGTATTTTCGCAGTTTACCTTCCAGAACCGTGAGTTATATCCGCCAATTCTGGTTCTCCAGTACTTCAGCCATTACTTCTTTCAGCGTTGGTAGATTCTTAATATAAATTAGTTCTCCTAATCAACCCTGTCTCCATAATCCACTTTTGTACGTTCGCAAAGCCGTGTTTTTGTTCATTTTCGTTTTTAATGGTATCAATTCTTCACGAGTGTCTGTCTAATTGCATTTTTGTGGGCAATCAATTTAATAGATCTTTAATTCTCTGACCAAAACTATATGGATTCTCGTTTTTACCTAAACTTTGTCCCATTAGATCATTTAATAAGCAATCTTCAGACCTTTGATCTAGGAAATTTAGTTCTAGTAAAGATTTGATATCTTGCCAGGTTTTCAATTTTCGTGAACCAATCTTTGTTAATGATAGGTTGTTCTTGGTTTCAATTAAATCGTCTACTGTTGTACTCATTTCAAAGATTAGTAAAGTGTACTTACAGTAGTAAGAGAATTGTTTTCATTTGCCATCAACACAGCTGGTTATTGTTGATGATGATGGTGTTGATGATGTTGATAGTGTTGATGATTCTTTCTTCTTTGTTTTTTATTTCTTCAATTTCCTCTTTGTTCAATTGCTGTCCTTTGGATCGCTTCCAGACCCTACTCTATAACTACTCTATATTTGATTTTAAAATCTGCGGAGTTGTTCCTTCCATCAGCATTACGACATTGGAGAGTTGTATCCTCAGATAGTGTATATTCCGTAAACTTCTGGTTATTGAAAGGACCACTCACACGTCTTCAGCGTTGCTAATCTTCCAGCGGTGATGACCAGAATCCTACTGACTGCGCCAGTTAACGAACGGGACTTAGAGTTCGTTAAAAAATATTTTAGGTTCGGGAAGAAGAGTTTACACGATATACTGAGCACTACTACCACACAGTTACATGGATTAATTAATACTGAAGCTAATATTATTTTGATCGTCTTGTATAGGTATCGAGAATGCTTATTTACGAGGGCGATTCGTAAAGTAAGTTCCGTTTAGCTATTAAACAAAAAAACATCAATACATGAAGAGGTTTTTATTATATACAACTTAAAGCTACTACTTTCAGTTATTTTTCTACATAGTTGCCATTAAGATTGAGACATTTGTCATAGCGATGAAGCAGTTTTTAAATGTCCTCCTCATAGAACTCTGCCGCCTGTGAATTAAGCCATGCTTTAACATTGTCCTGCAGTTCTTCATCATTCTCAAACCGTTATGATCCAAGCCATTTTTTCATGTTAGGAAAGAGATGGTAGTCGCTAGGAGCCAAATCAGGGCTGTAGGAAGGATTCTCAAATACTTCCCACTTAAAACTGTCAAGTGGACCTACCGCCGGTATGCGGGCGGGCGTTGGAATGATGAAAAACGATGCCAGAACTCAATAATCCGCGTCGCTTGTTCTGAATAGCTCTTCTGAGCTTCTTCAAAGTTTCACAGTAGACTTCAGCGTTTATTGTGGTCCCTCGTTCCATAAAGTCTACAAGAAAGACGCCTTTGTTGTCCCAAAAGACAGTGACCATTATTTTTCTCGCAGAAAATATTTGACAGCACTTTAAAGATTTCCTCGTAAGTGAGTCAGAGCGAACCCACTGCATTGACTGTCTTTTCGTCTCAATGTTGACATAGGCGACCCAAGTCTCACCACCTGTTACGGTATGCCTGAGGAAGTCTCCGCCTGCAACATCGTAGCGTGGCAGAAAAGTTAGTGCCGATTCCATCCTCTTTGTTTTATGGTCTTCGGTAAGAAGTTTTGGCATCCACCGTGAATAACATTTGTGGTAATCTAAATGTTCAGTAACAACTTCGTACAAAACTATACGTGAAATTTGAGGGAAAAGGGCACTCAGTTTCGGCATTACCCACTCGTCGTCCACTACGTTCTTCATCATGGATTTTAGTTCGTTCTTCTCGAAACATCGGCACCATCTTCTAACCACACTCATTTTCACCATAAACGGAACAAAGTTCACGAAGAATCTCAGCGACCTTCATGTACCTTGCACACAGAAATCGGATAACAGCACGCAGTTCACATTCGGCGAGATTTTCAATTGCAGCAGCCATTTCAAACGATCAAAATAACACGAAAGAATGTCCGAACGGTTCTCTCACTAGCGCTTCCAGATTCACATTGAACCAGACTGCATCGCAGCTCCGCGATCGTACCGATATCCTCACTCTGCTCACTAGGCGGAAACGGAACTTACTTTACGAATCGCCCTTGTAGATCCTAGATATTTTTTTACAAGGCGCTTCTATTGTTGGAGAAATAATACAATGCAGTATGCAGTAATTACTTATCAGCGGATATAACTCGTGTTTTCTTTTTGTAATTTTTTTAAAGAGTCGTTTATCAGCCGTTACTAGATATGGTAAGATTTATGTACAATGAAATATTTCTTTAATGGAAATGCCTATTATTGGCATTTCTTCTCAGTCTTTTTGATCTGTTCCTAAAATACTTTTTTATAGGAACAGATCATTACCAAAAAGGTGCAGCATTATTTACCCGATCAAAAAAGTACACAAGATGAACGCTATACCATGTCGTGTATTTATAGAATTCTACGTATGTTTGATGTCCAACGGAAATTAAAAAGCTATCTTCAATAATATTCTCCCGTGATACGGAGGAACGTCCGTACCATACAAAACAACTCTGAAGTATACAGCTTTATACAAAAATTTAGAAAAATTGTCTGCTATAAAAATTATATTATTATAAGGGGAAATAAAACACCTCTTAAGCATCAATTGTCATAGTAATTACTAGAGTAACCAAAACTTGCGCACTCGCATAGGCGTCGGTATTACGAGTTAATATAAGAATACGAAAAATTCATAAATAAACTTACTTGCTAATTATTCAACAAATTAGAGGCATCAGGATGTGAACTACTGTAAACTTGCATCATTGCATATGTTTCCACAGTTACTTCTTTAAACCTTGTGCGTCGACAAGAAAAAATACTCTTATACATAGAAAACGATCTCTTCACATCTAAGGAAGTTACATTTGCATGTAGAAACTGTTTTTCAAAATCACTTAAAAGTTCACTTTTCTTACACTTATTATAAACGGTCTCTAAAGTATTAAAATCGGGATTTTTCCTTAAAACATCCGCCAACTTTTGACTAGCGCATAATCCTGGCGTATCATTTAATGTGTGTAATTTATTTTTTACACTCTCCACTATGTCTAATGATTCCTGCAATGACAATTCAGTACATTGTAGTTTTCTGATGGCATCTAGTAATACTGTATAATTGGTACATATTGTTGTTAAATCTTCTAAAAGTTGAGGAATTTGAAATTCTCTTTGACTTTCTCTAATTGCTTTGGATTCATTCCGATTAAATCGCATTATAACTGATTGAATTTGTTGAAAATGGATCAAATAGTAAGAAGCTGCTGTTAGCCAAGTACCCCATTGCGTTAAAATTGGTTCAGGAGGTTCTTGAATACCTGGACAAAATTTACGAAATTCTTTTAAACGTTTAGGAGATTTACGAAACACTGCTTTAGTACTTCCAATCATCCGATCAACGTTTCCGTAACGTTGTCGAACAACTTCACCAACTAAATGCAAAGCATGCAGCACGCAGGTTATATGTATTAAGTTAGGAAATATATGTTTTAAGGATCGCCCAACACTTAACATCGTTGCTGCACTATCTGTCACAATTATCACAACTTGATCTTGGGCAATTTTAAATTTTTTCAAAGCGTTCATTATCACTTTTTGAATATTTTCCGCGGTACATTGTTAAACACGTTTGCAAGCTAACAAATATCGAGATGCTGTGTTCTCGCTAGATAAAACGCGAGCTATTACATTCACAATACTGTTTTTCTTTATATCGGTCGTCTCATCCACGGTAATCCATATTTTTTTGGAACACAAATCACGTTTACACACATTTTCTAGCATCTCTTTCATTCGCGGCAAATGATTCTGTAATTGTGTTTGTAAGGGTAATCGGTACTTTGGAACGTATTGTCGCCAAAACGTTTTAAAAACTGCTTTTCTCACCAACGACAACGGAAGATTACAAGAGGTAAACATAATTAATAAATGTATGAGGAATAGTGTATAAGGTATTTCAGTTCTTGCATTTCTCATATGCTTAATACCATTGACATGCCTCTGGCAATCAGTTCTGTCCAAACGAACATTGCATATTAAGCAAAAAACTGCACTACCGTCATATTTTAAATGGGGAAAAAGTGACACATACTTATGTACATTAGTAGCAAATCTATTACGAGGCATTGTTTTCTTAGGTATGTAAATATTAGTTCTATATGAAACGATACACTAATTATGTACTTGGTATAATACTATAACACACAAAAAACACCAGCTATATTTTCAAAAGCGACACGTAAGTACATAACCTTGACCGTTCGACTAATCTCCGCAACACCTCAACCGGTACTAAAACGAAATCTCTCTCAGCGCGGTTTAACATGATTTATATTCAAGGTCGACACTACATGCCTGCTTTTCTACCGGTTTAGTTTATTTATGAATTTTTCGTATTCTTATATTAACCCGTAATACCGACGCCTATGCGAGTCCGCAAGTTTAGGTTACTCTAGTAATTACACGCAGAGAAACGTTTACTTGTATCAAGACCGTCTGCCTCAATTCAAGACAATTATTGTTTCAATCCACAATAACTGTTTTAAATCAAAAGAAATATTTCCTTAGCATTTTTTTTTTCCGCTTAAGAGAGGTACATACTTGTAATGAAGTAATTGTATTTCTCTTTGCTTAAGACATTTGTATTTCAGTTTGAACTTTCGTTAATTTGCATTTACTGATATCAAAATTCGCTTAAAAGTGCCGAAAGAGTGTGTAAGAATGCTTCCGAATCCCACAGTTCAGTTAAAAATATAATTAACTTGACAACAATTCCAATATTTCTAACAATTTTTCTGAATTAAAACATTTCAGCATATGATTTATATCCACATTATTAATTGCACTTACCTTGTTTAAAATAGTACGACATATCCGTACATAACGCAGTAAATTACTCACATTGCTTGTGATTTTAAAAAGGCTAAGGTAGAGGTTATCTACAGAATAATATTCAAACAAAAGTGAACTTAATGTAGAAGTACACATGATAAAAGTGCCTAGAAACAATAACTAAGATAACGCTAATAAATAGCTCCTGGTACTGATGGAATCACTCTCGACAAAAACAATGTGAGGAGAGAAAAGCACTAACGCTTTTTGCTTCTGCCCACATTGTTGCTCATCTCTCAGTTTACGCCACTAATCTTCAAAAACAGCACTGAAATATTTCCTGGTGCCACCTACTGCTAAGACGTATAGATATGCTGTCCTCGCTTTGTTCTTTGCCGGAAATGATTCCACCAATACCATGAGCTATATCAGCATTAATTTTTTTGTACTTCAACATGTGCATATATTCGCTTTATTTACCAAACATTTTTATTGCGTCAGCTTTTATTTTTTACACTGGGGTATTGTTTTCAAAATATCATTTCTGTCACACGAACACTATTTATAATTCGCGGCCCTTGCAACTGATCCGATTCTGTTGCGAAGACCAATTGTGCCCGGCCTAGATATAAATATTATTATTAGTCTGGGCAAATAGCGGTAACAGTCAGTGTAGTGGATATGTGGTGCGGAGTCGGCGATTATTTATTTCAGGCGTTTGCAACGTCAATACTAAAACGATGCTGTATGCGAATAGCTCTGTGCATATGTAGGCTGTCGTAACTTATTTCGTAATTGTACGCTTATGTTTGCTTTATAAATGTCGCAGTTAGGTACGTCGCGAAAACGACCAATGGCAGACACAGTTAGAAACTTTATAGTGGACATGCCGGACTTAATTTTTGATGGCGCTATAAATCAATGTCTAGTTTGCAAAACCCCTTTAATGTGTTGGTCCAGAAGCCATTATCAAGGTCACATCGAAAGCAAACAGCATTCTTCTACAAAAAGTGGCCTACGAGTCCAAGAAAAATTTACATTTGATTTATGTGTTACTCTTATTTTATGTAATCTGTCGTTTCGTTTACTAGCCAAAGAAGCATTTGTTTCCTTCTGGAATAAATATGCGGACTGTAAATTACATCGATACGAAATGTAGTGCTATTTGCTCGTAAACATATAGAAAAAAGAATGAAAACGGAATTGAGAGATAAAAGACTGTGGTTGTGTGTGGACGAAACAACAGATCGTCAAAAACATTCTGTGGTTAATGTAATGGTACGTACAATGGAACCACATCGACCGTCATCCTGTTTCTTACTTGCTTCCAAAAGAGTTATAAATTGTACTGCCGATGAGATTTTAAAGGTGGTATTGAGTTCATTGAACAAATTTGAAGTTTCAACTAAGAAACTTTTAATGTTTATGAGTAACGGTGCCGCAAACATGCGTTCTTTGGGCCGATCTCTTAAAGAATACAGTGGTAACTTCTTACATGTAACGTGTAAAATCCATACTCTAAATCTTGCGGCACAAATGATTCCTACATATTTTCCACTAGTAAATGCGTTGATTGCTAGTACAAAGGCAGTGTTTGTAAAGTCCCCGAAACGTACCCGACTATTTCACAAACTGTGTCCTGATTTACCTGAACCACCACAGCCGATTGTTACACGTTGGGGAACATGGTTGCAGGCTGCGTTTTACTACAACAAATATTTTGATCAAGTAAAAAAGGTAGTTTTAAACAGAAGCTGCAGCAATCAAGAAAAGCCAGGAAATATTTCAAGATAGTCAGGTTAAAAGAGATTTACAAACTATTCACCACAATTACTTCGGACTAGGGGAGGGAATAGAAAAATTACAAAATGTTTCGATGTCGCTAGTGGATCCTGTTCAAATTGTGAATGATGTTCACGCACAGCTATGCGCTGTAGAAGGCGAAACAAATTGGCGTGTAATACGAAAATTTGAAAGTGTTTTAGAGAAAGACTCCCATTTTCTTATATTAAGACAAATTTGTGAAGGTGCGTGTGAAGATGCATTAAGTTGTTTCAAAGATTATTTTAAATATGCAAATATAACATCGCTAGATGTCGAACGGTCGTTTTCGGCATTAAAAAACATTTATTCCGCATGTCGTACTCACTTGATTGAAACAGCTGTGGAAACATATCTAATGATTCAAATATTTAACAGATGTTACCCAGTTTGTGATTTCACGGTAGACTTTTAAAACGGTAAGTGTTTCAGCACGTTTTATAATTTATTTCTTACTTTCTATTTTATGTGTAAACTTTTATTGCGCTTGCCATGCCTCTGGCTGTTACCGCATATTTGCCTAGGTTAATTATTATACAACCAAACCTTGGTGTAACTCGGCTGGAGACGTTTTTTAACCTGATTAACATTAAATCTTCAATATGGTTTTAAGCTTTAGCAAGATTGTTTATCTCTGTTACTCTCTATGAATAATTTCCATTTGCCGGAATTGATATCACTTCCTACGCAACGTATTTTTAATTGGATCAATTACATTTTCAGTAATAAATTCTTCCTATAAAGGAAATTATTAAAATTAATTAGAGTATCGTCCCAATTTAACATTTAGTTTTACTTTCATGACCTTCGCCGTTTAACTGGACGTTAATTGCATCAAAAATGTGTTAATTGTGATCATTTATGGTTGTAATTCTCCTGAAAAATAGCTTTTGTTAATATTTATCTTTTTTATTCCATTTTTTTTTCTCTTGCAATGCACAAGACCTTTTCTAACGCGGCTATAGCATCTCGGATTGTTCCGAAAATAAATTTCTTTAGCCTATTATCCGAGGAACCACCAATCAACAACAGTAACCCGCTCTTTCTGTTTATAAAATTTAAAAATAGCCTTTGGAACATTAATATTTACCCTTGAAATAGTAAGCTCTTTTTATTACAGGATGTGCGATAATTTTTTTTATCTAAGATGTATATATGTATCGTAGGCACCTCTAACCTTGCTTTCATTACAGAAGGTATCAAAAATACAGGTAGTGATAATAAGACATGAGTGTAATTGTGGCATATACACTTGTTAAACAAAAGTTTACATTCGCTTAAAAAAATCTCTGTTTGGTATTTTGGTCCCCAAAGTAATATTTTCTTATTAGGAGACTTTCTCGCATTAAAGAATTGGCAAGGCTTACAATGAGTCCCGATATGAACCCCTACGCAAAGAAACGTTTACTTATATCAAGCCTGTCCGCCTCAATTCAAGGCAATTACTTGTTTCAATCATCCACAATACAATAACTGTTGTAAATCAAAAGAAATATTTTCTTTGCGTTTTCTTCTCTGCTTAAGAGAAATATACACTTGTAATGAAATAATTGTATTTCATTGTATAAGACGTTTGTTAACTTGATTCAAGAAAATCTTGCAGAAAATTTGAAGAAAGCGATTCTTAGTACAGTGCGACCTCGATAATCCGAATCTTCAATAAATCGGATTCTTCAGTAATCCGGACCTGTGGTTTTAGACGAAATCGATCGTGAGAGATTCCCCTAACTTCCGAAATTCGGCGGGTTCCGCTGCCTTTGCTTTGACTGCTACATATCGTGTCTGAGGATTATGTAATTGTTTAGCTGTTTTTTGTGACATAATATGTACATACGTGTTATCTTATGCTACATAAGTGTATGTACATTCATACATATAAACATTTTTTTTACATACATATATTAAAATGCCTCCTAAAAGAAAACATATATGTTAAATAAAAGAAAAATCCGATATAATAGAAAGACTAGTCCGTGGTGAAAGTGGAAAAGTGTTGGCAAATGAATACGGGGTAGGAACATCAACAATTTCGGATATAAAAAAGAACAAAGACGAAATCAAGAGGTATGATATATTTTAAAGACCATTGTGAACTTTTACTGTGTAGTGTAATTTCTTTTAGATTTATTGGCAAACGTGATTCCTTTCCCGACCTCAGAAAAACATTACGAAAAGCCGAATGTCCAAAAATGAAAACTCGTTTGTATGCATGGTTTTGCACACAACGATCAAGACACGTTCCAATTTCCTATGACATTTTATCTACCAAAGCACAACAGTTTTATTCTGAAATCTATGGAAATGATAATTTTAGAGCTAACTGGGGCTGGATTTCTAATTTCAAAAGAAGGCATGGCCTGCATTCTTTAAAAGTGTGTAGCGAAATACTATCCAATGATAAAAGTGCTATCGACCCCTTCCTAAGGGCATTTGCAGAGAAGATTAAACAATTAAACCTCGCACCTACTCAAATATATAATGCAGATGAATCTGCTCTGTATTGAAAAATGTTGCCTGAAAAAACGCTGGTTCCTGCTCAGGAAAAGACCGCACCAGGTCGCAAAATAAACAAAGAACGCATTACTTTTCTGGGATGTTGTAATGCCGATGGTTCACAAAAATTAAAGCTGTTGGTGACAGGAAAGGCAAAAAATCCAAGGGTAATCCTTTACAGTAGCTACGAATGTTTTTTAAATCTGTTTCAACGGAAATATCTTGAAATTTCGACTGGCTCTCCTTAATAGCTGCAGCTTGGGCAGGATTGAATTGTGCAACAACAGCTTTTATTATTTTGAAATGTTCAGCATAATAAAAAGCTGCCTGCAACCATGTTCCCCAACGTGTAAGAATTGGCTCCGGTGGTTGACGAATACCAGGACACTCTGTGTGGAATAATCGTAGGCGTTTGGGAGATTTCAAAAATACTTTTTTTGTGCTTGCTATTAATGCATCTACCTCGGGAGAGCATTGTCGAATGGTTTCTGCCATAAGATGTAAAGCATGCACTTTATACGTAACATGGAAACACTTGCAACCATGTTCAAAAAGAGAATGGCCTACCGAACGCATTACCGCTGCGCCATCGCTCGTAAACATCAACACCTTATCTTTTGTAATTTGAAATTTTTCCAACGTACTAAGTACAACCTTCATAATTGCTGCAGCAGTACGCTCTTGTAGTCTTCGGCTAGCTAGTAACAGTGGTAATGTAGGTTTACTAGGGTCTAGTATGCGTACCATAATATTTACAATTGAATTTTTTTTACAGTCTGTTCTCTCGTCAACACATAATCAAAGAAACTGTTTTTTCAATATGCGTTTCATTTTCTTTTCCACGTCATCGCGTACAAATGCAACATGCTTACGTGCCATTTTATCCGTTGGCAACCGCAACTCGGGATTGTATTTGTCCCAAAAGTCCTTAAACGGTTGTTTATCGAGTAAGCCTAGTGGAAAATTACGGTTTATCAATATAAGAATTACATAAAAAAGAAATGCACTTCTCGGTGGCATGCCCAATTTTCGTTTTCTATGCTGTATGGAATTTACGTGTCTTGTACAGTTCCACTTCTTATTTGACATCAAATGTATTTTGCACACTTTACAAACTATCTTACTCCCGTTGTGAAACAAATCGGGAAAGTCAGAAATAAACTTATTTACTATGTCTTGAAAGGGTCGTTTTTTAGCCTTCGACATGTTCGCTAAAAACTACAATTAAGAACTACGTCTATATCAATAAAATCAACACGCCCTATCCGCTATCCAATGCTAAACTGAACTGAGTGATGATTAAAGCTGGCCCCGAGCGGTACCGCGCAGTAGCGTAGAGTCGACCAGGCCTCGCGCTCCACTAGAGTTATTCTGCTAATAGAGATGTTTGCTGCCGCAAATAATTTCGCTCATCTTTTAAATAAAAATTAAATAACACGTGCTCAAACACCTACCATTTTAAGAGTCCTCCGTGAAATCACAAAGTGAATAATGTCTGTTAAATATCTGCAACATTAGATATGTTTCAACTGTTGTTTCGGCAAAACTAGTACGGCATGAGGAAAAAATGCGTTTATATGCAGAGAACGAACGTTCTACATCTAGTGACGTAATATTTGCGTAAGTAAAATAATCTTTCAAATAACTTAACGATTCTGTTGACGCATTTTCACAAATGTGTCTTAATGTGCCAAAATCAGAATTTTCTCAAAAACATTTTCAAATTTTTCTAGAACAGAAACATTTTTTGCGTCTTCAATCGCGCATAGCTATGCGTGAACATGTTGCACTATTTGTAGAGATTCTTCTAACGACACCGCAGGATTTTGTAATTTTTCTATTGCATCTGCTAGCCCGAAGTAATTGTCGTGAATGATTTTTAAATCCATTTTAACCTGACTATCTTGAAATTTCGACTGGCTTTTCTGGATAGCGGCAGCTTCCTTTGTATCGAATTGTAAAACCACGTTCTTAATATTGTCAAAATATTTATGATAATAAAACGCGGCCTGTAACCATGTTCCCCAACGAGTTAGAATAGGTTCTGGTGGCTCTGGTATACGGGGGCACAGTCTGTGAAATTCGCGAATACGTTTCGGTGATTTGACAAATACTGCTTTGGTATGCGCTATTAAAGCGTCTACCTCAGGATAACATTTTCTGATACTATCCGCCACAAGATTGAGGGCATGAATTTTACACGTAATGTGTAACAAATTAGCAGAATGCTTTTTAAGAGACCGGCTTACAGAAAGCATATTTGCAGCACCATCACTCACTAACATTAAGAGTTGGTTTGTTGAAAGTTCAAACTTGTCCAACGTATTTAACACTAACTTTGAAATTACTTCGGCAGTACACTGTTGTATTCGTTTGGAGACTAATAGACTTGAAGGTGCCGATTGATGAGGTTCCAATTTGCGTGCCATTACATTAAGAACAGAATGTTTCCTCCGATCTGTTGTTTCGTCGACACATAACCACAATTTTTGATCTTTCAACTCCGATTTTATGTTTTGTTCAATATGTTCGCGCGCAGATGGCACAATTCTTCGTAACGATGTTCGACTTGGTAATTTGCACTCCGAATAGTTATTCCAAAAGCAGATAAATGGTTCCTTGTCTAGTAAATTAAACGGTATATTACATGCAAGAAACGTAACGCATAAATTAAATATAAATTTTTCATTGTCTCGTGCGCAATTTCTTTTTGAGACATGCTTTTCACTATTTACATGTCGTAGACAATGTTGTCTGGACCAACACATTAACGGGATTTTACAGATTACACATTTAATTTTAGCACCTTCATATATTAAGTCTGGAATTTCTGCAATAAATTTTCGAAGTTTGTCCGACCGCGGTCGTTTTGCTGACGAAATCATAATTTTTCTAGGGCAGATAAACAATTGCGCAAATGACCGGCAGCGAAAATGTCCGTACTGCTCCGCAGACGAAGTAATACTACCGTTCCTCTCGGTCCGAACTGATTCTACACCGATGCGCGGTACCGCTCGTGGCCAGCGTTAGTGATGATGATTTGTCGTGTCGTATCATAATCGACCAGCCCTACCCGCCCACCTAAACACAGTCACACCGCCGCTGCGATTGCTCTCCAGTTACCAGGCTCTGATGATTTGTTTTTTACCTTTAATATTAATATTTTCTTAACATAAAACTAAATGATTTGCTTGGGAGAAACGTTTTTCTGTCTTGATGATTTTCTTGATTTTCTAACCCTAAGAAAATATTTATTTAATACAAATAAACTTTCAAGAAAGTTATTTTCTTATATTATACATTTTTATAATCTTGAAATAAAAATATTTTCATGAATAGAAACTGATTTTTGCAACACAATCTGTTTTTTTGATGCATGAAACCATTTCTCTCCGTGCAATTGAACATCTTTAGGATTTATTAGACAGACGTATTCGAACACGTATTTCCATCTCAGAAAGAGGAACCTTTCTTAAAGGGTAAAACACGGAAAGTCATTGCAAAAAATCAGGATTATATTAAAAGCATGGTAGAGAGTAGAACAGCTTGGCCTAAATGGTTACAGCTATTGCTACAGTCTGGTTCGTCTGATGTGATGGCAAGTGATGCCAAGTAAAGTTTTGAAAACTTTCTTGATTTCTATGAACTAAGAACTTACAAATAAAGACTCTTACACATATTCTTATCAACTATCAACTTGTCTATCGCATATTCCCAGTTAATACATTTGTAATGTATGTAATGTATTGTAATGTATTGTAATGTATTGTAATGTGTAATGTATCACAACGTACGTAATCAATCTATTGTATTTACCATCATCCATCGCCTGAGATTATATTAGTCATACCAAACATTGTCATTCATTCTTGTATCAAACATAATTAAGAATTGTTTATTATCTACGTTAAATATTGTCCGAATTACTTATTTCCCAATTGTTCATTTTTGATGAAGGAGTTATGTCAATATAAACTCGTATATCACAATATAAACAATTATGTTAATATAAACTCATATATCACAATATAAACTAGCGACGCACAGGGTGATTACATATAGACAAAACAAACAACCCTCTGCGTCACGCACTGCCATTATTATTGTAAATGTCATTTAGATATATCGTTCGTTTACTAATGATTAGAATTTATTATAAATATAAGAAGTAGAAGTGTATAAGAGGGCATAGTATACCGAAGATCAGATCGCTTGTAACCAGTCTATCTTTAAGTATCGAGAAAGTTGTCTGTTGTATTCTATATTTTAATTAAACTAGTTAATTACAACTGAGGTGTTGTCTTCTTTCCGACGGTGCACACTACACATTCAATATACGATACTGTTGTTATTAAAGTATCACATATCAAGTGTATAACTCTGTCACTCGATACCGATCTTGCGTAAATCTATAACAAATCTAAGCTGCTTGCGTCTCTTAAATGGAATACCAACTGTTACAGTACGAAGCTACGTATATCTATAATTAATAAAATACGAAGTTAGATAAATCCAGAAAAATGAGAAGAAGCATGTTATAAATAATAATAAATTAAGTAGTATTCTTTCTTCTTCTACAGAAGAACGGTCATCTACATCTGGTTTTCGACATATCTTAAGCTCTCCAGGGAATTTGATACTCCCGATTTGGAAAACCAAAGACGATTAATTATAAGGAGGAAGTATGATCTTGTACAGTCAAAGTTCATCTATAAATTACGTCTCAGTAATCTTTCGGGTTATTTATTGGGTTATTCTTAGAGTTAGTGATCTAGCATGTATACCGGATGTCCCAGATTCAATGTTACAAGCGATATCTTCTTTATTTATAGAGATATAAGATCGAGTAAGGTGTCATCGAAAATGGTTTGCGGAATTCTAAAAGATACACTTTTTAAATTTACCCCTAGTAAACCATTCTCTAAGAAACCTCCCCCAAACCATTTTTTTTTAAATTGCACTCCTCATCTTTTTACTTTACGATAGAAAAAAATATTCATATTAAAGGTAGGAATGAAAAAACCTAAAATTAATAATTAAAATTAGGAAGAAGTGAATGAACTACTGAAAAAGTTTTTTTTTATATGTTACAGTATCATTAAATTATTTCTTTAATAATGTAATTAAATAGGGATTATTTTTATGTAGTTTAATAATTAACGAGTTAATATTTAGGTTTATTTATCCCTTTTTCTATTATTATTATTATTATTTATTATATATTTTAAAAAACTATAGTTAAATTAGTACAAGTGGTAAATAGTAATAAAAAAAAAGAAAATAATTCATTAACTGGTACCTTTTGAAAATGTTTATAAGGCATTGTACCTTTAAGGTTATATCATTGTATGAGTAAGTATGGTAAGTTCGGTATTAGGAGCATTTCTATTTATGCTATATATGAATGACCTACCAGAAGTAACGCAGCATTACCTCACCATGTATGCAGATGACACGTCAATAATTATAAAGGAAAAAGACAATGATATATTGGAAAAGGAAATTGTTGAAGCTCTCGGTAAAACAAATAACTGGTTTAGCCAAAATAACTTAAGGCTTAATGTAAACAAAACAAATGTAGTAAAATTCCCCTTAAAAAAGAATGATAATATATCAATAAGCTTTGAAAATCAACAAATAACATCAATAAATAATGCAAAGTTTTTGGGTTTGATACTTGACAGCGCACTATCTTGGAAAGACCAAATCCATATACTTACCAAGAAATTATCCGGAATGACATATGCACTGCGAACGATATCATCCGAAGTTCACGTTGAAGCAGCGTTGTCAGCTTATCACGCATATGTAGGGTCCCGGCTATCATATGGCATCATCTTCTGGGGAAATTCCGTGGATGCTGACAGGGTCTTCATCCTCCAGAAGTCGTGTCTAAGAAGCATCTTCAATCTGAAAAGGAGGGAATCATGTAGGAGTGCATTTAGAGAGAACCGTATACTTACCTTGCCTGCATTGTATATTTATGAATGTGCGTGTTTCGCGAAAAAACATTACAATGAAATCCTTGCCGAATACGAAACTAACCATATCTACAACACTCGGGAATGCCTAAAAGCAACTCTTCGTGTGCCGCAAACAACATATGCGCGCATACATAAAGGTGTAGTGACGCAAGTTTTAAAAATTTATAATAAACTGCCGTATGAATTTAAGACATACACACTTAAAGATTTAAAAAAAAATCTTAAAGAACTTCTGATTCAAGAATGTTTGTATCATCCAAATGAGTTCTTTTTATGAACTCCATAATTTGATTAGTAATTTGTCAAGCATAGCTTTTGTTTTCTTTATTTGTACTTAGCTGGTACTCATTGTTGTTGACACGTTTCATACTTATTGTATATTATGAAATAAAGGTTTATTATTATTATTATTATTATTATTATGGCATCTGTATTCCGGTTTCTATCATTACTATCTAGGACGGTATGACTCATCTCTTGAAAGTAGATGGCGCCAGGAAATATTTCAGTGCTGTTTTTGAAGAATAGTGGCATAAATTGAGAGATGAAGAGTAATGTGGGCAGAAACAAAAAGCGTTTCTTCTCACATTGTTTATCCCAGGAGTGTTTCCATTGATACCACGAGCTATTTCTTGGCATTATCTTGGTTATTGTTTCTATGCACTTTTTTCACGTATACTTCTACAATAAGTTCACTTTTGTTTGAACATTATTCTGTAGATAACCCCTACCTTAGCCTTTTTAAAATCACAAGCAATGTGAATAATTTATTGAATTATGTACGGATATGTCGTACTGTTTTAAACAAGGTAAGTGCAATTAATAATGTGGATATAAATAATATGCATAATATGCATTTCAAGAAGTAAATAAATGCTTAATTTTTTTTTTATTTTAAGAAAATGAAACTATTGATTTAAGAATAATACCTAAAGGCTTTCTTGAATTAAGAGAACTATTTACTATCCATAAGAAAGTATTGTTTTGTGTTATAACAGCCATTTAGTTATAAAGAGTGTGGCAGAGCAACTTGCTTATTTAGAAATTCAATTAAAAAAAAAGTAATGCAGATATATATTTAATTCTTTAAACAGCATTAAGTACAATATTCAAATTTTATGTTTTCCCAGTTTTAAAGACGATATCAGGCAGATGGCGTTTATTATTCTCAATACACTGCGTTAATCGAACTCGGAAATTTCGTTCAACTCTTTCCAGCATATCGACGTGTAGGTTGACGACAGCTTGACGAATGTTGTTCTTCAGGTGAGCCAGGGTCCTAGGACGATCGTTGTAAACAAGTGATTTTAGACTCATTTTTGGAGTTAATTTCGGATTTTTGGCGGGGCGTCTGCACTTCAGGCCGGCTTCATGCAATCGTCGACGAATTGTCCGTGCCGATATGTCAATGCCTTGTCCTGTCATCGTGTTATGAATTGTTCTTGACGATGCCCTACGGTTTTCTAGGGCTGTTCCAATTATTCTACGGTCTGTCCGAAGTGTGGTTTTACGTGTACGCCGGCAATTTTGTCTTCGAGTCATATTCAGGGGGATGTTTTCTTTCATATTTCTTCGTATTCGAGACACCGTAGCACACGATACCTTTACTTTTTTAGCAATTTCCCGCTGACTGAGATTGGAATGCATCGATAATGTAGAAATTTCTACTTTCTTTTCGGCACTGATGTCTTTCACACGTCCCATTTTATCGAGATGCACGTTTAAAGGTTTTTCCACGATAAAAACTGTTTAAATAGTTAAAATACGACTCAAAATATTCTACAAATATTTTGTTTATTGCAATAAATAATTTGCGCGTCGAGAACTGAATTACTTTTATGATGCACTTATTCATTCGTGGCGATAATAAACTGATGGTTTGTGACACAATGTTCTTTTATCCAGCTGTTTTAAAAAGGGGTGGTATACGTGGAGCAATAAATTCTTGCAAGTATTAGAATTGTGAAATAAAGGATTATAATGCTTTTTTGTTCGTTTGATCTTATTTTACTACTAATAGGAATTTTTGTTATAGGTTTTATTGAATTTTACCCCAAGTTTCTAATTCATTGGCCACCTACTGTATAACCTTAAATGAGCCGGGGGCCCCTTGGGGTCCGGGGCCCCTAGACACGTGCCTAGTTTGCCTTACGGGTAATCCGCCTCTGTTCAACAGATTCTTTAGAATAACGAAGGGCCCCAAATGTTATCAAAAGACCGATATATGCCTCCATATCTGTCGAATCAACGGGTAGAAACTTTTTGTTTTTGTCGCGATGTTCGTCATTCCATTTATCATAAATTGCTTGAGTTTTTCTATTTGTCTCATTTACAATCGTATTCAATATATCTGGAGATATAAAAAGCATGAATGCATCTCTTATTGTTGAAATATCAGAACTAAATTCTGTAAGACCTAAACCGTAGCTTTCAATATCGGCCCTTGGGCGTTTTCGCCTTGTATTTTCTGGAAATTTAAACCACTCCGTTCCGTCTTTTCCCGTGTACCTTGGAATGTCGTGATTATCCTCTGACTCAACATCTACATTACTATGTGTATTTTCGATAAACTTCACCAAGTCATTTTCATATTCATATCGTCATTTTCCAAGTAATACAAGGTGACCACGAGGAACATTTACATTTTAAAAAAATCAAAACACTATCAATTTAACAAAAAAAAATGTATTCAATTTATCTAACATGTTAAATGTATAATTTGTTGGGATACGCCTCTGGGCAATATTAGAAAACCCACAGGAGGATTTACGAACACTGGGACAGAAACGCTTGAGGTTTTACTGGAAGCGCACTTCCCAGGTTCAAAGAATGTTAACCTGGATAGCATATCAAGTGGCCGGGACCTCGAATGGCCTTTTCGAAGGCCAAAAAAGGATGATTTTTCCTACTTTGTTACAGCAAGGTAAAGATGCAATAGCACCAGTGCTTTGCGGAATTTATAGAGCCAGTCTGGCGCTGGGTTACATACCATCCGTCTGGAATAGAGCTAAGGTCGTGTTTATTCCAAAACCTGGGCGATGCTCATACGCCGAGGCAAAGGCATACAGGCCAATAACCCTATCATCTTTCATCTTGAAGGCCATGGAAAAACTGCTTGAAAAGTATGTCAGGGAAACTTCTCTAATAGAAAAGCCATTACATCCCAACCAGCATGCCTACCAAGCAGGTAAATCATGTGAAAGTGCCTTGCATCAGCTCGTGTCGCGGGTGGAGGCATCCCTAAACAATCAAGAAATTACATTAGCTGCGTTTCTTGACATAGAAGGTGCGTTTGATAACACTTCATTTGCATCACTAATACAGGCTGTGAACAGCCATGGAGTAGACAACACTGTCTGTAGATGGGTTGGAGCCATGCTCCATCGCAGACAAGTAGAGGCAGCACTGGCAGGTGAGACGATGCAGGTGTCTGTCGCCAGAGGATGCCCGCAGGGAGGGCTATTATCACCTCTATTGTGGGATATGGTGATAGACGAACTGCTGATCTTGGTAAACAATGCTGGCTACTATACACAGGTTTATGCTGATGACACTGTAATACTCACCAGCGCGAGAAACGCCAGCATAATCTCAGAACTAACGCAAAGAGCATTAGAAATGGTAGAAGTATGGTGCAAAAAGGAGAACCTTAGAGTAAATCCTGGAAAAATTGCACTTGTACCCTTCACCAAGAGAAGGAAATTGGACGGTTTAAGAGAGCCGATTCTTTGCAACGAAGTAGTACAGATCAGTCAGTAGGTTCTTAGGTGTAACCTTGGACTCTAAATTGAACTGGAACTCACATTTACAAAAAATGACCGACAAATGTAAGAGGGTGTTAATAACAACCCGTAGAACAGTTGGGAAAACATGGGGACTCAAACCATATATGACGTACTGGTTGTACATTACGGTGGTAAGACCCATGATAACTTATGGCTGCCTGGTTCGGTGGCCTAAAATCACACAGAAGCATGCGATAACTAGTCTCTCGAAAATTCAGAGACTGGCATGTCTATGTATAACAGGAGCTATTAAAAGCACTCCAGCAGCTGCTGTGGAAACCATGGTAAACCTACCTCCTCTTGAGATTTATATCAAGAGAGAAGCCAGAATGGGTGCATACAGGCAACTGGAGATCCCACACCTGAATAGAAGCAGTAGTAGCGAACCCTATCTATGATATGGGTAGTGATACAACAATCTCTAGGATCTCCTATGACAAACCTTTCAAAGTTTTCTTGAATTGGGAAGAATGGAGAGATGGAGGGGGGAGAAAACCGAAAACCCTAGCCTGGTACACAGATGGGTCCAAAACGGGCACTACATCTGGTGTTGGTGTATATGAGGAAAACCAGGGATACAAAGTATGTGTATCACTTGGGCGATACACCACGGTATTTCAAACAGAAATATATGCTACACAAACCTGCGCGTGGGAGAGTCTGCGTCGGCGATCGCAGGGTGAGACGATTTGCATTCTCTCTGACAGTCAGGCAGCCTTAAAGGCACTAGCATCCTATCGTATAACCTCCAAACTAGTATGGGAGTGCCTGCAAACCCTAATGGCTCTGTCTAAACACAACAAGGTCATACTGGTGTGGGTGCCAGGGCACAGGGGCATAGCGGGCAATGAAATTGCAGACCAGCTAGCGAGGGAAGGTTCAAAAATGAATTATACAGGCCCTGAACCGGGTCTAGGTATTACCAAGAGTGCAGTGCGCGGTGCAATTAATGAGTGGATCATAACACATCAATTAAATTGGAAACATGCAGCTGGACAGAAGCACAGCAAACGGATGATGGGAAGATCGTCGCAACATCTGACTGCTGATCTGCTTGAATTAAGCAAGATACAGCTTAGGGCAGCAACATGTCTATTAACAGGACATGGCTGTTTGAGAGGCCACTTGCATAAGATGGGGATCTACAAAGATGAGCCCTTATGTAGACTTTGCAATGAAGAGGAGGAAACAGCCCTTCATATTATTTTCGAATGTACAGCGTTAGCTCAACGCAAATTCGCTATGCGAAGCACAATTGAACTACCAATGGAGAAAGATTTACTACATAAGCTCTTAAATCTGGTTGCGGGAACTAACCAGTTCAAGTAAAACAAAACCGAAGCAGGAATAATACAATAAGCTACTAAGCTTCAGTGTTAGGGATGTAAAGACCAGCTCTGCTTTGGTAGGAAAATCAATCAATCAATCAATGGGATACGCCATTTACTTTATGTAGCGAAAATGAGGTCAGGAAGGTGACGTCCGGCTTCCTTGATGCAATTTCCAATTCTGTCCTTGAAGCTCCTCCACACTCGTTCCAGTGTCTCCTCTGTGATCAATTCCACCTCTCCGCTTTCAAGTCAATCAAATTACGGGGTTTATGTTGATAAACTTTTTCCTTCAAATATCCCCACAAAAAAAAATCACACATGTTAAGGCCAGGAGATCGAGGAGGCCAAGGCATGTCTCCAAACCTGGAAATAAGTTACGCAGCAGGTTCATCAATATCCTCGACCGACCACTGTTCCATTGTGACTGAGACACCCAAATGGCCACCTCTCGGGAGTTCAATGCTCTCTCCCTCACAGTGACACGGCAACCTAGACTGGATAACCGTCCCATCCAAAATGTAAATGCTCCTTGTGGTCACCTGTGCAACAGCTCCGTTTTGGTCAATGGTCGGCGTGCACTCATTTTTCACAATGATGTATACTGTCTGCGATACAACACGCAACTGAGCTTGAAAACAGTTATTTTCGATAACTGCGGTTCCCCGACTACAGTAAGAGAACGGTGAAACCCAGATGTGGATAAATACCGGTGATACCCCGACGTCCTTACCAGGAAAGGAAATTGACACAAGGAATGGACTATGGTCCAACTGGACCCCAAACTAGAAAATGATGATGTTTATAAAAACAAATAGCAAAAATTGACAATGTATGCGCAGAATATGGAAAAAAAATAAATAAACTGAAGATAAAAGGCAGATAAACGCTAAGAATTAAAAAACATAGAAAGATATAGAAAAAAATCATGGTGTGGGGTCCGAATAGACCCCAGTCAATCATACAAAGTTTAAGCAGTATTAATGCAAGGGTTTTTTTTTTGTATAGAGTATCTGCAACAATTTTTACACCAAATAATTTGCATTGAAAATTACGCACCATCTACCGTCCTAAATAAAAAATACACTCCATTCATGTAACATCAAATGTTAAACGATATTTAGCATTAAATTACATCTATGTAACAATTGTTATCGCAAATCTCATTTATACGTTCAGCTTTTTCCCCTTTTTCCCCCGAAACAAACGATAATCGAAAAAGAAACATCAAAACAATAAAAAAAATCGATCAATGTCGTCCAATCTTCACCCAATTCTAGTTCGAGCGCTTGTATATTACGTAGATATACATAGACACGTAAAATACGTACATTTATACATATACAATTTTACCATTACTGTTATTAAACAGAGAGTCAACGCCTACTTGCGTCAAACGTCACGTTGGTGAAAAAAAAACGCCACCGACAGCATTTTGTTTTATATTATTATCAGTCGTCGCCGGATACAATCAGTTACATGTTGCACGTCGAGGTAGGCTGTGGTCGTCGTATTCGTTAGATTTCGCCGATCGTATTGAATGGACAAATTATTGAATTGTTAGGAAGTGTTTGGTGTGTCGAATAGGTTAGGCGCTAAACGGATTTACAACGGCCCAGTAGAAGCGGCGTTATACGCGAGAACCTAACCTCTCCTTTCGGATCGGTGTCCGAGACTGATTTGTGTGTAAATATCGCGTATCTCAGTGGAAGAATAAGCGAATTTTCATCGAAGTAGGCGTAATATCATTGACGGTTGCAAAAATTCGTGAAATTAAAGGTCTAAAACGTTCGAATTTGCCGAAAAAAAAATTATAGATTCTATAAAAACACACCTACCGATACGAAACATCACCATTACGCCAGGTTATTTTTGTATTTCCTAGCGTATCGTTTGTATATTTAAGAAATTAACATGTTTCAATGGCGTGCGATCGTTGCTTTATACTGTTAGTGAGGTCTTTTTCATCGTTTAAAGGACCGAATCGAATATAAATTTCTCACCGAATCAATCTCTTGTTGTCAACATTATTTCTCTTGTTTTTCTTCGTTAAAAGAAAAGGGAAATACGTTTAAAATTAAAAAGTAACTGTTTCACTACTTGTATTTTTTGCCGTGTTGAAAAAAAAGGCCATCATCACGTCGTGTACAGACGTCTTCACCATGGGGTGCACAGTTTCTGCAGAGGAACGTGCTGCCATTGCCAGGACGAAGAAGATCAATCAGGAGATTAAAGAGGAAGAAAGAAAGAAGGAAAAGGATGTTAAATTGTTGCTGTTAGGTAGGGAAAATTTAAATAAATAAATGCACTAACAATTAACATGTAAATTATATACAGTGTGATTTGCTAAAAACGATCGATCTGAAATATTTTAGAAACTAAAAGGAAAATAAACATTTTCAAGAACACATTTACTTTTATTGTAAGACGGACATGCTTTGACATATTAATCACAATCACACTTAAGGCGTTTACACCTGCACCCCTACGAATACCCCCTAAAGATTTTAAATAGACTCTCCCGCCGTGTGGTGATTTGCAAGTCTTCAGATAATAATAATAGTAATATCTATTTCCAAGGTCCAGAGGTAGGCGCCATAAATTCTCGGCCTGATATAGAAAAAATAAACTTGCTAAAATATAGCCATTTTTATTTTTCAAAATAACCTCCCCTAACTTAAATACATTTATTACAACGATCAATTAATAATTCTATACCCTCGTAAAAATAATCTTAAGTTTTTCCCACAAAATGTTGTATTACAGCTGCTTGCAATTCTTTTTAAATGCGAAAATAAACAATAATCATCTGGAGCCATGCCCGGACTATTCGGTAGATGATCCAATTCTTGAAAACCGCATTCCCGGATGACAGCTTGCGAAATGTCGGCAAATGTTGGACGTCACTGCTAATTCTTTCACTTTCAAGCGGCGATCTGCTAATACCACTTCACCGGTGTGAAGTTAGCAATAGATTTTTTTTCGCTAAAATCGATTTCAAATGTAACACAATCACGTTATGTAAACAAAATCAGTTTACAGGGCATTCCAACAGAGTCTAGAACTGATAATATTCTTATAAAAACCGCATTCCCGGATGACAGCTTGTGAAATGGCGGCAAATGTTGGACGTCACTGCTAATTCTTTCACTTTCAAACGGCGATCTGCTAATACCACCTCACCGGTGTGAAATTAGCAATAGATTTTTTTTCGGTAAAATCGATTTCAAATGTAACACAATCACGTTATGTAAACAACATCAGTTCACAGGGCATTCCAACAGAGTCTAGAACTGATAATATTCTTATGAAAACCGCATTTCCGGATGACAGCTTGTGAAATGGCGGCAAATGTTGGACGTCACTGCTAATTCTTTCACTTTCAAACGGCGATCTGCTAATACCACCTCACCGGTGTGAAATTAGCAATAGATTTTTTTTCGCTAAAATCGATTTCAAATGTAACGCAATCACGTTATGTAAACAACATCAGTTCACAGGGCATTCCAACAGAGTCTAGAACTGATAATATTCTTATAAAAACCGCATTTCCGGATGACAGCTTGTGAAATGGCGGCAAATGTTGGACGTCACTGCTAATTCTTTCACTTTCAAACGGCGATCTGCTAATACCACTTCACCGGTGTGAAGTTAGCAATAGATTTTTTTTCGCTAAAATCGATTTCAAATGTAACACAATCACGTTATGTAAACAAAATCAGTTCACAGGGCATTCCAACAGAGTCTAGAACTGATAATATTCTTATAAAAACCGCATTCCCGGATGACAGCTTGCGAAATGGCGGCAAATGTTGGACGTCACTGCTAATTCTTTCACTTTCAAGCGGCGATCTGCTAATACCACTTCACCGGTGTGAAATTAGCAATAGATTTTTTTCGGTAAAATCGATTTCAAATGTAACACAATCACGTTATGTAAACAACATCAGTTACAGGGCATTCCAACAGAGTCTAGAACTGATAATATTCTTATGAAAACCGCATTTCCGGATGACAGCTTGTGAAATGGCGGCAAATGTTGGACGTCACTGCTAATTCTTTCACTTTCAAACGGCGATCTGCTAATACCACCTCACCGGTGTGAAATTAGCAATAGATTTTTTTCGTAAAATCGATTTCAAATGTAACGCAATCACGTTATGTAAACAACATCAGTTCACAGGGCATTCCAACAGAGTCTAGAACTGATAATATTCTTATAAAAACCGCATTTCCGGATGACAGCTTGTGAAATGGCGGCAAATGTTGGACGTCACTGCTAATTCTTTCACTTTCAAACGGCGATCTGCTAATACCACCTCACCGGTGTGAAATTAGCAATAGATTTTTTTTCGGTAAAATCGATTTCAAATGTAACGCAATCACGTTATGTAAACAAAATCAGTTCACAGGCATTCCAACAGAGTCTAGAACTGATAATATTCTTATAAAAACGGATTTCCGGATGACAGCTTGTGAAATGGCGGCAAATGTTGGACGTCACTGCTAATTCTTTCACTTTCAAACGGCGATCTGCTAATACCACCTCACCGGTGTGAAATTAGCAATAGATTTTTTTTCGGTAAAATCGATTTCAAATGTAACACAATCACGTTATGTAAACAACATCAGTTCACAGGGCATTCCAACAGAGTCTAGAACTGATAATATTCTTATAAAAACCGCATTTCCGGATGACAGCTTGTGAAATGGCGGCAAATGTTGGACGTCACTGCTAATTCTTTCACTTTCAAACGGCGATCTGCTAATACCACCTCACCGGTGTGAAATTAGCAATAGATTTTTTTTCGGTAAAATCGATTTCAAATGTAACGCAATCACGTTATGTAAACAACATAAGTTCACAGGGCATTCCAACAGAGTCTAGAACTGATAATATTCTTATAAAAACCGCATTTCCGGATGACAGCTTGTGAAATGGCGGCAAATGTTGGACGTCACTGCTAATTCTTTCACTTTCAAACGGCGATTGCTAATACCACCTCACGGTGTGAAATTAGCAATAGATTTTTTTTCGGTAAAATCGATTTCAAATGTAACGCAATCACGTTATGTAAACAACATCAGTTCACAGGGCATTCCAACAGAGTCTAGAACTGATAATATTCTTATAAAAACCGCATTCCGGATGACAGCTTGTGAAATGGCGGCAAATGTTGGACGTCACTGCTAATTCTTTCACTTTCAAACGGCGATCTGCTAATACCACCTCACCGGTGTGAAATTAGCAATAGATTTTTTTTCGCTAAAATCGATTTCAAATGTAACGCAATCACGTTATGTAAACAAAATCAGTTTACAGGGCATTCCAACAGAGCCTAGAACTGATAATATTCTTATAAAAACCGGATTTCCGGATGACAGCTTGTGAAATGGCGGCAAATGTTGGACGTCACTGCTAATTCTTTCACTTTCAAACGGCGATCTGCTAATACCACCTCACCGGTGTGAATTAGCAATAGATTTATTTTTCCGGATAAAAATCGATTTTCAAATTGAACACACAATCACGTTATGTAAACAAAATCAGTTTTTCTACAGGGCATTTCCAAACAGAGTCTAGAACTGATAATATTCTTATAAAAACCGGATTTCCGGATGACAGCTTGTGAAATGGCGGCAAATGTTGGACGTCACTGCTAATTCTTTCACTTTCAAACGGCGATCTGCTAATACCACCTCACCGGTGTGAAATTAGCAATAGATTTTTTTTCGGTAAAATCGATTTCAAATGTAACGCAATCACGTTATGTAAACAAAATCAGTTCACAGGGCATTCCAACAGAGTCTAGAACTGATAATATTCTTATAAAAACCGCATTTCCGGATGACAGCTTGTGAAATGGCGGCAAATGTTGGACGTCACTGCTAATTCTTTCACTTTCAAACGGCGATCTGCTAATACCACCTCACCGGTGTGAAATTAGCAATAGATTTTTTTTCGGTAAAATCGATTTCAAATGTAACGCAATCACGTTATGTAAACAAAATCAGTTCACAGGGCATTCCAACAGAGTCTAGAACTGATAATATTCTTATAAAAACCGCATTTCCGGATGACAGCTTGTGAAATGGCGGCAAATGTTGGACGTCACTGCTAATTCTTTCACTTTCAAACGGCGATCTGCTAATACCACCTCACCGGTGTGAAATTAGCAATAGATTTTTTTTCGGTAAAATCGATTTCAAATGTAACACAATCACGTTATGTAAACAACATCAGTTCACAGGGCATTCCAACAGAGTCTAGAACTGATAATATTCTTATAAAAACCGCATTTCCGGATGACAGCTTGTGAAATGGCGGCAAATGTTGGACGTCACTGCTAATTCTTTCACTTTCAAACGGCGATCTGCTAATACCACCTCACCGGTGTGAAATTAGCAATAGATTTTTTTTCGGTAAAATCGATTTCAAATGTAACACAATCACGTTATGTAAACAAAATCAGTTCACAGGGCATTCCAACAGAGTCTAGAACTGATAATATTCTTATAAAACGCATTTCCGGATGACAGCTTGTGAAATGGCGCAAATGTTGGACGTCACTGCTAATTCTTTCACTTTCAAACGGCGATCTGCTAATACCACCTCACCGGTGTGAATTAGCAATAGATTTTTTTTCGGTAAAATCGATTTCAAATGTAACACAATCACGTTTGTAAACAAATCAGTTCACAGGGCATTCAACAGAGTCTAGAACTGATAATATTCTTATAAACGTCTACAATCTTCGTCTATAAAGCGCGCTGCCGAAAACTTTATTTATTTTGACAACGTTCGCCATCTTTTAATCCAAATTTCTTTCAACGGTCGTATTGAGGAATGTTGGTAGATCGTTTTAACAAAATATAAAAATGACAATATTTTTATAACAATTTCTAGGAACAACCAAAGTTGACAATCTCGACTAAATGAGCGCGCTGTTGTAAACATTATTTATTTTGACAACGTTCGCCACCTTTTAATCCAAATTTCTTTCCACGAAGGTATTGGGGAATGTTCGGGTATCGTTTTAACGAAATATAACAATGACAATATTTTTATAACAATTTCTATAAACAATCAAAGTTGACCGCTCCGACTAAATGAGCGCGCTGCCGTAGACTTTATTTATTTTGACAACGTTCGCCGCCTTTTAATCCAAATTTCTTTCCCCGCTCGTATTAAGGAATGTTGGGAGATCGTTTTAACAAAATATAAAAATGACAATATTTTTATAACAATTTCTATAAACAATCAAAGTTGACCGCCCGACAATGAGCGCTGCGCCTCGTAGACTTTATTTATTTTGACAACGTTAGCTCCCTTTAACTCAAATTTTTTCGCTCGTGTATTTAAGAATGTGCGAGATCGGAAGATCTAGCAAAATGTAAGAATGACCGTATCCACGTCAATGATCTGTTTGGCATTTTCTAGTACAGATTTCGCATATTTTTCCATCACCGTACAATTCACACAAACAGAATGGCAATGTCTTTTGCATTGTTCGCATTTTAATTCTATCCCTTTTTCCTCACATCAAAGGCAGTTATACTTAAAGTTTTCTGAATGTTGGATAAATTTGTATTTTGAATAAATTCTGTAAATACTTGAATCGAAATTGAAATCAAATTTTTGCTTTTTAATTACCATTTCAGCATAGTAGAGTATGAAAACCCCGTAATTATGTATATGAATCTTTTTGGGTTGGGTAAATTTGATTCTGCAATGTAATATTCTTGGCAAATCTACGTCCTCCTAAGAGCTGTTTAATTTTGTTATAAACAGAGGCGTTGGTTACATCGGCAATTACCAACATCCAATGCATATTTTCTATTATCGGAAATATAAGATCTTTCTTTCCATCTAGCCCTGATTTGTTAAATTGAACAGGATTCAGAGTCTCTTGAGCCATTACTGGTTCAATGTCAGTTCCATTGCAAAACATTTTTGGGCAATAATCAATTGAGAAGTTCTCCAGCCACATGTCACGGGGTTCTTTATGTATATTAAGCAAATTGTAACTCCAGAAATTTTTCCTTCCGGAATCTTGAAACAGCGTAGTTTGTATATATACAAATGGCGATGGACAAGATGCATCAGAACACGCCGTCTTTGTTAACGCACGTTTTAGATAGAAAGAAGCATTGTTAAAGCTTATCGCTCGGTCTGCCTAGATAAAGATGTTTTAAAATTTAAAAAAACAGAGATTGAATGGCATGTATTCATCTATAACCAATAAACCTTATTTTCAGGGAACGGCAAAATTGTAAGGGGTATGACTCAGAGCCGCACATCCTAAACATAATACACAAACGCAATAAGTGTACGTTGCATATTTCGCACTCTAAGTTTTTATAAACGTATTTAAACGAAATTCATTTGTTCCAAGTAAGAAATAAGAGAAGGGAATTAGCCGTTACCACAAGAGACTATATTTTCTGCAGTAAAACGGCTTCTTTTTGAAGTTAGTACCGAAAACATTCTTTCAACTTCACAACTTGTAAGCGGAGCAAAATTAAAATGTGATATAAGTTATACTTTACACATAAACAGTGATACCTCGGTTTACGGTAGTAGAATTTTTGTTTCTAAAATCGGTACTCTCCAATACGAAACGCGACTTAGAACTTTTACAGATTCGGCAGAATTTCCGCGCGACTCGTGTACGTGTTAGAAAGAGATGTTTGTATGCTTAACTTCCCACTATACCACCGCTTCGCATCTGACTTGAATTCATAGTTAATATTATTCTTACTTTCTCCGAAAATCCCCTTATCTTAGTGCAAAATCTTTTTTAAAGAACAAAGCTGAAAGTTCTACCGTCAAACGACTTCTTATCTATCGCGTCGCCAATTTTGTAATATATATGAAAAAGCCACCTCACCCTCACTGTCTTTCATACGCCATAAAATCATTATTAGAAGTAGTGTATGTAAGTGAAGTTACCTCCTTTTAATTTCAATCTTTTAACTTCCATCTGTTAGAGTTTTTATTGTTTTTTTCTACATAACTTTCTCAACCGGACTGTGGAAAGAAATTTGGATTAAATGGTGCCGAACGTTGTCAAAATAAATAAAGTCTACGACAGCGCGCTCATTTCGTCGGGACGGTCAACTTTGATTATTTACAAAAATTGTTATAAAAATATTGCCATTTTTATATTTTGTTAAAACGATCTCCGAGCATTCTTCAACACGACCGTGGAAAGAAATTGGGATTAAAAGGTGCCGAACGTTGTCAAAATACATAAAGTTTTCGGCGGCGCGCTTTGTTAGGAGCGATTGGGAAGGGTTAGGAGTTAGGACCGTTTATAAGAATATTATTAGCTCTAGACTCTGCTGGAATTCCCTCTGAACTGTTTTTGTTTACATAACGTGGTTTTGTTACATTTGAATTCGATTTTACCTTCACACCGGTATCGTTTTTCTTGCATTTCTTTTTTAAGTTTTGAAGGGCTTCCGGTTTAAAGAGGATACCAGTCGTCAACTGAGCCCTTCTTCGCATCCCATTCGTTTTATTTTGGAAAAACGAAGTTTCAAAGCAAAAACCAAACATGTAACCCAGCACCGTTTTCGTGAAAGATGTATTATCACTTTTCCCACAATCATTTTTAAGTGAGGTATCTGCACAACAAGTTATTATAATTGTTACAATACGTTCACTACTGTGTGTATGACATTTACATATAACAGTATCCAAAATGATTCGGTGATATAATTTAAAATATATTAAAACAGAACATTTATTACACACATTTGAAAACATCTATTCGTGTTCCAAAAAAAAAATTTTGTTAAATATAACGTAAGAATATAAAACTATTTGTACAATAACATCTTCACGTTTTTTGTTAAATACAACGGACAGTTAGGGAATTGAGTTGGAATAGCATCTTTTTTAAGCCTAGGATATTTTAAACTTACAGTTATAGTTTCACCGGTCCTTGAATCTGTAGCTGTTGGAAAATAAATAATATCTTGTTTTACAAAGTGTAACTCACAAACAAAACATACAAAATAGCCGACGCCACAGTTTTTAGATAATCCCGTTTTTATCGCTTCAGAAAAGGTTTTATCGTTTATACAACACTAGAAAAACATTACAGATACCACCAACAAAGTACGGAAATATCACTTCACAGTATTTTTTTCAAATAAAACCAATATAACTTGGATAAACGAATTCAAAACGCAAGAAACGATCTGAACGTGTGAATGATCGACGATCTGCTTCAAAATACGTCACAGCCTGCTGACGTTAAAGCGCATAGGCCTTTTGTATATCGTAGGTAACGGGCGTACCCATTTTTGACTACCTGTACATGCTACCTCAAATTTGAATGTGTTAATATTATTTTCTCAAAAAGCAGAACTTTTTATTAAGAGTAATTTTTTTCACTAAAATTAATAATAAAAAAATTCTATATGCAGCCAACTTAAGTAAACACACTGTATAACTAGCGTATGATTCATTAGTCGTCAGTTCTCAGGCTAATCATGAGATTTGTGCTAGGTTAGAGTCGTTGTAAATTTATTCGATACCTTGGAATTAGATCCTGAACATACCTGGTCTAAGAGTTGGTTTTATCTTCAAATAACGGCACCTCGCTCTGCCTTTAGCCTTTATAAACTGTAAGTTGCATAAGCTATATTTTAGGGCTGCATAATCAGTGGAAAGTAATAAATAGTATACTAATCATACGAATTCTCAGAAACTAGTAATTACCAAATCTTATCTTTAAAATGTGACGATAAAATACTTCAAGAAACGTATCTTTGGTTTCCGCAAATCGACTCTGCATTATAGAATATCGTATTTGTACTAAATCCACAAGTTTTGTTTAAGTGTCAAATTATCCTTTCTCAAAATAAGATGAAACAACGATTTTCAGGAAAATTATGGATTAAACAATTAACTCGAGATTATTACACATATATATTTCGTCGTATCTAACAAAATCTTCCACTAATCAACTGAAAATTATATTTATCTTGAAGTTATTCTAAAAATAATCGGTTTAGCAACGTTGGAAAGTAAGGTGTTGCTTCTTCTTTTGCAAAAAGGAAGCGTTTCATCAAAACCATGTAAACCCGTTTGTATATTTATTTAAACCGAGTTTATTTAAGATAGTGATTTTTCGGAGATAATCACGGAAAACCTGGATATGTTTGCATAGTTGGTTTCATCGTTTTAATTCATGTGTATGCTGATGTGTCACTATCGTATGATCAGCCAACATAATCGGCGTTTTTCGGAAATGCGTTAGCAAAGTCGTGTCTTACACGTGTACGTGAACGAATATGCCAACGTGAGTAAGGTGCACAAATGAATTTGCGTTTACGTAATTTTGTTAAGCAAATGACATTCCACAATGAGATTCACCACAGCACACGTTTAGATGCGCTGAGTTCGTGTAAAATTGGGTGATAATAGTACGCTCGCTCGTACGATATAAGGTGCTCTTTTTAAAATAACAATGTTGGCAGCTACTTCTGATATAACCGGATCTCTTAGATAATTGAAAATATTTTAGTTCAATGGTACATGTAGGCTACACTCTTTTATATGTCGATCAATGCAGTTCCTCGTGAGACACTCTGTACAGTGTCCTTACGTTTTTAATTCGTTTCGATTTGTCCTGCAGAAGTGTTGCTGCTATGGTAAAAATTAACGACCCATGTGGAAAACTGACGATCATTTTAGGAATCAATACACTAAAGAGATGTCTTTGTACAGGTCTTCTCAACATTATCGTCTATAAACAATTACCAAAGAAGCTTGAACATCAAAATCTAATCCGTTTCAAAGTGTATAACAGACGTAGAAGGTCTAAATACGAATAATACATATATATAATTCGATTCAGGAGTCGCATCGCCGGATACGAACGAAAATAGCTTCGACACACGATACCAGATAAGGTGTAATCAACGCGGCTACTGTTTCTAAGATGACGACATTCGAGAAAAAACTCCAGCTATGCCATGCGACGTGTACAAACAAACACATGTAAGAAATGTCATTGTGCAAACAAACGCATGTAAATATCGTTGATCGATGCTATTAGCATTATCTGTAGGCTGGGCACCCAAAGCTTCGCGCCAGGTTAGAAGTGAGGTAGCCGCGCCCACGACGCGATGTATATGTATGCAGATGGATCGGCACAGGCTCAGCGAATGAAATTATTGATTTATTGCAACAGTTTCTCATCAACCCTTCGCAGCGTTAGTCGTACATAATTATAGAGACAAATATATCTATCTAAGTATGTCTAACGTACGCAAGGCAAATAAACGGCCGTTGGCTAAAGAGTCACTAAATTTATGAGTGAATTTTCGGATTTGAACTATAATGCAACTAAAGTATTGTGTGGAGTTCGCAAAATACCTTTAATGTGCTGGAACAAAGGCGACTGTAAAAGACATATAAATAGTGTACAGCACAAAAATGAGAAAAATGGCGTGCCACCTCAGACCCATTTTAAGCTGGATTTACTTCTGTTGTTTATTGTTTGTGGTCTACCGCTTCGCTTACTCGATAAAGAACCGAAGTAATTGTTGTGAATAGTTTGTAAATCTCTTTTAACCTGATTATCTTGAAATATTTCCTGGCTTTTCTTGATTGCTGCAGCTTCTGTCGGATTGAATTTTAAAACTACCATCTTTACTTGATCAAAATATTTGTTGTAGTAAAACGCAGCCTGCAACCATGTTCCCCAACGTGTAACAATCGGCTGTGGTGGTTCAGGTAAATCAGGACACAGTTTGTGAAATAGTCGGGTACGTTTCGGGGACTCTAGAAACACTGCCTTTGTACTAGCAATCAATGCATTTACTAGTGGAAAACATGTAGGAATCGTTTGTGCCGCAAGATTTAGAGTATGGATTTTACACGTTACATGTAAGAAGTTACCGCTGTGTTCTTTAAGAGATCGGCCCAAAGAACGCATGTTTGCGGCACCATCACTCATAAACATTAAAAGTTGCATAGTTGAAACTTCAAATTTGTTCAATGAGTTCAACACCACCTTTAAAATCTCATCGGCAGTACAATTTATAACTCTTTTGGAAGCAAGTAAGAAGCAGGATGACGATCGATGTGGTTCCATTGTACGCACCATTACATTAACCGCAGAATGTTTTTGACGATCTGTTGTTTCGTCCACACACAACCACAGTTTTTATCATTCAATTCCGTTTTCATTCTTTTTTCTATATGGCACTATATTTCGTATCGATGTCCGACTAGGTAATTTACAGTCCGCATATTTATTCCGGAAAGAGACAAATGCTTCTTTGTCTAGTAAACGAAATGATAGATTACATAAAATAAGAGTAACACACAAATCAAATGTAAATTATTCTTGGTCTCGTATGCCACTTTTTGCAGAAGAATGCTGTTTGCTTTCGATGTGACGTTGACAATGGCTTCTGAACCAACACATTAAAGGGATTTTACAAACTAGACATTGAATTTTAGCGCCATCAAAAATTAAGTCCTACATGTCCACTATAAAGTTTTTAACTGTGTTTGCCATTGGTCGTTTTCGCGACGTACCTAACTGCTACATTTTTAAAGCAAACACAAGCATACAATTACGAAATAAGTTACGACAGCCTACATATACACAGAACTACTCGCATACAGCTTCGATTTAGTTACTGACGCTATGAACGCGTGAAATAAATAATCGCCGACTCCGCACCACATATCTACTACACTGACTGGCACCGCTGTTTGCCCAGACTACTCATCATTGTAGATAAAGATCAACATGGAGCATTAATGAAAAAAAAACCTGCCAAAACGAAAAGAAAGAGATATGACAAGTCCAAGCGACTCCGAGGATGAAACACAAGTTCTACTAGTGTACACCAATAAGGAAAATAGTTGAAGCGATGAAGATGTGTCATGTCCTATTTGTGGAAAGTGTTTTTCCCAAGACAAGCGAGGAGAGAAATAGTTGAAGTGTTCGAAATGCTTCCAATGGTACCACGAGATATGTTCATCTTCAACAAAAGTTAAAAAGTTTATTTGCCATTTTCGTCTGAATGTGTAAAAAGATGTTTTAATCAAATTTCCCTTAAAAATAAGTAGTAACTGGAAAGGGGGTATGGAATTAGGACAAAAATTTTGGTTAAGAAAGATTCTTTTACTAGAATCACACCAACAGTACTAGTAGATATGGAGTCAAGTAGCTGTAATCAGTTGTATTATTTTCAATTTTGAACGAATTTTGAGAATTGAGGATTTGGCTTAGGGGGGCGGTATTTAGGCACCTTGCCTTAAATTTATTTCAATACAAATAAAGATAACACTTTTAGTAATAATGTGTGGAAGAAGCTAAGTATATTAGACAAGAAAAGTGTAAATTTTTCACAAAATCACCTATACAAAATAACAGAGATATTAAAAACCATTGCCTTATTATCGCAGATCTTTAGAAGGTGTTTTTTGGCTCTTTATAATTGGTAGTAGTACATGCAGAGAAACGTTTATTTGTATCAAGGCTGTCCGGCACAATTCAAGACAATTACTGTTTCAATTATCCACAATACAATAACTGTTTTAAATCAAAAGAAATATTTTCTTAGCGACTTTTTCTCCGCTTAAGAGAAGTATACTTGCAATGAAATAATTGTATTTCTTTGTTTAAGACATTTTTTAACTTGATTCAAGCAAATCTTGCAGAAAATTTGAAGAAAGCGATTGTTAGTATAAGTAAATAGCTGTTATAACACAAAACAATATTTTCTTAAGGATAGTAAATAATTTTCTTAATTCCAGAAAGCATTTAGGTATTGTTCATAAATCAATAGTTTCATTTTCTTAAAATAAAGCATTTATTTATTTAGAATTCTTGAAATGCATATTATTTATATCCACATTATTAATTGCACTTACCTTGTTTAAAACAATACGACATATGCGTACATAATGCAGTAAATTATTCACGTTGCTTGTAGTTTTAAAAAGGCTAAAGTAGAGATTATTTACAAAGATAATGTTCAAACAAAAGTAAAATTAATGTAGGAGTGTACATGAGAAAAAGTGCCTAGAAACAATAACCATGATAATAATGTTAATAAATAGCTCATGGTATTGATAGAATCACTATCGGTAAAAAACAATGTGAGAAGAGAAAAGCACTAACGCTTTTTGCTCCTGCCCACAGTGCTCTTACATCTCTCAGTTTATGCCACTAATCTTCAAAAGTATCAACTGAAATATTTCCTGGTGCTAATAGATATAGTCATGCCGTTTTAGATAGTAGCGACGGAAGCGATTCATGGTGAAATGCATTACTACATTCTACCCCACGTAAAATAAAAGTTAACCATACAACTATGTATTGAATATAACATTACTAACTTACATTGACATTCTAATCTAAATTGGTGTCATTTATATTACTGAGATCAATTTGTTCGAAGTAAATGTGATAGGTTAGATGACTAACAAATAAATTCAATGAAATCCGTGGGAGTTCTAATAAATTTATTTTTGTAACAACCACTTACATAAATTCAGCCTACAGAAAAAGGACTTCATTTGCGGACAAGAGCGAATGGTAATTAGGGGAAATGAAATGTCAAAGACAGACTGTTAAAAATAACATGTATATAGTTGTTGTATGTCAATTGGAATATACGAACTGGATTTGTGGATTTTCTTTTAATAGATTTGCCGTGTAACTAGTCTTCATAGTAATGCGAATTAGACTTTTAATTCTGTATGGCATTCGCGTGTACCTCTTTGGTATCTCAATTCGTAATAAAGTAAGATAATTAGGAATTGTCACAAAGATCTATTTCTACTGTACAGGATACGCTGCCGTTCATGGAATTTTAGATAGTCATTAAAATGTTAAAAACTTAAGAATATACAGGGTGTTTATTAAACATATGGCAAAAATTCAAGGGGTTATTCCATGAACTATTCTAAGAATATTTTGTCCTTTGATGATTTTTAAAAAGCCCCTTTGTTTCGAAGATACAGGGCGAGAAAAATTTTCCACAAGGCCAACATTTTATTACCAAAAATTACATTTAAAGTTTCTTAATCTACAAAAACTGTTGAAAATGACTACCTCCAGCTAGGATGCAAGAATCCAATCTTCTCCTCATTGACCGCCGAACTCTTTCAAAAACACCAGGGTCGTTTCTTATTGAGTCACATCCGGCAATTATCTGATTTCTTAAATTTTCCACATTTTCCACTGGAGTAGAATAAACTAATGACTTTAGATGGCCCCATAGGAAATAATCCAGGGGGTTTAAGTCCGGGGATCGAGCAGGCCATAAGTGAGGTCCACCTCGACCAATCCAACGATCTCCGTATGTTGCTGTTAAAAACTCACGAGCAACCACACTAAAATGCGCTGGTGCACCATCGTGCATAAACCACATTGCATTTCTTGTTGCCAATGGTACATCCTCCAGAAACAGATGTAGCGTTTGTTCCAAAGAGCTTCGATACACCTCGCTGGTAAGTCTTCCTGGTAGAAATACCGGTCCAATTAGCCAGTCACCTACAATTCCTAACCAAACGTTCAACGAGAACTGATGTTGAAAACGATCTTCAAGTGCCTCATGTGGATTTTCTTCAGCCCACATATGGTTATTGTGAAAATTCCTTATCCCATTTCTTGATAAATTCGCTTCATCGGTAAAAAGAATCAGTCTCAGTAGTTGAGGGATTTGAACCAATGCGTGCAAAAGCCACTGACAGTGCAATCCGTAGAGGAAAATCAGCAGGAAGAAGTGCCTGAACGCGTTATATGTGGTATGAGTACAACAAATACTCCCTAAGAATTGTCCAAACAGTCCCATTACTTACATTCAAAGTATTTGCAATTTTTCGAGTAGAAGTTCCTGGATCTTCCTCTATCATGTCCAACACATTCTCTTCTAATTATACCGTTCTTACTGTCATTGGCCTTCCTGGTCCTCCACTTCGATTCAATGTGCCTGTTTCATGAAGACGTTGATGAATACTTTGGAAGGTTTTTCTATCAGGAACATTACGGTCAGGAAATCGTTCAATATACAACCGTCTAACTTCTAATGAATTGTCATCAGCAAGTCCATAAATGAAATGCATGTCAGTCATCTCGGCGTTCGTATAGCGATTCACGATAGAGGAGTTCATTAACAAAAGTTTATGTATTAAAAGACAGAAGATACACGTCAATCAGTCTCAACAAATCTGACAAATACAAAATGATCAATCACGAAAATGAAATTCACGTTTTAACTGATTTACTTTTCTATGTCTGCACTTGCCTATTGTTTGTGGGTAAAACAGCCGTTCTTTGTAATCGGAATGTTGTTAAAAGATAACAACGCGATTTTACAATTTTTTTATACTCGATAAGTCCAGTGTTGTACACCATATTTTTATTTCGACTACATTAATAATTTCAAAAATATCAAAATTGGTTTTGTCGAAAATTTTTCTCGCCCTGTATCTTCGAAACAAAGGGGCTTTTCAAAAATCATAAAAGTACAAAATATTCTTAGAATAGTTCATGGAATAACCCCTTGAATTTTTGCCGTATGTTTAATAAACAGCCTGTATATGTACAAAGCAAACAAGGAAATAAAGTTTTTTATCAAAATGTTAGATTTTGACGTTTAAAATAGCTTAACCGTACGCGGCATTCTATTTATCAATTTTCTAAACATTTCTGTGCTAAAGTTATTCAATTTCTTTTGTAAAATTCGTCAGAATGTCTTTTTAAGTCAGTCCTTTCTTATCTTTCTCTCTACTTCGTGCCATAAGAGCTTCAAGGAATTAAGATTTAGTCTCAGAGGTTGCCACCAAATTATTTATCGAGCATTTGCTTCTGCTTGGGCATTCAAATGGTTTTTGTAGATTACTGCAGAACGTTTCAGTTCGTTGTAGGGTATAAAAACAAAGCTTCCCCAAATTAACCGCAATCCCTATGAAATAGCGTTCTCTTCAAGGATTCCTCCATTATCGTATTTATATACAGTGTCCTCAATTTTGACCAAATCTTCTCTAACCATACCAACTAGTGAAAAAATAGTTTTTAACCTTTTCGTATTTTAAGCTTCTTTGACAAATAGTTTCTGAGATGCTTAGAGTATGAGTGCTGAAAGGTTTAAGGAACAATATTAAAATTCCCACTTACCACATGCACTCAAAGTTGGGGGAAAATGCAGTTTCGACAATGTTGAAATCTCAGCAGATGCTTTCTTTCTCTGGTCGTGGTTCTTTTTAATACTTTTATAGCTTGCGTTGGTACATGATGACTTTTTATCACTGCCATTTTAGAAATGGTATCCCCATCACCAAAGGGCCACGTCAGATAGCTAGCCAAATCTAGCCACGGGTAGAATACTTTCATCGAGGTTCCTAAGCCTCAGGTTGAGTAGTTTAGCCAAGGTTCGCAAGCCTTAAGTGGGCAGCTTAGCAAAGGATCCCAAGCCGTGTTTGGTGGGCAGCTTAATCGAGGTTCCCAAGCCTCAGGTGGCTTTTGTTGGTTTCCAAGCCAAACAATTGACTACACAACAATAAAAACAAGCAAAAAATTTCAGCTTCAGCAACAGCTAAATAGGATTACGTCGACGTTGTTTTAATTATATCCTTAACTCACCTTCCTTATACTTCGTACGGGCATTAAGCAAGCTTTTGAGCACTACCTTTTTTTAACTTATCAATCTTGCAATATATTTAAACCTGTAAAACTTGTCTGTATTGTCTATGCTTGTCAACATTTCTTTATCTCTAACAATAAATGTATTTTATTGTAAAATTACAGTTTTCAGTTTATTTACTAATTATCTCATTAAACACTTGAGTGAACTGAAACCGTAATAAATGGCATTTCGAACAATGAATATGAATTGCGTGAAAAGTTTTTTTGTTAACTTTGACAGTATATGATATGAAAAGGATTTGCTAAAATTCATTAAAATTTCCACAGTCTTTCCCCTACCTATTTTTAAACAGCTTCAGTAATTTTCAGTAGAATATCTTGTTAGTCTACTGGATTGCATGATGACAAAAATGGAGGAAAATTTTTAAGTAATGCGCGCAGTCCTTTCAAGCAGTTACTTTGTCTCCTCTTCTTAGTCTTATATGAAAGGACTCCAACACAGAAACCAAGTATGTTGTAGAGAAAACTGAGCGCTTTTAAATGGTTGGTGAGTCAAGAAGCTCTTAGGTTTTCCAGTTGAGATATAGACGCTCAAAGATATGCTAAATTTACATCAACATTTTTTGGGATCATGTTCATCTTCAAGTATCTCAGAAACTATTTGTCAAAGAAGCTTAACATTTGAAACAGTTAAAAACAAATATTTTTTCACTAGTTACACCGAAGATGAGCTTTCTACATTGATTTTCCTGGAATATAGGCTTCCCAGAAATTAGAATTTTTTTTGTCGCGACAAATTTTCAGATCTGCTCATTCATACAACACGTACTTATCCGAGTTTATTACCACATGCTTAAAGGATGACTCAATAACTCTTATTCACTTGGAAACCTTATTCAACTAGTCTTATCGAAGCAGGAAGTGGGGTAGATAGTATGGTATATTCTGCTGAATTAAGTGAATAATATCTTAAACACTCTAAAATACGTTGTTTTACAAATGTTAGAGAATTACAAATTCTCTGCAGACTGAATGCATTGTTTTTTCAAAGGAATGCAAGCATTCTGTAATTAACTTGATTCTGACATTTTTGTAAACAATGGTTTTCTATACACACTTTTATTGGTAAAAATTTCTCAATTAACAAAAAAATAAACGATTTTGAAAGCCAATCCCTAAATTACAGAATCAACATCAATCCAGAATCGATTACAGTTTAGATTTACTCATTAACAATTTACCAAAGCCCTATTCTAACGGCTATTGTTGTCGATCAAGCGTAAATATTTCATTGCTAATGCGGATAATCACCAATTTAGATTACCACGTACATATTCTCTTCAACTACTTGCCGCCCACCGCTTTGTTGGAGCGTTTCCGCCTGGCGTTACCTGAATTTGGTCACCGTTTATGCAACGGTGTCACTGCTGTATCGGAATATGGACATTGCCGTTGCCGTTATTCTCTTATTAGGTTGTAAAGAAATTGCATACGAGGTGCCTGCTACTTCAAATCGAACCGACAAAACAACCCACGCGCAACACTTGAACGTTAAAGTAATTAGTAGCTCCGGAAAAAAGTCTATTGGAAGGGAATTGATTCTATTTTAGTTGTATTCAGAGGCGGGACAAGACCTAAATTTGATGTGGGCAAGATAAATTTTGCGAGGCCCTCTGGTGGCGCAAGAGGAGGAATATTATATAGAGAGAAACACACTTTTTGAAACAGTTATTCATAAAAAGGCAAACATTTTCGCTTTAACTAACATTATTCAGTAAAAACTAACAGTAAAGACTTAAAGAAATAGAAATTTCCTGCAGGAAGCCTTACTGAACTCCTTAATAACTGTATTGTAATCCAGCTTAAATGCTATATCTGCTTCAATAGATAAAACTGCCAAAGCTGAAAGTCTTTGCTGACCCATTTTACCTACTTCTTAAATAATTTTTTATTAGTTTTAATTTTGAAAAGGTCCTTTCAGCAGAGCCTGTACTTACTGGTACTGTTAACAAAATGCGAATAACAATATAAATATTTGAGTAAATTTCTTTTAAGTTATTTTCTGTTATGTATTGGAGCAGCTGTTTCACATCTTTAATGAAGTCGGGTAAATTTGGGATCATCGTTTGCAATTCTTCATATAATTCGTAAGGTTGGAAGTCATTGCTCTCACCCACTCGCGGTACTGTGTATAAATCTTGACAGTTTTTTAATAAATGCTCTTTTGGATTTTTTTTTAACATATCATAGAGATCGCCATCAAAATGTTGATTTAAAGCTAGAAATCTTGAATCCATATTGCTCACTATGGAATCGATCATGGTGTTAAAAAAATTTGTTTCGTACCGGCTTTTGGAAGACTGTACAGGTTCATCGCTGTGTTCATAATCGAACATACTTTTCTTTTTGACTACCCTTTTATTTTTAAAGTCTTTTGGCAGATCATAACTGCTTTTCTCAATAAATTGGCGAGCGTCAGACAAGCATTGTTCGAACCCAGTTTGTCGATATTCTTTGATCCAGTCACAAAATGTACGGAAATGTCCAAGAGCAATACTTAAATGGACTTCTATAGATTGCCATAATTTGCTTATTATATTAACACGCAATAATATCTCATACCATAAATGCTTTCAATGCATTCAATAACATCATCAAATTGCAATAATACGGCCTTCACTGCCTCGATTCTGCTTTCCCATCTTGTGCCTGATAAGCTTTAATTTGCCTTTGATTAATTCCCAGCGTTTGCTGGATCTTGAAAATAGCAAGTAAATTTTCTGCTGCCACAGAAGAATTAGCTGCGTCTACCAACAGTAGATTCCAACTATAACACCCGCAAGGTGTGAAAAATGCCCTGGGATTAATATTTAATATTCGAGTTTTAACTCCACTATCTAAGCCTACCATATTTACACTATTGTCGTATCCTTGGCCACGACAGTTTTGAATATCTAATCCATTTTTTTCTAACTCTTCAAGTATTGCTTTAGTTAGATATTCTCCAGTCGCGTCAGCGACAGCGAGATATCCAATAAAGTTTTCTTCTATTGTGCTGGTTGATGTATTACAAAATCTTAAGATAACTGACATTTGTTCAACTCGACTAGAGTCTCGAGTGCAGTCGAGCAAAATAGAATAATATTTTGCCTGTTTTACCCTACGAATCACTTCATCGGTAACTGTTTTTGACATCAATGTGATCAATTCATTTTGAATATCTTGGCTTAGATAATGGTGTGCAAGTTGTTTGTCATTAATGCGTTTCGTGTGTTCCCGTAATGTAGGATCATATTTAGATATCAATTTAAACAAGTCTATGAAGTTACCAGAACTTCCACTGTCGTCGCCTATCTTGAGAGATTCTCTGTGACCTCTAAATGCCAGATTATGAGAGGCTAAGAAATTAATGATATCAATTAATCCCTCAAACAAATTGTGCCAATGTTTTTGCGATTCACGAATTAGCCTTTCATTTTCTTTTAGCCTTTCATTTTCATGGTCTCCTGTTTTTCCATGCTTTATTCCTTTCTCTAATGTCATCCATTGGATGCCATATGTTCTTTGGTATTCTCATGTCTTTGTAAAATACTACTTAAGTGTTTCCAGTCACAACATCCTCCCTGTACCATTTGAGTTTGTGAATTGCCAAATAGTCTGTATGGAAAGCAGAAAACTTTACTTAGAGAATTTGAATAAACCAACCAGTGACGATGGTGGATTTATCGTTTAATGAATAAAATCATTACTCGCGGTCACGGCATTTAATGGTCCTAGCTAGATATTTTTCATGAGTTAAAGAACGCTGCATAAACCTTCGAGGCGCGAGGCCGTAGGCGGTGCCCCACGTCGCCCACGCCTTACGCCGCTTCTGGTTGTAATTATTACGATTTGTCTCCTACGAGATTTATATTTGAGTATTGGGTTGGTAGAGATAATTTTAATTGCCGTTGGTGAGTCATTTACCTGTTTTATTGTCCTTATGTTGTGGTTCATTCTTTTTAAATAAAATTAAGTGTTGAATAGTGTAATTGTAAGCTTTGAATTTTAGCAAAGACTAAATCCGGTCACGTGATAATAGTATCACTACTAGATTATTATAATAGTACTGGACGGGGAGGTTATAGTAAAAGAAAAAAGACGAAAGTTGCTAAAGCAACGACCCGGGACATACACACAGAGAAATGGTTTCTTTCATCAAGCAAATAGATCTTCTTGCAAAAATCATAATTTTATTTCAAGACAATAAAAATGAAAGAAAACGGTCCAGATCTCACAACGTTCTATTGAGAAATTAGGCGACTAGTTTCTTTTAAAAAAAAACACATCATCAGGCCAGGTACAAGGATATCCAATAAAAGAAAAATCACAATAATAGAAAAAAAACCTAATGTTAATAATTAAAATTAAGAGCCAATGAATGAGTTAATGAAAAAGTTTTTTTTTATAGGTGACAGTATAATTAAATTATTTTATAATTAATAGTATATTATACAACGATCATTTAATAATAGCCATTAAGACACGAGTATGAGAATTACGACACGAGCCTTGGCGAGTGTCGTAATGAATACGAGTGCCTTAATTACAAAAATTATTATTCATAAGTTACAATTAGAAACACCAAAGGAAATAAACGAAATAAGCGAACTGAAATATCAAAACATTTGAAGTTTAACAGTAACAAAGAAATGTTATTCTTTTTGGTAAGTAACGACATTCTGGATTGTACAATTATTACAATTATGTCTAAACGGGTACTCTAAATCTGTGGCACTGGAACACTGAAACAGTTCACTAAAACCCTTACCACGACACTTAATTCGTACTGGACGCACGTTTCGATAGCCAAGCTATCATCATCAGCAGCAAGACTGAACGAAATCATTGGAACAACTTAATGGTTCTGTTGACGCACCTTCACAAATTTGTCTTAATGTGCCAGAATCAGAATCTTTCTCTAAAATACTTTCAAACCGTTCTAGAACACAAACATTTTTTGCGTCTTCTACCGCGCATAGCTGTGCGTGAACACGTTGCACTATTTGCAGAGATTCCACTAACGACACCGAAGGATTTTGTAATTTTTCTATTGCCTCCACTAGTCCGAAGTAATTGTTCTGAATAGTTTTAAAATCCGTTTTAACCTATCTTGAAATTTCGACTGGCTTTCCTTGATAGCCGCAGCTTCCTTTGGATCGATTGTAAAACCACCGTCTTAATATTCTCAAAATATTTATGATAATAAAACGCGGCTTGTAACCATGTTCCCCAACGTGTAAGAATAGGTTCTGGTGGCTCAGGCATACGGGGCCACAGTCTGTGAAATTTGCGAATACGTTTTGGGGATTCGACAAACACTACTTTTGTATGCGCTATTAAAGCGTCTACCTCAGGATAACATTTTCTAAAACTATCTACCACATGACTGAAAGCATGAATTTTACATGTAATATGTAACAAGTTAGCACAATGTTTTTTAAGAGACCGGCCTGTAGAACGCATGTTTGCGGCACCATCAACAGTTGGCTTGTTGAAAGTTCAAACTTTTCCAATGTATTCAACACTAACTTTGAAATTACTTCGGTGGTACATTGTTGTACTCGTCTGGAAGCTAATAGAATTAAAGGTGACGATTGATGTGGTTCCATTGTATGTACCATTACATTAACCACAGAATGTTTTTTACGATCTGTCGTTCCGTCCCCACATAACCACATTTTTTTTTCTTTCAACTCCGATTTAATTCTTTTTTCAACATATTCACGAGCAGATGGCACTATCCTTCGTAACGATGTCCGACTTGGTAATTTGCACTCCGAATAGTTATTCCAAAACAAGACAAACGCTTCCTTGTCTGGTAAATTAAACGGTATATTACATACAATAAAAGTAACACATAAATTAAATATAAATTTGTCCACACATAACCACAATTTTTTATCTTTCAACTCCGATTTAATTCTTTTTTCAACATGTTCACGAGCAGATGGCAATTCTTTGTAACGATGGCCGACTTGGTAATTTGCAGTCCAAATATTTATTCCAAAAGAAGACATATGCTTCCTTGTCTAGTAAATTAAACGGTAGATTACATGCAATAAAGGTAACACATAAATTAAATTTGTCATAGTGTCGTGTGTTACTTTTTTTTTAAGAATGCTGTTTACTATTTACGTGACGTAGGCAATCCCTTTTGGATCAACACAATTTGAATTTTACCGCCATCATAATTTAGGTCAGGCATTTCTGCTATAAATTCTGTAACTTTGTCCAACACTGGTGGTTTTCGCGACGTAGGCAACATTTTTAAAACAAACGTAGAACTACGAAATAGTATTTACGGCAGCGTCCATGTATACACAACAGATCTGGTTGAGAGTGTCCATTGGCGCTAGTGAGTAACTCTAATAATTACTTTAAATATGGGTCATTGCACTCCCATTCTATTCCTTAGGGTCTGACTGCGATTTCTTTTTAAACTGTTCTATTGTATTTGTATCTACTTGTGTTTTGCATTTTACCTTTGATTGTATCTACATATTAATTTGATCTGTGTATGCAGTAGCTAACTGCACAAGTGAGTCCAGAATCTTTTCTCTTTAATGATGGTATGAAATGTAATTGAAGAGTAATTGTATTTATATGTTATATACGTATTTTTGTCTTTTTAAATTACTATATTGTATATATATATATATGAAGAAGAGTTCTTCCAGGTGCCTTCCCGCGCGGGAAGACACCCGGAAGAACTCCTCTTCATACTTCACCCGCGGAAACCTCCGATCTAACATATATATATATATCTATATGACGAGTGTATTGTACAAGCAATATTATATAATTCGAAGCAGAGACAAACGAAGAAATGGAAAAACTCGTAACAAGAATGGAAACCCTTAATTTAGAAGAAACCTGGGAAGAATTTAAAAATATTTTATTGAAAACAGCAAGAACAGTCTGTGGAATCTACAAAATTAATAAGAACAGAAAACCTAAAGGAGCAAATTAAAAATTAAAAACGAAAGTGGAAAAGATATTTAAGCAACAAAACACAAGAAAATTATAAAGCATATAAAGAGCAATGTAAAGAAGTTAAACAATCAATGAGAGAAGCCAAACAAAAGACTTGGAATGATTTCGGAGAAAAATTAGAAAATGATAGTAAAGGAAATCAAAAACTCTTTTACAAAACACTGAAAAATATGAGAAGTAAAAAAGGATATGACACAATACCGGTTAAAAGTGCAGAAGGTGTATTACTGACAGAGGAAAAACAGTTTATGCAAAGATGGAAAGAATATTTTGAACAACTATTAAATACAAATAATTTAGTTCAACAGACAGAAACTGAAATAATGAGTAACATAGAGGATATTGAATTGGGAACTATTACAAAAGAAGAGGTCGATGAAGCAATAAAGAAACTAAAAAATGGTAAATCACCCGGGCATGACAAAATAACTGGTGAGATGTTCAAAAAGATTGGACTAACAGGAAAAGAGGTGCTTAAACAAATATTTAATAAAGTATGGAATGAAGAGAAGATACCAGCAGACTGGAAGATAGAAGTTATACTGCCTATTTATAAAAAAGGTGATCGGAAAGATTGTAGTAACTACAGAGGAATAACTATACTTAGTATGGTGGTCAAAGTCTTGGAAGAAATAATAGAAAGAAAACTTAGAATAACAACAGAAGCAACATTGTCAAATGCACAAAGCGGATTTAGAAAAGGAAGAAGCACTCAGGATCACGTCTTCACAATTAAGGAAATTATAAATAAAACTCTGATATATAATAATAAGGCATACTTTGCGTTTATGGATATGGAAAAGGCTTTTGATAGAGTACCAAGAAAAGAAATCTGGAACACCTTAAAGAAAAAAAATGTTAGTAACAAGATGAACAATGTAATTAAATGCATGTACGAAGAAACCAACAACTACATAATAAAGGACAACATGAAATCAGAAATATTTAGGACTAATGAAGGCGTACGACAAGGAGGAGGCCTTAGCCCACTGTTATTCATTATATACATGGATGAGATTATTAAAGAAAGTAATAAAAGCACCAAACCAATATACATAGGATACAGAAATCTGCAGCCAGTCGAAATTTCAGATTGTGCCTTGGCAGATGATATGGTGATTGCTGCAAATACTGAGAACAACTTACAGGACAACCTTATAATATGGAATAATGTAATAAAAGAGAAAGGCATGAAACTAAATAAATCTAAAACAAAAGTAATGATGGTAGCAGTAAGAAAAAGAGGAAATACACATACATATAGAAGGAATAGAACTTGAACAAGTAGACACATTTCAGTATCTGGGTATTATGATTGAGGAAAATGGTAATAATATGGAAATAAATAACAGAATACAAAAAGCAAATAATATATATTATGCGATGAGTAAAGGGCTTATAAATAAAAAGGAAGTACAAAAAAGAAACAAAATGACAGTATTTAAGACAATTTATAGACCTATACTAACATATGGCTGCGAATCCTGGGTACTCAGTCAACGTTAAAAGAACAAACTACAAGCGATTGAAATGAGGTACCTAAGAAGAGTGAGAGGAGTGACAAGAAGAGATGGACTAAGAAATGACATAATCAGAGAAAATCTACAAACGCAATCATTGCAAGATTTCATTGAGCAACGACAATTGAGTTGGTGGGGTCATCTACAAAGTATGAGTAATGATATTCCAGTAAGGAAAATATGGGAAGCAAGAAGTCAAGGGAAGAGAAGCAGAGGAAGGCCGAAGGAAACGTGGCATAATGTAGTGGGAAAGATTATTCAGAAAAAGGGAAGAACATAGATAGAAGCAAAACAGCTGGCTCAAGATAAGAAGAAATGGTCTACGTTTGTTTATAATAATGTGCAATGAAAATGTAATCCTGACACCCAATTCAGGTATAAGGGAATTATATATATATATATATATATATATATATATATATATTTAAACTTTATTAGAATAGTTCTATTGTAAAATGTTTGAAACGTTTTAAGAGAAATATTGGCATCGTTCCTTTTTAACAGTTATTTTATGGCTAACGTACAAGAAAAAATTGTTTATCTGCTTTAGGAAAGTATCAACAATTTTACTACGAATTCAAAAATATAAAAATGTATGGGATGTCCTCTCTTAAAAGAAAAATTAAACGAACTAATATACCTATGAAAAGCATTCGACATTTTCGAAACGACAAATACCTTAGCAAACCGACAGAAATAGCCGCCTAAAGGCACCTAATTTTATTGATAAATAGTAAAACAAATAAACTCAATATATATAAACTAGGATTTGCCGGAGGAAATTTTATAACTTAACACATAATAGATTAGATAACATGAGTACATATTGATTCATTGGAATTACGCTGTGTGTGTCTGCTGCACTGCAGAGAAAGAATTCTAATATCGATCATAAAAAAATACTACTGCAAAACTCATAAAATGGCGGAATATACTAAGTAAATCAGAAAATCTTATAAATATCAATCAAATTGGTGGTTAAGATATTGTTTCTGGTGTTTATTAAATTGCTTGTATTGGTTATTTCATAAAAATACTAGGATATTTCAATTTTTTTTGCCTGGACATTGTGTCAGACCGCTTTCGAATACACGGGATGTTCAGCATTGAGCATCAAATTTTGCCAACACTGGAGATGTCACTTCTTCAAATAGCACTGCATATTTTTAGTGTCTAGCATATAAGAAATTCATAGGAGGTAGGCGTCATAAATTCGCAGCCTGATATAGAAAAGATAAACTTGGTAAAATATAACAATTGTTATTTTTCAATATAATCCTCCTGATGAAGAAAAACTAAGGATTGCAGAACGGAAAATATTAAGAATACTATATTGGGACCGATGAGGTTAACGGAGAATGAATACAGAGTACGTACGAACAAAGAACTATTAGAGGGGATGAAAGGGAAGGATATTGTCAGCTACAAAGAATGAGATGGATAGGGCATGTGTGGAGAGCAAAAGAGGAAGACCCGATCAAAGTAATAACTAAATGGGGAATGGCGGGAAGAAGAAAAAAAGGCAGACCTCGATCAAAATGGATAGAGGAGGTGAAAGGGAACTTAAAGAGGGCAGGAATAAGAAATGCGGAAGAGAAGGCGAAGAACAGAATAGCATGGAAAAAGATCTGTAGCGAAGTATAAATGACAATGGGGACTGATCCACCCCGTGAAATGGATATAGAAATCTTCTAAAGAGGAGGCGCAACCTCACAAGGGGTGTTTAGCCACCATACATCCATAATCCTCCTAACTTCAATACATTTATTGCAACGATCAACTAATAAATCTATACCCTTGTAAAAATAATCTAGTTTTTCTCTCAAAATGTTGTATTACAGCTGCTTGCAACTCACTATCCCTTAAAACGACGTCCTCTAAGGTCTTTCTTTAAATGAGAAAATAAATAATAACCACTTGGAGCCATGTCCGGACTATGTTCCAGTTCTTGGAAGCCGCATTCGCGGATGACAGCTTGTGAAATAGTGGTAGTATGGACGGGTGCATTATCGTGCAATAATCGAACAAGTTTTGTTTTCAGGCTGCAGTCGCAAGAGAGTTCATTTAGACTCTCTTCTTCTTGCGAAATGAATTTTGGCGGGGCTTGAGCACGGAAAGGATCCTGGATCCATGCAAATTTCTCGACACTGTCTTCCGCAAAGTATTTTGCAAGTCAGTGTGCTTTGAGAGGTGTTTCTTGAAAAGGGACAGCAAGTCTTGTAAAACAACGAGTTTATTACAGGTTACGTATTTGTGCAATTCAGGGAAACAATGTTGACCGCCATCCTCATTGATTTTTCTTATCCACAATTGCAGTTTTTTCCTAAACGCCGCAACTTTCTCCAGCATGTTATTGCCTTGCAGAGATAGATTGAAGGTATTCAGCTTGTCAAATATATCGCACAAATACGCTAGTTTCAACAAAAAGTCGGTTTGGGCAAAGTACCTGGAGTTTTCATGTCCTTCCTCTTGTAGAAAAGTGTGAATTTCTTGACGTAGCTCAAATGCACGATAAGACGTTGCCAGGTAAAAGCCATTGCGAACTGCAATATTATAGCAGGGCCGTCCATGTTCATGCATAGCTCTTTGAAAAATCTGACTTTCAGTGGCCTAGTTTTTATATACAGTCTGTTCCACAAGAAAGGAGGCGAGGTTTTTTCAAAAGTTATCAAGATATTTATTCCAACTTTTTTTATATTAAAATATAAGTAAAATGCAATGGCGCAATTGATTAATAAACAGTAAAATCCCCACCAGCATCGAGAATGGCCTGGCGCCTCCGGGGCATACTTTCCACGAGATTTGTAGCATAACTTGCGGAAAGAGCACGCCAAATCTTCCGAATAACCCTCGAAAGCTGCTCCAAATTGTAAACACGTTTCCTTGCAAGCTGACTCTTCATAATGGCCCACACGTTTTCGATGGGGTTTGCGTCGGGAGATTGGGAGGGCCAATCCATGGTGACAATTCCATTTTCCTCCTTCCAGGCGCGGCAGAGGCGGCTCCGATGCTTCGGATCATTGTCCTCTTGTAAGACCCAATTTTCGTTATCGTGTCCAAACATCTTTTTTGCCGACTTTAAAAGGCCACGTTTATAAATTTTGAACATTTTGACCGAATCCAAATTTTGCGTGATGAGCTTCAAGCACCCAAATACGCTTTCTAAGAAGCACCCCCCGACATTCACTTTTACAGAGTGTTTCATTCAGTGCGCCGTAATGAACCCACGCCCAGAATGTCGCTTCATCCGTGAAAATCACTTTCGACCAATCGCGGTCTTCGTTCTCGATCGTCCAGCTCAGGCGTTTTTGTATGTGGGTTGCGCTAAGCAGGGATTTCGAGCTCGTAGGACGATATGACAATTTTGCCTCCTGCAAACGTCGCCTGATCGTGTTGAGGCTAACATTAATTTCCTTCTTGGCAAGTTTGACCTTGGCTTCACGCAGGCGCAGAGTGGGATGACTCCTAAACAACTGCAGAATCACTTTATTGTGTTTGCTGGACGTCGCTCTCGTTTTTCCTCGTCCAGGAAGATCATCAAGGTTTTTTGACTGTGTGTACCGCGTCACCCACTTCTCAACAAACCTCTTTGACTTTTTAATCACTTTGGCTGCAGCAGCATACGACGATTTCGGTCCTTTTGTATGCGGAACTCATTTTGACAAACGACCGCTTTCTTGACTGTTTCGAGCGACACTAAAATGATTCAGTTATGGCGTCGTAGCCGACTGATAATGCAATCGCACCAGAAAGAGAGATACAAATACCATTCAGTTTACTATTAAAAACCTTGCCTCCTTTCTTGTGGAACAGACTGTATGTAGTTTACTACGTTTACGACACGTTCTAATACGAAATTCAATTGAGAGCTCATTAACTTTGTTGCAAGTGCTTCCCTATGGATGATGCAATTGGTCCACATAGCATGCGGTGCTTTGCTGCGAATAAGCGCCTGCAATCCTCCATGGCATTCAAATCATTTTCGGTTATAAACTTGTCAAGCATCTCAAATAAATTTAGAGCCTTTGCGCTTCCAATGATGTTTTTGCAGAACAGAACGATAATACCATCATCCAGGAAGCGTACATAACAAATAAGGTGTGTGCCTTTGTTACTGTCAATAGCCTCATCAAGTTGCAAATCAAATTCCGTGCCTTTCATTTTCTCTATTAATTGATCACTGAGATCCAAAGCTACATATATGACGAATTCTTGCACTACTAGTGTTGTTGGACAAAGGTATCTTTGAAATTAATTTTCCCAACGATTCTTCCAGCATAATATTAACCTTGTCAGGAGCAGCCGGTAGAATAAGCTCTTCTGTGATGGTGTGAGGTTTTTTGCACTTCACCACTTTGTATGCGATCTTAAAAGATGCTAGCAGTGCGTTACTTGGTACTGAGGCTTGTTTAGTAAATATACTTTTTTGCTTTTGTAAATCTTACAACTTCCTACTAAAGAATTCGCAAGATTGTGTTAGAGTGATTGGTCCCGAGATGTCGCCTTAACTTACTTGGGAGCATACATTCGGCCGCTAGAACTTTTAACAGAGCACACACTGTGGTCTCTCTTCATTGTTTACTTCTGCTGAAGTAAAGCCAAAATTCAAATAGTTATAATCATATTTACGATATTTTCGTTTCTTTGCTACCTCACCATCTGTCGATGCTTGATCACCCTCACTTGAACTGTTGACTTGCTTATTTAATAAAAAATCTTTCCATTTTCCTACGACTTTACGAAAAGACAAAGCAACACACTGGCAGCGGGTGTCTTAAACGCATTTACTTTTCTTCTCAGAACGTTATTCTTCGATTGTTACTTAGGAACTGGACTGGTTCGCCTAAGTGGTGCCGTATTTATACTAGCCGCTCCACCTACTTAGAACTTTCGCGAAACTTCGACAATGTCCGATAGTATGCTATATAGGCCTACTAGAAAGTTCTATAAACTTCACGAATGTGTCATACTTTTCTGGAATATTAATTAAGAACTTAGCCTACTGACTGATCTGTACTACTTCGTTGCAAAGAATCGGCTCTCTTAAACCGTCCAATTTCCTTCTCTTGGTGAAGGGTACAAGTGCAATTTTTCCAGGATTTACTCTAAGGTTCTCCTTTTAGCACCATACTTCTACCATTTTTAATGCTCTTTGTATTAGTTCTGAGATTATGTTGGCGTTTCTCCCGCTGGTGAGTATTACATCAGCATGTCATCAGCATATCCCTGTGTGTAGTAGCCAGGATTGTTTAGCAAGATCGGCAGTTCGTCTATCACCATATCCCACAATAGACTTGTACATTTAGGCGACGACAATTGGTTGTGTATCAAGCATTGTGTCCTTATAAGTAAATTTACGTCATAATTAGAGATTAGAACCAACTTCAAAAACCACGTTTTGGGAGATACCACCTTCAAAGTGGAAAGAATATTTCGAGAATTTGTTCAAACGCATGCAAGTGTATAATGCAATATTTTAAACATTCTATTAGAAACATTTCTTAGAAGATACGTATAGCGTTTCATGCACGAATACTTTCAGATAATGAACCACACACTTTTTACGACTATTAACATCTACATAAGCGAACATATATTCTCATAATGTAATGAACTAATAGATATCGTCTTCTAAAAATCTAATTACACATGGAGGCTTGGGTAATACAAGGAATTCTTTAATTGGTATACAGATACATAGTTGTGTAGTAAGCTTCTAGTGTATTTCGTAACTTAGTGGGGCCTATCTTATCAGCAGCGCATTTCAAGATACACCAACTTTAATTTCTATGCAATTAATTCTCTTGCTGCTTGCTTTCTAATGAATTGACATTTTCCTGTCTTGTTGTGATCCCGATGAACTGAATAACCCCAGTAATAGTATTGTATTTTATCTCCTTTCGTAATTAATATCTCGTGTTAGATTATTTACAATTCGTTACGAATGTTATCGGAAACTAGTATCAAAATAAATCCTATTCCTATTTCTTCTACAGATTAATAGGTTTCTAATTACTGAAAAAGCTTTTCGGGGTCTTGTAAACAAACAAATTTGACATGTACGCAATCCACGAGCTACGTGCTGATATATCCAAATGAGAAAGGTACAGACGTAATAATTAGAGTAACCAAAACTTGCGGACTTGCATAGGCGTCGGTATTACGGGTTAATATAAGAATACGAAAAATTCATAAATAAACTTACTTGCTAATTATTCAACAAATTAGAGGCATCAGGATGTGAACTACTGTAAACTTGCATCATTGCATATGTTTCCACGGTTACTTCTTTAAACCTTGTGCGTCGACAAGAAAAAATATTCTTATACATAGAAAACGATCTCTCCACATCTAAGGAAGTTACATTTGCATGTAGAAACTGTTTTTCAAAATCACTTAACAGTTCACTATTCTTACACTTATTATAAACGGCCTCTAAAGTATTAAAATCGGGATTTTTCCTTAAAACATCTGCCAACTTTTGACTAGCGCATAACCCTGGCGTATCATTTAATGTGTGTAATTTATTTTTTACACTCTCAACTATGTCTAATGATTCCTGCAATGACAATTCAGTACATTGTAGTTTTCTGATGGCATCTAGTAATACTGTATAATTGGTACATATTGTTGTTAAATCTTCTAAAAGTTGAGGAATTTGAAATTCTCTTTGACTTTCTCTAATTGCTTTGGATTCATTCCGATTAAATCGCATTATGACTGATTGAATTTGTTGAAAATGGATCAAATAGTAAGAAGCTGCTGTTAGCCAAGTACCCCATCGCGTTAAAATTGGTTCAGGAGGTTCTGGAATACCTGGACAAAATTTACGAAATTCTTTTAAACGTTTAGGAGATTTACGAAACACTGCTTTAGTACTTCCAATCATCCGATCAACGTTTCCGTAATGTTGTCGAACAACTTCACCAACTAAATGCGAAGCATGCAGCACGCAGGTTATATGTATTAAGTTAGGAAATATATGTTTTAAGGATCGCCCAACACTTAACATCGTTGCTGCACTATCTGTCATAATCATCACAACTTGATCTTGGGCAATTTTAAATTTTTTCAAAGCGTTCATTATCACTTTTTGAATATTTTCCGCGGTACATTGTTGAACACGTTTGCAAGCTAACAAATATCGAGATGCTGTGTTCTCGCTAGATAAAACGCGAGCTATTACATTCACAATACTGTTTTTCTTTATATCGGTCGTCTCATCCACGGTAATCCATATTTTTTTAGAACACAAATCACGTTTACACACATTTTCTAGCATCTCTTTCATTCGCAGCAAATGTTTTCTGTAATTGTGTTTGTGGGGGTAATGGGAAACTTTGGAACGTATTGTCGCCAAAACGTTTTAAAAGCTGCTTTTCTCACCAACAACAACGGAAGATTAAAAGAGGTAAACATAATTATAAATGTATGAGGAATAGTGTTAAGGTATTTCAGTTCTTGAATTTCTCATATGCTTATACCATTGACATGCCTCTGGCAATCATTTTCTGTCCAAATGCAGCCAAACGAACATTGATATTAAGTAAAAAACTGCACCCCGTCTATTTTAAATGGGGAAAAAGTGACCACATACTTATGTGCTTAGTAGCAAATCTATTACGGGGGCATTGTTTTCCTTAGGTATGTAAATATTAGTTCTATATGAAACGTACACTAATTATGTACTTGGTATAATACTACAACACACAAAAACACCAGCTATATTTTAAAAAGCGACACGTAAGTACATAACCTTGACTTTTCGACTAATCTCTGCAACAGCTCAACCGGTACTAAAACGAAATCTCTCTCAGCGCGGTTTAACATGATTTATATTCAAGGTCGACACTACATGCCTGTTTCCCTCTACCGGTTTAGTTTATTTATGAATTTTTCGTATTTCTAAAATTAACCCGTAATACCGACGCCTATGCGTGTCCGCAAGTTTAGGTTACTCTAGTAATATTTTCACAAGACCTAAATTGTACGTTTTTGCCCAAATTCGATTAAGTTCATTAACAAAATCCTACCTGCAACCTACGTTACTCACTCATTGAGACGGTTTTCATTGGAACTAATTTAAACTGTGAACTCTTAATAAGCAGAGGTCAATTTCGTAAATAAGCATGTGCAACTTATCATTCCTTTGAATTAATTTTAGATATGGTTGGGGATGTGGGTACAAAAAAAATCTGCATGAATTTAATTTGTTTTTTACGAATTATTGTAATCAATCAAAAAATGCTGATTTGATGCAACTTGTTACGTTTATAGTTTCTTATTCGAAGCTATGTATGTTTGAAGCCATTTTTTCGTTGTGTTGCAAATCTCCAAAAAAGCTGTTGTTTTATTAATATCTGCAACTACGACGATTTATTACACAATTTAAGCAAAAAGTAGCTTCATCAAAAAATAAAATGTTGTCTAAAAAATTAAGATTCAAATCACAACAAAAACTATTGGCAAGATTGTAAACAACGATCTGGATCATCCTCAGTCAATTCTTGTAGCAAGTGTACCAGAGAATGTTTACTTGTATCAAGATCGTTCGCCTAAATTCAAGACAATTACTGTTTAAATTTCCAATGCAATTACTGTTTTAAATCAAAAGAAATATTTTCTTAGTGTTTTTTTTTTTCCGCTTAAGAGAAGTGTGTATATACTTGTAATTAAATAATTGTATTTCTTTGTTTAAAAACATTTGTTAACTTGATTCCAGAAAATCTTGCACATGTTTTTGCGCGACATGTTTTTTTTTAACAGTGAACACCTAACTTAACCTTACAAATTAATTGCAACAGTCCTTTTGATAACTGTAAACGCCACTGCTATTATACTGAACATCCTAGAAATATTCGCAACAGACTTATGACTACCTGGCAAATATACGGTACAGCCAAGGCGGGGCGAGCGCATAAAAGTTTACACATAAAATAAAGGTAAAAAATAAATTAAAAAACGTGCTGAAACACTTACCGTTTTAAAAGCCCTTCCGTGAAATCATAACTGGGTAACATCTGTTAAAATTTGAATCATTAGATATTTTTTTGACAGCTGTTTCAGTTAAGTGAGTACGACGTGCGGAATAAATGTTTTTTAATGCCGAAACGACCGTTCGACATCTAGCGATGTTATATTTGCATATTTAAAATAATCTTTGAAACAACTTAATGCATCTTCACATGCACCTTCACAAATTTGTCTTAATATAAGAAAATGGGAGTCTTTCTCTAAAACACTTTAAAATTTTTCGTAAAACACAACAATTTGTTTCGCTTCTACAAGCGCATAACTGTGCGTGAATATCATTCACAATTTGAACAGAATCCCTAGCGACATCGAAACATTTTGTAATTTTTCTATTCCCTCCGGTAGTCCGAAGAAATTTTTTGTGAATAGTTTTGTAAATCTTTTAACCTGACTATCTTGAAATTTTTCCTGGCTTTTCTTGATTGCTGCAGCTTCTCTCGGATTAAATTTTTTAAAACTACCTTCTTTACTCGATCAAAATATTTGTTGTAGTAAAACCAGCCCGCAACCATTTTTCCCCAACGTGTAACAATCGGCTGTGGTGGTTCAGGTAAATCAGGACACAGTTTGTGAAATAGTCGGGTACGTTTGGGGGAGTTTAGAAACACTGCCTTTGTACTGGGCAAACAATGCATATACTAGTGGAAAACATGTAAAATCGTTTTGTGCCGCAAGATTTGGGTATGGATTTTACACGTTATATGTAAGAAGTTACCACTGTGTTCCTTAAGAGATCGCCCAAAGAACGCATGTTTGCGGCACCATCACTCATAAACATTAAAAATTGCTTAGTTGAAACTTCAAATTTGTTCAATGAGTTCAACACCACCTTTAAAATCTCATCGGCAGTATAATTTATAGCTCTTTTGGAAGCAAGTAAGAAGGAGGATGACGTGTGTGATTCCATTGTACGTACCATTACATTAACCACAGAATGTTTTTGACGATCTGTTGTTTCGTCCACACACAACCACAGTTTTTATCTTTCAATTCCGTTTTCATTATTTTTTCTATATTTCCCGAGCAAATGGCACTACATTTCGTATCGATGTCCGACTAGGAATTTACAGTCCGCATATTTATTCCAAAGGACAAATGCTTGTTTGTCTATAAACGAAATGATAGATTACATAAATAGAGTAACATATAAATCAAATGTAAATTTTTCTTGGTCTCGTATGCCCTTTTTTGCAGAAGAATCTGTTTGCTTTCGATTGGACTTGACAATGGCTTCTGGACCAACACAAATTTAAAAGGGGTTTTACAAACTAGACTTGAATTTTAGCGCCATCAAATTAAGCCCGGCATGTCCACTATAAAGTTTTTAACTGTGTCTGCCATTGGTCGTTTTCGCGACGTACCTAACTGCGACATTTTTAAAGCAAACGTAAGCGTACAATTACGAAATAAGTTACGACAGCCTATATATACACAGAATTACTCGCATACAGCATCGATTTAGTACTGACGCTGTGAACGCGTGAAATAAATAATCGCCGACCCCGCACCACATATCTACTACACTGACTGTTACCGCTGTTTGCACAGACTACTTATGACAGCTGTGATATTACTTTTAAAGCTAGATATTCCAAAGCAGTTTGGGTTTTTGACAATCTTTTATAATCTATGCAAATTTAGTTGTATGTGAATGTTATAATTCTGCTTCGACGTTTGGGTAGAGTAAATATTACGTTTAACCCGTAATAAACATTGAAAAATATATAAAAATGGAAAGGTAAGAATTCCCAACTTAATCGCTTTGTATTCCTATCTATAACCCAAACCTTCAATAACCCTAATAACATGTCGTTGTAGAGAAAAAGTTCTATTAGCTGCAGCTGAATGACCCTACGCCATGGTATCATATGCAAATCGTTAATTTATATAGTAAGGCATAGTAAGACATTCTTAGGCACCAAGCCAGAGAGGTTACGTACTAAATAGATAGCTGAACAGATAGAAGCGGCAATGCTACCAATATGGGGCCTAGATAACAATTTATTATCTAGGGTTATACCGAAAAAATTCAATTTCAATCTGTCTCTTGTTGGTTTAATGAAATACCATTAGGCAAACACCAATCCTTAACCTTCGACTATGCCTCCTTCAGCATTAAATCCGAGGAAAGTAAGCTAGCTGCTTTTCTTAGTAAATTTGCATGATCAGCATACAAAATAAATCGTACATCGGAGCTACAAACAGAAATATCATTTAAAATAAATGAAAAAACAAAAGCGGTCCTAATACAGATCCCTGGTAACTCCAATGGTAACATCGTAATCTGACGATTTTTTTTTCATTTCAAGTTTACTACTGATATATTCCCAATATTATACGATAGCAATGTAAAGTTCCATAGAATCTGTACCTATTTTTAAAATGCGAATAGGCTACATATATACGTTACATGTGCCCAGTGTTTATTTTTGTTTGTACGAGGGCAAGTCAAAAATTACTTACACTTTTAGTTCTACAACTGTGTTAAACAAAGATAGTGTACAACAGATACTTATTTTTCGATACAGTCTCGACCTTTAGCAATGCATTTTGTCCAGCGGCCATAAACTTTTTGTTAAAGCCTTCCTGGTAGAAGGTTTTCGGTTGGGCGTGAAGCTACTTTTGCACCGCATACCGAACGTCTATGTCTGGGGGCAAATCGACGACCTCCAAAAGCTTCGTTGAGCGATCAAAGAGATGAAAGTCTATGGTAACTCGCCTATTTGCTGTAACCATCTCTCGAGCTTGCTGAATGTTTTTCGTCGGTGGTCGAGGTTGACGGCCGTCCAGCTCACTCTTTTTGTGTTACGCTCGTGCTGCCATTTTGAAACATTTCGATCCATAAGAAAACGCTTTTACGAGATAAAGCACTGTCCCCAAAAGTCTCTCGTGAATTTCAGCACCTTTCACACCCTTTGACCACAAAAATCGGATCACTGCTTGTTCCTCTTTGGTGCAAACTAATAGCGGAGTTGACATGCTTATGCTGTTGTAGCTAGCAGACAAATGACGCGATCGTGATTAAATTCCGCACATATGACCACAGAGACGTCAACTCAACTTGCATGCGCAAGCGGCCGCCACTACGATAACCTTCAAAGCTTGTTATGGCGAAAGTGTAGATAATATTTGACTTACCCTCGTACATTAAAGGGTATCATTTTACTCTTTAATGTTGAAATTTATATAAAAGGTATATGATCCCCATTTGAAAAAAATATAACTGATAAACTTATTGATAATAACGTAATAGCATGATATTTAGATGTAGTACATATCAATAGCGGAAGGCAAACTTTAAGGAAATAAACGAAAAACAAACAAAATAAAGAAATTGTTTGAATATTCTAATATACCTACGCAATCTTCAAGGCCCAAACTGACAAGGAAATAAGCATTAACTAATCTCCTTTCTGAATACATTTCCTATTTGCCACGAAATCGATTCAATTTACATTATATACCTAACCACTCTAACCAAATTTACCTTTCTTTAACATTACGTTGAACATTGATTGATAAAAATGATGAATCAGTTTTACAACCTTTTTGCTCATAACAATTGTATTATCTTCCAAAGCTTTAGGTAAACGAAAAAAAAAAAATTAAAGAACCAAACAAGGGAAAACCTATTCGAAAAACTCATCACAAAGCGGGGGCCAGGGAGCGGAAACCGCGAAATTCGGCGTAGAATCATTTTGGGAACCAAAGGGGAAAGGGTAGTTTTTAATTCGCCCGGGCGGAGCAATTTACAAAACTTTTTTCGCTGGGGGCCGGGTTTTGGGAAAATTGTTTTATTTTCCCCTAAAAAAAAAAAAAAATTATGATTTCGCCCCACAAAACGCCCGGGGGGGTCGGAAAAAACTTCAAAATTTATTGCAAAAATTCCAGACTTAATATTAAGGGCTAAAATTAAATGTGAAAATCTGTAAAATCCCGTTAATGGGGTTTGGTCCAACAACATTGTCTACACACGAAAATTTAAAAAAGCATGTCTAAAAAAGAAATTGCGCACGAGGCAATGAAAAATTTATTTTTTTAATTTATGCTTTTACGTTTATCGCCGGGAAATATCCGTTTAATTTCCTAGAAAAGGGAAACCCCTTTTATCTGTTTGGGAATAACATTCGGAGTGCAATTAACCAATTTCCGAACATCTTTTCGAAAAATTGGGTGCCATCTGCGGCGCGAACATATTGAACAAAAAAAAAAAATGGGTTTTTTGAAAGATAAAAAAATTGTGGTTGGGGTCAAAGGGGAAACCAGATCGGAAGAAACTTTTTTGGTTTTTAATGAAAGGGGCACGAAAATTTGGGAACCTCATCCATCGGAAACCTTTTAAATTTTTATTTAATTCCCCAAAACGAATACAACAGTTTATTTTCCCCGAAGAAATTTAAAAAAGTTTTTTGTTAAATACTTTTGGAAAAATTTTTAAACCCTTTCCCAACAAACCAACTCTTGATGTTAGTGAAAGTGAGGGGTGTTTGGAAAACATGTTTTCCCGGGTGGGCCCTCTTCCCTTAAAAAACCCTTCGGGCTAATTTGTTACATTTACGTGTAAAATTCAGGGGTTTTCAATCCTGTTTTAAATAGCGCAAAAACCAAAGGCAGTTTTTGGGCCCCAAATCCCGAAATATTCGCGAATTTCACAGACGGTGCCCCCGTATACCAGAACCCCCAAACCATTCAACTCGTTGGGGAACAGGTTACAAAAAGGCCGCGTTTTTTTTTCCCCAAAAAATTTTTGGACAATAAAAAAGGAAGGGTGGTTTTTAAAAAATTTCGATAACAAACGAAGCTCCCGGGGGGGCTATCCAAAAAACCAGTCAAAATTTTTTCAAGATAGTCAGGTTAAAATGGTTTTAAAAAATCTTTCCGACAATTATTTGGGGCTAGCAATGAAAATAGAAAAATTACAAAATCCTGCGGGGGCCGGGTTAGAAAAAATCTCTCCCAAATAGTGCAACATTTTTCAGGGCACGCTGGGCGCGTTTTAAAAGACGAAAAAAATTTTTTTTCTTTTTCTAGAAAAATTTAAAAAGTTTTTTTTGAAAAAAATTCTTTTTTTTTGGCACATTAGACACATTTGTGAAGGTCCCTCAACAGAATCTTTAATTTTAATTTAAAAGTTTAAATTTTTACTTATGCAAATATTACTTCACTGGATGTGGGAAACGTTTCGTTCTCTGCATAAAAACGCATTTTTTTCCTAAATGCCGTACTTTTTTTGCCGAAACAACATTGAAACATATCAAAATTTTTGCAGTTTTATTTAAAAAAGACATTATTCATTTTGTGATTTCAGGGAAGGACCCCTTAAAATGGAAATTTTTTAAAGCACTTTGTTTATTTAATTTTTTTTTTAAAAGTGAGCAAAAATTTTTGCGGCGGCAAATATCTCAAATTTGGGCCAAATAACTTTAGGGGAAAACGCGGGGCCCCGGGTTTCGATCTACGCTACTGCGCGGTCCCGGGGGCTGTACCCCAACTTTACTCTTTCACTACCAGGGAAATGAAAAGAAAATTAAGTTTTATGGAAACAATTCTTTTGCCGGTTACACATAAAAATAAAATTGTTATTCAAGGGGCCACATTTCTGGCTTTTCCCCCTTTTTCCCCACTTTCGATAAAATGTGTGCAATGGATGACGCATTGAAAAGAATTGCAAAAGGGATTGGGCAAACACGGGCTGTTTTAAATCAATATGACCGGGGATTTTAAAAAAAATTAAACATTTGGAAAGTTAGTAATTTGTTTTGTAAAAATAGGGGTTAGTTTCTTTTTAGCACTAAAAAGGGAACCCCGGAAATTATCAAAGAATTTTTCGCATCATCAACAAACATGCCCTTTTAACTATAAATCGCAAAAACCTATTTAAGTATCATGTCATTTTCTTTGGGAAGCGGGGGCCAAATCAAATTTTTGGAGTAAATTCATTTCTCAAGAGACGTAAAATTTTTATGTATCGCTCCCTCGTCTTCGACGAACAAAATTTTATCAAACCGCAGAAGAAATTTTTTTTTAAAACAAGTGCCCAGATGTTACGTTTTTTTTGGGCTAGATGTCGCGACTCGTGTTTAAAGATGATCGCTATTTTAAATTGGGGTCTTTTGCCCCGCCCGTGTTTGTGTACCCAAATTTTTCTCGTAAAAAATTTTGGGTTTTAAAAATAAAAAGGGGTTTTAATGGATTTTTTTAAATAAAAACTAGTTAATACGTTTTTAAATTTTTTCGTATTACTACATGGAAATGTTTTATTTATATGTTTTTCTAATAAAAATTTAAAAAAAGGAAATTTGGACTTATTTGAAAAACCACCCTTGGAAATTTTAAAAAAAACCCTTCAAAAAAAAAAATGGAACGAAAGAAAAAAAATTAAATTTAACGCGGTTTATTTTCCTCTAGCTCCGATAACTGCTTGGTTTTTCCCGTGGAAAGGCCACTTCAAATTTTGGTTTTTTCTTGGGAATATTATCCCATTCGAAAAGGGGGAAGGGCTTGTTCCAATTCCGGGAGTTTCCCAAAAGGGTATTTAAAACGACACCTTACCGATCTATTTGGGCAATCCAAAACTTATCTAGCGAGGTGTGGTCGGGGGCATTTTTCCCTACACAACATAAAATAGGGATAAACGAAAATATCCCCCCAAGGGAAACATTCTTAAACCGCCGTCAAAAGGTTTCCCTTTGAAGTTTTAATAAAGTCAATATTTTTTTCTGCCAAAACTCTTTCGTCACCACCTGGAGTTTTTAAAACTTACTCTAGTTTTCCTCTGAAAAAAAAATTTACGTTTTCCCTTTAAATTTATTAAATGGGCATGATAAACCAGAAACTGAAAATTTCCTGGGCCCCCTAGTGCCAAGGGGATATAGTCATTCCTTTTCTAGATAGTAGCGACTGTTTTACTAATTTCACTTTTTTTTTTTTTTTTTTAGTTTATAATAAAAAAACAACAAAAAAAGAGGGATAAATGATTTTAAAACTCTTTAAATTATAAACCCTACTACTAAGAAAATTTAATTACTGTAACCGATAAAAAAAAACTTTTCTTTTGTTCTTTCCCTTGCTTTTAAATTTTTAAAATTGTTAACTTTAAAGGGTTTTTTTTTTCATTATTTTAATTTTTCTTTTATTGGATATCCCTGTAGTTTGGCCTATTTGTTTTTTGAACAACAAAACGGGTCGCCAAAATTTTTTAAATAGAACTTTGTGAGATCTGGATAAATTTTTAAATTTCCCTACCTTTAATAAAAATTTTTTTTAAGTTAAAACTAAATAATTTAGTTGGAAGAAATATTTTTCTGTTTTGGGATTTTCAAACCCTAAAAAATATTTAAAAAAAAAAAAAAAAAAATGTCAAAAAATTTTTTTTTCTTATATCAGGCGTCAAATTTTGGCACAACATTTAAAAACATACCGGACTTTGGGAAATTTTTAAAAATTAAAAAAAAACCAAAAATTCATTAAAAACGTAAATTTCGCCACTTGAACGGGAAACGCCTAGGAGACTATTTCATAAAAAAGGGAAGGCAAACCTGAAATAAGGGGAAAGGGACCTTTCCCTTTTTCCCGTTTTTTTTCAAAATTTTTTAAGAGGTCATTTATTTAGGGTTTAAGGGGCAAGAAACGGGGAAATCCTTTCGTATATTTCCCGCATGTGCCCTAGCCCTTTCGTTCAAGGTTATAAAGGCGAAAAGAACCCAAACTTGATAGAAAGGACTTAACCGTTGTTTCACTCGTTTTTAAATTTTTAAATTAGGGTGGAAATGGCAACATGTCTTGCTTTGTGGGTCCCCCTTTTCCCTCCTTTTTTTTAATTTCTTTTATGAAAGGGGGGCAAAAGTAATTACTTGTATATTTTTTTTTCTTGAAAGTGGGATAGAACGGGTTCGTTTTAAAATTTAATATAGGGCCTCCACATAAACCCGGTACGGGCTGAAGACGAAAACCCACGTGTCTTGGGAAGGGGCCCTTTTCCCGATTTAATTAAAAATTTGGGGGGTGGGGGAGTGTGTCGGAAATATTTTTTGTTTGTTTATCCTACCTTACCCGTCTTCTAAAACTCAACCCGGGTTTTTTCGTTTCTCTTACAAATTTTTTTTTTTAAAATATAAAGCAAAAAAAAAATTTTTGGGCATAGTCCCAAACCTTTTTGGGACCCAAAATTTGTTGTTCAAACTTAACAAATTTGGGGATTGGATTGACGGATTTCCTCAATTTGGGAAATTAATGGGAAGCATATTTATTACGTAACAAAAAGTAAGATAACACCATTGCAATGAAACCCCTCCAAAACCAAAAATTTTTCAAAATTTTTTTGGTATCAAACGCAGTGCAAATGTAATACCTCACATAAGCTCTGGTATAAGTTTGTATTCAAAAAAAACTGGGATAAACTTCCCAAATTTTTCTTTAGGGAAATTAGATAAAATGTTTTTTTCCCTACATCATTATAAAGGCATCGCTTGTTTTTTGTTAAACTATTTCCACAAAATCTCATAAATATAAATAGTACCCTAATTGAAAAAACGTTTTTTTTGTTTAAACTTTATCGCTTTTTCTTTTTATCAAAAAAATAAACCGTGGGGGATATTTTTACCGTTAAACTCTGAGTTACATTATGTATTTTTTCATTTTTGTGTACCTAAAAAGATTGAAAATCATCTCCCCTGGGTTTTTCGTGCTGTTATTAAAACTTCCATCTAGCTAAAACTTTCAACAGGTCTCGAATAACCTAAAGGGTTAAAAAGGGAAAAAGGGGTTTCGGGGGAAACTTTTTGGGGGTGGGTTCCCTTAAAGGTCGGGTGCAAAATACATATTTGGCAAGTGTAGTTTTAAAAGTCAAGCATGGAAAAAAACCCAATTTTTTTCAGATGATAATTAAAAACATACAGGTGTTTTCTTTTTCGAGTCTCACTTTTTATTTTTTTAAAACCATATTGGATACAAAAAGGATAAACCCAAAAAAAGTACCCAAAAATAAAAAAAAAGGAAAATTAATATTTTACATATTACTGTTTTTTAGGGTTTGTTGCTTATATAAAGTTACCTAAAGGTGCAAACTAAAAGCAAAACTGACAAAACTTGACCCCTCCGATTTCAAATTAAAAATTGGTATATTGTAGACCATCAAAAAGAAAAAGGACACAAATTTTTTTTTAGGGGCCCCCATATTCCCCCCCTTTTAAGGGGGTGGGGGGTTGCCCCTTTAAATTACTCCCAAAAACGCTTTTTTCCCTGATAACTTCGGAGCCCCCCGCAAGTTTTGGGGGATAAAAAAAAAAACCCAAATGTTTTATTAAAGGGGGCTTTCAAAAGAAAACCCTAGATGAATGCTCCCCCTTTCCCCCTTAGTGGGGGAGGGGGAGAAAAAACTTTCTAGAAAAAGAATTTCCCTTTTTTCGCGACAAATTTTCAGCCAAGTTTAGTACCAAAAACAAGGAAATAGTCGAAATGTTTTTTTTTTTAAAATTTTTGGGAAACACTAAGCAAGCCAAACATTTCCAAGGGAAAAATCTCTCTTACTTACAGAGTAAAAGCTTTTACAAAAAAGGGAAAAATTGAGCATCTGCGCCCTTTTACCATCATCACTTTAAAAGGCTCTTGCAGATCATGTATTGCCCTATAGGACTCAAATTTTGGGGGGAAATTTCCCCTTTAATTTGGTTGTGGAACCCCCAATCACAAAATTTTTACATGAATAACCCCATATTTTTAAAATCGCGTTTTTAATTTTTTTTTGCGTGGGAAACCAAGCAAAAATTTGGGACAAAATCTCTACATCAAAAAAGCGATTTCCCTGGGTTTATAGGTTTCTATAATTTTCCCCAAAATTTTTTTGAAAAAAAATTTCCATAATCTGTCACTTAGACCGGGAAATTTTTGGGCGTAAAAAAAACAGCTAAAAACGGGCCCTTTTTTAAAGGCCCTTTAAAAAAAATGTATTTGGACGAAAAACTGTGATTTTTTCATGTTAGCAAAAAACTTTAAAAAAAAAAAGGTAAACCAAAAATTCCCTTTTTAAATTTTAAAAAAAAAAATGAAAAAGAGGACGAAAATTTAAAAGTAATTTTTGGTACATTTCACCCTAAAAAAAATAAAAAAATACAAATTTTAAAATAATAACTAAAATATGTAGATTTTTTTGGTTTTAAAAAAATAAATAAATTTAAATTTAAACCCGTGTAACATGTCCTCAAACCCAATTTTTGCGGGGTTTTTGGGGTAGGGACCCTTTAAAAATGTTTTTTTTCCCAAATTTGTTAGTAAAAAATTTTTTTCTTTCGGGTTTGGAAAAAAAGCAATTTGTACGAAGAAAATTATTTTGTTTGGGAACGTCACAAGGAGGTTGTTGAGGACAAAAACCTTTTAAAAATGGAAACCCGCCGCCGTTTTGGTTTTTGAGCCAGGTTTAAGGGTTCCCCTTGGGGGTTCGCCCCTAAGGGAACCTTTTTAAACAAAACCCCTTTAACCGTTTTGGGAAAACCCGGATTTTTTTGAAAAACACTTTTTGGTTTAAACCTTTTGACAAAATTTTTTTTGCCAACCCTTTTTCCCGGGGCATTCTTGAGAGCTTTTTTTTCGGCCCTTATTAAATTCTGCAAACAGAATCTGTAAAAAAAGGGAAGGCCCCAAGTTTCTAAACTTTTATGTTTCCAAAGAAAAATTTATAATGCAACTTTTAAGGGATAAAAGGGTCGTTTTTTTACTTTTGATTGGAAAGTTTCTTTTCGCTTGCTCAAAAACAGTTAGCCCGAAAACTTTGTCAAAAAAGATTAAAATTTCAACCTAAAAACATTAAAAACGTTTAAATAAAAACAAACTTATTTAAACATTTTTTCTAAAAAAGTACTTACTGATTTTTTTGCTTTTTGAATTATTCGCATAAAAAAAATAACCGCCTCTAGCCAAGGGTTTTTCCCCAACGTTTAAGACAGGTTCGGGAGGCCAAAAGGGGGATCTGGGGAGATTTTCTTTTTTACACTGGCCCCCACGCAGTGGGATTTTTTAAAAAGACTCTCTTGGGATTTTTGGAAAACTTTTAAAAAAACCCTTAAAATTAGCATATTGATTTTTTTTTAACATTTTTACCAACCCCAAAATTTATTTCCAGGGGGCGAAACCCTGTTAAATGATTAAAATTTTTAATTTGAAAAAACTTCAAATTTGTTTTCCCACTTAGCAAATAAGAAACACCATCCCCCAACTAAAGCTTTTAAATTTTCGTACGTTAAATTCCCCTCTGTTGGCCCACAAAATACCTTTAAAATTCGAGAGTTGCCTTTTTAAATTTTAAAAATTGCATTAAAATTTTCAAAATTAAATTTAAAATAAATTTTTTGCATAAAATATCTTAACCTAAAGCTTGTTCCCCGAAACTTTTCCCAAATTTATTGGGGGAATTTGTTTTTTTCAAGTTTTCTTTTTAGCCAGTAAATACGGTTTTTTCCCGGTGTTTCAGAAAAAAGCTTACCCCACCCCAAACCTATTTTGCCCTAATACGACCTTTAAAAATCAGTCCCGTCCTTTATCTATAGAAAATCCAAATTCGTTTGTTTTCCAAAATTCTTCGCGAATAGGGTTTTAAAGGGCTTAAAAATTTTTTAAAAAAATTATAGTGTTTAAAAAAAATCTTAAAAAAGACACTCAAATATGAAAATACATTTTTTTTAAAATTAAATTTTTTTATTGTATTAATTTACCTCTTGTAAAATTTTGGTTACATATTTTTTTTCTTAAATTTTTTACCGCCCTTTCCACATTCTTTTTTTTGGCAGTATTTAGTGAAAAAATTTTGCCCAAATTTTGGGAAAATTTTTAAACTTTCCAAGGAATATTTGCAAACATAAAAGCGTCGCCTAAATCTCAATTAAAACCTTGATTTTTCTTTAATTTTTGGGGGGTCCCCATTAACATTTGGTTTCCCCCAACGGTTTCCTAAATTTTTCCTTTATGTTCAAAAGCATAAACATGGGTTTCTCTAAAGGGTTTTTCTTTTTGGGAATTTTAACTTTCAATTAAAATTTTTGAAGCAAGTTTTTGGAAAAAAAAAACAAAAACGTTTTTTAAACCCTTTTTTTTCCCACGCTTTTAAAAAAACAACTCTTTTACTGTTGCTTTTGGATTCAGCTGAAAGCAGTATTTCCTCCAAAATTTTTTTCAACCATTTTTGGGAAATTTTTTCGCTAATTTTAATTTTTTTGGATTTTGGGGATTTTTTTGGTTTGGGTGGAAATACCAATACACTAGTTTTAAAAAACAACAAAAAACCCCAAAAGAAAACGACCGAAAAAAAAAAAGTTCGTTGGGAAGCTACGATAAAATGAAAATTTCAACTTTTTCACCTTTTTTAAAATGATTCGTCAAAAAGTCCACCTCCCTATAAAAAACACACACATATACGCCCAAGGGAAAAATTAAGGAAAAAAATTTTAAAATCCCAAACCCGCAAAATCAAGATGTCCTTGGAAAAAACTAAGAATGGGCATCGTGTATTCATTTAAACACCCTTAACGGGAGGAAGAAATTTGCTTAAATGGTTTAAATTAGGGGCGTAAAAAAAGGGCCCAAAAGGGAATTTTTGTAAAATAAAAAAGTTTGGGGGCAGGTAAAAGAACCCGAAGCGTAAGCCGATAAATTGAGGTTTCTTCAATAGGGGGAGTAATATAAATTTTTCGGCAGGCAAAAACCAAACTTTGGGCCCCCCCCCACAATAGACGGGGAAAAAAACCCCGTTGTTTTGTTTTTTAGCATTTTTGCTGTAAAAAATAAAATTTACATTTTTAAAAAAGATGCAGCTGTTTAAAAAAAATATTTTTTTAAAAATTTAAAAAAAAAAAAACGTTTGACCAAATAAATATGATTTTTGGACAAAAAAGGCCCAAAACCACCCATTTTTGGCCCCGTTAAAAATCCAAAAAGGCAACTAGGCAAAATAAAACCCTACTTTGATCGCTTTATTTGTCCCCCAAAAAACATATAGAAATTTTTTATTATTTTTTCTTTTCCTTGAACTAAAAAAAGAGGCATTTTTCCTAAAAATCCCGTCTCTACTGATCACGTTTTTTCCCCTTTTCTTAAACCCTTTTCCTTGGGGTTTATTACGACCAAGGAACTATCTGTAATGAAAAATATTTGGGGTTTTTACCTATAACCCTTCTTTAATAAATTTTTTTGTAAACTTGTTCTGTGCAAAACGTCATAATTAAAAAAAAAGGGGTTGCTTTTCAAAATAAATTTTTTAAATAAATCTTTTTTGGAGAGTCTTTTTGTGTTTTTTCGCAAAAAGGGAAAAAATCTAATGTAAATGTTTACCTTTTTCTATTTGAATCCTTATGTAGCATTTTCGATAAAATGGGTCTAAATTATTTGAAATTCGTCCCTTTAAAAATTTTTGGCATAGGTTTTCCGGTCCCGAAGGTTTGACAAAGTCAGCCGAAAAAGGAGTTTTTTTTTGGTGTAGTCTTATGGGATCTACAAAAATTTTCAAATTTTTCTAAAATCGGTTGTTTCTGGTTGGAGGGGTTTTTCCCTTTTCAGTTTCTATTGTTATCGGGGTGTTTGAATAAAAGCAAAAGATTGTTTTTATTTTTACTAAAGAAACTGTTTTTTTTTTCTTTTCAGGGCAGGAGAATCGGGCAAAAATACTATATTTAACAAATGAATTAGTTCAATCACCCTCTAAATTTTTTTTAAAATTTTTTTTTCGTTTTTTTTATTTTTTTTTTATTTTTCTTCATGAATTGCCCAAAAAAAGGGATTTTTTAAATTTTTGTGACAAATTTCCCCCCCGAAGGCTGATTTTTTCCACAAAAATTTTTAAACAATCACTCGCACTGGAGTACGTTTCGCACCAAGGGTATCTCATCAGCAGTCAAAAATGAAAAACTAACCTAAAAGAGTAAATTTTTAAAATTTTGCAAATTTCCAAAAAATATGCAATCCTAAAGTAAAACCCAATTTTTTGAAAACAACAAATTTTTTAAAAAAATGCAACTTTCAAAATATTGATATCCTAAAATTTTGCAAAATTTAAAATTGAGGGGTTAAATTTAAATTTATACCCTGGGTATAACAAGGATAAAAGGCCCGGAAATTTTGGGGGCCTAAAACTGTATTCTTTTAAATTTTTTGTTTGTTTTTTGGGAAATTTCCATGCCTTCATAACAATTTAAAATTAAAAAATCTTTTTTTTGTTCTTAACTAAATTTATAAACGCTTTTGATTAATTTTCCCGGGAATGTAGGCCATTAAAATTTAAACAAATTTCTGAATTTTTAGATGACCAAATGCCCTTTTTTGTCTAATTTTGATTGATCTTTTTTTCTACCCGATATACATTTGAAACACAATCTTTTTTATGAAAATTTTTTAAATTTCCTGATTTATCTTAACCTTATCAACCCCAAATCTTTAGAACTTCTTAAAAGGTTTTTGGAAGGGTTTTTTTTTTTGAAGAAAAAACATTTTGGGGGTCAGCTTTTTGAAGGTTTTTTTAAGAGCTTTGTGTAACCTTTTGGGTAAAAAGGGAAAAATTAACATATTTCCTAAATTTTCGGGAGTCGATACGTTCAAATGTGTTTATATTCCCCCAAATCTTAATCTACAATATACTTGATTTTTAAATTTTTTCAAAACGTTTTTGGCGAACTCACTATTTTTCCCCCGAAGATTTTCCTTTAGTTCCTGAAAATAATTTCATCCTGCTTTACGGGTGAGCATTTTCCCCCCTTTGTTGGTTTTTCGTAAACCAGAAAAACTTTTTTTTTTTTTTTTTTTTCCGGGGGGCCCCCCCCCCCCCCAAATTGGCGCTACAAAAAACTTTTTGAAAAGCAAAATTGTGCCCAAATTTTTTTGAAGATCTACTCAATGTGATTGGTCATTTTATTGAGGATGCTCACCCCTTGATCAAGCTGTCGATGAAAATTTTTTTTTAATGTTTTGTACCAAGGGAATTAAACCCCCTTTAGTTTTTCCCCCATACGTCAGAAAAATTTTTTTCTCATCCTCCGTGGTTTACTACAACAATTCGACAAAACCTAAAAAACTAAAAATTTATCATAGAAAAAAGGAAAACCAAAATAAAAATGAATTTTTACATGAAGTTTTAAAATATCGGAGATTGTTTTAAACAACAGATTAAGAAGCTTACAACGCTTTCCTGTCCAAAAATACAAAAAACCCAAATTAAAAAAATCCGAAAGAGCTGTGGCGGGATAGTAAAAGATAAAAGGTGTTTTAACCTATACCAAAAAACACAATCACTGATGGGGGTGGTATTCAAGGGGTCCCCCGGAAATTTTTTGACGCCTTTTGGGTATTTAAAAATTTTTTCCCTTTTTATTTTGCCACCTCCCCGCAGATAATCGAAAAAAGTTTTTTGCAAAAATACCATCTTTTTACGGCAACCTGTGGGGAAAAAAAGGGGCCTGTAACTATAAAGAGTCCCTAGCAAATCGGACACAGCGGTGATTACCTCATCCTAGTTTTTTTAGTGAAAGGAAAACACCATAGTATTGTCAAAAACCAAATTTTCTTCTTTTTTAAAATTTCTTTGGAAAACTCTTCTACTTTCCTAGGCGCTGGAAAAGAGCAAGAGTTTTCCCAGTTCTTAAAAAGGGAAGCAGCCTATTTGACAACATCTCCTATAAACTTTTTATCTAACCCTTTGCCAAGGGAAAAATGAAAAACTTTTTTTTTTTCTTTTTCAACAAAGTACAGCCCCTTTAAAACTGCGAAGGCAAATGGGTTTTTTACCTAAAAAGATCTACAACCAAATAACTTGCGACGGTTTTCCAGTTTATAAGTGACCCCACTGGAAAGATGGAGGGCCCAAATCGTGTTTATACCGGGGAAATTTTTTTTTTTTTTTTGGCCTTTTACAGAATTGACCTGATATTAAAGCTCTTTAATTTAAATTTTTTTTTGGCCCTGTCCCCGCCCTTTGAGATCTGATTTGGGTCCTTTCTTAAAAAAACGGGCATGTTATGTTTTTTATAATGGCCCTTTAGCTCTGTGAATTGCTATTACGTCAGGTGTTTTCCCCAAGGGGTCCAATTTAGGACCTTTTGCTCTTTGTGCTTTTTCCCCGCGATCTGCTGGAAGCGTTGCCTGTGACCCCTTAGCTTATGCAGAAAAGATTTTAAGGTGTTACGCAAATTGATTCCATTTTAAAGATATGGTTAAATCTGCAAATAAATATTGATTACGTATTCCCGGTGCCAAGGAAAAAAGTCCCTTTTGTTTTAAAAAAGCAAAATGCACGTATGTAAAAATATACTCGCAAGTTTAAAAAGCTTGCCTACTACGTACAAATTTTGCGGTTTTCCCGCTGCAGAGGGGGGCGAGACCAAAAGACCTAGGGGTTTTTCTTTGATATCAAATATCCTTTAAAAAAAGCATGTTTTTCCAGGAACCCTGTTCCTCCGGGCCCCCGCCATGTTTTGGATTTCATCATATCTTTCGAAATACTTCACGAATCAACATCTTCTGAAACGCCCGTATAGAGCTTTTTTTTAAACCGGCTAGAGATGCTTCCATTTTATGGGATCCTTACTACAAGCTAAAGAGGGTTCTTTGAAGAAGGGACAGCGAAGGTTTCCCGAAATTCCCTATCTTTTAGGTTTGAAAGGTAAAATTCCCGGAGGGGTATAGCTATGCCAATTATTTGGGAAAGAACCAAACGGTCCGGGTATTTCGGGAAAAAAGGGAAATTTTTCAGGGGGGCGCGGTTTCTCTACAAACCCTTTTTTGACAATCAAAACGATTGCGCAATCCCGCCCGTCCAAAAAATTTTTTGAACGTTTTTCCCCGTTTGTCTTCGCGGGAAATTTCAAACCCTTTTTTGGCCCTTTTTCTTTCAAGAATAATGTGCTGCTGAATCGCCAGTTTCCAAAAAATGTTGTGAATGCAAATAAAATTAATGCAGATATTTTTGGGCCCGGGGACGCCCAAACATTAAATCCGGGGGAGTTTTTATATAAAACTATTTTTTTTTTTTTATTATTTTTTTTAGTTTTCTTTTTTAAATATTATATTTTTTTTTCTCTTTGTATTATGTGCCCATGTTTTTCGTATTATTTTTTCGTCCCGTAAATTTGGGGGAAACCTATTGGGCCAAAAAAAAATTTATTATTTTATTATCTTCAGAGAATTCGTTAAAGTTAGCAAAATTTTAATGATTTTCTTTTCTTTTAGTTTTTTTAAATACCCCAAAAAAAATTTTGTTAAGGGGAAAATTTAGGGAAACATGTAACCCAAAAATTAATAGCCGAAATTTTGGGGTTCATATGACGAAACAGAATCCTATAAGATAAAACTAAATTTTTTACTAGAGTTTTGTTAAAAAGCTGGGTACCGGCAGTGGGGGCCCGCATAAAAGTAGGTACGTAATTTTACAATATTAGGTTTAAAAAAAAAATATTTTTTACCTTTTCCTGTCGTCTTGATGTCCACTGGGCAATTGGCCCAAACCGGGCCCCAGTAACCTGCGTTTGGAAAATTTCAACATCAGCAACGCTTTTTCCCTTGTTGGAAATTCCCTTAAACCGTCGACGTGTTTTGAATACCCTTTTCGTAAAAGCTTCGAACATGATCGTTTTTGACATCCATTTAAGTAAGATTTGCAAAGTCAGAATTCCTTTTCCCCATCTGGGGAAATCTTGATTTTTTAAATTATAGACCGAACCTTTTGTAAATCGGGATTTTTCCTTAAAAATTTCAAACCCAAATTTTTTTAGGGGAACATCGACTCTTATGTGTTTGGGCAAGGTTTTTTAAAAGGGGGGCTTGGTTTTAAAAATTTTTTATGCAATTTTAAAACGTCTCGGGCAATTTAAATGAAATGTTTTCCTTAAATTTCTCAAAGCTTGTGCAACTTCAAATAGTTTTTATGGAAATTTTTAAACTATTTTTTGTTGAACGTCGAAATTGGGAAAAAAATTGCTGGCTATCTCAAAATGCTGCAAAAATCATTTGAATCAAAATTTCAAGATGACATTTTTTTTACTTGGTGAAAAAATTTTCTATAGTAAGATACTGCCCGGGGGGGGGCCCCCTTCCCCATCCCGTTAAATTACAGGCTGGGGGGTTTGGGGGTAAATTTTGGACACATTTTTTTGAATACCGGATGTGTTTTGGGGGATTTTTATGAACACTTTTTTTGATAGTGCTATTAACTTTTCCGAATCGGATACTCCTTTCGAATGGTTTTGCTACGAGGGGATATGCTGTATGGGCATGTTATGTGAAGAGAGTCGAAGCATATTTTCAACATCCTACTAATTCTAAAGCATTGTTGCGGCTCCGTCAGTAACGAACATTGTGACGTGGTTCCTGTGATACAAAATTCTCTCAACGAATCTTTTATTATCTTGACAACGCTTTCTGCATTAGTTTTCTGAATCCATTTACTGGATAACAATGAACTGGTGGACCATCACGTTTTTAAAGGCGCGCTACACATGACGACGCTGTGTTTCTGAGCATCAGTTGTTTCATCCACACATGGGCAGATTTTCTTATTTCTCAACTCGCCCTTTTATACATTCCTTTACTGTCCTTGCACACGTGGCAAATTGTATCGTAATTGCGTAGATGTTACAGCTTCCAGAGGGAATGTATTAGCCCAAAAAAGACGAAAGTGTTCATTAGATACTAGATTTGTGGATGTTGCACACACTTAACATAAAATAAAATATAAAAATGCCATTTGGGATACGTTTTCTTACTTCAATACATGACTTTTACTTTTACAATGCTTTTCTACATTCAAACCTATCGTGACTTAGCAATCCGCCATTGCATATTGCGCAATAAATTGCGGACTTCTATATTCTAATCCAGGGAAGTCCCCTCAGATATTTATTCACATTCGAAGATCGTTACCCGTTGGGCGTCCCATCTCCGCGCACTTTTTTTGGCGTACGCGTGCAACGTACTGTCGCTTTGAACTCTCCTCGCGGTTACTGTCGAGATCGACTATGAATTGAAAATTACCCCTACCCACGCCGCTACCGCTACGCTACTGCCATCCGGTACCACCCCTTTTTTAAAAAACTCTAATTGTTACTAGTTGGGTTTTCTATATCGTCTATTTCAACTTATTTTTTATTTCTTATTACTAACATATCGAGGAATGTCTTTTTTTCTTCGTGGGTAAGTTTATAGAGGGACATTTTGAATTAAAATTTTTCTAGGAAATCAGTTATTGAACACTCGGTAGTGTCAAAGATGCAAAAAATTTTCATCGACGCATGTATATGATTCAAGCCAAGTAAAATAGGCAAGTTTCCTTACGGTTGGTTTCAAATTCACCCATAGAGAGATTAGCTATAAACTGGGATAAGTTGTTTTCCCAGTGCCGTTCCTGCCGTTTATTGATGAAAAGGGGTCATTAATCTGGAGAAAATTTTGTTCCTGATTAAAGTCTCGAAATCTGTGGCACTGGGACTATGAAGCAGTTCACTAAAAACCCTTTTCCGTAATACTTTACTCGTACGGATGCCACGTTTTCCAATAGCCAAACTATCATCATCAGCAGTAAAATGAATTCTGTTTTTAGTGAACTGCAGGGTTTTAGTGAACTGCTTCAAAAAAAATTCTTCAAAATTTTTCATTCAAGTCCTTCCAAAAGAAATTAAACTAACAGCTTCTTCTCTATCCATTTGGTTATCTAACAAAAGTTTTTCCCTTAAATATTCTAAGCTAAATCGGCCCAAACCTAGGAAGCAGTGAACTTACATCAAAAAGAGATTAAAATTTCTTCATTAGTATGGTCAATGTCCTTAACTTTTTCAATGAAAGTGTAAGCATTTTTATAAAAAATCGGAATTGAACGGTTACTGGTCCAATTTGTCAGTAACCACCTGGAAGGTAAGTTAGTTGGACTGTTGATGTTCGAAACAACAACTCTTTACCTGGAATTTAATTGGTTAATATTTTCTTGTCTTACAATTAGATTCAAGTACGCAGGCAATTCTAAGATATTTATTCACGATTACCAACTTTATTGTTATTGGAAATATTTTCATCTTTGGACATATACAGGCTGTTCTTAAAGTTGAATCATTTATTTTAATAGGTTGCCGATCTCGCTTTATAAAAATTACAAAAAACGGATATATTATACATAGCAATTACAAAAAATTAAAAAAAATCATATATGGTTCTAATTTTCTTCTTGCTTAACGTTGTCATGATGCTGTATTTGTGGCAAAAATAAAAGATGTTAGTAAATTCGATGGATTTTTTGGTCAGCGCTAGATGGAGCATAGTAAATAGAAAAATAAAACACAAGAAAACACTTAGTAACTGTTTCACAAAATAAGGTGTTAGATTCGGAAAACGTGCAGGTCTATTGGTAGACGAGTTATTTAAATTTTCGCCAACGTCTCGCCATAATCTAAATAATTTTCTTCTACCATTCGAAGTGGGGGAAAGTATGGCGCAATAAACATGCCAGTAAACCAGCCCAGATATTAACTGAAAATCTATGTTAAAAAACGATTCTTCTCACAGCATGCGGATTTTCTCGTGCCCAAACATGGTTGTTATGGAAATTGTTCATTGTATTTCTTGTAAATGGTATTGCGTCTGCAAGCAAAATAAATTTAGTAAAATGTTCCTTTCTGTGGGATTGATGTAAATGCTCCTAACAAAATGCATTTCTTATTCTATGATCCTGTGACTGTAACGCTTATACCTTTTGATGATGATACGGTTGCGATGGTTCTTGTCGTAGAGTCAATTCGAACTGCTATAATAATAATAATAATAATAATAATATTTATTCATTCCGAGCACTACATACAATAGATAGGAATAAGTCAGAAGTTTAAGTAAATAAACAATATAAATATACATATAACACTTAACTAGCAAACGCCAGTGTACACAATAATGTATTGGGGAAGTGATGAGGGAGACAGAGTACACAGTATTCTGACATTTACCAGTCTATTTAAGAGAAGTCAAAAATTCGTTATATTATAGAAGACATCAGAAGTGAGTAATTTTTTCAGCCTCATTTTAAATTCATTATTCGGAACAATAGTCTTAAGTTCAGGTGGGAGTAAATTATATATTCGACTACCAGCATATATAGGAGATTTCTTGAACGCCTCGCGATTATGTCTGCTTAAGGATATATCATTTTTGGATCGTGTATCATAATTATGATAATCGCAGTTAAGTATGTAGTTATGTCTGTTAGCATGTGTATGAGTTAATAACTTTAATAGATAAATAGAGCAGACAGTGAGGATTTTATTCGTTTTAAAGGTTTCGCGGCAGGACAGTTGTAAGGAAGAGAAAAGATCAAACGCAGTATTCTTTTCTGACAAATAAATATACGATTCCAATGGGTAGCTTGTCCCCAGATAACGATATTATATGCAATTGCCGAGTATACGAACGCATAGTAAACATTCAACAGTGTATTAGTATCTACATTATTTTTAAGTGAATTAATAACATAAAAGGATTTATTTAGTTTACTACATACCATATTAATATGGTCATCCCACTGTAAGTTGCTATCAATTTTTACGCCCAGGCAATCCACAACGGATTTCATCGAGATCGTATGGCCATTGTGCGCAAGGTTAAGAGCTCAGGGCAATCCTCTCATATTTTTAAAAACTGTATACATACAGTTTTAGAAAAATTGATTATTAAATTATCCTTTGCACCATTTTGAGAAATCATACAAAGTGGTAAGTGTCTTTAGCGTTAGCGTATTCTGGTCTTTCTCGGAAATCACGATGGACGTGTCGTCTGCATACATAAAAACACGACCAAACGAAATATGTTCCGGCAGATCATTGACAAACAACAAAAAATTAACGGCGCTAGTATACTACCCTGGGGAGTCCCGTAATTTAGGTTGAAGCTATTAGAGACAGTATTATTAACCTTAACAGACATACTCCTGTTGTTTAGAAAGGAAATAATCCAATCATTAAGACTACCCCTAATACCCATCCTATGCAGCTTCGCAGAGACGAAGTTCCTATTGACCATATCGAATGCTCTGGCTAGATCGAACAGTAGTGCCAAAACGTATTCATTACTATCGATTTTTTCAGCGACATGCTGTATTAGTTCATTGCACGCGGTTTCAGTGGATCGACCCTCGCGGAAGCCGAATTGTCTATCGGTTAATATATTGTTTATATTCAAAAATGATATAATTTTTTGTAAAAAATCTTTTCAAAAATTTTAGAGAATACGCTTAACATCGAGATGGGTCTATAATTCTCAATGCCCGTAGGATCTCCCTTCTTAAATATAGGAACAACAACAGCGGATTTTAAGATTTCTGGAAACTTACCAGTCGAAATGGAGACATTGAATAAAGTTGACAGGGGCCGCGCGATAATTCCAGCAACCCTCTTGATGAAAGTAATAGGAACATCGTCTGGACCGGTGGACTTATTATTAGAAAATTCGATAATTACTCTAAATACCTCATCAACAGTCACTGGACTACAGTACATTGAGTTGCCAATACTCCGTTTACCCCTCGTGCAGTTTTTAGATAATGATGATCCAAATTGATCAACTAGTTACGTTCGGCAATGGTAGAGAGGTGCTCACCAAAAGCATTCGCTATGTCCATTGAATCAGTAATAGAACTGCCATCGACATGAATCTCCTGACGCCGGGTTTGGTAGTGCTACCTTTAAGCTGGTTAATCACATTCCAAGAAGTTTTCGTTCTATTGGTTGACTTATTGATCTTATTACTGAAATATGATACCTTTTCGAATTTGACTTCTCTTTGAATATTTCCTTTCATATTTTTGTACATATTGATGATATTAGTATCCTGCGTCATATTCCTTAGCCAATTTAGTTTTTCAAGTTCCTCAAGTTTGTGCAGAAGTTCAGCAGAAAATACAGGCTTACGCTTGTTTCCTGGTCTTCGATCAGTTGTTGTGCGACTAGGAAAAGCAATGTTATAACTGCTATAGACCTGGTGCTCGTGGTTGGATCGTTTTCGAGAATTTCTAAAATTTCGTCCTCGGCTATTTTGCTTGGAGTAAGTCTTTCAATGCGACTTTCTCATTATTTCTTTAAATACCCTGTTTTATGAGTTTATTACAAAATAAATAGTCATAACTACAATTTGTTAAAAAGGTGGTACCGGATGGCAGTAGCGTAGTGATAGCGGGGTGGGTAGGGGTAATTTTCAACTCGTAGTCGATCTCGACCGTACCGCGAGAGAGTTCAAAGCGACAGTACGTTGCACGCTGCACGCCAAATAAGTGCGCGGAAATGGGACGCCTAAAGGGTGTAACGTTCCCATCGAATGTGAATAAATATCTCGGGCATTTCCCTGGATTAGAATATAGAAGTTCACATATTTATTGCATAATATGCAATAGCGGATTGCTAAGTCATGATAAGTTTGAATGTAGAAAACATTGTAAAAGTAAACGTCATGTATTGAATTTAAGAAACGGTATTCCATACTGGCAATTTTTATATGATTTTATTTTTATGTTAAGTGTGTGCAACATCCCACAACATCTAGTATCTAATGAACACTTTCGTCTTTTTTGGCCTAAGTACATTCCCTCATGGAAGCTGCTAACATCTACGCAATTACGATACAATTTGCCACGTGTGCGAGGTACAGTAAAGGAATGTATAAAAGACGAGTTGAGAAATAAGAAAATCTGCCTATGTGTGGATGAAACAACTGATGCTCAGAAACACAGCCTCATTCATGTTGTAGCGCGTCCTTTAAAACGTGATGGTCCACCAGCTTCATTGTTGTTATCCAGTAAAAGAATTCAGAAAACTAATGCAGAAACCGTTGTCAAGATAATAAAGGATTCGTTGAGAGAATTTTGTATCACAGGAACCCAAGTCACAATGTTCGTTACTGACGGAACCGCAACAATGCTGAGAGTTGGTAGGATGTTGAAAATATGCTTTCCGACTTTTCTTCACATAACATGCCTCATACACGCATGTCACCTCGTAGCAGAAACCATTCGAAAGAAGTATCCGATGGTGGATAAGTTAATAGCATCTACCAAAAAAGTGTTCATCAAATCTCCCAAACACATCCGCGTATTCAAACAATTGTGTCCGAAATTACCACCACCACCTCAGCCTGTAATAACGGGATGGGGAACATGGCTCCAACTTTTTTTCCAATTCGGACGTTCAACAATAAATAGATGAAATTTCCATGAACTATTCTGAAGTTGCACAAGCTATTGAGCAATTAGAGAACAGTCACTTATCTGCACGAGACGCATTAAATTGCATAAACAATTTACAAGCCGCTCTAGAAAACTTGACGAACAGTATAGGAGTCGATGTTGCTCAAAAATTTGGTGCAATTTCGGTCTATAACTGGAAATCAAGAGTGCCCAGATGAGGAAAAGGAATATCTGACATTTGCAAATCTTACTTCACTGGATGTCGAACGATCATTTTCGAAGTATACGACGTATTCACAACACCGTCGCCGGCTGAATGAATCGACAATGGAAGCGTTGCTGATGTTGCAATTCTACGCAGCTTACCAGTGCGGTTGCCAATCGCCACAGTGGACATCAAGACGACAGGAAAAGGTAACAATATTATTTTTCACTAATATTGTATATTACGTACCTACTTTTATGCGGTGCGCCACTGCCGGTACCACCTTTTTAACTAACTCTAGTCATAACGTTGTCAATGGAAGAGACACAAAACACCAACATGTTCTAAAAATGCGCTATAAAAACGCAATGCTTCGTCAGGCAACTTTTGGCAACTTTGAATACATCCTGTATATCGCGTAGACGTATTAAGCTTATTATTACAGGGATTATAACACGTATACCTATCTCAAAATTGAAATCGACATCAACATGACACACCATCAATGTCACAAACTCAATCAATAACTTGTTTTATCAATCTCGCATCGCTAATACAATCCGGAGCTGGGCTGATGGCACATCACTTCGTCTGAAAATGTTTGGCGTTCTTTGACACCTCGAAACGCGATGTTGCTATCGTTGGTGAAGGCTGTAGAATTAGATGGAGAGATGAATGTAGATAATAGGAACATATATTTTAATTGCCAGGAAGAAATTCGATAGGCATTCAATATGTTCGATGTTTGAACAGGTTATCGTGTGCTATCTATGTGTACTTCGATAGATAGTCGTAGGAGCTATTGTATTTGGTGATCCATGGGTTGTTCATCCAATGGAAAAATTTTTCGTCCATTTTTTTTTGTTTTTAATTCAGTTGCAATATCTGCAGAAGTTCACCTAGCGCGTTAGTTGAAGATAGTTGCTTGGAAAGTATCCGTTTTAGTTGTGAAATTAATATTACATTTTTTTGTTTTTTTGTGTAAGAGCAATTTGGTAAGAAAGAGCAGAATACTTTTTCATTTGAATAATTATAACGTTTTCGAAAAATTCATTTGGTTTTTAATCTTACCCTCTACGGCAACAACAATACTCTCGGCACACTCTGCACCACACAAATTATTAATTAATTCGGAAAAGCCGTTTCGAAAACACATGGGTCTTCATCTTCAGCCGCGTACCGATTGATGTGAGAGAACATGTATTAAATTTAACGAACCCGCTCTATCCCTACTCTTAAGAAAAATATATACAAGTACCTTTGCCGCTTAGACTAGAAAGCTAAAATAAGGAGAAGAGACGGAAAAAGGTCTTGTCACCACGAAACGTAAGACATGTGGTCGTCCCACCCTAATAAAAGTAAAAATCGAGTGAGACAACGGTTATGTCCTTTCTGTTCGTCAAATTTGTGTTCTTTCGGCCTCTACATGACACATGTGGAATGTACGAAATTGTTATAGCCCAACCAAAAATTAAATGGCCTCTTTACCGTAATAAATCGAGTTTGTAAATGCAGTTCTATTAAAAAACACTTTGCATTTGAAAATGTACCCGTAATTTTCGGACACGCTGTATAATGTTTTTGAAAAATTAATTGGTGGACAGGCAAAGTCAAAGTTCTCCGGTTAAAAGAATAATAAAAGAAGAAAAAAGAAAATCATAGCAGAAATTTGGAGAACAAATGGGAAAGGTATATAGGGACAACCAGAAGTTATTCCTTGACGTAATTAAGAACATGAGACAGAAAAAGGTAGAGACAATAACAAATATAAAGGATGAAGAAGGAGATGTATATGTATTTGTATTTTGTGCAATAAACATATATTATTATTATTATATATTGAAGGAGGAAGATCAAATTATGGAAAGATGGAGAGCACACTGTAAAGAGCTATTAGACGGAAATGACATAACAACCAAAAACCAACCTAGAGATGTAATATCGGAACCAAAAATAAAATTAACGGATACAAAGGAAATAAAGGCAGAAGAAATAAAAGAGGCAATCAGGAAATTAAAATTAGGTAAGGCACCTGGACATAATGAGATTACAAAGACAGCCATAGAAGAGCTAAAAAATGAAAATAATGACGGAGAATAATGCACCCAGGAATTATAGCGCCAACATTTAAGAAGGAGGACACTAAAGACTGTCAGAACTACAGAGGCTTAACACTAACCAGCACAGTATCAAAAATATATACTAGAATCTTAGAAAGAAGACTAAGAGGAAAATTGGAAAACGTAGAAAAACACTTGGTATAGTTTCACAAATGATATATTTACTCGATGTACATTTCGCCTTTCGACATCATCAGGAGTATAACACTAAGAGGAAAACTTGATGGTACTTTAGAAGAAATGCAGTTCGGATTCAGACCAGGTAGAGGAGTAAACGATGCGATATTTATAATGAGTAAAGCTGGCCACGAGCGGTATCGCGCAGTAGCGTAGAGTCGACCAGGCCTCGCGTTCCACTAGAGTTATTCAGCTAATAGGGATGTTTGCTGCCGCAAATAATTTCGCTCATCTTTTAAATAAAAATTAAATAACACGTGCTCAAACACTTACCATTTTAAGAGTCCTCCGTGAAATCACAAAGTAAATAATGTCTGTTAAATATATGCAACATTAGATATGTTTCAACTGTTGTTTCGGCAAAACTAGTACGGCATGAGGAAAAGATGCGTTTATATGCAGAGAACGAACGTTCTACATCTAGTGACGTAATATTTGCGTAAGTAAAGTAATCTTTCAAATAACTTAACGATTCTGTTGACGCACCTTCACAAATGTGTCTTAATGTGACAAAATCAGAATTTTTCTCAAAAACACTTTCAAATCTTTCTAGAACAGAAACATTTTTTGCGTCTTCAATCGCGCATAGCTGTGCGTGAACATGTGCACTATTTGTAGAGATTCTTCTAACGGCACCGCAGGATTTTGTAATTTTTCTATTGCATCTGCTAGCCCGAAATAATTGTCGTGAATGATTTTTAAATCCATTTTAACCTGACTATCTTGAAATTTCGACTGGCTTTTCTGGATAGCGGCAGCTTCCCTTGTATCGAATTGTAAAACCACGTTCTTAATATTGTCAAAATATTTATGATAATAAAACGCGTCCTGTTCCCCAACGAGTTAGAATAGGTTCTGGTGGCTCTGGTATACGGGGGCACAGTCTGTGAAATTCGCGAATACGTTTCGGTGATTTGACAAATACTGCTTTGGCATGCGCTATTAAAGCGTCTACCTCAGGATAACATTTTCTGATACTATCCGCCACAAGATTGAGAGCATGAATTTTACACGTAATGTGTAACAAATTAGCAGAATGCTTTTTAAGAGACCGGCCTACGGAAAGCATGTTTGCAGCACCATCACTCACTAACATCAATAGTTGGTTTGTTGAAAGTTCAGACTTGTCCAATGTATTTAAGACTAACTTTGAAATTACTTCGGCAGTACACTGTTGTATTCGTTTGGAGACTAATAGAATTGAAGGTGTCGATTGATGGGGTTCCAATTTGCGTGCCGTTACATTAAGAACAGAATGTTTCTTCCGATCTGTTGTTTCGTCAACACATAACCACAATTTTTGATCTTTCAACTCCGATTTTATTTTTTGTTCAGTATGTTCGCGCGCAGATGGCACAATTCTTCGTAACGATGTTCGACTTGGTAATTTGCACTCCGAATAGTTATTCCAGAAGCAGATAAATGGTTCCTTGTCTAGTAAATTAAACGGTATATTACATGCGATAAACGTAACGCATAAATTAAATATAAATTTTTCATTGTCTCGTGCGCAATTTCTTTTTGAGACATGCTTTTCACTATTTACGTGTCGTAGACAATGTTGTCTGGACCAACACATTAACGGGATTTTACAGATTACACATTTAAGTTTAGCACCTTCATATATTAAGTCTGGAATTTCTGCAATAAATTTTCGAAGTTTGTCCGACCGCGGTCGTTTTGCTGACGAAATCATAATTTTTCTAGGACAGATAAACAATTGCGCAAATGACCGGCAGCGAAAATGTCCGTACTGCTCCGCAGACGAAGTAATACTACCGTTCCTCTCGATCCGAACTGATTCTACGCCGATGCGCGGTACCGCTCGTGGCCAGCGTTAATAATGAGACAGTTGGGAGAGAAACTAGTAAGAGAAGATAAGGAAGTTCATTTGTGTTTTATGGACCTACATAACGCATTTGACAGGGTAAAAAAACATATGGGAGACACTGAGAAAAAGAGAAATACCAGAAATATACAAATACAAAGTTTATACAAAGAATCAAGAAATTATGTGAGAACAAGACAAGACAGCTCTAACATGTTTGAAACAACCACGGGTCTTAGACAGGGATGCATTCTGAGTCCTTTGCTTTTCTCGCTAATTCTAGACGAAGCGACTAGAGAGCCAAAGAAACAAGGCGTATGACCATACATGAGATAGGCGTTTGAAAAATGAAGAAGATAGAAATGTCAGATTTATGCTATGCCGACGATATGGTTATCATTATAAAAGACAATCAACAATGAAAAGACGAAGACTATGATAATAGAAAGGAACCAAAAACAACATGCAATAAAAATAGAAAAAAGAAAAACTAGAACAGGTACAAAAATTAAAATATTTAGGATCAATATTGTCGGAAGACGGAAGGTTGGAAGAAGAGATAAATGACAGAAAAATAGCAGGAGGAAGACTGATTAACAGCATTAAACATACTTTTCTGGGGAATAGAGATTCCAAAAAAATATTAGAACTCAGATATTTAAGTAAAGTAATTATCATTATTATTAAGAAGGTAGCAACGCCAATACTTTTATTTGGAGGAGAAACATGGACAATGACCGAGAGACAGAAAATATAAGAGCTGCAGAAATTAGGTTTATTAGGAAAATAAAAGGTAAAACAAGAATAGACAAGATTAGAAACGTAACGCCCAGAGAAAATTTGAAGCTAAGACCCATAGTAGAAAAAATTCAGGAAGCACAACTCAGATGGTATGGACACGTAGGAAGGATATCCGAGCAAAGGATGGTTAAACAAGTGTTTGAAGCCGGGGTAAGCAAAAAAAGGATAAAAAGCCGCCCCAAGCGAACATGGTTGGAGGATATAAGAAGTGCGATTACCGTTCGGTTTCTAATCATACCCTAGACGGTCAACAGTTCTGCAAAATTTCAGTTTTCCAAGTTAAACACTTTCACAGTTAAAGTTCACACGCACTTATCTGTCAAAAATTTTCAAAAAATGCAAATATTTCAAATATGGTTAGAAATATAGCAACATAACGCATTGTTTTATCAAATAAACCTTAAAATTGAACTAGGGATTCAAACATATAATAATATATAGGGTGTTCTATTTAAAATAACAAACTTGACAGCTACTTCCGGTATAACCGGAAGCCTTAGATAATTGAAGCAAGCTTTAGTATACTACAAAATTTTTAGAATTTTCCATTTTATACTCTTTCATATATCGATCGATGCAGTTCCTCGTGAGATACCCTGTATTTTGAATTGTAGCATATCAGAGAAGCGCCTGGGAAAATACAGAACGTGGACAGGATAGTGGCGAGCGGCTTCGACCTCGTGTAGTTGATAAAAAGAATTCAGCTTTTACGGATTGACGTCAAAGCTGACGCGCATTCTATTACAGTACGCCTATAAAAATTAATCTAGATATACCCGAGTTGAAGAACAGCGTCCCGTCTATATGCGAGAGATATCGCGGATCAGAGGAAAATAAAGCGATGTGTTAACTTACCAGGGCCAGGCGATTGAGAGCATGATTATACCGAGTGTCCTAGAATATGGATTACGAGGTAATTCCATAGGATAAAAACAAAAAGTGAAAACTGATTTGAATGGCACTAAGGGATCCTAGAAACCGTATTGATTTGTGCAACCCTTGATAAAATAGTCCCATCTTTAATAGAAATTAGTACCCCTACTTCAATCTGAATGCGTGTCACCCTTGTAATGGTTGGTTTTCTACAGATTTTAATCACATTCTCAAAAAATTTTGACGCAAATAAGCATCATAAACTTAAACTTAACTAGAAACCTGGAATAAGAAATTTGTACCTTTTCAGAGAATGGCAAAAGGAATAGGTGATATTAGGGTGCAGCAAAAGGCTTTTCGCTTTTTGAATGGGTAGACTTTGGATTTATAACTAGGCTGGGTACACGAGCTTCGCGCCAAGTTAGAAGTGAGGTTGCCGCATCCACAACGCGACGTATGTATGTAGATGAATCGGCACGGGCTACCTCACCGAATGAAATTATTGATTAATTGCAACAGTTTCTTATCAACCCTTCGCAGCGTTAGTCGTAATTTTATGATAAATAATTAACTGATAAAGTCGTTTATAATATAATACGAGGGTAAGTCAAATATTATCTATACTTTCGCCATAACAAGCTTTGAAGGTTGTCGTAGTGGCGGCCGCTTGCACATGCGTTGAGTTGGTGCTTTTGTGGTCATGTGTGCGGAATTTAAGCACGATCGCGTCATTTGTCTGCTAGCTACAACAGCATAAGCACGTCGGGTCCGCTATTTGCACCAAAGAGGAACAACGAGCAGTGGTCCGATTTTTATGGTAAGAGGGTGTGAAAGGTTCTGAAATTCACCGGAAGCTTTTGTCGCAATACGGGGACAGTGCTTTATCTCGTAAAAGCGTTTTCTTGTAGAACGAAATGTTTCAAAGTGCCCGCACGAGCGTAACACAAAAAGAAGGAACATGACAAGAATTTGTATTTACTTTTTTTTCATTTCATCAGAATCTGTTTTTATTTTCGTCGTTAGAATTTCTTATTAATTTCGTCTAAGCTTCGTAGTAACAAAATAAATATGCGAAACTCTCATTTCCGGGCGACCTTGACTTCAAATTATTACGTGCGCTCTTCGCACAGTACGTCTACATCCCGACATTGTTCGAAGTGTACTAGCATGAATTGCTCGGATTTCACTCAGTCCCCTCCACGCTATCTCGCATGTACGGCGAGAGAGCAAGCAGAGGATACCGATATAGCTAATTTCTCATTTTCTCAATCGGTATAAAAATTTTATACAAATAATACGACTAATTCAATAAAAATTAGATGTTTTAGTATGTTCCCATTTTAAGCACACTTCCTACTCTACATTTTCTTTCGTCATATTGTCTATGCAATAAAATCTAAGACCAATAAACAGCAGTACTACATGTAATCTAAAGTGGCGCGCAGGATTATGAAAGTGAATATTTATAAAGTATAAATCAGTAAATTTTAAATTCTAGCGCGCTCTTAGCATTGGGACATTATGTATACACAAATCCTGAACAGTCGTGACCTACACAAGTGCATGCTAATAACAGGACCGCTTGCCGTTACAGAATCCAAAAAGAAGCAGCCATATTTTCAGAGCTAGCATAATTTTTAACCAAATATGGTCGTTAGAAACATAATATTTTCAATGTTAAATGATGATTAATTTAAACAAATGGTCCATCTATGCTGGATCATTGAATTGGATCCTTGTGGAATTTTTGGTAATGAGAGAGCCGATCAAAATTGACAAGGGCTGGTTCTAATTTGATGCCTCTGAGGCGAAGGACCCTTCATTTGTATTTATTACACGAGGGCGTATTGATAACTAATGCCTCCATGGCCATAACTTTTATAATAATGGGCCAAACAGTGTCAAAAGTGGTTTGCCATTTACCTTAACTCTTGGTACATAAGTCTCTCTAATGGCTAATAAAAATGGCGACCGGCATGGACGTGCGGTTAAAGCAAGGAGCTGCCATCGAATTTCTTACTGTGGAGGGTGTAGCGCCCATTGACATCCATCGAAGGTTGAGTGCCGTATACCGTGATGCGTGTGTTGATGTGAGGTGGGTAGGTTAGGAGGTGGGTAAGGACCGTGAAAGACGAAAATCGTGCTAAAACGGATCTCCACGATCAGGCACGCAGTGGCCGACCAGTGTCTGCGTGTGGTGTAAGGCAGGTGGCTCTCGTGGATGAACTGGTTCGTGAGAATCAACGGTGTAAACAAACTGACATTGCCAATAGGGTGGGTATTTCACAAGAAAGAGTACATCACATTATCTGCAATGTACTGAAGTACAGGAGAATATGCGCACGTTGGGTGCCCCGAATGCTTACTGATGAAATGAAAGCCAATCGAAAATAAATTTGCGAACAACTCTTGACTCAATATGAGGCAGAAGGTGATGCTTTTCTCCACAGAATTTTGATCGGCGACGAGTCGTAGGCTCATCATTACGACCATGAAATGAAACGTCAGTCCATGGATTACAGACATAAGGGTTCGCCACAATCGAAAAAATTCAAAACAGTTCCATCTGCCGGGAAAGTCATCATTACCGCTTTCTGGGATTGCGATGGCATCGTTCATATTTAATTTTTGGGATGTGTTAAGACCCTAACAAATCTGAAGCGGCGGGTGCGTAGGGTTCGTCCAGACAAAGTGCCAATTCTGCATCATAACAACGCTCGGCCTCACACAAGTCAGAGAACGCGTATAACACTGGAGAAGCTTGGGTTTCATTCGTGACTTTTTCCTCTTTCCGAAGTTTAAGGAACATTTCAAGGGCAAGCGTTTCTTTTCGGATGTAGAGGTGATAACGGAGGTGCGGAAATGGTGCCGTGCGAAGACTTCAGACTTTTTCCGTGACGGATTTGCGCAATTCGTAGTACGTTGGCGTAAATGTATTGCTGTCAATCGCTATTATGTGGAAAAGTGATTATATCAGTGGGTAGAGGATAGTTTATACTATAATTTCACGGTTATATGTAAATAATATAAAGTTATAGCCATGGAGGCATTAGTTTTCAATACGCCCTTGTACAATTTCAAAGAAAAATTAATAAGCGAATGGCAGGATTGGTGGAATGAGACATCAACTATTAAAGGAAAGCATTGTCGAGAAGATCAAGACCAAGTTAAATTTCGGCCGTGGTTTTATAATATTCCTCCTGCCTCAAGAAAATTGACCACACCCATCAGCAAAATTACAATTGGACATTGCCTAAACGAATCTCACTTATTCAAGATTAGTATTTTAAACACCCCTTTATGTAGATGTGGCAATAAAGGCACTTTAAACCATATATTCTTCAATTGTTCCAGTTTTAAAGAAGAAACAGAAGACTTGATTCAAAACTTATTAATTTAAAAATCTATCTATTTTATCGTCCGTTGTCTTCTTTTCCTATATCTCCCTTATTGGAATTTACTTTTGACCTGGATCTGCCCCCGCAAGTATCTGCAGCTGGTGATTGAGAAGTCTCTTCATTCAGAGAGACAGTACACCATAACACCCCAACGAAGAAGAAGAACTAAATATGACATATTGGAAAACCAATTTCGTTTTCAGATTGGCGGAACAACAATGGATCTTCGTGTTTTAAGTTCAGCGGAGGATTGCACAATAGGAGTGCGTAACCTATCAAAGGCCTCTGAAACTTGTCAAATCCTGTTACAAATAGGAAACAAGCTATAAGTTACCCAAAGAATTTTTTAAGAGATGTCGTTGTTGCAACACCATAGGAATAAGTGTTTAAATGTAGAAAAATATCTTTTATTTCATTTCAAATTCCTAGAAGACCAATTTTACCACACAAACTCTTTTACCCATACGACATGTTGATTAAAACGTTGAGTCACTCGTACATACACACGTTCTGGCAAAATCATCCGAAAGCGCCAGCCAGCAACCTGTGAATCACGGGCAAACGTACTCGGAAGCAGCAGGCGCTGGAAACAGAAAAAAAAATGAAGGTTTTCCTTGGTCGACGCCACACGCTAACCGCTAGCACTTTATTGATCGTCTGGCGGCTTCAACGGCTCGAAATAGAACGGAACTTGCCGACGGCGAACGAAAGCGTCTTGCACAAGATTTACGCGCAAGCCCGAAAATACTCACTTCTGTTTTAATAATAACCCCACCGCTTGCACGCCCCATTCGGAAACACGCAAGCGGCTCCTTTCTTTAGCTTCTTCTTTCTCTATCATCGGAGATCTCTGGAGCCCTCGCTACTGAGATGTGAAAGACGATGTCCTCTCTTTCGCTCGCTATATAAACTTACTATGTTGGTAGTATTGCGAATTGAATTCTCGAAATATATGGGAAGTGAATGGTAGAATTGAAGAAGATCGATATTATACAACACTGGCTACATGTTACTTGTTAAAATCCGGGATATATAGTATTCTATAAGAAGTAAATATTATTTATTTGTAGTGCTGATTACGAAGATTTGATTTGTCACGTTTGGACCTCTTGTAAACTACAAAATTGCATCTTATTCGATTTGTTAAAACATATTGCTAGATATACAGCGTGTCCCATTAAGAGTGCGGACCGGCGATATCTTGGAAACTCATTATTAAAGTGGCAAAGGGAAATCCAATGAAAATATTTTCAAATTCAAGTATGACCGCTAGGGGGCGCACTTGCTAGGGTCAACCGTCAATTTTAAATTAGCTGGTAAAGGTTGCAGGATTAATTATAATTTTAAATGCTCAATCAAAAAGCTTAGTTAATTACGCAATACTTTGGTCAAAGACGTTTTGTTATATTGTGAGTAATAAGTGTAGTAGGCGTTGCCGAATCATGTAAAACTAAACCTGTTATAACTTCTGCAGTTTTCACCCGAATTAAAGAAGCGTGGACTTGTTCGAAATGGCATTCAGCGTTGTTTTAGACGTCGTAATTTGTACCACCCGTTAATGTCCAAGAAACGTACCAGATGGGGTTATTCCCTACTGTATGAGTTTTTCTCAATTATCTCTAAAAATTCAAATGCAACAATATGCTTTCTTTGTGTTGTGTTTTAAGAGTTTTGACAGACTAAGGTAGTGGTGAAAATCGCGTGGTGATATCTTTATCCTTTTTCCAGATAATAACGAAAACAACCTATTATCAGTAATAATTTCTCTATTAGTTACAAATACCTACTTAATAATATAGAAACTTATCTTAGTTGGCCATGAATAGAGTTTGTTAAAAAGGTGGCACCGGCAGTGGCGCACCGCATAAAAATAGGTAGGTGATATACAATATCCCTGTCGTCTTGATGTCCACTGTGGCAATTGGCAACCGCCCTGGTAAGCTGCGTAGAATTGCAACATCGGCAACGCTTTCATTGTCGATTCATTCGGCCGTCGACGGTGCTGTACGTTGTCGTATACTTGATGATCGTTCGACATCCAGTGAAGTAAGATTTGCAAATCTCAGATATTCCTTTTCCTCATCTGGGCACTCTTGACTTTCTGTTATAGACCGAACCTTTTGTAAATCGGGATTTTTCGTTAAAATTGCACCAAATTCTTGAGCAACATCGACTCCTGTAGTGTTCGTCAAGTTTTCTAGAGCGGCTTGTAAATTGTTTATGCAATTGGTAAATGGTTTCTGCTACGAGGTGACATGCGTGTATGAAGCATGTTATGTGAAGAAGAGTCGGAAAGCATATTTTCAACATCCTACCAACTCTCAGCATTGTTGCGGCTCCGTCAGTAACGAACATTGTGACTTAGGTGATACAAAATTCTCTCAACGAATCTTTTATTATCTTGACAACGGTTTCTGCATTAGTTTTCTGAATCCTTTTACTGGATAACAACAATGAAGCTGGTGGATCATCACGTTTTAAAGAACGCGCTACAACATGAATGACGCTGTGTTTCTGTGCATCAGTTGTTTCATCCACACATAGGCAGATTTTTTTATTTTTCAACTCGTCTCTTATACATTCTTTTATTGTACCTTGCACACGTGGCAAATTGTATTGTAATTGCATAGATGTTGGCAGCTTCCATGAGGGAACGTACTTAACCCAAAAAAGAGGAAAGTGTTCATTAGATACTAGATGTTGTGGGATGTTGCGCACACTTAACATAAAAATAAAATCGCATAAAAATTGCCAGTATGGAATACTGTTTCTTAAATTCAATTTAAGTACAACACATGACGGTTACTTTTACAATGTTTTCTACATTCAAAGCTATCGCGAGTTAGCAATCCGCTATTGCATATTGTGCAATAAATATGCGGACTTCTATATTCTAATCCAGGGAAATGCCTGAGGTATTTATTCACATTCGAAGGGAACGTTACACCCTTTGGGCGTCCCATCTCCGCGTACTTATTTGACGTGCAGCGTGCAACGTACTGTTGCTTTGAACTCTTTCGCGGTACTGTCGAGATCGACTACGAGTTGAAAATTACCCCTACCCACGCCGCTACCGCTACGCTACTGCCATCCGGTACCACCTTTTCAACAAACTCTAATTATTATCTGTAAGATGTTGAACGGAGTGTGAGAAATCTGATGAATTGGCTTGTGGGCATCTTACATGTTACTTGTTGCTTGTCTCGAAATTTCTGTGGGTTCTACCAATGTCACTGCATTGGCAGGTCTCACAAGTGAGTTTATAAACACCTTTTTTCTTAATTTGCCAACATCGTCCTTTTTATTTGAAAAAGAAAAATGGTTTATATTATATACATGAGAATTATATAAAGAAATTAAGATGCATTATACACATTATAAAAAATAAGATCAATTGTATAATTTGTAATTATAATCTTGATGACTTTTTAGCCGGCTTGAAGATGTACACAATGCACGAAACCGGTCGGATTGATTAATTTTAATATGGAATTTTGTGAATAAAGACCATCTATATTTCAATCTTTATTATGAAGAACTCACACAGAGTCAGCATGGAGCGTTTTAATAATATTTATGTTCTTGACTTTCACAGGTATTAATATTTTGGTAGTACCATTTAAACAATTAGATGATCTATCAAACTAAAAACAAAAAGGGGAGTTGTCTTTTAAAAAAAATTGACGATGATTTGAAAAGCAGATATGGGGGAAGCTTAAAATAGATGCAAAAATGTTTATTAAAGAAAAATTAACTTGACCTGTCCGAGTATATCTTCGAAAAATAGATTGCCTTAAAGTTAATAAATTTATTTCAAAATAACAAATGATGTTCAACAAAACATGTTGTAATATCTAATAAGAGAGCCTATATGCATATTTTAATGCACGTACATGTATGAACGTTATAGTATTGCCCCATTTAATAGCATGTGTGTGGCCTTCATTAGGCAAGATGATAAGTTTTTTCTTGCATCTCACAACACTTCGTTCTTGTTACTCGTCTTTCTTATTTAATTCATTTTCCATGGAATAGATACTATGTGGTCTAGACATCCGTCTATAATGGTGTACTGTCTCTTCGTTTATTATTAACGACTATTTGATTTAAGATTAATGTAAATTCCAATGGAGTAACAAACATGTCTTTTGAAGAGTAGGCAAGGATAGCATACATATTGTATTTTATTTTAATTATTTTTACTATTAATACTAAATCAAAGGTTCTTCTTGCTATAATCTAAAGAAATACGCGGATTATGCGATAAAGCACTGACTTTTGCTCCTCTTTAGCGAGATTTAGCGGTGGGACATGACTAAGCCAATAAAAATTCGCCATGAAAAAGATGATTCAGTACCACATTTAATAGACTGCAATTAAAAGTAAAACGTAATTTTCATATGTTTGTATATCTAGGTTCCTTTGAGGTTCTATATTAAAAAAAGTGTATTTTTTACTAGTGATTTAAGCTGTCTTTCCATAAATTATTTGAAAAAGAAGAAGGATATTTATGATCCTGGAACACCCAAAGAATTTTTTAAGAGATGTCGTTATTGCAAAACCATAGGAATAAGTGTTTAAATGTAGAAAAATATCTTTTATTTGATTTCAAATTCCTAAAGACCAATTTTACCACACCAACTCTTTTACCCATACGACATGTTGATTAAAACGTTGAGTCACTCGTACATACACACGTTTTGGCAAAATCATCCGAAAGCGCCAGCCAGCAACCTGTGAATCGCGGGCAAACGTACTCGGAAGCAGCAGGCGCTGGAAACAGAAAAAAAAATGAAGGTTTTCCTTATTAATCTTATTAATACTAAATCAAAGGTTCTTCTTGCTATAATCTAAAGAAATATGCGGATTATGCGATAAAGCACTGACTTTTGCTCCTCTTTAGCGAGATTTAGCGGTGGGATATGACTAAGCCAATAAAAATTCGCCATGAAAAAGATGATTCAGTGCCACATTTAATAGACTGCAATTAAAAGTAAAACGTAATTTTCATATGTTTGTATATCTAGGTTCCTTTGAGGTTCTATATTAAAAAAAGTGTATTTTTTACTAGTGATTTAAGCTGTCTTTCCATAAATTATTTGAAAAAGAAGAAGGATATTTATGATCCTGGAACACCCAAAGAATTTTTTAAGAGATGTCGTTGTTGCAAAACCATAGGAATAAGTGTTTAAATGTAGAAAAATATCTTTTATTTGATTTCAAATTCCTAAAGACCAATTTTACCACACCAACTCTTTTACCCATACGACATGTTGATTAAAACGTTGAGTCACTCGTACATACACACGTGTTGGCAAAATCATCCGAAAGCGCCAGCCAGCAACCTGTGAATCGCGGGCAAACGTACTCGGAAGCAGCAGGCGCTGGAAACAGAAAAAAATGAAGGTTTTCCTTATTAATCTTATTAATACTAAATCAAAGGTTCTTCTTGCTATAATCTAAAGAAATATGCGGATTATGCGATAAAGCACTGACTTTTGCTCCTCTTTAGCGAGATTTAGCGGTGGGATATGACTAAGCCAATAAAAATTCGCCATGAAAAAGATGATTCAGTGCCACATTTAATAGACTGCAATTAAAAGTAAAACGTAATTTTCATATGTTTGTATATCTAGGTTCCTTTGAGGTTCTATATTAAAAAAAGTGTATTTTTTACTAGTGATTTAAGCTGTCTTTCCATAAATTATTTGAAAAAGAAGAAGGATATTTATGATCCTGGAACACCCAAAGAATTTTTTAAGAGATGTCGTTGTTGCAAAACCATAGGAATAAGTGTTTAAATGTAGAAAAATATCTTTTATTTCATTTCAAATTCCTAGAAGACCAATTTTACCACACAAACTCTTTTACCCATACGACATGTTGATTAAAACGTTGAGTCACTCGTGTACAAACCGCTTGTACTAGTTTAATGTATTTTTAGTATATTTTAAACATCCATGTATAGTATTTCATCACTTCATTTTGGTTGTTGTGGCTTCAGGAGGTTCTCTTTGTATTTTTCCCTATGTTATTTATAGCCTAACTAATACATTTTGGTTTTAATTCAATTTGTTTTGATAGTTTAAGATTCTCATTTAAATACCGAATTTCACAATTACTTTATGAAGGCAGTAAAACCCTTGGAATTTCCAATCGTCTTATCAATGCCCAATATTTCATACTAAAGAATTATATGATTCAAAATTGTTAGTCATAGTACCTGCCCGTTGTATACCACAGGTCGCCGCGATGTGTCATGAATAGGTTTATGGTCGGCCGTTCAATCTAAATCCATTCTTTTATTATGCCATTACCTAAAGCCCTGTTTCTAATTTTAGGGATTAGCAATTTAGTTGTTTATCTTGGTGTAAATTCCAAGGTATCCTTGTATTATTTACTATTGTAAAACCTTTCTTTATTGTAAAATCTTTTCTATATATAGTCCTGCAAATGCAATTAAGGGCAGTCTTGTAACCAAGATGAACAAAACACCATTCATTCAGTAGCATAAAGTAAGAGTTCGACGATAGCTTGCTGTAAACAATTGAAGTCTTTGTAAAGTTTAACGATTAAATAGTTAAGTGTAAAACAGTGATTTCAATCAAATCCTCTCAGTTCTGGTCCTTCCAGAAGTTTAAATAAGTGGCGAAGAAACAAATCTACAGTCCGTATAACACGAAATCTTTTTATTTCGCTACATCAACCAACTCGTACATACACACGTTTTGGCAAAATCATCCGAAAGCGCCAGCCAGCAACCTGTGAATCGCGGGCAAACGTACTCGGAAGCAGCAGGCGCTGGAAACAGAAAAAAATGAAGGTTTTCCTTATTAATCTTATTAATACTAAATCAAAGGTTCTTCTTGCTATAATCTAAAGAAATATGCGGATTATGCGATAAAGCACTGACTTTTGCTCCTCTTTAGCGAGATTTAGCGGTGGGACATGACTAAGCAATAAAATCGCCATGAAAAAGATGATTCAGTGCCACATTTAATAGACTGCAATTAAAAGTAAAACGTAATTTTCATATGTTTGTATATCTAGGTTCCTTTGAGGTTCTATATTAAAAAAAGTGTATTTTTACTAGTGATTTAAGCTGTCTTTCCATAAATTATTTGAAAAAGAAGAAGGATATTTATGATCCTGGAACACCCAAAGAATTTTTTAAGAGATGTCGTTGTTGCAAAACCATAGGAATAAGTGTTTAAATGTAGAAAAATATCTTTTATTTAATTTCAAATTCCTAAAGACCAATTTTACCACACAAACTCTTTTACCCATACGACATGTTGATTAAAACGTTGAGTCACTCGTACATACACACGTTTTGGCAAAATCATCCGAAAGCGCCAGCCAGCAACCTGTGAATCGCGGGCAAACGTACTCGGAAGCAGCAGGCGCTGGAAACAGAAAAAAAATGAAGGTTTTCCTTATTAATCTTATTAATACTAAATCAAAGGTTCTTCTTGCTATAATCTAAAGAAATATGCGGATTATGCGATAAAGCACTGACTTTTGCTCCTCTTTAGCGAGATTTAGCGGTGGGATATGACTAAGCCAATAAAAATTCGCCATGAAAAAGATGATTCAGTACCACATTTAATAGACTGCAATTAAAAGTAAAACGTAATTTTCATATGTTTGTATATCTAGGTTCCTTTGAGGTTCTATATTAAAAAAAGTGTATTTTTTACTAGTGATTTAAGCTGTCTTTCCATAAATTATTTGAAAAAGAAGAAGGATATTTATGATCCTGGAACACTTACAGGGAGTAGGTTTTTTATCTAATTAAGTGTCTCATTAATTTGTCAGTGGATATGGATGAGAACTAATAGACCTAGTGTTTATACGTATTGGATTGATTTAAGGAAATGTTCACAGATGAACTTTATAACGATATAATTTTTTAACGATATATACTTCAGAGTAAGCATTTTCTTCATTATTTTTGCGATTTCCTTGACTTTAAAATGCATTTTCATTGACTCTCAACCTCTGCTCCAAGAGTCGAAAATACGTTCTTTCTGGAACTCTCCTCATTGGAAAACGCTGCTTATACAAATTTCGAGGTTCCTCAACATTTTTATTGCACCGAAAGTACATTTCTTACACATCCACCTTTTCATTGTGGGGCACTGGATTCATGCTGTTTTAATGTGGAAATGAATGTACCAAAATGATAATCGCCTAGCACATATTCGCAGCATAAGTTACTTGTTATATTGTTGACACAGTTCACTAAAACCCTTACCATAATACTTTACTCGTACTGGACGCACGTTTCGATAGTCAAGCTATCATCATCAGCAGTCAAACTGAATTCAGTTTTACTGATTTTTTAATGTAGATTTTCGCGTACAAATAAAACATGCTTACGTGCGTAGTTGGTAACTTGAACTCGGAGTTGTACTTATTCCAAAAATTGTGAAACGGTTCTTTTTCGAATAAGCGAAGTGACAGTGACAGCGAGTTGTACTGCTGATGATGATAGCTTGGCTATTGAAACGTCCGTCCAATACGAGTAAAGTATTGTGGTAAGGGTTTTAGTGAACTGTTTCAGTGTTCCAGTTCCACAGATTTAGAGTCCTTGATTATTGTTAAATTGTGTTTGACATATTGTACTCTCTCAAATAAAAACTTCGCTGTCATGGTCTACTAGACTGAGGCTTTTAACTAGCTCTTTTAAAAAAAGAAGTTGAAGTATTTGTTTTCTAAAATGATGTGATCAGATGTAGAATGACTCGTAGATTCCGAAAATATAAAAATATACAAGGTGTTCCATTTCAAAAAAAAACTAAAGTTGGAGTAATTTCTGGCAATCTGGTACAGTCAGTTGTTTTTCTGATACGAGATTCTGAATCTATTGTTCTTGTATTTTTAGTAACAAAAGAGTTACCCATAGAACGGAGTTCAAGCTGAACACCCTGGTCTGAAAAACAAATTAACAATTTCCACCAAAAAATTATTCTTTTCTTCATTGTTTCTGCAAAAAGTTAAAAGGTGCCCCTCGTAGTGGAACGAATTAAATGAGGGAAGATTAGAACCATATTTGATTTCTTTTATAGCAGTTCTACAGTCTCTTAAAATGAATGTCCCATCTTTGAGGACACTCTTTATATTTTAAAATTTTAAGAAAACAAAATTCGTTACGTAAAACATTTCTATCGTCTTCGACAGTTTGAACGCGTAGATTCTGCATGAAAGTCGAACCCATCCACTGGTATACTAGCGTTCTGTCACTAACAAATGACTCAAAAAGCGGAAGTTCAAATGTAAATATTTTATAAAGTTCAATTAAGATTGACTCCTCTTCTTCTATCTCATTCCCTCACTTCGTTCCCCCATTTCGAACGCGACTCAGTCGGTCGGATTAGAAAAAGACAGAGAAAACGACACGCTAAACGAAGAGTACCACATTCAGTTTCATTTATGTTGGACAAGCTGGAAAATAAATCGTTTACCAGCGTGACAAAGGCATCCCTTGTTTCAATTTTACTGCCTGTATTCTCGCTTTTTGCTTTCCTTCTATCTCTTGGCTTTCTTTTCTTTTTTTCTTGGATTTTTAATTATGATTTAATTTAGGGAGGGATTTTAATTAAAAAGGAATAAAAGATACGAAGTAATAATTTGAAGTTAAGATTGTTGAGAAGGATTTATTTATCTTTTCATTTAGTGATTGTTTTGTCTTGAAACATTGTAACAAATTAGTAGAGTAACCAAAACCTGCGGACTCGCATAGGCGTCGGTATTACGGGTTAATATAAGAATACGAAAAATTCATAAATAAACTTCCCTGCTAATTATTCAACAAATTAGAGGCATCAAGATGTAAACTACTGTAAACTTGCACCATTGCGTATGTTTCCACAGTTACTTCTTTAAACCTCGTGCGTCGACAAGAAAAAATATTCTTATACATAGAAAACGATCTCTCCACATCTAAGGAAGTTACATTTGCATGTAGAAACTGTTTTTCAAAATCACTTAAAAGTTCACTATTCTTACACTTATTATAAACGGCCTCTAAAGTATTAAAATCGGGATTTTTCCTTAAAACATCTGCCAACTTTTGACTAGCGCATAATCCTGGCGTATCATTTAATGTGTGTAATTTATTTTTTACACTCTCAACTATGTCTAATGATTCCTGCAATGACAATTCAGTACATTGTAGTTTCCTGATGGCATCTAGTAATACTGTATAATTGGTACATATTGTTGTTAAATCTTCTAAAAGTTGAGGAATTTGAAATTCTCTTTGACTTTCTCTAATTGCTTTGGATTCATTCCGATTAAATCGCATTATAACTGATTGAATTTGTTGAAAATGGATCAAATAGTAAGAAGCTGCTGTTAGCCAAGTACCCCATCGCGTTAAAATTGATTCAGGAGGTTCTGGAATACCTGGACAAAATTTACGAAATTCTTTTAAACGTTTAGGAGATTTACGAAACACTGCTTTAGTACTTCCAATCATCCGATCAACGTTTCCGTAATGTTGTCGAACAACTTCACCAACTAAATGCAAAGCATGCAGCACGCAGGTTATATGTATTAAGTTAGGAAATATATGTTTTAAGGATCGCCCAACACTTAATATCGTTGCTGCACTATCTGTCACAATCATCACAACTTGATCTTGGGCAATTTTAAATTTTTTCAAAGCGTTCATTATCACTTTTTGAATATTTTCCGCGGTACATTGTTGAACACGTTTGCAAGCTAACAAATATCGAGATGCTGTGTTCTCGCTAGATAAAACGCGAGCTATTACATTCACAATACTGTTTTTCTTTATATCGGTCGTCTCATCCACGGTAATCCATATTTTTTTGGAACACAAATCACGTTTACACACATTTTCTAGCATCTCTTTCATTCGCGGCAAATGATTCTGTAATTGTGTTTGTGAGGGTAACGGGTACTTTGGAACGTATTGTCGCCAAAACGTTTTAAAAGCTGCTTTTCTCACCAACGACAACGGAAGATTACAAGAAGTAAACATAATTAATAAATGTATGAGGAATAGTGTATAAGGTATTTCAGTTCTTGCATTTCTCATATGCATAATACCATTAGCATGCCTCTGGCAATCAGTTCTGTCCAATGCAGCCAAACGAACATTGCATATTAAGCAAAAAACTGCATTACCGTCATATTTTAAATGGGGAAAAAGTGACACATACTTATGTACATTAGTAGCAAATCCATTACGAGGCATTGTTTCTTAGGTATGTAAATATTAGTTCTATATGAAACGATACACTAATTATGTACTTGGTATAATACTACAACACACAAAAAACACCAGCTATATTTTCAAAAGCGACACGTAAGTACATAACCTTGACCGTTCGACTAATCTCCGCAACAGCTCAACCGGTACTAAAACGAAATCTCTCTCGGCGCGGTTTAACGTGATTTATATTCAAGGTTGACACTACATGCCTGCTTCTCTACCGGTTTAGTTTATTTATGAATTTTTCGTATTCTTATATTAACCCGTAATACCGACGTCTATGCGAGTCCGCAACTTTAGGTTACTCTACAAATTAGTTAGCTTACTCGATAGTAAAATCTATCTCTTTAGGTGTTAGGAGTCTGGGAAAGTAGTGTTTATTGCCGAAAAACAAGTAATAAGAGTAATTTTGATACGAACAACAAGCATGCAAGTCAATTTTCACATCTCTAAGAATTTTAACCTTGCTATGCCTCTACATTTTGGAAGCTTTTCTTTACATTTATAAAAACAAAGACAATTATACCACAAACCAAAACGTGCTGCACCATTACAACATCCGACGGGCAAACGCTTTTCATTTTCCGAAATCTGAATTACAAGTTACGAATAAGAGCTTAAAGTATATGGACAGGAAACTTTATAATTAGAGCGAGCACTTTTCAAATTTCGCGGATGATTTAAGTTGGTAGTTCCGGCAATAAAGGATATATTTGTTTGTATTATGCATTGAACTGTATACAAACTGGAAGGCACACGGCGTGTTTCAAAAAACGGTCTAAATTGTTAGCATAGAGCGACTGCTTGACTGGGGAAGTCTATCTCTGTCTTACCTACTAAGTCTTATGCGACTGAGGTAGCATCTACAAATAAAATTAATTTTTTAAGGAACTTCTGATGTTAAAATTAGCAAGCAGCGCACTAATTAAACAGAAAATAAACATGTCTTTCCAACATTCTATATTTCAAAATCTTAATGCAATTACATGTATAATCTCTTTATGTACTTACTAGGAGAAATGTACCAGTAAATGAACACTTAAGAGCATAAGATATATAATTTTATCCGTTTGAGTTCCTTCTATTCTTTTAGAGAAAACAGTTAAATACTTGTTTATTCATAAAAGATAACTACTGATAAAAATAATAATAAATATGGTAAAGTAACTGTGAAATAGCATACATTTTAAATTTTTACAAAAAAACCGCGAAAATCCAGTGAATGAACAGCTGTCCTAATCAATGAACTGTACTTTTCCAGTAAATGAACCCAGTAATTTTCACGTACTTGTCAATTAATTTCTTATATTCAGCCTAGTTCCCTAGATATACGTAGATTGCGGATATCGAAAAATGTATTATTCCATGAATATTCACTTTATTTAAAAACAGAGAAACATAGACATATCAAATATGTCTCTTGTGGCCATCTAAAAATAATGTCCCCTTACCACTTCATAAAAGTTTTTAATATTTTTTAGTCCAAGCACTTTCCTACTTTTTGGACACGTTTGTACTCCCGTCTAATCACATATTAAAATTCGTTTTGGATCGTGCATAATTGAAAAGCAGCTATTTTCTTTTAGAAAAGCTTCAAGTTCTTTAAACCAAACCTTTATACTTTTTTCGCTCACGGCTGCTCGCGATTTTGATATCATTTCTGCATTTTTGAAGACAATATCTTTTTAAAAATAAATTAAACCATTTTATTTCTGATTTAGAGTCCGCTTTTTATTACCTTTTAAAACCTTCTGCACAGAATCCTTCACGTAATCAGGGTGAAGAGGAAACCCAACTTTTGCATTACATGATACCACTCTTTAATTTTCTTTTTTTTCTTCTTCAGAAAGATAAGTTGAAGGACCCATTTTTCGAACATTTGGAACTTTATTGTCCAATTTATTATGAAGCGTACTTTTAGGTACCGTAATTTTTACTAGCGGCATTTAAAGACATGTCACTTTCAATGCAATTCAAAGCTTCTTCTAACTGTTTTTCTGAATAGCGAAACCGTTCATAATTTGGTGAGCTATCCAATTGCAAAAGAAATAAATTTGGTCAAAAAAGATTAAGTCTTCTAGACCAAAATCTTTGCTTAAAAAGCATCTGCTTTCATTGTTCATTCACTAGTGGTTTGTGCCTGTTAATGAACATTGTGTAACTGAAAGTTTTAGACTCCGTTCATTTACTGGAAACCATAGTTTTACATTCTAATGCGTGTTATAAAGAGAGAGAACAAAATTTAGTGCCTTAAATGTTCGTAATAAAAGAAGACAGTAGCAAATATCATGGCTACCAGTGAATGAACAGACTGTTCATTCACGGGGTAAACCTAAAAATCGATTACCAACTTCTTGAACAGGCATATTTTTTGTAAGGAAAAGTAATAATCATTAACCTGGGCAAATATGCGGTAACAGCCAGAGGCGTGGCGAGCGCATAAAAGTTTACACAAAAAATAGAAGGTAAGAAATAAATTATAAAACGTGCTGAAACACTTACCATTTTAAAAGTCTTCCGTGAAATCACAAACTGGTTAACATCTGTTGAATATTTGAATCATTAGATATGTTTCCACAGCTGTTTCAATCAAGTGAGTACGACGTGCGGAATAAATGTTTTTTAATCGAAACATTTTGTAATTTTTCTATTCCCTCCGCTAGTCCGAAGTAATCGTTGTGAATAGTTTATAAATTTCTTTTAACCTGACTGTCTTGAAATATTTCCTGGATTTTTTTGATTGCTGCAGCTTCTGTCGGCTGTGGTGGTTTAAGTAAATCAGGACACAGTTTGTGAAGTAGTCGGGTACGTTTCAGGGACTTTAGAAACACTGCCTTTGTACTAGCAATCAATGCATTTACTAGTGGAAAACATGTAGGAATCGTTTGTGCCGCAAGATTTAGAGTATGGATTTTACACGTTACATGTAAGAAGTTGCCACTGTGTTCTTTAAGAGATCGGCCCAAAGAACGCATGTTTGCGGCACCATCACTCATAAACATTAAAAATTGCTTAGTTGAAACTTCAAATTTGTTCAATGAGTTCAACACCACCTTTAAAATCTCATCGGCAGTACAATTTATAACTCTTTTGGAAGCAAGTAAGAAGGGGGCATGACGGTCGATGTGGTTCCATTGTACGTACCATTACGTTAACCACAGAATGTTTTTGACGATCTGTTGTTTCGTCCACATACAACCACAGTTTTTTATCCTTCAATTCCGTTTTCATTCTTTCTTTTATATGTTCACGAGCAAATGGCACTACATTTCGTATCGATGTCCGACTAGGTAATTTACAGTCCGCATATTTATTCCAGAAGGAGACAAATGTTTCTTTGTTTAGTAAACGAAACGATAGATTACATAAAATAAGAGTAACACATAAATGGTTTGTGTATTGTTTATTTATTTTTTCGTTTTTCTTTCGCGGTCTGTGACTGATTCCATTATCCAAGTATACTTTGAATCAATAAAGAGTATTATTGTTATCTTTAAGTAAAATAAAACAAAAAAATCGTGGTAAAACAATCGATTTCGGAAAACGAATGAAAATGAACAAGTTCGCGTGATTGCAGGACATTTTGAAATATTGCTGTATAAATGGTAAAAGAAATACCATGTTATTGGTTAATTACACCTAATTCACGGTATCGATTAAACAGTTTCAACAACAACGGTTATGTTAATCATTCCAAGCTCTTTTTTTTTATTACTTTATCGATCAAACTGAATCATTTCGTATACATATACATGCAGATAGTATCCATACGCAGAGATGGCTTCTTGCAACAAGAAAATAGATTTTCTTGGAAAAATCAGTCTCTATTCAAGGAAATATTTTTATGTCAAGACTATAAAAATGTATAATATAAAAAAATATTTTTCTTGAAATTTTATCTCAGATTCACAACGCTCAATGACCACCCTCTGGATACGTTTAATTAGATACGATTTGAACCATTTCAAAGCTACTCCCCTAATACCATATGCATAAAGCTTATGATAACAGTATATCATGGTTATATGTCATGGTTTACAATATCAAAAGCTTTGGATAAGTCAATGCATCCACGCTCCCAGTGACACATCCCAGCAAATTAAACAGGGCGGTATTGCTAGAACGACCAGAAATAAAGCCATGCTGGCACGATGAAAAAAGATTGAATCTATTAAAGTAATTTTACGTTTTTACTCATAATTGACTCATAAATTTTGGAGAAAGTAGTTAGAATAGATATCGAACGATAATTTTCTAGGTTAGTGCAGTCACCATTTTTGAAGATCGGTTTAATGCAGCCTGTTTTCAATGCTGAAGGGAAGACACCCTTTTGAAACGAGAAATTAATTAAATAAGATATAGATCACATGTGTTTCATTGACTTAGAAAAAGCCTTCGATAGAGTGGACAGAGAACTTATATGGAGAACGCTGCATAAAAGGGGAGTAGATGCAAAAACAATGAAAGGAATAAAGAGCCTATGTGATCAAACGAGAAACTTTGTGAGGACGAAGCATGAGAAGTCGGATTACTTCGAAACCACAAAGAGAGTAAGACAGGGTTGCATCTTAAGTCCACTTTTGTTTGCTGCAAACCTAGATGAAGCCATAAAAGAGGCCAAAAAACAAATGATAACATAGCTGGATATTGGAATTTGAACAAGGTGAAGATTTCAACAATAGAATACGCCGATGACGTAGTTCTTTTTGCAAAAAATGAAGAGAATATGAATGAGAACCTAAGAATATTCTCATACAAGAATAGAAAAAGTCCAGAGCTTTAAATACCTGGACTCGATGACAGAAGAAAATGGAAGATTGGACCATGAAATCAAAGCAAAGACAGGCAAACTCTTCAACAGCATAAAGCACTCGTTCCTAAACAAGAAGGAGATTCACGGCCAAACAAAAGTACAGATATTTAAAAAAGTAGTTACACCTGTACTTGCGTTCGGGTCGGAAACATGGACAATGACAAAGAACCAAAAAGGAAAAATTCGCGTCGAAATGCGATTTCTTAGAAAAATTGAAGGAAAAACAAGATTAGACAAAATAAAAAACACAGTGTTTAGGGAAAAACTGCAGATGACACCAGCGCAAAATGTTATAGAAGAGGGACAATTAAGATGGTTCGGACATGTGATGAGAATGGGCGAAAACATCGGTAAGAAGGGGAAGGCCAAGGAAGACATGGACAGAGGAAGTCAAGGAAGCGGCAGAAAGCAGAAATATCAAAGCGATCAAGAAGATGGAAGGAGGCATGGAAAAGCAAACCGGAAAAATTACTCAACCGTTTGTGTTTTAAGTATTAAATCCAATTGATTAGACTTATTACTAAGACACCTAATATTTTGATGCATCATCTTAATGCGAGTAGCTCTTGAATTCCCACTATCAAAAGACCAATTATTGGTAATCGCCTGGGGTTCATGACACTCCTCCAAATAGTCTCCAAACATGAGTCGATGCGATGATCCACTGTGGCTGTTCTCATTTAAGTGTTCACTGTCTTTTGCGGTATTTTCATAAATTATTGATACGATCATTTCGTGTGAAATATTTCTTGTATGCAATTTTCATTTATACCGTTGTATTCCAAATCAAAAAGGTGAGGGGCGCAATTTAAAAACATTGGTTTGGGGGAGGTTTCTTAGAGAGTGGTTTATTAGGGATAGTTTTGAAAAGTATCTCTTTTAAAATTCCGCAAACCATTTTTGACGACACCTTTGCTCGATGTTATATCTCTACAAATAAGGAAGATATCGCTTGTAACATTGAATCTGGGACACCCAGTATACATACTAATGCAACAACATATAACTAAAAATATAATGAGGCTAAACAGTATACTTTGATACAATGTTGAGAATATCCACTTTTATTGTTACTTCATTTATTACGGCAGTAGTACCGTTATAACACAACTACGCTGTTTTGACCGACTAACTCTAACGTATTTGTCGGTAATAAGCACACTTTATTACGTTTCTCATCTATATTCGCATCAGTTTACTAATTAAATCGCGTGCAAGTTCTTTTTTGCGCCTTTGGAACGTGTCAGACCCAATAAACGTTTGGGTGTATGATTCATTTGTTTGCGCAAGTCGACGATCGAAGCCCATTTACGTTGCAAAGCGCTGTGCGGATGATCTACATATAAGTTAATGCACGTTATTATTGTATATCATTTTTGTATACATGGGTGGACAGAAAAACTTGGCAATACTGCTAAATTTTTACGTTGTTTTCATGTATTAATCTACAATGTTGCTGTAGAAGGATTTAATGAAAGTAGATCAATCCGCAAGAAGAATATTGAATATATTTATTTACAGTTACTATACTTCTTACACAATCAGGTAATTAGATTTCCATTTTCTTTACATTTTAATATATATAATTGTGGAATTCCATATTCTTTGCGCACCTTACGTAAGCATCTCAACTCTGCATCTAGGGCTAGAGTTGATTGATGTTTTTGATTAATATAAACTATTTGAGTTCTCATATCATATACAGGATGGGGCAGAGCAACTTGCTTATTTGAATTTGGCGCCCTGAAGCGATGGTTGCTCCGAGGAGGGTGGGGTTAGGTACATTCGAGAGAGCGGGGCGTAAAGTTGTAGCTCCGCTTGGTTTAGTGAGCATCATGGTTTTTTGAAGAAAACGAACTGGCAGTTTCGGTGACTTCTGACCGTTATGTCCACATGATTCAGGAATTTTTCCTGCCAACACTCAACGTGATAGATGTGGGAGATGTATGGTTCTTGCAGGACGGTATCACGGCACACACAGCGCGTGTGTCAATGACTGTTTTGCGGCAACACTTCCCAGGACGCCTTATCTCCTTGAGGGACAATCTGCACTGGCCAGCACGGTCGCCTGTGACTATTTTTTATGGGGCTTCCTAAAATCACTTGTTTACAACGATCGTCTTAGGACCCTGGATCACCTGAAGAACAACATTCGTCAAGCTGTTGCCAACATACCCATCGATATGCTGGAAAGAGTTGAACGGAACTTCCGAGTTCGATTAGCGCAGCGTATTGAGAAAAATTGACCCCATCTGCCTGATATCATCTTTAAAACTGGGAAAACATAAAATTGGAATGTTGTACTTGATGCTGTTCAAAGAATTAAATATATCTGCATTACTTTTCTTTAAATTGAATTTCGAAATAAGCAAGTTGCTCTGCCCCACCCTGTATAATATTACCCCTTTTTATAATATTTTTATTATGATTTGCAAACATATTTCTATTTTTTAATTCTTTAAGTTCAATGGAATCTACAGGACGCTTCAGTAATTCAACAATTCCTGGGTGGCCAGTCCATTCCTTGTTTTGATCACACAAAGCTTCCGTCGATTCAGAACTTTTTGAATTTTATCTAGCAAGAGTCCTAGTAACAACGAATACATTATTAGACATGTCTTTAAGATCTTTGGAATCTATACGGCGTTCTCCTTCCTCTTTACGTAATTTACTTTAAAATGTTTCACAGTCCAAACAATTGCTAAAAGCTCTCTCTCGATTACAATTGGCTTGTTATCTGAATTTGAAAAAACTGTTCCAATTGCGTGACCAGAGGCATCTGTTGTAAATGATTTACTTGGAAGAAACATTTTTCTGTCTTGAATTTTCTTGATTTTCTAGCCTTAAGAAAATATGGGGTTTACCAATTAGAGCATCGGAACTTTGTTATCATGACAATATTGCTTCAGTAGTGTCTGGCAAGTCATTATGGAGAGATACGCAATTCAACAACGTGTAGAAATTATTAAAGTTTATCAGCAAAATGCATGTTCGGTTCGACAAATGTTTCATGCATTGCGAAGAATTGCAACATAATCGACCAACTGAACGCTTCATATATCGCCTCGTTAATAAATTTGAAACAACAGGTTCAGTGGCAGACCAGTCAACACTACCTGAACGGCCCGTTCTGCGGAGAACATCGCTGGTGTAAGCCGAAATGTGAGAGAGGATCCTAACGCCTCTGTTCCCTGACGTTCTCAACAACTCGGCCTTTCTCAGATGACTACATGGAGAATTTTGCATCACGATCTTCATATGAAAGCTTATAAAGTTCAGCTTACTCAAGAACTCAAACCTGCTGATCATCGTTTGCGTCTGGCTTTCGCGACTTGGGCTCTGGAGCATTTGGAAGTCGATCCCGACTTTTGCCCAAAAATAATCTTTTCGGATGAAACGCATTTCCGGCTTTGTGGATTCGTAAACAAACGAAATTGCAGGCTGATGAAAATCCTCAAGTGATTCATGAATTGCCTCTCTATTCGCAAAAAGTCACTGTTTGGTGCGGTATCTAGGGCTCATGGGGTGATTGGCCCTTATTTTTTTGAAGACAAATAGGCAAATCAAGTTACTTTATAATGGCGAACGCAGAAATATGATAACAGGATATTTATGGCCGCAATTGCTAAATATCGATTTAAACTATATTTTCTTTCAACAAGACGTTGCAACATGTCATACAGTTCGCGAGACTATCAAATTGTTGCAAGAAAACTTTCCGGGACAGGTTATTTCGAGAAATGGTACTGTGAACTGGCCGCCAAGGTCGTGCGATCTCTCACCCTTGGACTATTTTCTATGGGGCTACCTGAAATCTCAGGTCTATGAGAATAAGCCACGAACGATTCGTGACATCAAGCAGAACATCACGCGCCAATACAAATTTACCGGGTGATATATTTGAGAAAGTAATCAGAAATTGGGCCACAAGAATCCACCAAAGCAGAGGAGGACATTTAGACAATATTATTTTCAAAACTTATTGTCACTGATTTCTTTTTCCAATAAAATAAAAATTGCTTACTTATTACTTGTAGTTCTTATTATGCCTCATTTTAAAGTTCTGACGCTTTTATTGGTAAACCCTTTATTTAATCAAAATAAAATTTCAAGAAAATTATTTTCTTATATTATACATCTTTTGTAATCTTGAAATAAAAATATTTTCTTGAATAAAAACTGATTTTTGCAAAAAAATCTATTTTCTTGATGCAAGAAACCATTTTTCTGCGTGTAGTGTTTGTGCAATATCAAAACGATTGCAAAATATCATAGACCACCGTTTGGAAAATTTTACGCAAAATCTTAAAAATGTATTCTTATAAACTGCAACGACTGCTGAATTTGAAGAAAGCAATCAGGTACAATTTTCCTTTATGAAAAATGGCTCAGATTAAAACCTGAATGGTTATTCTATTTTTATGGGCAGACGAGGCCCATTTTTCTCTTAATTGTGAGGTCAATACTCAGAATTGTTGAATATGGTCAACAAAAAATCCACAGGTAATCATCTTCATAACAAGAAAGTCACTGTTTGGTGCAGTTTCACAGCTGATTTCATCATTGATCCGTATTTTTCCGATGTTAAGCAGATTGACGAGGTCATAATTGTAACTGTTGCTGGTGAACGATATCTGCAAATCCTAAAAGATTATGCAATTCTACAGTTAGAAAACGAGGATGCAATTGAAAACAACCCTTGCACATTTACCAATTAGTTAAAGACTTATTAATTGCTGTTTTTCAAGATGGTGTTATAAACAGGCAATTTTAAAATTCATAGCCACCAATATCGCCTGATCTGAACCCAGCGAATTTTTAGCTTTGGGGTTATTTAAAAAGATGTAATATTTAGAATACGGATAAAAATGCCGAAAGAATTAAAACATTTTAAGGACGTTTGTTTGTAAAGTATATTATCCAAACTTGCTTTTTGGATCATGTCTATAAGAACAATACTCCGTATATTGACACTGTTGACGATATGTTACATAGTAAGCATAATTGGCAAGCCTCCTGAAATACCTAATTATCAGCATGCCGATCGTACGAACGCGTGATATTGTTCACGAAGCCATTCCGCAGCCTGCCAATTACCAACCGAATAACATGATGGCGGTGTGTCTCTCTCGTCTCCAAAACAATTCATCGCGTCTTCATTGACATCGATCTTCGTAATCCGAAAAATGCTTGGCACGGGAAAACGTTCGAATTCCGTCGAACGTCTGACGTCGATGGCGGCGAATCTTTACTGAATGGGAGACCGGTGAGGTTCGTGAGACGACTACCTGCCAGCCTGCATGTCTGCCGATGCCAACCAACGCTTAAACGATCCAATCTTTTGTGATAATTATTGCTGACGTGCATGCGTGTGCCTAGAAAATTTATATTTGTATTTATGTTAACCCTTAAGTCATTAATGATCCGGAGTGTTTTTCTTAAATTTCTACGTAATTTTGAAAATTTTTTTACCTGATTTATGTTTATATACCGCTTTTAAATAACTAGAGGAAAGTACCCGAACCCGCGCCCCCACCTTGTTTTTGAATTCTAGAAAATCCAAATTTATACAAAACTAAATCAAAATATTTGCAATGTATACTTTACCTAGTTCTACATAGGTCTATATATTTTATTTACTTTTTCCTTTTCTTCGTAGATGCAATTTTGTTTGTCAGCATTACATTTTGTTAATTTTGAAAAAAAGGTTCACAATGCGGGCCTCCCACAAAAACATTGAGAAGTGTGTAAATATAAATAAAAATAATGGCAAACAACCAATTATATGTAATTTTACATAAAAAATATAGAAGTTTAACAGTTTATTATACATGAGAATGCCACAGTCAAGTGCGACAATAGTCACACATGTAAGTATGAGTCTCTGCTCCCGCACATTCTACGTGAGCCCAGAGGGAACACATAAAACACATCACCCAATTTCACACTGCAAAACAGGTACTCTACATCCTCTTCAGTTGTGACGGAAGATACACCTGGCGGAATTTCTTACTCGGAAGAACCTGAGGACATGCTGTCGTTCGAGTTTTCATTGGAGCTGGATTCTCCCTTTAGTTTTGTCTTGAATTCAAGGCGTTTCTTAACTCCCTTCTTTTTCGGTAAAGGAAGAGACTTTGATCCACGACTTATACCGCGTGTGGGTTTTAAGTCTAGAAGCTGTTTACTGGCCTTAGCTTCCTTGTCCTCTCTTACTTTTACAGCCTGCTCCAATTCGGATTTATAAGGGGAACAAGTTATGATTCTCGAACTGCTTGCTTTACGCCCTCTGGTGGAAGCCCTTTTTTTAATTTTGGGTATAGGGCTGATTTCAAATGGGCTTGTCTGAAAAGCCTTTCCCTGTGATAATAATAATAATAATAATAATAATAATAATAATAATAATAATGTTTATTGTCCAACAGGTAAACCCAATTACAGGACAAATATACACATTATGAACACAATACATATTGATTTAAAAACATGACATAACTATACGAAAAATGTTTCGTGTATCATGGCGCCAACTCTCCGGTGAAAATATCACTAAATATCTTCTCAGCGTTCCTGATCATGTGATAGATTGGCGACCGCAAACGAAGATTGGCCCTCGGTGTCGGCATAGTAAAGGTTGGAGCATAACGAGATGCTATTCGAGGTACGTTGAATCCTATGTGGGAGACCAGCTGCATACAGTCGATCCTATCATTTAATAATTTGTGTAAAAATCGGGCGCTATGGTAATCACGACGGGAAGACAATGAACGAAATTGATGTGATTCGAGAAGGGTGTTGTAAGAAGTATACCAAGGCGGATATTCGCCATTAACTTTGAACGACAAGAATTTGAGGAATCGACGCTGAACACGTTCAATTGGAGCTTGATGGGACATATAGAAAGGATATCAAACATGCTTCGTCTTTCTCGGATGAGCTGTGCTTGGAGGGTCTTTTCTACAAGGGTGCTGGGATAACTTGAGAGGTTTCAGATGACGTTGACGGAGTAGCTAAATCAGATGCTTTGGATGTTGATCAGGTCTCTTTCAACATCTTCGAATTGTCCACTGGGAGTAGATGCTGCAATTGTATCCTGATCTCTTTCTTCTTTCAGTTCCTGCAAACAGTTATGCTTCAGAGCAGGCTGTTGCTTTTTATTAGCCTCTGCGATCTATTCGGACTCTGCAAATATATTTCAAAATTGTTATAAATTATACTGCAATTCAAGCCAGCAATGTCCATAATACGGAACCATATAGCTAAAGGCCAGCGTCTTCTACTGATGTTATAACAAGCGCATTTCTGATCTAGTGAATCTACTACACCTTTCCACCTTTTTCATTTATCATGGTATTAGTGTGGTGCATAGAAGACATTAATAAAACTGGTCGGTTTTTCTTCGGTACATAGGAAATAAAGTGTTGCCCTATTGGTAAATCTAAAATTGTGGTGGAACTTTCCGTTTATTTTTCTTAAGACTTTCTACATATGTTAGTTTATGCTTTTTTTAGTTCGTTAACAAGCTCCATTGAGCAGAATCACTTATCTGCAGGAATATTTCTATTACTACCAAATATTATTATTATAACGTGCATAGTAGAAAGCTTCTTGGAATTATTTTTATGAGTGCCCAAACAAAAGCATTTACAAGGTAGTGTGTTCTAGCGTCTATCTAACACTGCACTTTCATCCATATTTGTCGGGCTTACTTTTGAGACAATCCAATACCACACACTTCCAAGGTTTCCTGATTTGGTGGACAGCAGCCGGAATCTTCCACTATGAGTTTTTGGAAACGGATTAGACTATCACCGCTAACTTGTGCCGTGAACAGCTTCAGCGAGTGCAAGCAGCTGTCGTACAGAAACAACCTTCCCTGATCAATCGAAAAAATGTGCTATTCTTACAGGAAAACACCAGAACTTGTACTGCAAAAGTGACTTGGGAAACAATTTCTGAACTTGGCTGGGAAACATTACCATACCCGCTTTATTCTCCTGACATTTCGCCAAGTGATTATCATCTTTTCTTGTCTCTTCACAACTGTACAAAGGGTACTAGAAAAGTTTTGCAATATGACGCAACCACGTGCCGCAAACGTCTGATTGTTGGTGCAGGTGACATGTTCATACTCACACAGTAACAGCTGCGCCAAGTCGGTGGGCTCAGTTATTCGTTAGCAGTGATAGTGTAAAGTGTAAAGTGGCATTGTTGTCACGAAATGAGATACGGGTAGTTTTGCGGTATAACTTGGCGTGCGGTTTAAACGTACACCAGTGCTTAGAAGAAATGACTCTTGCACTAGGTGATGTTTGTCCACATCGTACGACTATATTCAGGTGGTACAGAGAATTCCAAAGGGGAAATATCACCCTGGAAGACGCTGAGAGGGTGAGAAGACCACAAACGCCGGTTACGGAGGAAAACGTTACTGATGTGAGGAAAATACTTGACGAAGACAGGCGAGTAACCTACCAGCAGATTGAGGATACCTTAGGCCTAAATGCACCAGCAATTCGTTCAATTCTGCATGATCATTTGCACGCGAGGAAACGTTGTCTCTGGGTGCCGCATAGTCTGACTGAAAAGCAGATTACACAACGGCTGCACCGAATATTTGACCACTACAGGACTGAAACTTCTTCAGCACCTTCCTTACAATCCAGACCTTGCTCCCTGCGACTTTGCACGTGAAAATGAAGCTGAAGGGGAGCGGTTTTCCAGTGATGAGGCCCTTCTGAGAGCTTGGGACAACGAGTGTGCCTTGATCCCTAGTGAAACTTGGCAGATCTGGTTTAAGGATTGGTTTCGGAGGATGATTATTAAATTAAATTGAAGAAATAAAGCTGTATTGCAAAACTTTCCTAGTACCCTTTGTATGAGGCATACGCAGTTCCAAACTCGTACAATTGTGTACTAAAAGCGAGCATTGTGTGTAATCTATTTGCTGGAAATTATGAAGTGGTATGCAAGTACGTCACACAATAAAACGACGGACCCGGATGAACCTTTCCTTTCCCTCCGCCTACTACATTTTCCCGATTCATTAACGACCAAGGCGCTAGCGACAACTCGTGCGCGGGAGAGCCGTTTTTTTCACTCCCATCGCTTGTTTGTCTCCTAATCAAGCAGAAAATCAATAATAAGCTAATTACGTGACGCCTACGCAAAATATCAAAAATGATTTTCTACTAAAACAATAAAACGAATGCTTCCCAATCAAGCCCAAAACAGCAACAGCCGACTATGCATATTTATAGAGATAGATTGGTAATCGTTTTTGTCACGATAAGGACAACAATGACACGGAATGAATGATCATTTTTATGGGTTTTTTGAATGGAAGAGTCCCGAAAAATATTAACTCGCATTCTTCCCTTCTTTTCCATGCATCCCACTCCGCTTTCTAAATGGTTATTATCTCTTTTCTGATTGCTGTCCTATTATATTATGTTAATGGTTCATATTGGTAAATAATATTGAATCATGATGTGTATGAAAAAATCCATATGCAACATATATATTAACCATGCTTATTGAGTACAAAAAAACAGCAAACAGAAACAAACACTTCAATTAAATACACGTGGAAAGAATGCCTAATAACAATAACCAAAAAATAAATGCTAATATAGCTCATGGTATTGGTGGAATCATTCCCGGCAAAAACAATGTAGCAGAGAAAATAGCGCTAACACATGGACATGTTTCTGCCTACTCGGTGTCATCAGCATGGTTCTGAGCACAATCTTCTGCTGCTAATCATTGCGTTTGCCTCTCAGTTTATGTTGCTAATCTCCAAAACAGCACTGAATATGTCTTTCGGCGACACCTATCGCCAAGAAACACAGTCACGCCATCCCAGAGGGTAGCAAGACAAACCGGAGTGTAGATGTCCACCACCTATCGGGCAGCTCCTGGGCTGCCAAACGCAAGGGGGCGTTGTGCCTAGGCACAGCGACATCTATACGTGCAAATGATTCCTCAGGCTTACCATGATGTATAGAAATACACGTGGAAAGAATGCCTAATACAATAACCAAAAAATAAATGCTAATATAGCTCATGGTATTGGTGGAATCATTCCCGGCAAGAACAATGTAGCAGAGAAAATAGCGCTAACACATGGACATGTTTCTGCCTACTCGGCGTCATCAGCATGGTTCTGAGCACAATCTTCTGCTGCTAATCATTGCGTTTGCCTCTCAGTTTATGTTGCTAATTTCCAAAACAGCACAACGCCCCCTTGGGTTCGGCAGCCCAGGAGCTGCCCGATAGGTGGTGGACATCTACACTCCGGTTTGTCTTGCTACCCTCTGGGACGGCATGACTGTGTTTCTTGGCGATAGATGTCGTCGAAAGACATATTCAGTGCTGTTTTGGAGATTGGCAACATAAACTGAGAGGCAAACGCAATGATTAGCAGCAGAAGATTGTGCTCAGAACCATGCTGATGACGCCGAGTAGGCGGAAACATGTCCATGTGTTAGCGCTATTTTCTCTGCTACATTGTTTTTGCCGGGAATGATTCCACCAATACCATGAGCTATATTAGCATTAATTTTTTGGTTACTACAATCAAAGTTTATCAAGTTCCGCTTTATACTCGCAACCTACAACCAATAAATCAACAGAATGTTTTTAAAAAACCTTTTAGCACACGATGTGATTTTCAGATAAATCCAAATAGACAGGAAAATTATGAAATTATTAAAATAAGCTAACTTCCCCTTCAGTTTCGTAGAGAGAGCTCAATGCATTGTCATCGAGGTCTTTGTCAAACTTTCCCACAGCCAAACAGAAAATGTACACACAGTACTCGTCCTCTTAAACTTAATATTTCTAATTCTAAACCATATTTTCCATTAATACACCAAAATTAGAGACAAAAAAATGTGAAAGGATCGTGAGTCACAACGTAACTTAATACAGTTTCCTCAAAAATAGAAAACCAAAGGGTCAAATAAAAACAGAGAAATCATTCAGTAATGCGTTTCAAGTGTTTCGTTTATAGTAAAAAGAATCTCGAAGAAGACCATCCAGTACTTGAGATTAAACGCCCACTTTCTAAAAGCTGAGACCATGCTGTAAAATGGGAGAAATCGTATATCGAAAGTAAATATGCGTCTTGAAGAGCTTCTTCCCAACAATAAATCACTTCGCCTCGTGACGTACGATTATAGATTCTTATATATTTAGAGCATATCTAAAATGAAGATCTTAATTTTCGCAAACTTTAGTTTCACGCAACGTTTTACTACTTGAGCTTGATTTATGTCACTGTTACCTGTCCTAAAACGACCAATTATATGTTAAGGTATATTTTGTTTGTTCCAGAATTATCCACGAGAGCGGGTTTACAAGTGAAGACTTTAAACAGTACAGGCCGGTGGTCTACAGTAACACAATCCAATCGCTTGTGGCCATACTGCGAGCGATGCCGAATCTGGGCATTTCCTATGGAAATAATGAAAGAGAGGTTAGTAATAAACGAACTATACACTTTTAATTATCACATAAGATTTCTTAAATATACTTTTCTTCACTGAATTATCTCTGAAGCTTTTGATGAGAAAGTCGAGATAGAACTGACGATTATATCGTTTGCATCCATCTGCTTCAGCAGATTTTTTCAAATCAAAATCTGGAAAACGCTGGATAGAGTGTAGTTTCAAGATAAGTATCCTGGAGTAAAAGATGAAGATGATTTTGTAGAAGCTTCGCTTTGAATTATTATACTATACTAATAAATAGAGCGAGGTAATCGTCCCTGCGATACATAGGCGTTTCACTGGAGTAAGGGATTGTGTGCAAAAATTTTCTCGCTTTGTCAGCGTCCGCTTGTTTATTTTTCGTTCAGTTTAGGAAACGAGATCGTGCGTTGTGTTTTATGTTACGTGTTATTCGTTATAAATATGTAATTATTCATTTAAAATGTGTAATGTGAACAAGGCTAAAAACGATCTTTTGCTGGCACAGTAAATCAGTTTATCTGTCCCGCACTTCCGCATTTGTTCTACGACGCTGCCAAAATGGTTTGTAAAGGGTGCGAGAAACATTTGATGTTCCCAGCACATCAAATGTTTCTCGCACCCTTTACAAACCAAGGCGGACTGTAACAAACATGCAAATACCGAAGAACCAACGAGAACTGCCTTTATTTTCGATTTACTTATCATGATGATAACTTATAATTCGCTTACTTGAAAAGGAACCGTTTCAGAACTTTTGGTATAAGCACAACGCCTAATTGAAGTTGCCACGAAAACGGCATGATGCGAAGACGTGGAAAAGAAAATCAAATCTACATTAAAAAATCAGTTGCTTTGGTTATGTGTTGACAAGACAACGGATTGTAAAAGAAATTCTATTCTCAATGTTATGGTACGTACTGGACCCCTATAAACCGACATTTCCGATCTAATGCTGTCAACTTTTTACGACTTTTATCCTTAAGAGGGGGAGTGTTTCACAACCTTTCAGATATTATAATTCTTGATAGGTTCTGTTATTATTATTCGATTTATTGATTATTTTTTGGTATTGCACTTACTAAAGGAAGCGCACGCTTATGCCGCGCAGAGACATTACCTCGCTTTACTAATAAAAGCTGATCTTTTCTCATTATTCCAACATGCGTTGGACACGCCGTCCTTTGTTAACGCACCTTTTAGATAGGTGTACGTCGCGGAGACCCGACGCAAGTAGCCGTCTCGAAATTCGCCTCAGAATGGAACGAGAATACTTAAAAATTTGAGAAATCGAGGATTAAATGGCACGTATTTATTTATAATCGAACCTTATTTTCTATGAACGCCTAAATGTAGGTAAAACGTGCGTTGGTGAAATAGTATTAAATAAAAACCGAAAACTACATGCAAAATAACATCGACTTATGTGCCACAAACTAAAGAACACTAGGAAACTGACAGAAGATTTGCTGTGTAAGGGCAAAGCAGGAAATGTATAACTAACGCTGTTGAAAATTGTTTTGTAATGTTGCGAATTGTTCAGAATTAGTCTAATAATCAAGAAGTCTTTATATGCAACTGGCTGATGTCCTGTAGAATCGGCACAAATACCATTAGATGGTGATTTGCTGATAAGAAAAGGTTCTCAAGTGTCAAATTCAGATTTTAATGAAAATTGGTGGAAATGTAGAGCATAGGGTAATATACACATAGAAATTTTTGTGTAGCTTGCCGAAATTCATTATGAAGTGGCGGTAGGTTCTTGAAATACTATTAATAATGGTTCCTCAGGACGGCCGAAAGCTGCAACCACTATCGATCACCGGAAAAGTTCACCAAATGTGTTTGTCATAACACATGGGCTGAAAAGTCCCGGGCCTGACAAAGAAAACACGTTTTTTTTTTGTTCAAAATTAGCTTTATTCATCAACGTAATTTCCATCAAGAACAACGCAATCATTCCAGCGCCGCTCTAACATTTCAATACCACTTTTGTAAAACGATTTATCTTTTGCCTCAAAATATGCCTCAGTTTCAGCGATAACCTCTTCATTCGAGCGAAATTTCTTACCGGCGAGCATTTTTTTTAGGTCTGCGAACAGCCAGTAGTCGCTGGGAGCCAAATCTGGCGAATACGATGGATGTGGGAGCAATTCGACGTTCAATTCATGTAGTTTTGCCATTGTTTTGATTGACTTGTGACACGGTGCGTTGTCTTGATGAAACAAAATTTTTTTCTTCGCCATATGCGGACGTTGCTTTGCAATTTCGGCCTTCAGACGCTCCAGTAACGCTATATAATATTCACTGTTGATGGTATTTCCCTTCTCAAGATAGTCGATGAATATTACACCACGCACATCCCAAAATACCGAGGCTATAACCTTTCCAGCCGATTGTTGTGCTTTCGGGCGCTTTGGACGAGGTTCACCAGTTGCTGTCCACTCAGATGACGATCGTTTTAATTCCGGAGTGAAGTGATGGATCCATGTTTCATCCGTTGTCACATATCGACGCAAAAATTCCGGTTTGTTACGTTTAAACATGGCCAAACACTGCTCAGAAGCATCAACACGTTCTTCTTTTTGGTCAACAGTGAGCAAACGCGGCACCCATTTTGAACAGAGCCTTCTCATAGTCAAATGCTCATGCAATATAAAGCCAACACGTTCTTTTGATATCTTTACGATGTCAGCTAACTCACGCAACTTCACTTTTCGATCATTCAAAACGATTTTGTGGATTTTTTTGATGTTTTCTGGTGTTACCGCCTCATTTGGACGTCCACTGCGTTCTGCATCATCGGTGTCTCTACGACCACGTTTGAAGTCAGCAAACCAACGTTTTATTGTTGTTTCTGATGGAGCGGAGTCCCCATAACACTTTTCAAGCCATTGCTTCGCTTGAACGGTATTTTTTCCCATCAAGAAGCAGTGTAAAATTAAAACACGAAATTGTTTTTGATCCATTGTTTTGGAAATAACAAAAGTAGCGTCACTCTTAGCACAATAACTCACAAACTAATGAATAGAATATCATGAAATTTTAACAGCTGTCTTTTTAAGGTTAGTACTAATTGCAAAACAGGTGAATGCAATAAAACTAGCGCCATCTAAGTGTTAGGCCCGGGACTTTTCAGCCCATGTGTTATATTGACTGAAGATTTGGGCATGAAAAAACTAACCGCGAGTTCGGTGCCGCACTTGCTCATTTAGGATCAAAAACACATTCGAATGAAGGTTTTCAAAGCCCTGTTGAAGCAGTTTAAGCGAAATAGGTCGACATTCGCCAAACAAAGAAAAGAATAGAATTACATTTAAGCATTTTGCATGAAACAATGGAAAACAAACTACATCAAGCCTTTCTGACATATCTACATGGCATTATAGCAATAAATATATCAAATAATCATATCAATTAATCTATTTTCCACAAAACGTATATCAAAAATTGACTTAAAAGGACTCCAACGCAACCGTAGGACACAGTCGGTCATTTAGCAATTATCCTTTGGCGTCAATGGGTGGCGTGGCCGATATTATTCGGGACGATGGAATGATTGTTCCCCGGAGTCGCAAATGGAAACCGCTAGAGAGACGTTTGGAACTCATATGCAAATATCGTTGGCGACTGAATCGACCGCTCGGACACTTCGATTAACGCCATTATACAGTGTCGTGCAATTGAATTAGCGACTGCTTCGCGCAATTTTCTCGTTAAAGACCTATTGGCAGCAAGAATCTGTTGATTTCAGGAAATTTTGGGTTAATTTAGGATTGCAAGGATTAAAATAAGTAATTGAATATTGATATAAGTTAAGGAAATTAATAAAATATAGCCTAGACATGCAGAGGTACTAAATTTGATGAATCTGACTAGAAAAAGTCAACAGAACTTTTCAGTTTCGACAGAATATAAAATAATTACAGCTGTGGTGGTTACTGAAAGGAATCAAATATTTTTCTACCAAAAATTTGTACAGATATTAGCAAAAGCTTTAGAAAAACTTAACATTAAAGCCAATGAAACAGTTCACTAAAGCCCTTGCCACAATACTTAACCCGTACTGGATGCACGTTTCAGCAGTAAAACTGAATTCAGTTTTACTGCTGATGATGATAGCTTGGCTATCGAAACGTGCGTTCATTACGAGTTAAGTACTGTGGCAAGGGCTTTAGTGAACTGTTTCAGTGTTCCACTGCCACAGATTTAGAGTACCCGATTATTGAAGCCAATAGCAACAAAAGTTGGTTAAATACAAGGACGGTATGATAAACACCTGTGTTGTGGAAGACAATGCAACTGTTTTGCATTTAGCAAATTTATTTCTCGACATAATCTCCTTGTAGCTCTATATACTTAGTCAAGCCGATGTTCCAACTTTTTAAAGCCATCCAAATAATAGGATGTGTTGAACTCTGCAAAATAGACCTCTGTTTTAGCAATAACCTCTATATTTGACGTGAGCCGCTTTCCGCCAAGCCATTTTTTCAACTTTGGAAAAAGAAAGAGGTCACAAGGGCCGAAATCTGGCGAATATGATGGATGGGGCACCAATTCGTACCGTTATCATGTAATGATTCAGCTGGGCACTCCTGGAAAGTTTGTAAAGCTAACAAAAGTGACCTTTAATCAAACAAGAAACGAAGTGCTCTGGAAAGGAGATCGACCAGAAGCCTTCCAGGTGAAAAGAGGATTGAGGCAAGGCGATCCGCTGTCCACGACGCTATTTAATCTTGTTCTGTAGGCAATAATAAGAAACAGTAGAATGGTAAGGCAGGAAACAATCTTCAGTAACGAGCCTTCGCGGACGATGTTACGCTATTAACCAAAACAAAGAAAGAATTAATAATAAAGAAGATAGAAGAAGAAGCAAGAAAGTATGTGTTGGAAATAAATGTTAAGAAGACGAAATATATGGTAACGGGAAGAAAAACCTGAAGATAACAACTAGAGGAGGTAAAAACTACGAATTCGAGAGAGCGGATGAGTTCACGTATCTGGGGATTTCACTGGAGGAGAATGGACGCGAAAAACAAGAATTGCTAAGGGAAATTAAAAATGCGGAAGCCTGAAAACCCTAACGAAATCCAAATACATATCCACAAAAACGAAACTAAGGATATACTAAACGATCATAAGGTCAAGAGGTACATATACGTGTGAAATATGGGTGTTCAATAAAATGGAGGAGGAACTACTATAAAGGTGGGAGCGCAGAATTCTGAGAGGCATCTTGGGGTGGATACAAACCGAAGAGTGATGGAAACGAAAAACAAACCAGGAAGTGTATGCGCTGTGTGGGGAGACTAGAATTACAACGTTTATCAAGGTGTAGAAAGTGAAATGGCTAGGACATACAGGGCGAATGCCAGGTGGAAGAATGAGTAAGATGGTTCTATGTAGAAAACCCGTCGGAGGAAAGCGAAGGGGAACACCGAGAGCGAGATGGATGGAAAGGGCAGAAAACGATCTGAGGCAGGTGTATGTTGTGGACTGGTAAAGAGAAGCAATCGATAAAAGACGATGGAGAAATATTTTTGCCCTAGGCCTGCATGACCTGTTGTGCCTATATATGTATATATAAAAATCATGATGGTAGAGAATTCTTTTCTTCGCCAGGTGGGACCTGTTTTCTTTTTAGTTAAGCGTCGAATCAGTCCAATAAATCAACATAGTACTAGTCCCGTGATTGTCCTTCCCTTCTCCAAATATCAATTTAAAAATATTCCCTTGCAAATCCCAAAAGATCGTCGCCATAACTTTTCTGGCTGATGGAATCGTTTTCGCTTTCTTTGGTGTACGTTCGCCGGGAAAAGCCCATTTTGCTGACTGATCTTTGGTTTTTGGCGTGTAGTGATGTATCCATGACTCATCTATAATCACATAACGCCGCAGAAACTGACTGGTATTGCGCTTAAACATGTCTAAACATTGCTTTGACGCATAACATTACCGCTTCATTGACCCAAAACAAGCCCTCCGGAATGAATTAGTCTCCAGTCAGTGTGCAGTTATAGCCCTATAGATGTCACATATGAGTGTGAACGAAACGTCGGCTAAAGCTACGACAACGACGCAGTTCCAACCCGGAAACCAAGAGAATAGTATTGCTTTAAAGTCATCACGTGATTTCGTTTTTGATTAATCGTCGGCAGACGCGACATCCATCTCACCGATAGCTTTCTTATACACAATTTTTCGTGGAGGATGTATTGCATACATTCGATTGAGATGTTTACCATATTAGCAATCTCTCTAATTTTCACGCGGCAGTCCGCTAACACTATATCATGAACTTTATTGATTATATCGTCCATAGTCACCTTAAGGGAACGAGTTCGCCGCTCCTCATCAAAGACGCATGTTCGGCCACGCTTAGATTTATTAAACCAGTATCTGATGGTAGTCATCGAAAGTGCATGATCCATATAAACTGCATCCAATTTCTCTTTGATTTCTGCACACGTTTTCCCATACAAAAAAGAAATCGAATCACCAATCAGTCTTGTTCTTTTTCATAAATCAACAAGTACATAAACTTCTCGATGAATCTTTCCGAAATTTTGACAGACGTCGACTAAAAAATAGTACTCACAGCCGGTAATGCAGATTTTGATACAAAGCGCCATCTGTTTCTTTGACTATGGCAAAGTCTAAGTGTTATTGACAATAAAAACATTACTATTTGGAAGAGATCTACCTTATTACTTATAACTTGTTCAAAATCTTTTCGAAAACTTGTCCAAGTTCTTAAAGTGGTGCCATTCTAATTCCAACACACTTTAATTTTGTCTGTGTATGTATGAACGACGAAATTTAGTTCTTTCTTTGTTTTTCTTTTATTATCGTCCGTCATGAAAACTATTAGGAAGGCGACTTGACTCTTACCAAAGTAAGGGGTACGCGGCTGGTAGTGACTGTATGCCGCGACGTCTGCATATTCAGGGGAAAAGACACGCAAAACCACAATTAGGTTAATTATTTAATACGCCGCTAAATACCGTTTATGTTCTGTTTATATAGTATGGTCCTAAAGTGCCCCCCTCCCCTTTGCTAACTTTTGAACGACAGAAGCTAGCACTTTTAGAAAAAATAGGTCGATTTTTATGTTTTGTGAACTAACTTCCGCCGTTATCGGCATTTCAATTGCATTTCCCGTTTCACCGGAAGTGACGTCAGCTTTCTTATTTTAAATAGTACATCCTGTATATTTTTGCATTTTTGGAAAGGTAATCGAAAGACGAATCCAACGATACCACATATGTTATACTTTAACTTAAGAAATATGACGATTTTGAGAGTAGACTATGGCGTTTGTTTCGAATTGCTGGTTTCAGCTTATTCGCCAACAAATCACTATACTTCGCACTATTTATGGTAGTCCCCCTGCCCAAGTAGTCGTCCAATATAGGGCCTTTTTCGTCCCAAAACACGGTTAGCATCGCCTTCCCAGCCGATGGCGAGGTCTTGAATTTTTTCGTGCTAGGGGATCCTGGGTGTTTCCATTCCATACTCTGGCGATTCGATTCGGGCTCCTAGTGATGAACCCACGTTTCATCAGTGGTCACTATTCTGGTTAAAAATGCGTCGCCTTCCACATTGAAGCAATCCGGCAAGCGTTGGCTGATGTCCAAATGATTGGTTTTGTTTTCTGCGGTAAGCATTCGTGGTACCCATCGCGCACACACTTTACGAAATTTGAGTTCGTCGTGGATAATTTGATAGGCAGAACCGTGACTGATGTTTTGCGCTTAATTTTGATTTGCGTTAACTCTAGCGAATTCAATAAAACAATTTGGCTTCTTTCTGCTACACTTAACTCACGAGTTTTCGACATCATTTTCTATTACAAGTAATAACAAATTTACAAAAAAATTGCAGTAAAATAACTGTTACCGACCGACAAATATTCAACGTTTATACCACAACGTGTAAAAACATACTAATGTGAAATATAAATGTTTCTTTCATAGATACGCATTCAACACTAATAATTAACCTGGGCAAATATGCGGTAACAGCCAGAGGCGTGGCGAGCGCATAAAAGTTTACACATAAAATAGAAGGTAAGAAATAAATTATAAAACGTGCTGAAACACTTACCGTTTTAAAAGTCCTCTGTGAAATCACAAACTGGGTAACATCTGTTAAATATTTGAATCATTAGATATGTTTCCACAGCTGTTTCAGTCAAGTGAGTACGACGTGTGGAATAAATGTTTTTTAATGCCGAAAACGACCATTCGACATCTAGCGATGTTATATCTGCACATTCAAAATAATCTTTGAAACAACTTAATGGATCTTCCCACGCACCTTCACAAATTTGTCTTAATATAAGAAAATCGGAGTCTTTCTCTAAAACACTTTCAAATTTTCGTATCGCACACCAATTTGTTTCGCCTTCTACAGCGCATAACTGTGCGCGAACACAATTCACAATTTGAACAGAATCCACTAGCGACATCGAAGCATTTTGTAATTTTTCTATTCCCTCCGCTAGTTCGAAGTAATTGTTGTAAATATGTGGTTTGTAAATCTCTTTTAACCTGACTATCTTGAAATATTTCCTGGCTTTTATTGACTGCTGCAGCTTCTATCGGATTGAATTTTAAAACTACCTTCTTTACTTGATCAAAATATTTGTTGTAGTAAAACACAGCCCGCAACCATGTTCCCCAACGTGTAACAATCGGCTGTGGTGGTTCAGGTAAATCAGGACACAGTTTGTGAAATAGTCGGGTACGTTTTGGGGACTTTAGAAACACTGCTTTTGTACTAGCAATCAATACATTTACTAGTGGAAAACATGTAGCAATCGTTTGTGCCGCAAGATTTAGAGTATGGATTTTACACGTTACATGTAAGAAGTTACCATTGTGTTCTTTAAGAGATCGGCCCAAAGAATGCATGTTTGCGGCGCCATCACTCATAAACGTTAAAAGTTGCTTAGCTGAAATTTCAAATTTGTTCAATGAATTCAACACCACCTCTAAAATCTCATCGGCAGTACAATTTATAACTCTTTTGGAAGCAAGTAAGAAGGAGGATGACGGTCGATGCGGTTCCATTGTACGCTACCATTACATTAACCCAAATGTATTTGACGATCTGTTGTTTCGTCCACGCCAACCACAGTTTTTTATCTTTCAATTCCGTTTTCATTCTTTTTTCTATATGTTCACGAGCAAATGGCACTACATTTCGTATTGATGTCCGACTGGGTAATTTACAGACCGCATCATTTATTCCAGAAGGAACAAATGCTTCTTTGTCTAGTAAACGAAACGATAGATTACATAAATAAGAGTAACACATAAATCAAATGTAAATTTTTCTTGGTCTCGTACGCCACTTTTTGCAGAAGAATGCTGTTTGCTTTCGATGTGACGTTGACAATGGCTTCTGGACCAACACATTAAAGGGATTTTACAAATTGGACATTGAATTTTAGTGCCATCAAAAATTAAGTCCGGCAGGTCCACTATAAAGTTTTTATCTGTGTCTGCCATTGGTCGTTTTCGCGACGTACCTAACTGCGACATTTTTAAAGCAAACATAAGCGTACAATTACGAAATAAGTTACGACAGCCTACATATACACAGAACTACTCGCATACAGCATCGATTTAGTACTGACTATTACCGCTGTTTACCCAGTCTACTAATAATGCCATTATGCATGTAAATATTTCATTAAGTTTATCTTTATAAACCCCTAGTAGGCGGTCAGTACCAGGACAACGTACCCTTTTTATAATCTCGGGTTTCCGAGTATGTACCTAATACAAATGGCCATAGCTGTATTTATTTAATCCAAGCAAAATTAAAAAAAAAATTTTTCTTATATTATACATTTTTATAGTTTTGAAATGAAAATATTTTTTTGAATGGGAACTGATTTTCGCAAGAAACCACTTCTCTGCTTGTAGACAAAACAAAATATTAACCAAATTATATCATAAACCCTCTTTTGCCGGTCGCTATCTAATTTTTTTTTTCCGCCCAACTTTTTCTTAAAAAAAAAATTTATTTCAGCCTTAATAAACAGAGCAATAAAATTAACCAATCCTGAATTTAGACAAGATGCGTGAGGTACTTTGTGACGATAGTGTACGTCTGTGCTTGTTAAACTTTAAATTTGATGAATGATTTTGTAGAGCAATGTTGTTTTATTTAGACAACAAAATCGACCAAAGATTTCTTCTGAGGTCCTGACAAGCACGCAAGTAAAGTATTAAACATTTTACACCCTGTATATCCTTTTCCTCTCCCACTATCGCAATACCTAAATTACGTTCGCGTGTTCGAGTCTGTTGTCGATAATTATAGATAATTATGCTAATAATAGGCGCGGAATAGATCTCCTCAGTAATCGGGGCGGGATAAAAAAAGACAACACGACGAATGCTATTAATAACATCCTGTTATTTTATCAAAATTCATCCATGGATCGATACATTATCGCCACAACAGTGTAATGATGATAATAAAGCGCAGATCCGTGTTGTTTTGGACACGAATTAAAAGTTCTATTTAGATTAGGAACGTACAATGTGATACAAAAAAGGAAGGATGTACTGTATTAGCGACTCTGCGAAATTGGCAGGGCAAACAGAGAGAAGGTTATGTTTGCAGTTGATTGGGGAAGGCAGCAAATAGATCTGTTTAATCGCTGCTTGTCATTGTTTTGGAAGAGGTGGTATTATTTAGTATATCGTTGCTATTATGAATATGGTATTTGTTAGGAATGTAGCTCTAAATAGTTTAAATCTTTCACAAATAAATTACGTCAGTTAATGAGTTCGAGTACTTAGTGTGGCAACGAAAATGTGTCATCAGATTAAGCGAGAAATGTAATTAAGCCGGGCACTATCGGCCTCCGCAACAGAATCGGATCAGTCGCATGGACCGGGGATTATAAATAGTGTATATGCGACTCACAGCCGACAGAAGTGATATTGTGAAATCAATACCTCAGTGTAAAAAATAAAAGCTGACGCAATAAAAATGTTTGGTAAATAAAGGGAGTATATGCACACGTCGAAGTGTTTTTATTGTCACTCTTAGCTTTTTTTTGTTTGAAAACGGCATTTGTTGTATAGCTATGTAATGTAATAAAGCGTGACAAACGGTTGCACCCGCAGAGACGCCTGTACGGGGGGTATATGTACGTATGTGGATGCAGAGTTCAGTAATGTGGTAGACATTGAGGAGTTCGGGCCTTCGGTTATTTATTGGATTCTCATTGTGTGTTTTCGAAAGCATTGGACGTAAGCCTGGTGTACCTCTTGCATCGCATGTGAAGAAATATATTTGGCGTTTCCCTGGTTTGGAATTTACAGGTTCGCACATTCGTTGCAAATTTTGTGGTATACAGTTGCTAGGTCGCACAACATTTGAATGTAGAAGTTATATTAAAAGTAAACGTCATGTATTGAGTTTAAGAAACAATATTCCGTACTGGCAATTTTTATATGACTTTATTTTCATGTTGAGCACGTGCAACATCCCACAACACCTAGTAGATAATGAAAACTTTCGTCTTTTTTGGGATAAATATGTTCCATCATGGAAGTTACCAGCAAAAGGACAATTCTGGTACAATTTACAACATGTGCAAAGTACAGTAAAAGACTGTATAAAAGACGAGTTGAGAAATCAAAAAAATCTGGCTCACTGTGGACGACACTACTGATGCTCAGAAACAGCATGATTCATATTGTGGCGCGTCCTTTAAAACATAATGGTCCAGCAGCTTCCTTGTTGTTAGTCAGTAAAAGGATTGAAAGAACTGATGCCGAAACCGTTGTAAACATAATAAAAAATATGTTAGGAGAATTTTCTATCGTAGGAGCCCAAATCACCATGTTAGTTTCTGAGGGAGCCGCAACAATGCTGAAAGCTGGTAGGATGTTAAAAGTATACTTTCCGATTCTTCTTCACATAACATGCCTCATACACGCATGTCATCTCGTAGCAGAAACCATTCGAAGCAAGTATCCTAGGGTGAATGATTTAATATCATCTACCAAAAAAGTGTTTGTGAAATCTCCCAAACATATCCGCGTATTCAAGCGTTTATCATTTAATTCTGCTTTGATCCTATTTTCGATATCTTTACGTATACTTAGTAGCTCTTTCCGTAACGCTGTCCGCGATGGTTTCACTCGAGATTGTATGTACGCCAAAACCGTTGAAACGGTTCATTATCGAGTAAGCGAAGCGGTATACTACAAACAATAAACATCAAAAGTAAATCCAACTTAAATTGGGTTTGAGGTGGCACGCCATTTTTATTTTACAAACTCTACACAGTACTTTAGTTCCATTATAGTTCAAATCCGGAAATTCGCTATTAAATTTAGTGATTTTTTTAGCCAACGGTCGTTTATTTTCCTTGCGTACGTTAAACATATTTACATACATACTATATATTTATATCTATAATTACAACAAACGCTGCGAAGGATTTGTGGGAATCTGTTGCAATAAATCAATAATTTTATTCACTGAGGTAGCCCGTGCCGATTCATCTGCATACACACATCGCGTCGTTGGCAACCTCACTTCTAACTTGGCGCGAGGCTATCTGTGTCCGGCCTAGTTATATTACTTTAGAAAACGATCTCTATTATTCCGAATGAATATTTTATTTTCTGCTATTTCCTCGCTATTTTAGAACAGATAGAATAATGTATTTTCCTATATTTTTGTTCCTATTAAAAAAAAAAAACAATCCTACAAACATTAGCTGCACAAAGCAACTGTGATTTATGTTAAAAAGTGGATTAAACAGTTTCACTATCCGATATTAAACCTAAATGTGTTACCGTTTGCACGTTATTCCATTTGATGCAAAGCTTTATACGCAGGCAATATATCCTTCCGCGTGTATCCAAATTGTAAATGCAGATTTTCGATCGTTTCCATCAATCAGCCTCTTCTTGCCATTAATACGGACGTAGACACACACACACACATGCGTTCCTCGATATTTACATACACACATACGAGGATGGATATTCACGCGGGTATATTGCACGGCGACTTTTCTAAACATTTATTTTCCAGAAATACATTCGATATATTTTTGGATTCATATTTGTTATTTTAGGCATGATGTGTCGGCTACACTATAGTATAGAGTTGCGATAGACCCGTGCGAAAGTCTAGCGTTTGTTCCGTTTTATTATATATAAATGTATGCTGCTTGCATTGTATGTATTTAATTTCACTACTAGAGCTCTACGTTTTCACTGATACTTGCTCAGTAGTGCGTAAAACATCAATTAATTAAGACGAATTTCGAAGTATAACAACAGGTGTAATTCAAAATGCAATTGAACACCATAAATTTTGGTCGCTTCATTCATTTGCTTCAATAAAGTAGCAATAATATAATTAATGCGAGACATATACAGTGCTTTATTGCCAGATTAAAAACCATGCTTATTTGTCAGTTACTGTCGTAAAATTTCCGGAGATTCTAGGTTATTAAGAATGTCTTTGTTGGCTGTATGTAAAATGATAAAGTTATTCTTAACGTCAAAGTGTATGATCATTATTTTTTCGATGTTCTGTAAATGCCCGAATTTTTTTTAACTTGCAGAAGAATAAAAAAAAAGAGAAACACGTCACTAAAACCTTTACCATAATACTTCACTTGCACTGGACGCACGTTTCAATAGCCAAGCCAATCGTAAGGTGTCAAGGTGTTGTTGTCCTTGACCTGCTTCTTCCTCTCTTCCCACCTGAACGCAACACCCAAATCGGTTTCTCTAAATTATCCTCCTCCATTCACACTAGGTGCCCGAACCAACCCAACTCCCTTTCCTCTATTATTTTTATTAATAATGTCACTTTTAGCTTCTACCGTATATCGCTGTTTCCGAATTTTTCCTGCGGTGTACAGGAGTGATAAATTCAGAAACAGCAATATATTCAATGCACCACAACACTCGCATTTCCGCGGCTTGAATTTTTGATTTCAATTTCTTGTTTAGAACCCAGGATTCACTCCCATACACTAAAATTGGCACTAAAAACTGTCTTGTACATCGTAACTTTTGTGGCTTTGTTAATTTCCCTTTTCCTGAAAAAGAATGTTCTCAGCGCAAGGAATATTCTAGTTGCATTCTTCAGCCTGTTGTCTATATAACAAAGGATAAAAGCTGGAACTCACTCCATTAAGTTACTTACTAGTTCTCTATTAAGGAATCCATTAAGTTACGTTTGTGGCAGTTCCATGCCTTCATAACAAGAGCCCGGTAACTGGAGAGCAATTGCAGCGGCGGTGTGACTGTGTTTAGGTGGGCGTGGAGGGCTGGTCGATTATGATACGACACGACAAATCATCACCACTCAGTTCAGTTTAGCATTGGATAGCGGATAGGGCGTGTTGATTTTATTGATACAGACGTAGTTATTAATTGTAGTTTTTAGTGAACATGTCGAAGGCTAAAAAACGATCCTTTCAAGACATAGTAAATAAGTTTATTTCTGACTTTCCCGATTTGTTTTACAACGGGAGTAAGATAGTTTGTAAAGTGTGCAAAATACATTTGATGTCAAATAAGAAGTGGAACTGTACAAGAGACGTAAATTCCGCACAGCATAGAAAACGAAGATTGAACATGCCACCGAGAAGTGCATTTTTTTTAATGTAATTCTTATGTTGATAAACTGTAATTTGCCACTAGGCTTACTCGATAAACAACCGTTTAAGGACTTTTGGGACAAATACAATCCCGAGTTGCGGTTGCCAACGGAGAAAACGACACGTAAGCATGTTGCATTTGTACCCGATGACGTGGAATATTGAAAAAACAGTTTCTTTGGTTGTGTTAACGAGACAACAGGCTGTAAAAAAAAATCAATTGTAAATATTATGGTACGCATACTAGACCCTAGTAAACCTACATTACAACTGTTACTAGCTAGCCGAAGACTACAAGAGTGTACTGCTGCAGCAATTACGATGGTTCTACTTAGTACGTTGGAAAAATTTCAAATTTCAAAAGATAGAGTGTTGATGTTTATGAGCGATGGCGCAGCGATAATGTGTTTGGTAGGCCGTTCTCTTCTTGAACATGGTTGCAAGCGTTTACATGTTACGTGTAAAGTGCATGCTTTACATCTTGTGGCAGAAACCATTCGAAAATGCTCTCCCGAGGTAGATGCATTAATAGCAAGCACAAAAAAGTATTTTTGAAATCTCCCAAACGCCTCCGATAATTTCACACAGAGCGTCCTGGTATTCGTCAACCACCGTAGCCAATTCTTACACGTTGGGGAACATGGTTGCAGGCAGCTTTTTATTATGCTGAACATTTCAAAATAGTAAAAGCTGTTGTTGCACAATTCAATCCTGCCGAAGCTGCAGCTATTAAGGAGAGCCAGTCGAAATTTCAAGATATTTCCGTTGAAACAGATTTAAAAAATATTCGTAGCTACTATAAAGGATTAGCTGACGCAATAGACCAATTACAAAATAGATCGTTATCATTATTGGAGTCTCTGCAAATTATGGACGGAGTGGATACACAGCTACTAACTATACATAACGCAAAATATAATCGCGTTTTAGAAAAGTTCGAGAGTGTGCTACAGAAAGATCCCGATTTTAGCACACTAAAACAAATTTGTGATGGTGTATCGAATAATCCACTGACTAAGTACAAAGAGTATTGTAATCATGCATGTATAACATCGGTAAATGTTGAACGCTCTTTTTCAAAATATAAACTCATTTTCTCACCACGGTGAACATCGCTCACCGAGACAACTGTAGAAACATATCTAATGGTGTCAACTTTTTGCCACTCTTATCCATATGATGTTAATACTGATAATGGTGCTTCTAGTTTTACTGTTCTGTAGCTAAGGATGCTTAAAAGGGTGAGTGTTTCACTACTTTTCACATATTATAATTATGTATTAGTTCTGTTATTTGTTTTTCTATTTTCTTACTATTGTTTTTGTATACTAGGCAGGTACACGGCTCCCTGTTACCAGGCTCTATTCATAACAATTTAATTGAACAATGCTGTTCACGTTCTTAATTAACTTTATATTATTAACCTTATGATTATCTTCCAGCATATGTAGAGCGACACTAACCTTCTGAATATGAGATGAGCCAAATGCTCTTTGTACCTAACTCTGATCGATGTTTCTGTTTGCCTAATATACGTTTGATCACAATCTTTATATGAAATTTTTCCTGATTTGTTCGTGTTATCTACAGGGTCTAAATGTATTGCTTGCCTAAGATGCAAAAGCTCGGAAAGAGTATGAAATCCATTGTTTCGAACATCGACAGTACAACTAACTTTCCAAGTGGTTATCTGACAAATTGAACGAATTATCTGTGCAGATTCCCGATTTGGCTATTAAAAATTCTCACTCGTTAATTGAAAAAATTAAGGAAAATTAAGGAGCTACTCACAAAGAAATTTTAGTCTCCTTTGACTGTTTTTCTAGTGTTTCGGTCGATTTAACTTTGGAATATTTAGAAAAACTTTTGTTAGATAACCAAATGGATAGAGAAGAAGTTGTCAATTCAATTTCTTTCGCGAGACTTTGTAGGAAACAAAATTTTTCCAAATTAATAACACCTTTTTTCGACAAACGGAAGGAACGGCAATGGGTAACAGCTTATCCTCTTTTATGGCTAATCTCTTTATGGGTAAATTTGGAACCAACCTTAAGAATGCTTTGGCCTATTTTCCTTCGCTTTGAATCAGATACGTCGATTACATTTCTTGCATCTTTGACACCAGCGAACATTCAGTAACTGATTTCTTAGAACAACTTAACTGAAGGAGAAAAAGATTCCATTCCTCGATATGTTAGTAATAAGAAATAAAAATAAGTTAGAAATAGATGTGTCTATAGATTTATCTTAATTTTCTTTTAACTAAAAATGTGTATCAAAATGAACTAAAAGAAATCATCAAAATTGCTAACTTTAACGGGGTCTCTGAGGATGTCGTCTATAATACTATTAGGAAACATAAGAATAGATTAAGAGTTACAAATACAAGCACTCTTGAACGTATTGACGACGGCGGTAACAAGAAATATGTTAAATTATACTTTTATCCAAGTTACATGGAAGGTCTTCTAAAAATTTAAAGACCTAGTAGATAACATGGATAAATCAGGAATTTACAAAACTTCATGCAAAGATTGTGATCAAGTGTATAATTTTTGCACAGAACAAGATCAATCAGAATTAGGTACAAAGAGTACTTAGTTCATCTCAAATTCAGAAGGTTGATAAATCTAGTGTTGCCCTACATATGCTGGAAAATAATGATTAAAAAGAAGCAGAAGAAAGTTTCTCCTTTATCGGCAATTATTTCTGAAAAGTGTATCCAAAGAAATTGACAACCCTTTCAACTATTCACCTCTATAATGCTACAGTAATATCGGTGTCTACCAAGAGGTATACAATTTACTTCACAAGGTGCAAGTGGTTGTATGAATGTGCTATACGGATATGCTCTCTTTGTTTGTAATCCTTTGCAGGTTCTTCTATATACCGAGATTCAGTTGTGTGTATCTTGTTTTTAAAGTCCTGCTGGACGAGAAAAGTGTTCACCTGTCGTTCCTAATGTGTGAAAATTTACAATCAAAGTAGAATGATAGATCGATAGATCTTACGTTTGACAATCACCTATGTATATGTTTATTGTATAATTGCTGGTGACACCTTTTCCTCAACAGCTGCAGATGAATGATTTTTTTCCTTCTGTCATAACCAAATGCTGCCTTTGCCTCATCGACTCCCTTAGAAACATTCATATTTTTTCACAAAATATTTCTTTGTGTAAAAATTAAAATTCCACTTAAAATCCCTTCAAGAGACTTCACCAAATAAGTCAAAACCTAATCACCAATACAAACCTCAACAAAATTTATCGCTAACGTGACCAGAATCCTATATTACGAACGTTGCTCTGACCAGATGTTCCGCTAAAGGTAATAGGTATGTTCAGTAACAATAGCATGTCTAAAATCGTCAGCATGACGTTCGTAAGTCAGAGTCCATGAAACATGCATACGATGTAAGAGATATAAATGGATGCTGACCTTTACTTCACCAAACAAAGAAAAATGAATCTATATGCAGTTAATTAATTTTCTGAGAGTTGTATATACGTTCACGACATCATTCATAACTCTATCACCTGAAAATTTAATCAATACGAGAAAATATGGGAAAATAGCTGTATTTCCTTTAAATATCCAGTAGTAATTCTTGCAGAAATGTCAACCATAACGTTTCTGCAGTTTAGAAAATTGGTTTTGTGTCCTATGCTTATGAATAGAGCTGCTCACTAGCGCCAACGGGCAGTGGCGGAGGTTCGATACAACCCTCAGTATAACTGCAAGTCTCAACCAGATCTGTTGTGTATACATGTACGCTGCCGTAAATACTATTTCGTAGTTCTACGTTTATTTTAAAAATGTTGCCTACGTCGCGATAACGACCAATGTTACAGAATTTATAGCAGAAATGCCTGACCTAAATTACGATGGCGTTAAAATTTAATGTGTAGTTTGTAATATCCCTCTAATGTGTTGGTCCAAAAGGGATTGTCTAGGTCACGTAAATAGTAAACAGCATTCTTCAAAAAAAAATTGCACACGACACTATGACAAATTTAAATTTAATTTATGTGTTACCTTTATTGGATGTAATCTACCGTTTAATTTACTAGACAAGGAAGCATATGTCTTCTTTTGGAATAAATATTCGGACTGCAAATTACCAAGTCGGGCATCGTTACAAAGAATTGTACTATCTGCTCGTGAACATGTTGAAAAAAGAATTAAATCGGAGTTGAAAGATAAAAAACTGTGGTTCTGTGTGGACGAAACAACAGATCGTAAAAAACATTCTGTGGTTTATGTAATGGTACGTACAATGGCACCATATCAATCGTCACCTTCAATTCTATTAGCTTCCAGACGAATACAACAATGTACTGCCGAAATAATTTCAAAGTTAGTGTTAAATGCATTGGAAAAGTTTGAACTTTCAACAAATCAACTGTAGATGTTTATGAGTGGTGGTACCGCAAACATGCTTTCTGTAAGCCGGTCCCTTAAAAAACATTGTGCTAACTTGTTACATATTACGTGTAAAATTTATGCTTTCAATCATGTGGCAGATAGTAATAGAAAATGTTATCCTGAGGTAGACGCTTTAATAGCGCATGCAAAAGCAGTGTTTGTGAAATCCCCAAAACGTATTCGCAAATTTCATAGACTGTGCCCCTGTATGTCTGAGCCACTAGAACCTATTCTTACACGTTGGGGAACATGGTTACAGGCCGCGTTTTATTATCATAAATATTTTGAGAATATTAAGAACGTTGTTTTACAATTCAATCCAAAGGAAGCTGCGGCTATCAAGGAAAGCCAGTCGAAATTTCAAGATAGTCAGGTTAAAACGGATTTAAAAAAAAACTAATCAGAACAATTACTTCGGACTAGTGGAGGCAATAGAAAAATTACAAAATCCTTCGCTGTTGTTAGCGGAATCTCTGCAAATAGTGCAACATGTTCACGCACAGCTATGCGCGGTAGAAGACGTAAAAAATGTTTGTGTTCTAGAAAGGTGTTTTAGAGAAAGATTCTGATTTTAGCACATTAAGACAAATCTGTGAAGGTGCGTCAACAGAACCGTTAAGTTGTTCCAAAGATTATTTTAATTACGCAAATATAACGTCACTAGATGTAGAACGTTCGTTTTCTGCATATAAACAAACTTTTTCCTCACGCCGCACTTGGTTTGCCGAAACAACTGTGGAAACATATCTAATGTTGCAGATATTTAACAGACATTATTCACTTTGTGATTTCACGGAAGGCTCTTAAGACGGTAAGTGTTTGAGCAGGTGTTATATTTTATTTCTGACCATTTATTTTGTGTAAACTTTTATGCACCGGCCATTGGCTGTTGGCGCAAATTGAGCAATTCTTGTGAATTACAGCAAAAAATCCATCAGAATCTCTCAATATTATCATTATTGTCCCTAAAATTTCTGATAAGCTAGTTCGTGAACATTGTACTATCGATTGTTTCACACTAGCTTCGAAGTATTGCGCATATGGGAACAGCAGTAAGGGTTACCAGATTTAATAATTTGATGTAGCAGGTCAGTACTGTATGCTTACACTAACTTCATTTTTTCATTAAAAGGTTACAAATCTTAGCTATGAATCTTGGTTTTAAATTTACATGAGAATAAATATATACATGAAAGAAAACTTCAATAGATTATTTTATAAGTTAGTCGAACACTAATCTATCAAAATGATATTCATAAGACAGTTACAAGCATTTATTACTTCAGAGATTAATATATTTATAAGATACAGATAAAAATTGCAATATATTTTCACATGTCAAGTACTCTTTACTATTCCGAGAAATCCATCCATCTACAGATTAAAATTTACAGGTATTTAAACAAATAATTTTACAGGAATCAGTTTAATCAATTGATGTATCTTGTATTGAGGATGATGAAGATTAACCTAGTAAATGTATAATAAATTCTCTTGGGTCACCCATTTCGTCCAATTTGCACATATCTTCTGCAAGAAGACAGAATAATTTCATAGCATGTCTGATGTACTTTTGCTAGTTCTTAACAGTACCATTTTGATATCCTTGGTCAATAAGGGCAGGTACCTCATTTAGTTTAAAGATTATTATGCTTTAAAGTTTTTCATTTGCGCCCATACCATCTCAATCAGGTTTAACACACAGTGAAAAGGTGACAAACGTAGAATATTATATCCCATTTTTTTTTCTATTTAATATACTGTTTTGTTAAATATTTACATCGGAAAGCCCAACTGTCAATCTAAAACGTGTAGGGTATTCAGTATAGCCACCCGGTAAACATGAAATTCCCTCTGGCGGATGTTAGTTACTTTTCTGAATCCTCCTTTTCTCCCCGGGCCTCTGATCTTCAGAGTGAGGGTGCTAAATAACTTATTTAACTCCAGTCAATGACGATCTTGGTGAATCGGAGATGATTCATTCTCCTCATTTCGTTAATCTTCAAATTTAATGTAATATTCTCCTAAAACAAACAGCAAGGTAAATTCGAAGATATTTCTAGCATTAATTCGTATATTAAATATATTTCGTTAAAGTATCTTCATTTACGTCAGGAAGTTTTTGTATTGTAGGGTTGTCGTGAGGATTTGTCTATCACAGAGTCGTCTAGTTTGAGTCATCTAGTAGCGTCATTACATTCATTCTCTTATGCTACTTCTAAAAAATAATTTTATTCGTCGAAATTCATCGTTTATGCAGAAATCATCAAAATTTGCTGTGGATAGAAACAATCGCCAACGCGATTAAAATAAAGCAGCAAAGGGACGCCAATAAATTCATCAATTCTGGTTAAGCTTTCTTTGAGTTAACTAGTATTTTGGTTGTGTTCCCAGTTCAAAGTGTCTGATATACAAATTAGAGAATAAATTCAAGGTAGAAGAGAAGGTTTTCAGGTTGGAATAGGCTGATTTCCTGTGAATGTCTTAAGGAAGTTTATATGACATCTTCGTAGAATCAATTTTGCATTTTTCAATTTTAACATTGTTAATTTCCATTTATTGATATCAAAATTCATTAAAAATTGCCGAAAGAGTATGAAAGAATACTCCCAAATCCCACAAAAGAGTTAAAATTTGAATTAATCTATAAAATTACAATTTTTTTTAACAATTTCCCGGAGATAAAACATTTCAATATTCATGTTTTTCTGTAGAAACAATGTGTAAGAGATCACATTTTAACAATCCTTCAACAGGAATATTTATTCCTGGAGTTTGCTGGTAGGTTTAGTAAGAACCGATTGAGAAACCACTTTTTGTACACTTCAGTATTTTTCTTGCACAGAAAATGGCACCCAGCACTTACGGCAAATCCTTTCTCGTTGCTAACATTAATAAAGGCATATCGTTGTCCATGGCCTTTTGGTACAATTAAACCAGTGCTTACAATTAGTTCAGCAAGGAATGCTTGTCGGGATGTACTTGCGGTGCTGTCAATCCATGCTTTGACACAAAATGCCCAACATTCACCCATGATTCATTTGTAAACACAATGTTTCTCCCTTAATTTCGATATCTTGCCCTCCGATTATATCATCACGGTCCATTAGCATTACCTTCCTTCCAACTTTTATAAAAGAAAATCCAACGTCCTTCAGTAATCTGTATAATGTACTTTTTTAAAAATAGGGTACATCTCCCTCGCTCCCTAGAGCACTTAAGCTTACCAGACAACGTCATAAATGAGATGCCGAAATATGGAGGCAAGAGACTACATCAAGAACTGACTCGGCTGTTTGCCAATATTCTAAGAAAAGCACAGATACCGGCAGAATGGAAGAACAGCACAACTGTACCAATATTCAGAAAGAACCAAAAAACATCACCAGACAATCACTGAGGAATCACCCTTTTAAATCGCATATTAAAGGCATTTTCAAAAATGATACTTGATGAAATAAGCAAAGATGTAAATATAAGAGATGAACAGCAGGGTTTTAGAAAGAACAGATCAACAATCGATGCCATATTCATCTTAAGACAGAAGTTGAAAAATCAAGGGAATACAACAGGCCCGCCTACATGTGCTTCGTAGATATGAGACCTTCGACAGAGTCCGCCTGGCAGACATTCTAAAAATAATGGCTGAAAATGAAATAAATCCAACCCTGATTAAAGCCGTGCAGGTAGTAAATAAACACTGCTCAACAAACATCAAAGTAGGACAACTGATAAGTGAAGAAGTGAGAGTGAGCACTGGGATAAGACAGGGTGATTCGTTAAGCCCTGTTCTGTTTAATTTCATTATGGACATAATTATTGGATCACTCGACAGGACGCTCTGATACAAAATGGGTAATACCTATTTTCACATAGTGTGCTATACCGACAACGCTGTTCTGATATCGGACAATGAAAATAACCTCCAGCGACTGTTATATAATTTTCACAAACAAGCAAACAAGTTCAATGTGAGAATAAACACAAAAAAAAACAAATGTTCGGTGATGGTGAAGGAACCTACAAGATGTAAGGTGGAAGTGAATGGAGAGATAATAGAACAAGTCAACAAGTTCATATACCTAGGATCAGGATTAACCAGTACTGAAGACCTAAGAGGAGAAGTTAAGAGACAAACGATGAAAGCCTCACAAATAGCAGGAGGACTGAAGGGTCTAGTCTGGAAAAATGCACTAAGACCAGTACTTACTTATGCAGCAGAGACGAGAGCGGTCACGTTGAAGACAACCCAAATAATGGGAGCAACAGAGTTCAATGTGAGAATAAACCAAAAAAAACCAAATGTTTGGTGATGGTGAAGGAACCTACAAGATGTAAGGTGGAAGTGAATGGAGAAATAATAGAACAAGTCAACAAGTTCATATACCTAGGATCAGAATTAACCAGTACTGAAGACCTAAGAGGAGAAGTTAAGAGACAAACGATGAAAGCCTCACAAATAGCAGGAGGACTGAAGGGTCTAGTCTGGAAAAATGCACTAAGACCAGTACTTACTTATGCAGCAGAGACGAGAGCGGTCACGTTGAAGACAACCCAAATAATGGGAGCAACAGAAATGAAAGTAATACGAGACATACATATTAGACCGAGTAAGAAATGAGGAACTTTGTCAGATGAATAACATACAAAACGTAACAAAGTGGGTCAGACGAAGAAGAAAGGAATGGAACAAACATGTGGATAGGAAAGATGATAATAGCATTCTAAAAAGAGCGAAACTTTGGTGGAACCCCGTGGGCAGAAAATCCCAAGGAAGGTCACCGAAGAGATGGAAGGAGTGCTGGACATCCACATCGCGGGAGGCAGAATAGGATTAAATAGACCTAAGCCTACTTATATGTATAGAAATATATAAGAAAGATAGAAGAAGAAGATGTAAAGGCATTGAAAATCATTTGCTTTTCTCTTGTAGAATAGTTATCGCCCTGGTGCCCTGTCTTACAAGCTTTCGTGTCAAAGAGCTGGAATTTCATGATCTTTGACGTTGATCATTATTAATAATTTTTTCTACTTATAGATGTAGTAGTTTTACAAGAACTGATTTATTCAGTAACAGAAATTAAGGCAAAACGCGAAAATAAATCATTAAAGACGCAACAAAATCTGGCAGGTGATATAAATATTACTGATTTTCCTAGGAAGAATCCCGCCAAAAGGCGTGGTAACAAACAAGGATAATTCTATAGAAATTGCAGTAAACTAGCAAAAGAAGGAAATACTTTGAAGGCAACGTGAAACAGCCTATCATGCCATTTATCAAGCTGGAATTCCATCGAAATCCATTGAGCCGGCCAGAATTGAAAATCAGCAAAATTTATGTTAGTAATGTTATTGCCCTCATAGCTGTCATTGTTATTAAATATTTCTTTAAAAGTAAAAAAAAAGTACATTATTTCCTGAAAAATCTTAACTCAGAATATCTTGTTATAATTAGAGCGGGCCAAGAGCGCCACGCGCCAGGTTCGCAATCAGGCTGCCGGGCGCATATATGTATGTAAACATAGGTAATTTAAATATGTAATTATTAGGACGAGGACCAAAACCACTGTCTATTACGTCGTGAAGACGCGCAAATATACACCTGCAGTTTGGGTGTTCGTTGATAAATAGGGCGTTGTTCACAGTGGGCCACTACAAAAAAAAAGTTCATTCATCGACGGCTACGAACTAACAGCGCGCTTATTCATTTACGGATGACGCGCTCTATTCATCAACAAATGACGAGTCTGCAGATGTTACGTTTGCACCACTTCGTGGCATACTAGAAACAAGCGTCGGTGTACTCGCTTTAGTGATTATGTCTAACGTAACTATTAAAAATAAACGGCCATTACCTACGAAAGTTAATAAATTCTTAGTGAATTTGTGGATTTACACTACAATGGGAGTACAATTTTCTGTAAAGTTTGTAAAAAGAAACTACTGTGCTGGAGCAAACGTGATTGTGAAAGACATATAAATAGCGCACACCACAGAAATAAAAGAAATGGTGTGTCACAACAACGTCAACTTCAATTAGAATTGCTTTTAACGTTTATGGTATGTGGTCTACCACTTCGTATACTTGATAAAAAAGCATTTCGAAAATTCTGGGGTACATACAATACCGAGTGGATACTACCATCTCGGACAGCGTTACGGAGAGATATTCCACGAATACGTGAGGACATTGAAAATCGAATTAAAGCCGAATTAAAAGATAAACAGCTGTGGCTATGTCTTGATGAGACGACAGATTGCAAAAAAAATTCTATTTTGAATATAATAGTGCGCGTATTAGATCCTATTAAACCAAATTTGCAATTCTATTAGCCAGCAGAAGATTAAAACAGTGTACTAGTAAAGCAATTACGGCCGTAGTTCTCGAAACGTTACAAAAAATTTCAAGTGTCAACCAGTCAACTGTTGTTGTTCATGAGCGATGGTGCAGCAACAATGTGTAGTGTAGGCCGTTCCCTTAAAGAAAAGTGTGAAGGACTTTTACATGTTACGTGTAAAGTCCATGCTTTACATCTTGTGGCACAAACTATTCGAGAGTGTTACCCGGAGGTGGATGCATTAATAGCAAACACAAAAAAAGTGTTTCTCAAAAGTCCTAAGAGGACTAGGGCATTCCACAGGTTATGCCCTGGTATTCCAGAACCACCACAGCCCATTCTTACGCGTTGGGGAACGTGGTTAAAAGCCGCTTTTTATTATAATGAACATTTTCAAGAAGTCAAATCCGTTATTTTGCAATTCGTCCCTGCCGAAGCTAGAGCTATTAGGATGAGCCAGAAGGGATTTCTCGATATTTCTGTTGAAACACATCTAAAGAATATTAGCAACAATTACAAAGGGTTAGTAGACGCGATAGAAAATTTGCAAAATCTGGATTGTCGTTGGTAGAATCAGTGCAAGTCGTGGACGAAGTTAGTACATTGTTACACAGTATAAACGATGCAACAAGTGGACGAGTTTTAGCTAAGTTCGATAGTGTTTTAAAAAAGAATCCGGACTACACGAGATTAAGACAAATGTGCGATGGGGCATCTGCAGATTCCTTGACTAAGTCTAAAGATTATTTTAATTACGCCTGTCTTACTTCGGTAGACGTGGAACGGTCGTTTCGAAATATAAGAACATTTTTTCGTCTCGGCGAACATCCTTCACCGAGGCAAATGTGGAAACTTATCTGATGGTGCAACTTTTTAAACAAGCCTATCCGTACTATTAAGAAGGATAGAATTTATTTATTATATCTTTATTTACAGTTACATTATTAAGTACAACAGAATAAAAAAAGCGTTCAGTTTCTCAGTTATTTCCTTATTACATCCCATTTACAACGCATACCGTTTTCAATCAAATAAAAAATCATAATGAAAATAAAAACACCTCAGCGTTGTACATATATATATATATATATCCGCTCTAATTACTAAACATTATTATTGCGTCAGCTTTTATTTTTTACTCTTGTGTATTAATTTCGAAATATCACATATCTGCTGTGACTCACATATACGCTATTTACAATAAGCGGCCGTTGCGCCTGATTCCGATTCTGTTGGATGGCGCAATTTGGCCCGCTCTAGTTATAATCCAATGGAAGTGGCAACACTGTACAACCCGGATGTGGACTGAAGATCTAAAAAAATTTCCTGAAGTTATTCCAAACCATTTTTTTCTCAATATTATCATTATTAGACTAAAAAAACCTTGTTAAAACTCACACGTTTTCATTATTTCAACTTCACTTATCTAAACATTTATATCATGTTAAGGAAAAATCTTTTTCGCAAATTTATATTCGCGTGAAAGAAATTGAATAAATTTAGTATCCCGACGTCATTCTTCCCAAAATGTTTTGCGAAGAGTACTCCAAGAGCCCGCCTATACGTCTGATTTTTTTCTTTTATAGTAGCAGTACGCTTATATTCTAATTCTGGTAATATAAATCTTGCCGGAAGATTTAGGTCCCTTTGTGAACATATTTTTTTCAGATCAAGTCTTAATTTAGCTCCGATCAGTTAAACTAATCAAGGTGATTGTAAAGTGTTAATGAAAAGAAATAATGAATGTTACCTTCAAATACTTTATACAATATTATTACAAAAAACGTAAACGAGAGATTCATGTTTTTTTTTATTATTTTTTAACTTGCTTACAACTACATTTGACAGTTAAATGAGTGCGTTCCCAAATAACGTGTAAAGGTAGTAGAAGTACAGAAAGGTAAAGTGACGTCATCTTAAGGTTAACCTACCGTCCCTCCAAAATTGTGAATAAATTTTGAAAGATGAAGGGTGAATTTGATATTTTTGATAATTGACAGTGAAAGGTGAGGTTTGTGAAAGTTTTGTATTGGATAGGAGAAAGCGGAAGTATATAGCAATATGCATATGCGATTGCTACAAATATTTTTCGTCAATGAATTTCTTTCTACCCTTTCTCAAAGATGAAATGGAAGAAAACTTAAAAGTTCGTTTAAAACCCCTACGAATCCTGAACTATATAAATGGAAATATATCTGGAATGGCTGATCAACAATTTCAATCTCATTAATTTAAATTTCAATCCTATATTTCAAACCATTTAAAAATTATTTTGGTGGCCTGAACTTTAGGTAGCCACAGATCGCATACGCGTCGAGTAGGGTACTGTTTATAATCGGATTGTTACATACGGCGTTTACAGTAGAGCAAAGCAAACTGCGCTGAAAGCCAGTGGCTGACGCATAAAACTTTACACAAAATAAACACGGCCGGGACAATTCGGTATAAGCGTCAGTATAACTGTGACTCGAAAGCCGATTTGTTGTGTATGCATCTACGTTGTCGTATACTATATCGTAGTTCTACGTTTGTTTTGAAAATGTTTCCTACGTCGCGAAAACGACCAAAGTTGGACACAATAAGAGAATTTATTGCAGAAATGCCTGATTTAAAATGTGATGGCGCTAAAATTCAATGTGTAGTGTGTAAAATAGCTTTAATGTGTTGGTCGAAAAGTGATTGTCTACGGCACGTAAATAGTGCAGGACATGTTTCAAAAAAAAATTCTACACGAGATTATGACAAATTTAAATTTAATTTATGTGTTACCATTATTGCATGTAATTTACCATTTCATTTACTAAGGAAGAAGGCATATGTCTCGTTTTGGAATGAATATTCGGACTTTAAGTTACCAAGTGAGAGAACATTACAGAGAGTTATGCCGTCTGCTCGTGAGCATGTCGAGAAAAGAATTAAATCGGAGTTGCAAGATAAAAAACTGCGGTTATGTGTGGACGAAACAACAGATCGTAAAAAACATTCTGTGGTTAATGTAATGGTACGCACAATGGAACCACATCGACCGTCACCCTCAATTTTACTAGCTTCCAGACGAATACAACAATGCACTGCCGAAGTAATTTCAATGTGGTGTTAAATACATTGGAAAAGTTCGAACTTTCAACAAATCAACTGTTGATGTTTATGAGTGATGGTGCCGCAAACATGCTTGCTGTACGTCGATCTCTTAAAAAACATTGTGCTAACTTGTTGCATATTACATGTAAACTTCATACTCTCAGTCTCGTAGCAGATAGTATCAGAAAATGTTATCCCGTGGTAGACGCTCTCATAGCACGTACAAAAGCTGTGTTTGTAAAATCCCCAAAACGTATTCGGGAATTTCATAGACTATGCCCCGGTATTCCTGAACCACCACAACCTATTCTTACTCGTTGGGGAACATGGTTAGAGGCTGCATTTTATTATGGTAAATATTTTGAGAATATAAAGAACGTGATTTTAGAATTCGACCCAAAGGAAGCTGCGGCTGTCAAGGTAAGCCGCTTGAAATTTCAGGATAGTCAAGTTAAAACAGATTTGGAAATTATTCAGAACAATTACGTGGGACTAGCGGATGCGATAGAAAAACTACAAAATTCTTCGGTGTCGTTAGTGGAATCTTTGCAAATAGTGCAACATGTTCACGCACAGCTATGCGCGATAGAAGACGCAAGAAATGTTTGTGTTTTAGAAAGGTTTGAAAGTGTTTTAGATAAAGACTCTGATTTTGGCACATTAAGACAAATTTGTGAAGGTGCGTCAACAGAACCGTTAAGTTATTTGAGTGATTATTTTACTTACGCAAATATAACGTCACTAGATGTAGAACGTTCGTTTTCGGCATACAAAAACACTTTTTCTTCACGCCGCACGCACTTTGCCGAAACAACTTTGGAAACGTATCTAATGTTACAAATACTAAATAGACATTATCCACTTTGTGATTTCACGGAGGACTCTTAAAACGGTAAGTGTTTGAGCACGTATCACATTTAATTTATTTTGTGTAAACTTTTATGCGTCCGCCACTGGCTTTCAGCGCAGTTGCGTTGCTCTAAAACAGCCTTTAACAATCTTTTGTTAAAGGCTGGAATGTAGTGGATCTAAATCTGAATTCATGAAGTTATGTTCGTTTTTGTAAATTTCCATGCCTTTATAACAATTTAATTGTTTACCTTCTTAACTAACTTTATATTATTAACATTATGATTATTTTCCAGTATATGTAGGGCAACACTAGATTTATCAACCTTCTGAATTTGAGATGAACTAAGTACTCTTTGCACCTAACTCTGATTAATCTTGTTCTGTGTAAAAATTATACACTTGATCACAATCTTTACATGAAATTTTGTAAATTCCTGATTTATCCGTGTTATCTACTAGGTCTTTAGATTTTTAGAAGACCTTTCATGTAACTTGGATAAAAGTATAATTTAACATATTTCTTGTTACCGCCGTCGTCAATACGTTCAAGTGTGCTTATATTTGTAATTCTTAATCTATTCTTGTGTGGCTTTCAGCGCAGTTGCGTTGCTCTAGTTTACAGTCTAAAACATTAAAAGAAATAGAGTCAAATCTGATATTGTTGACAGCCATAAGGTTGCCAATAGTTGTTTCTTCGTATTCATTTTGTATCGATCTAATGGCGCAATCTTTTTTTTAATTTTATTATGAATGGGACAAAAGAAGTACTTTAAATCTGTGGCATTGGAACACTGAAACAGTTCACTAAAACCCTTACCACAAAACTTAAATCGTACTGGACGCACGTTTTGATAGCCAAGCTATCATCAGCAGAATCGACACTGCAATTTAGGGGATTATGTTGGGATGTATTGAATAATTAGACAAGCAAGAAGCTAATCGATTTATTGCTATCTATTCAGACAGTTAAGCAGCGCCGAAAGCTCTGGACTCCACACCCGTGAAGTCGAAATCGGTGTGGAACTGCATGAATACGCTTAATAGACTGGATAGTCGAACTAAGATGATTCTGGCCTGGGTACCAGAACACGAAGGCCACCGAGAGAATGTCAAAGCAGACGAACTAACACGAGTAGGCTCGTCAACTACTAAGCAATGGAAAGATGAGAAATCTCAAGACTGGTAGAAGAGTATTCCAGGTCAGAGAAAAGCCAAGCAATTTCTAATTGGACACACTAGGACTTACTAGGAAGAGATAGAAGGTCTGCCACAATAATAGGCCTACTAACAGGACATTGTATACTCAAGAAATATAGGAGCAACCTAGCCTTGACTGAGGAAACAGCATGCAGGTTCTGCTAGGCGCGTACAGTGCGAGTGTACAGCACTAGCAAGAATACGACTCTAAGAGATTGGCTCTGAATATCTGAAAGTCGAAACCTAGGTGGAGGGATCACTCACAAGGCTGCTAGGTCTGGTGAAAAAGCTAAAGCAAATGATCTAACATGATAGAGGAACCACAATAGATATGAAAAGGCCGCAGTGGCCAGGAGCCATCTCCTTTTCAATCTAATCTATTCTAATCTGTTCGAAATAAAGTTATTTATTATTTATCATTATTACACACTGTTCTATTTAAAAAAGAAAGTTTAAATAAAAAAATATTGTCAATTTTTTATACAAAACATTGGTCTTATTTTAAATTTTAATCTCAAACGTTAACAACGAAGATATTGCAATTTTCTTGATGCAAAATAGTTTAGTTAATTTGAGATTTTTAAGCAAATCTGAAACCGTTCATTCTAAGAAAATGTTTTGTTACAGATGGATGGTAAGATGGTGTTCGACGTCATCCAACGTATGGAAGATACGGAACCGTTCTCAGAGGAACTCTTGGCGGCTATGAAGAGGCTGTGGGCTGATTCCGGCGTACAGGAATGCTTCGGAAGATCCAACGAGTATCAATTAAACGATTCAGCGAAATAGTAAGTGGTATTTGGACATTAAATAAAATTTAAATCAGTTATATTATTATTTGACTTGGAATTTTGTTTGAGATAAAAATTCTGCGGAGTCAAACTTATAATAAAATACATTACACAAAAAATTATAACTTATTGGTAGTCGATACATAAGTCCGAACTTCCAACCAGAATCCAAAAAGCAAGACTTTTATGAAAGAAATATTAATTCAGAAGTTAGAACCGTTAACAGTTGTAGTCAAGGTGCCCCGCCATTTTGTATGCTCTAATTTAACTGTTTATATTAATTGTATCACTGATTTTAATGGTTTATTTGATCACTCAGGACAAATTATACATTCTAAAATTGTTGTCAATGATGTGTCTCCAGCATGGTGTTTTACCAGGACTTAAAAATTATCGCAGGAGTTTGAGAAAACCATGGTTAACTTCGGGTATCTTAAACTCATCAGTGAAATTAAAACATTTGTACCGTATTGCTATCGAAGGTAGAAAGGAAGAAGATTTTGATATTACAAGTTATATAAATTTGTTTATAGGACGCTAAGCGACTTTACAATGCTAATTTATCTAAAACAGCAACTAATAAAACAAAAGCTGTTTGGAACGTAATAAATAGAGTTTGTTAAAAAGGTGCTACCGGTAGTGGCGCACCGCATAAAAGTAGGTATGATGTCCACATTGGCAATTGGCAACCGCCCTGGTAAGCTGCGTAGAATTGCAACATCAGCAACGCTTCCGTTGTCGATTCATTCAGCCGTGGACGGTGTTGTGAATACGTTGTCGTATACTTCGAAAATGATCGTTCGACATCCAGTGAAGTAAGATTTGCAAATGTCAGATATTCCTTTTCCTCATCTGGGCACTCTTGATTTTCAATTATAGACCGAACCTTTTGTAAATCGGGATTTTTCGTAAAAATTGCACCAAATTTTTGAGCAACATCGACTCCTATAGTATTCGTCAAATTTTCTAGAGCGGCTTGTAAATTGTTTATGCAATTTAATGCGTCTCGTGCAGATAAATGACTGTTTTCTAATTGTTCAATAGCTTGTGCAACTTCAGAATAGCTCATGGAAATTTCACCTATTTGTTGTTGAACGTCCGAATTGGAAAAAAGTTGCTGACTATCTCGAACTGCTGCAGAATCATTTGAATCAAGTTTCAAGATGATATTTTTCACTTGTGAAAAATATTTCTGATAGTAAGATACTGCCTGGAGCCATGTTCCCCATCGCGTTATTACAGGCTGACGTGGTGGTGGTAATTTCGGACACAATTGTTTGAATACACGGATGTGTTTGAGAGATTTGATGAACACTCTTTTGGTAGATGCTATTAACTTATCGACCATCGGATACTTCTTTCGAATGGTTTCTGCTACGAGGTGACATGCGTGCGTGAGGCATGTCATGTGAAGAAGAGTCGGAAAGCTTATTTTCAACATCCTACCAACTCTCAGCATTGTTGCGGCAGTAACGAACATTGTGACTTGGGTTCCTGTGATACAAAATTTTCTCAACGAATCTTCTATTATCTTGACAACGGTTTCTGCATTAATTTGCTGAATCCTTTTACTGGATAACAACAAGGAAGCTGGTGGACCATCACGTTTTAAAGGACGCGCTACAACATGAATGACGCTATGTTTCTGAGCACCAGTTGTTTCATCCACACATAGGCAGATTTCCTTATTTCTCAAGTCGTCTTTTATACATTCCTTTACTGTACCTTGCACACGTGGCAAATTGTATCGTAATTGCATAGATGTTGGCAGCTTCCATGAGGGAACCCACTTAGCCCAAAAAAGACGAAAGTGTTCATTAGATACTAGATGTGGGATGTTGCACACACTTAACATAAAAATAAAATCATATAAAAATTGCCAGTATGGAATACTGTTTCTTAAATTCAATACATGACGTTTACTTTTACAATGTTTCCTACATTCAAACCTATCGCGACTTAGCAATCCGCTATTGCATATTGCGCAATAAATATGCGGGCTTCTATATTCTAATCCAGGGAAATGCCTGAGATATTTATTCACATTCGAAGGGAAAGTTACACCTTTTGGGCGTCCCATCTCCGCGTACTTATTTGGCGTGCAGCGTGCAACGTACTGCCGCTTTGAACTCTCTCGCGGTACCGTCGAGATCGACTACGAGTTGAAAATTACCCCAACCCACGCCGCTACCGCTACGCTACTGCCATCCGGTACCACATTTTTAACAAACTCTAGTAATAAATAACAACACATATAGCAAACAAAAACACGCAGAGATAAAGGAAATCAGGGTAGATAATGTTAGTGTTAAATCATCAGTAGAGATGGCGCATGCATTTAATTTTTTTTGTAAATAGTGTCGACAAGTATGCATGAATAAATCAGAGCAACATTTCTAACTACAACATAGAATTGCAAGCGATTTAAAAAATTACAAACCCGTTTCATTATTATCGGTATTATCAAAAATAATGGAAAAAATTATATGTGAAAGATTAACATTATTTCTAAATTATTCTAAAATCTTGAGTGTACATCAATATAGTTTTATAAAGATTGAATCAACGGACCGCAATGCTTGAATTTATAAACTCACTTTACATTGAACTAAATAATGGGAATAAGTGTTTAGGTGTTTGCATGGATTTAAGTAAGGCATTTGATTTAGTTGACCACCAGATACTACTGCGGAAAGCACACAATTACGGAATACGTGGAAGAACACTCGACAGGCTTAGTTCCTACATGAAGGAAAGATCACAAATTGTGAAAGTTCAAGGGCAAAAATCAGAAAGCATAATAATTAACAGAACTGTGCCACAAGGATCAGTACTTGGGCCCTTGCTTTTTGTTATTTATGTCAATGATTTTTTGGTCACAGTGTGGAGACATAATGCAGTTATGTGTGCGGATGACACTAGTTTCCTGGTCTCTGGTAAGAGTACACACAATTTGATTCTAAGAGCGCAGATCTTACTACTCGTTGACTTATCTTATACCTGTTATGGTCTCTTAGATGAATAAACTATTTTTAATATTATCACCCTTTTAAAATTCATTTGCTGCAAGCTCTAAGGCTTACAGATTTTAAACGGAGACTAGGATTCCTTGCTGTAATGCAAGTAATGTTAAACGATGATTCCATGATTACCAACAACATTTACTGAGCTCCAAAAAATCGAAAAATTGATGCGTGAGACTCATTTTCAAGTAATAAGGGGTGTCAACTTTTGGTATGGATTATTTAATGGTCCATACATCTTCGAAAGAACTTTAACAGGGCCACGTTATTTATATTTTTTACATAATAACGTTCCCGAGTTAATGGACGATATTCCATTAGCAGAACGTAATGAAGCATATCTTTTAGGATTCTGTAAACCATTCGGCGACATCTTTCTCGATCTTATATCTCTACAAATAAGGAAATTATCGTTTGTAACATTGAATCTGGCACACCCGGTATATACAGTCCCTGGCCATATTACTTGAAACATGTCATAAAACAACCCTTTTACCTGGAAATTCCCATCCTATTATAGTGATATTCTTTTGCTTCGAATCCGATCGTTTATAGGGGGACTAGATTATTGTATCAATAAATAAAAATACCAGAGAAATGATATTTAGAAGAGTAAAGTACGTACATATAAATATTTCAGTTATCAACTTACATTTAGCGAGTTCACAGTTTAGAGAATGCATCGATATTTTTTTAAATATTTCGTCATAACCGTATAGAAGCTAAGTTGTGGAGTATCGTTAAGTGTTTTGTGTTGATATATCGTTATTGCAAAGGGAAAATTGTTATTCCATCTCTCTCTTAATAATTAATTATTTGGAATTTGAAAAAAATTGAAATATTTGGGGTTTTTTGTAGAAAATGCCCGGGAAAGATTTGACAAGTGAACAAAAAGCCACTATACAAGCTCTTCTACAATCAAGCAAATATTCACAACGAGAAATTGCAAAATTACATGAAAGTATCTCCTTCTTCTGTATCGCGTTTAGCTAGAAACTTAAACGAAGGAGCTAGCACATCGACACAAAGACGGGCAAAGTGCGGTCGGAAAAGAAAAACTTCGAAGAGATCTGACCATGAAATTGTTCATCAGGCTTTGAGCAATAGATTTGCTACAATTAAAATGATTCAAAAAAATTTACAAGAGAGAGGAATAGAGATTTCGAGCAGAACTGTCAGGCGCCGATTGCGCGAAAATCGCCTAATGGGCCGAAGACCTGTAAAAAAGCAGCGTTTAACAGAAAAAATGAAATCTGCTTGTCTCAACTTTGCAAGAGAATATCAACATTTCACAGACGAAAATTGGAAAAAGGTGAATAACTTAACAACATGATTTTGGCTGAATTAATGTTTGGATTATTTAATAGGTTTTCTTTAGTGACGAGTGCTCGCTCTGTGTGTTAGTGCAGTGAGCACAATTTGTTCGTAGACGACCTGGCGAACGTCTCACAGAGTCCACGGTTCTTCGAACCGTAAAACACCCTCCGCAGGTAATGATTTGGGGAGTGATTAGTGGGGACGGACCCGGCCCTTTGTATTTTGTAGAAGGTACAATGCGTCAAGAGCAGTACATAAATGTGTTAAAAAACACGTTATTACCGTATTTTAGGCCAGGACGTCGCATACCGACAGGGCGTATATTTATGCAAGATAATGCTCCTTGCCATGTGGCAAAAAAGGTTAAGAAATTCTTTGAAGACAATCACATACCTCTTTTACGTTGGCCCGGAAATTCACCGGACCTCGATCCCATCGAGAACGTATGGAATCGACTAAAAAGTAAGATATATGAAAGAGAAAACCCTATAAAGGAAATATTAAGGAAGAATATAAAGGATGTATGAGAGAACGATGAAGATGTAAAAGAGACAAACATATCTTGCATTGAAAGTATGCCCCGAAGAATTAAGGGTGTTATTAAAAATCATGGGTTATGGACTAAATATTAATTACTTATCTAATATTTACATATGTTAATATATATTTTTACAATATATTTTATAAATAAAAAATATAATACATGTATAGTTTATATTTTATTATGAAGAAACTACAAAATATTGAGTGTTTCAAGTAATTTGACCAGGGACTGTACGTATACAAATATTCCTTTCTTTATATGTACTTTTATTTATATTGCAATTTATTTTATTTATAAATTAACTATTGTACGATGTGCATGCTAAGAAACCAAACGACAATGTTCTATAATGGCATTATTACGATTAAATATATTATTATTATTATTCCAGGTTAATTTAATTTGGTTCTCTTTCTCTTTTTTCAGTTTCCTCGATGACCTAGACCGATTAGGAGCCAAAGACTATCAACCAACAGAACAAGATATCTTAAGGACCCGTGTAAAAACCACCGGTATCGTGGAAGTTCATTTCTCCTTTAAAAACCTTAATTTTAAGTAAGTATTCCAATTGATTTTAACTCTCTCCATTTAGACACTCTATAATTAAGCAAAAATCAAGTGCATATTTAATTTTCTTTATGTATAAGAATGTCCTATGTTGTATATTGCGTTAAACAAGCTTTATCTGCCAGCGTAAGTGTTTTTGTGGTTTCACTTAGCTTCCTTTCGCCTGGTGCAACTTCATTAATTAGCCCAAACCGTAATCGTTAAAATTTTACGATCTAATATTCTTAGAGGAAGGAGGGAGAGTTTTTTTGGTATTTAGTTTTTTTTATTTAGTGCGTACTTCCTTTTCTTTGGCGATAGAGGGCTCTTAAGTTATTATAATCTTGCTACGTATCAAAATTTAAGTGATTACATCTGCGTTGCATGCTAAATTTTGTATAAATATTTTTGAGAGTCTTGTGTATAAATTAGAAATGACTCAATTAAATATTGATTTTAACCATATTCTTTACTCTAAATAACATACAAACGGGATAGAACAAGTCATGTTAGAATTGAAATCTTTTTGTCACGTCACGGTGTGCCAAAACTTTAATGTTTGAAAATAATCAATAATTATTTGAATCATGTCATTTTGCCACTTATAAATGGTTTTGACTGTTCAAATCTTATCCGTGTTGAGTTTACAAGTAACCGTAAATATTCAGCATTCTTCTCTCTTCCTTGACAGATTATTCGATGTCGGTGGCCAACGATCGGAGAGGAAAAAATGGATTCACTGTTTCGAAGACGTCACAGCGATAATATTTTGCGTTGCAATGAGCGAATACGATCAGGTCTTGCATGAAGATGAAACGACGGTATGTAAATGTAATACAATATTATGTTCAGGCTTAAATTTGACATTTTTACCTCTTTGTTATTATAGGCATCTGTTTACGATTGTCAGATAGTTTCTAGCGTGCCAAGATTATCGTGTTAGATCATTTTATCTTCATTTCCTTTAACATTCTCTATACCTATACTCAATTTATATGATATATAGAGGAAACTTTGTTTCGAACAACCTGTAGGGGCTAATAGGGTATAGTATAATTAGACGACCTGCCGTTGGCCGTCTAATTGGGTACATGTCCCCAACCCCGCCGTCCCCGGATTTTGAAATATCCTATACGCTAATTTTTTGTTAGTTTTGTGTCGCAAAACGAACATTTTGTGCTTCAATATTAAGGAAGTTATAACGTGTTGAATTTTGAGCGTGGTATGTTCCAAGCCCCGCCACCACTGGATTTTAAAATTTCGTATACGCTGTCATTTTATGTTAGTTTTGGGCCGCAAAAAGAAAATTTTGTGCTTCAATATTAAGCGAGTTATACTTATAAGTAACTTGGGCAAATATGCGGTAACAGCCAGAGGCGTGGCGAGCGCATAAAAGGTTTACACATAAAATAGAAGGTAAGAAATAAATTATAAAACGTACTGAAACACTTACCGTTTTAAAAGTCTTCCGTGAAATCACAAACTGGGTAACATCTGTTAAATATTTGAATCATTAAATATGTTTCCACAGCTGTTTCAGTCAAGTGAGTACGACGTCCGGAATAAATGTTTTTTAATGCCGAAAACGACCGTTCGTCATCTAACGATGTTATATTTGCATATTTAAAATAATCTTTGAAACAACTTAATGCATCTTCACACACACCTTCACAAATTTGTCTTAATATAAGAAAATCGGAGTCTTTCTCTAAAACACTTTCAAATTTTCGTATTACACACCAATTTGTTTCGCTTTCTACAGCGCATAACTGTGCATGAACATCATTCACAATTTGAACAGAATCCACTAGCGACATCGAAATATTTTGTAATTTTTCTATTTCCTCCGCTAGTCCGAAGTAATTGTTGTGAATAGTTTGTAAATCTCTTTTAACCTGACTGTCTTGAAATATTTCCTAGCTTTTTTTGATTGTTGCAGCTTCTGTCGGATTGAATTTTAAAACTACCTTCTTTACTTGATCAAAATATTTGTTGTAGTAAAACGCAGCCTGCAACCATGTTCCCAACGTGTAACAATCGGCTGTGGTGGTTCAGGTAAATCAGGACACAGTTTGTGAAATAGTCGGGTACGTTTCGGGGACTTTAGAAACACTGCCTTTGTACTAGCAATCAATGCATTTACTAGTGGAAAACATGTAGGAACCGTTTGTGCCGCAAGATTTGGAGTACGGATTTTACACGTTACATGTAAGAAGTTACCATTGTGTTCTTTAAGAAATAGGCCCAAAGAACCCATATTTGCGGCACCATCACTCATAAGCATTAAAAATTGCTTAGTTGAAACTTCAAATTTGTTCAATGAGTTCACCACCACCTTCAAAATCTCATCGCCAGTACAATTTATAACTCTTTTGGAAGCAAGTAAGAAGGAGGATGACGGTCGATGTGGTTCCATTGTTTGTACCATTACATTAACCACAGAATGTTTTTTTTACTATCTGTTGTTTTGTCCACACACAACCACAGTTTTTTATCTTTCAATTCCGTTTTCATTCTTTTTTCTATATGTTCACGAGCAAATGACACTACATTTCGTATCGATGTCCGACTAGGTAATTTACAGTCCGCATATTTATTCCAGAAGGAGACAAATGCTTCTTTGTCTAGTAAACTTAACGATAGATTACATAAAATAAGAGTAACACATAAATCAAATGTAAATTTTTCTTGGTCTCGTATGCCACTTTTTGCAGAAGAATGCTGTTTGCTTTCGATGTGACGTTGACAATGGCTTCTGGACCAACACATTAAAGGGATTTCACAAACTAGACATTGAATTTTAGCGCCATCAAAAATTAAGTCCGGCATGTCCCCTATAAAGTTTTTAACTGTGTTTGCCATTGGTCGTTTTCGCGACGTACCTAACTGCGACATTTTTAAAGCAAACATAAGCGTACAATTACGAAATAAGTTACGACAGCCTACATATACACAGGACTACCCGCATACAGCATCGATTTAGTACTGACGCTGTGAACGCGTGAAATAAATAATCGCCGACTCCGCACCACATATCTACTACACTGACTGTTACCGCTGTTTGCCCAGACTGTTCATATGCATGTAGATACGTACATGTTATATATATGTATGTATATGTATATACATACATATGTACACTGTACAGTTTACGTCTATTTGAATAAATTATTCTCTTTATTGTAATATTTATTTACTTTAAAGTTATTTTTAGTGTAAAATTGTGTTATTAGTTTTAATAAATTATATTGCTTGACTTAATATTTACTGATATTCCAAATCTTTCTTGTGCCGTAAAATTTCGTTGACCCTCTCTCAACAACGGACAACTCCCTTCAACGGACACTTTCGGAGGGTCCCGAAGGTGTCCGCTCAAGGGAGATTTCACTGTATATTTAAAATCCAGCCGGAAAATTTTAATTTTCTCTAGTATTTTAGTAGTAATCGCGTTAGAAATTCAAATCCATTCTACTAATTACATACCTTAGTTACTAGCAGAAATTTTCAAACAAAAAATGCCAATTTAATACGTGTTTCGTTGATATACAGAACCGTTCGTGGAAGTTCGGGCAAGCTGACAAATTATATTAACTGTTTAGGAAAGAAATTTAAAATTATATAATATACATTTCTGTGAGAAATTATTAAAACTAACTTTTTCTGGAAGCCTTTTACTAATTTCCAGGTAGTATTTGTCTATTATAAGACCGTTATCATAAAATATATAATTATTGTATACCCTTTATAAAGTATTATAACATTTGTAAACGCAGTAGTTCTGAAGAGATTGGTATTGTGAAAGTATCTGTGGTTGTGCAAGTGAAAAATAAAATAATTTCGGTTTGACTGCTTAAAATGCCCCGTGGAAAGCCTCTAGCTGTTTCGAAACGATCTGCTATTATTACCTTGCATCAGGAAGGATACGCAGAAAGACGGATTGCAGATAAGTTAAAAATAAAAAAATCTACAGTACATGATACTATGATACTATAGTTCGATTTAAGACAACCGGTGACGTGCAAGAGCGTAATCGGCCAGGACCGTCAAGAAAAACGACTCCTGCGGAAGATTTACGAATAAAAATAATTAGTAAGCGCAATAGAAGACTAACAGCATCAGAAATTGCTGCAGAATTCAATAATGAGCGAGATGCCAAAGTTTCTGTGAGTACTGTGAAACGTCGGCTGAAAGAGGCTGAGTTGCATGGGCGAGTGGCTTGTCGAAAACCGTTACTCCGAAGAGGAAATAGGCTGAAACGACTGAAACGGGCACAAGCTCATAGAGATTGGACAGTGGGCGATTTTAAAAACGTTTTGTCGACTGACGAATCCAAGTTTGAAGTTTTTGGAAATAGACGGAGAGTTTTCGTACGCAGATCAAGAGGGGAAAGAATGTTATGGGAGTGTATAGTTCTTACGGTGAAGGATGGAGGCGGATCTGTAATGGTTTGGGGTTATTTTTCCTTAATCGGAACAGGGGACTTGCTCAAAATTGAGGGCATAATGAAAAAAGAAGAATATCGGAAAATCCTGGATGAAAATGCCATACCGTCAGGAGTCCGATTAATTGGTCGTGGATTTGAATTTATGCAGGACAATGACCCCAAACATAAATCTAAATTGTGCACAGATGACCAGCAGCAAGAAGAAAATGAAAGAACCTTAAAAATTATGGAATGGCCGCCACAGTCCCCCGATCTGAACCCGACAGAGTTGTTATGGGAAGAATTAGACCGATGTGTTAGGAAAAAGTGTCCAAAATCGAAGGAACATTTGTGGACCATTCTCCAGGAGATATGGACAAGCTTGCCCCATGGAACATTAGCAAAATTAGTGAATCGGCTGCCGAGAATAGTGGCAGCAGTCCTAAAGGTAAAAGGTGGATTTTTGGGTGAAAATCGGATTTCAATTATTTGTATTACATTAACTTTTTCTTTTTAATAAATACAAATATTTTTAGGGGTCTATAAAAGTTATAGAAATAACATTATTTGACGAAACAACAACAAAAGTAAACGGTAGCCAATCTGCTACAAAATTTAGTCATTGGAAGCACATGGAGTAAATTCATTTCTAAGAAATATCCCGTGAACGTTTGACTGTTATTGCGAAACGCGCCCATTTCATACGATTCTTACTTTTAGATAACACCTTCCTTTTAGTGAGAAACTCTAATCTGAAAGTAGTGAATTTGCTTTCGAAACATATTTTTTTGATAAGAAATTGTCATAGTCGGAAATTACATGCCAGAAGAATAGCATATCCACAAGCATTTCGCGACACAAAACCATAGCTTATACGAAATTTCAAAATTCGGTAGTGGCGGGGTTGGGGACATGCCATGCCCAAAATTCTAGACGTTATAACTCCCTTAATATTGAAGCACAAAATTTTCTTTTTGCGGCACAAAACGAGCGTATATTACATTTCAAAATGCCGAGGTGGTGGGGCTGAGGACATGCACCCCGTCTAATTATGCTATACCCTGTTTTTTATATAGGAAGAATAAAGTAGAAATCTAAAAACGTTTCCTCATCCAAATCTGAATCTTTATTTCACTCGTGTTCCTTTATAAAAAACAATACGAGATTCAAACGGAGTATGGAAAAAGAAAAAGAAATGCAGCACATGAAAGAATGTACTTACACATATAAAAATAACAACAACGACATTATATCTGATAAGCACTTTTTTCACCATCTCAACTTTTTTTCTAGAATCCAAACGCTAACGTTTTCCTGTGTATCCATTTCTCGTGCTTAGCATTGCGTTTGATATGAGATATTATTTATAACACGCCGTCTTTTTCTTATATCCTCTTTCGTCTCTTCGATGAAGATCTCTCGTCCAAAACTCTAGAAATCGAGTCTCCGGTGGGGGCACTTATCGCGTCAAGCACATTTCAAAACATTCACTCCTTACTGGAGGTACTTATATACGGTTGCTGTTATAATTTCCCTCCTTATCTATCTTGCGCCACCTTCCTTGTGATTATTGTCTATATTCGGCTGTCTCAAACTTGAGAGGAGACTTTAGTGTATGGTGGAAGACTCATATACTTGTTTGCTTGTTGTTGGACAGTTCGAGTTTATGAAATAAGTGATGTATGTGTTATCTCTAGTCGAACACGCAATGTTACATGGATGGAATGATTTCGTTAATTTGAAAATTGTATTTGGATGTGTTATTAATTCCCTGTCCAGAAGGAATTGAGCTACAAGAATGCAGTTTTTCATATATACGTTTAATAGGCTATCGCACAGTGATATTTTAACTATCTAGCGGGCCAAAAATATCACAGTAATGAAATAGTAATCCTGGTTGGTTTTTACTACAATTAAGTATACCTTTTAGATTTATAAAACAATATTAAAGCGTATACACGGCGATTTACACTTAAACAGCTACAGCATACAGAAAAATAAGAGAGACAAATTATTGTACCGGGTGGCCAAATAAGAATGGCAGCCGGCTGTATCTCAGAAACTAGTAATCACAGAACTTTCGGATAAAATCATTTTTTAATAAATATGACCAAAAGAAAGCATTGGAAATGATTTTGAGGTTTGTAAGATGATCAGAAGGTGGCGTAACAGTCACGACTAAGTATAAAATTAAAGTTTTCATCGTGTTTTGTTTAATTAAGAGTTATCGAAAATATATGCATTTTTCCCATTCCAATTCTCTTTCTTTTGCGTAGAACACATTTTGTCGTATCTTCTAAAGTAAAGTGTTGTTGAGGTCTGCCGACTCATAGATGGGTCTTTAGATTTTTATGGTTTGAACAGTTCTGCGCCGAAACTTGTTAGAAATGAATTATCTGAGCATATTATATGTTTCATAAATCTTTGTTTTGCAAACGGTACTTTTCCAGCTTGGCTTAAGAAGTCTAAAATAATGCCTATATTCAAAAAAGGAGATATCCAAATACCTACTAATTATCGACCAATTTCTATTGTGCCAATACTCTCTAAATTTTGGAACACTTAAGTAATGGAGAAATATCTGAAGGAACATTTTAACTGGCGTACGGATTTAGAGGTGGTAGAAGCACAACAAAAGCATTAACTGATTTATATATTTTTATAACTGATGAGCTGGAGAGAGGACATGTGGTTGGAGGTGGTTTTCTGGACTTAGCTAAAGCCTTTGATTGTGTCTCGCACGGCATATTGCTCAACAAGCTTGAGTCATATGGGGTCAGGGGTTCTGCTTTGTCTTTTATTAGTAGCTTTTTAACATCTAGGTATCAAGCTGTGCAAGGGTCAATACTGGGCCCAATTTTGTTCATTATTCACATTAATGACATCAACAATTATGTTGACTGTAAGAACATAGTGTACGCTGATGACTAGAGTTGGCCACGCACGCCAACGGGCAGCGGCGTTGTTTCGATTAGGCCTCGGATTCCACTAGAGCTATTGTGTGTAGATGTTTGCTGTCGTAAATACTTTCGCGTAGTTGTTAAATAAAAATAAAATAATACGTGCTCCGAGAGTCCTCCGTGAAATCGTGAATAATGTCTGTTAAATATCTGCAACATTAGATATGTTTCAACAGTTGTTTCGACAGACCGAGTGCGGCGCGAGGAAAAAATGCGTTTATATGCAAAGAACGAACGTTCTACATCTAGTGACGTTATATTTGCGTAATTAAAATATTCTTTGAAACAACTTAACGGTTCTGCTGACGCACCTTCACAAATGTGTCTTAATGTGCCAAAATCAGAATCTTTCTCTAAAACACTTTCATATTTTTCTAGAACACAAACATTTTTTGCGTCTTCTATCGCGCATAGCTGTACGTGAACATGATGCACTATTTGCACAGACACCACTAACGACACCGAAGGATCTTGTAACTTTTCTATTGCTTCCGCTAGTCCGAAGTAATTGTTGTGAATAATTTTTAAAACCGTTTTAACCCGACTATCTTGAAATTTCGACTGGCTTTTCTTGATAGCGGCAGCTTCCTTTGGATCGAATTGTAAAACCACGTTCTTAATATTTTCATAATATTTATGAAAATATGAAAGTGTTTTAGAGAAAGATTCTGATTTTGGCACATTAAGACACATTTGTGAAGGTGCGTCAACAGAACCGTTAAATTGTTTCAAAGAATATTTTCATTTCGCAAATATAACGTCGCTAGATGTAGAACGTTCGTTCTTTGCATATAAACACATTTTTTCCTCGCGCCGCACTCGGTCTGTCGAAACATATCTAATGTTGCAGATATTTAACAGACATTATTCACTTTGCGATTTCACGGAGAACTCTTAAAATGGTAAGTGTTTGAGCACGCATTATTTTATTTTTATTTAACAACTACGCGAAAGTATTTACGACAGCAAACATTCCTCTAGTGGAACCTGAGGCCTAATCGAAACAACGCCGCTGCCCGTTGGCGCGCGTGGCCAACTCTAGTGATTATTAGTTTCTGAGACATAGCCGGCTGCCATTCTTACTTGGCCAACCGGTACATCGTAATTCAGTTAATAATACTTATTTTGTTGGAATGGGTGATAATTCTAGCTTATTTTATTAATGTTCTTAACACATGACTGGTATTTATTCAAATTAAGAAGTAATTGTATCTGCAATACATAGGGGTTTCATCGGAGTAGCGGGCTGTGTGCAAAAATTGATTCTCGCATTGTCAGCGTCCGCTTGTTTATTTTTGGTTCAGTTTAGGAAACGAGAGCGTGTGTTTTGTGGTACGCGTTATTCGTTACAAATATATAATTATTAATTTAAAATGTATAATGTGAACAGAGCTAAATAACGACACTTGGCTGACACAGTATGAGAAACATTTGATGTGCTAGGACAAGGCGGACTGTAACGAACATGTAAATACCGAAGAACTCAGAAAAATAAAAAAAGGTCGTGCCAACGAGAATGTCTTTATTTTCGATTTACTTGTCATGATGATAACCTCTAATTTGTCACCTCGCTTACTCGAAAAAGAACCGTTTCAGAACTTTTGGTATAAGTACAATCCCGAGCTGAAGCTGCCAACAACGTACGCGAAGACGTGGAAAAGAAAATCAAATCTACGTTAAAAAAATCAGTTGCTTTGGTTATGTGCCGACGAGACAACAGATTGCAAAAGAAATTCTATTCTAAATGTTATAGTACGTGTGCTGGACCGTCATAAACCGACATTTCCACTGTTAGTAGCTAGCAAAAGGCTGGAAAAGTGTACTGGTGCAGCTCTCAAGTCTCACCACGTCAAGTGTTGATATTTATGAGCGATGGTGACGCGACAATGCGTTTGGTAGGCCGTTCTCTTCTTGAATACGATTGCAAGTATTTACATGTTACGTGTAAAGCCCATGCTTTGCATCTTAACGCAGAGACTATTCGATAATGTTCACCCGAGATAGATGCATTAATAGCAAGTATAAAAAAAATGTATCTCAAGTCATTACAGCTATCTAGATAATTCAGACGTTATTTAATTGCCATTAAAGACGGTACTTTGTAATATTGTGTGCATTTATTGTTAAAATGGAGCTTCTATTACAAAATTATAACTTGAAAAATCCCTATCAAAGGTTGGAACATCTCTGGATTCGGCAAAATTCTAGTGGGGTCGACTAATGATCATAGTAGTCGTTGCCTAGAAGTGCTAAGTGTATTTCGTGACTCAAGACGTCGCTCAATAATACAACAACAACATGTTTTTTGCTACAATTTGCATATTTCTTGTCTCTCCTAAATAACCTCATTTGACGATAGGTATAAAGATTTTGGTATGTTCTGTACAATACTTTTTCATCAAAATAAGATCTAAGAAATACAATTTAGGGCGTGATGTAATACTTTTGGCCATTAATCCACTTTGAATTTTTGTTCCAGAATCGAATGCAGGAAAGCTTGAAGCTGTTCGACTCTATTTGCAACAATAAATGGTTCACAGATACCTCCATCATTCTCTTCCTCAACAAAAAGGATCTCTTCGAGGAGAAAATTAGGAAATCTCCATTAACGATATGTTTTCCCGAATATGCAGGTAAGTACGTTCGTAAAATATTTCCTCACGACGAAATATCAAAATAAATGTGAAAGTAAAACCTGCACGTTTGTTAGTCAAAAAATAAGAAACTAAAAAAATAAATTGAATTAGGTTGTCTGGACAAAATAGAATAACAGAAAGTTAAATAAAGTTAATTAAATTACGAGGCGTGTTTTTAAAGTAAGTGCCGTTTTGAAATTATGCTACCGCGAGCGCTGCGGCGGCTTTCTACGCTTGCGCGCTGTGTACCCACATCTGTTGACAAGCCACAGACGCCATTACAGAAAGATTCGACCGTTTTTACGTTTGTTTGTCACTCTCTGCCGATCGAGAATCCCGCCGACTGTGAAATACGCGCTGTGCTTCGTTTTCTTAGTGTTAAAGGCATTAAATCGGCCGACATTCATCGTCAGATCTGTGAAGTGTATGGAGAAAACATTATGAGTGATGGAATGGTACGAAAATGGGTGAGAGCTTTTAAAGATGGCAGCACGAATGTCCATGAGGAAGAACGAAGTGGACGACCTTCTGTCATTACACTCATTACTGAACGCTTTACGATTTCATCGTTATCTGATGAGTTTCCTCAAGCTTCCAGAAGTGTTCTCTATGAAGTTGTGAGGGGGTGATGATTTTTTAAGCCAAATTGTCACAGGTGACGAAACGTGGGTGGCTCATGTCACACCGGAATCGAAGCAGCGATCCATGGAATGGTGGCATTCAACATCACCCAAGAAAGTGAAGTTCAAGCAAACAATTTCAGCCCGGAAAATCATGTGTATTGCGTTTTGGGACAGAGAAGGGGTGTTGCTTGTTGATTTTTTGCCTCGTGGTGACAAAATAAATGCTACGACGTATTGTGAGACCTTAAAAAAACTGCGCCGTGCAATCCAAAACAAACGGCGAGGAATGTTGAGTAAGGAGATCGTTTTGCTTCACGATAATGCCCGTCCACACGCAGCTTTTCGACCTCAAAATCTCATCGCATCTTTTCACTGGGAACAACTTGATCACCCTCCATATAGTCCCGATCTTGCGCCCAGTGACTACCACTTGTTCCTGCGTTTGAAGAAGCATCTAGGTGGTTGGCGCCACGGCGACGATGATGAGGTCAAAACGGCTGTTGTGCAGTGGTTGTTAAATCAGGCAGCAGACTTCTATGACGATGGGATTGTAAAGTTGATTGTACGATACGATAAATGCCTCTATATTGATGGAAATTATGTAGAAAAGTAGAATAAGGTACAGGCTTTCATGTAAAAATAAAATTGTTAAGAAAAGTTTACTTGTTTTTGTTTTATTTGAAAACGGTACTTACTTTAAAAGCACGCACATTCTCGATGTTTTAAATAACGTTTAAAGGTTGTAGATTTATCACTAGAGTAACCAAAACTTGCGGACTCGCATAGGCGTCGGTATTACGGGTTAATATAAGAATACGAAAAATTCATAAATAAACCTACTTGCTAATTATTCAACAAATTAGAGGCATCAGGATGTGAACTACTGTAAACTTGCATCATTGATATGTTTCCACAGTTACTTCTTTAAACCTTGTGCGTCGACAAGAAAAAATATTCTTATACATAGAAAACGATCTCTCCACTATCTAAGGAAGTTACATTTGCATGTAGAAACTGTTTTTCAAAATCACTTAAAAGTTCACTATTCTTACACTTATTATAAACGGCCTCTAAAGTATTAAAATCGGGATTTTTCCTTAAAACATCTGCCAACTTTTGACTAGCGCATAATCCTGGCGTATCATTTAATGTGTGTAATTTATTTTTTACACTCTCCACTATGTCTAATGATTCCTGCAATGACAATTGGTACATTGTAGTTTTCTGATGGCATCTAGTAATACTGTATAATTGGTACATATTGTTGTTAAATCTTCTAAAAGTTGAGGAATTTGAAATTCTCTTTGACTTTCTCTAATTGCTTTGGATTCATTCCGATTAAATCGCATTATAACTGATTGAATTTGTTGAAAATGGATCAAATAGTAAGAAGCTGCTGTTAGCCAAGTACCCCATCCGTTAAAATTGGTTCAGGAGGTTCTGGAATACCAGGACAAAATTTACGAAATTCTTTTAAACGTTTAGGAGATTTACGAAACACTGCTTTAGTACTTCCAATCATCCGATCAACGTTTCCGTAATGTTGTCGAACAACTTCACCAACTAAATGCAAAGCATGCAGCACGCAGGTTATATGTATTAAGTTAGGAAATATAGTTTTAAGGATCGCCCAACACTTAACATCGTTGCTGCACTATCTGTCACAATCATCACAACTTGATCTTGGGCAATTTTAAATTTTTTCAAAGCGTTCATTATCACTTTTTGAATATTTTCCGCGGTACATTGTTGAACACGTTTGCAAGCTAACAAATATCGAGATGCTGTGTTCTCGCTAGATAAAATGCGAGCTATTACATTCACAATACTGTTTTTCTTTATATCGGTCGTCTCGTCCACGGTAATCCATATTTTTTGGGAACACAAATCACGTTTACACACATTTTCTAACATCTCTTTCATTCGCGGCAAATGATTCTGTAATTGTGTTTGTAAGGGTAATGAGTACTTTGGAACGTATTGTCGCTAAAACGCTTTAAAAGCTGCTTTTCTCACCAACGACAACGGAAGATTACAAGAGGTAAACATAATTAATAAATGTATGAGGAATAGTGTATAAGGTATTTCAGTTCTTGCATTTCTCGTATGCTTAATACCATTGACATGCCTCTGGAATCAGTTCCGTCCAATGCAGCCAAACGAACATTGCATATTAAGCAAAAAACTGCACTACCGTCATATTTTAAATGGGGAAAAAGTGACACATACTTATGTACATTAGTAGCAAATCTATTACGAGGCATTGTTTTCTTAGGTATGTAAATATTAGTTCTATATGAAACGATACACTAATTATGTACTTGGTATAATACTACAACACACAAAAAACACCAGCTATATTTTCAAAAGCGACACGTAAGTACATAACCTTGACCGTTCGACTAATCACAACAGCTCAACCGGTACTAAAACGAAATCTCTCTCAGCGCAGTGTAACATGATTTATATTCAAGGTCGACACTACATCCCTGCTTCTCTACCGGTTTAGTTTATTTGTGAATTTTTCGTATTCTTATATTAACTCGTAATACCGACGCCTATGCGAGTCCGCAAGTTTAGGTTACTCTATTTATCACTGTTGTGCACTTTTATTAGAGTATTAAATTTATTACATTACAAAAATTTGATCTCATGGTTTTTTTTTGAGATATAAAATAATTAATGATTATTAAACTTATCAAACATTTTTCCTTTCTAGGTGCCCAAGAGTACGGCGAAGCAGCGGCGTACATCCAGGCGCAATTCGAGGCAAAAAACAAATCCACTACCAAAGAAATCTACTGCCACATGACGTGCGCGACGGACACTCACAACATTCAATTCGTGTTTGACGCTGTCACCGACGTCATCATAGCCAACAATTTGAGAAACTGCGGCCTCTATTAGAGAAATACAAAAAGAAAAAAACAAACAGAAGTAGATAAAAACAAAGGAGTACCAAAAAAACAATTGAAAAAAGGCGTCGCGTTGTTATCATCTCACCACACAACCGATGTTGTACCACTTTCTTATATATAAAAACAAAACGTCAACATAAACGTAACATAACATTAACGTAACATTAAAATTAAAAAAAAAAAAACAAATGAATTATATATATATATTGTATGATATATACTATACATATTACAACTTGGAAACCTGGAACATAAAATAAAATGTTTTAAGTAACAAAAAAGACAACCAAAAACAACAAAATAGAAACATGCACACGTAAAATTACACAAGAACATTACACAAAAAAAAAGAAAATATATCGAATAATTAATTGATAAGGGAGTTATTATTACAAAATATACAGTAAAATACGTGTTAGGTTAAAAAGAAAAAGAAAATAATGAGTTAAAATTGTCGAAATTATAACCAAAAAAATCGCTTCAAGGTATACACAAAAAATAAAAAAAATTTTAATAATTTCTTTCCATATTTTTTTTTTTGTGAATTTCAAAATCTTTTTTCAAATTTTGAACAATAAATTTATAACATTTACGTGAATATAGACCATTTTTGTTGTAATATCCCTGTGGAATACGGCAACACTGTAAGATTCTTCGATGGCACCTTTACTATTGATAAGAATTAGTGACAATTTAGCAAAAAAAAGCAAAAAAATTACTTGTCAAAATGGTTTTTTTAATGGGTCACCTGTATATTAATATTTGGTGTCTACTGGTGAATCTAAGGACACTTTGTATGGGACTGCCTATATTTATAATCAACTGTTTTCAATATATTTACGAAAAATGGTTTTTCTAGTGCTCGGTAAAAATAGCTAAAATTTGCATAATATTCGATATCTTGTTTTCTACTTTTAAATTGAACACCTTGTTTATTTTTTAAAATTCTTAATTGCTGATGATTTTTTGCGTTAAATTATATAAAGCATTCCCTATACCCGAAGCCAGGGTTCGAAAATATCATATCGGATATACAGGATTGTCCAGATTTTATCTACAAAAATATTACTGGCGATTTTTCACGTAATTTTAGGCAAGAGAGTTTTAATGAATTTATACCTTTGGAGCTTTGGTTTTCAAGATACAGAGAAATGAATACTTTAGAAAAAAATAATCTTCTTTAAATATTGAAAAAATAGCCAATTGAAATAATTCGAAATTTGTCACTGTATCAATGTTAAATGAGATCTACGTTTTGGTACTATTAGTGATAAGTTATTTAATCCAGTGGCGGAGATCTGGGTCTAGTGTCCCTTTTTTTAACCATATTTTCTACGCCACTGACTAAAATACAATTTTGGTTATTTTGCTAGATTCCTTTTTAAATTTAGACCAAAAAAGATTCCTTGCATTCTACCATGTATGAATTATAAACTATCGTCAATTTAATGTGTGTTTTATTGTAATTGACATTAGTTGGCTGTGGTCGCTTCTCACACACATTGCACTCTTTTTATTTTTACCTCTTAATCTTATACAAAGAACATTATTTTTTTCTAAAATATTCAATTCCTTGTATCTTGGAAGCTAACGCTCCGAAGGTCATTAAAACTTCCTTGTCTAAAATTACTTGAAAATTCGCCCGTGATATTTTCATTGTTAAATTCTGAACCGCCCTGTATATTATTTTGACATCTATTATTTAATAAAAAAACAAATATTTCAGTCAAAGCTAATTTTCACAAACTGAATATTTTTGTAGGATAAACTTAATAAATTACCTTAAAGGAGTTAAAAAAAGTATAAGCTAAACGGACTTCTAATAAAACATAAAACAAATGATCTTTTCTAGTGAAAAAAACAAATCAAAACGTATTCCCATCAAAATAGACAAGTAATATTCATTAAAAAAGAATGAAAAAGGATTTCATAACATAGTCGATAAAGTCATACCTTCATCTGAAAGAATCATTTGTAACATCAGTATGACATTCAGTTGAAGCTGTTGGTTCTCATACCTGTTCGAGGTTGATCTTCTGGTCAATCATTTAGTTCGTGTATTTAAACACAAAAACTAATTTAGGGTCCTTTTGTATTCTTAACCGATTTCGAAATTCAGACTGGACCAAACCAGAAAATTCTTTCAATCCCCACTGTTGGTGCAACTATAGTGTGGAATTGTTCACACAATTCTATAAATGCGAGTGTATTTTAAGAATAAAATTAATGAATGTATCAAGTTATAAATATCCTGATATATATCGCCTGATAAATATTCTCCAAGCCTAATTATAGCAGGTCGGGACTATAAGTCGAAAATGATTAACGCAAAATATCAGGGGTAATTTTAAATTTAAAAAATGCAATGTCCCATTTAAAATAACGACAAAAACTCGACATCTAAAATCTTCGCCGCGTTATGAGAGATGGTTCATGATCGAGATATTTTATTTTAATGTGAAAATATCCCTAACTCTACCCAAAATGAAAAACAAAATAATAAAAATTGTGGAAATTATAATTATTTTTCGCAGAGCACTGCAAAAACAAATTTGCATAAATAAATCGAAAACAGTTGAGTGTAGGTATAGGTGACCCCATACAAAGTGACCTTGAATTCTCCAGCAGAAACCAAATATGTACTAGTATACAGGGTATTCCATTTAAAAGAGCATGTAATTTTTTTATTACCTTGTATTTGTTAAAATAATTTTTGTAAAAGAAAACAATAAAGGTGCTTTCGAAAAAATCTCGCATTTATTGCCCCACCCTGTACGTATTATCAAACGATTTGTTGGTGATAGCGATTATTTTCCATTAAAATATTACACAAAACTTGTTCGAATTTGTGGCAACATTCAAAGTGTATTAGATTAAAAACAAAAGAATATATAATATAATCTAACGAAATATTAAATAAATGTAATGAATACCAAAGGATTTTTTCTGAGTGAGACGGTATAATTAGCAAAACAAAAATTAATTTCGTGAAACGGAACAAAAACACAAAAATTAGATACATATATACAGGATGTGTTCAGATTTTCCATGGAATCACTTTTAAGAATGTTAATATTTTTAAATAAGACGAAATAAAGATGAAATTATCGGCTGATACTATTGAACGCACCTGTATACCGATAAACTAAATTGCGAATTAAATATGTCTTACTGTGTTTTTGGTGTTTTTTCTTTTATCAGTATTGGCTGGATGGAGTACGAATAAGGCTAAACGAGGACATATATTGTAGCGAATTATGTGAATAATAATGCTATTTCATACAATATACAGTGTGTTTCTTTATATTTTAAACAATGGATGATTTGCGTTAATCTAGATATTTGATTATGTTAGCGACATCTAACGGAGCTTATACTAAATACATTTGACAATATTGAAGTATTGGACAGAGAGAGCCATCTATCTCAATAACTGTCAAAGATCACCATGAATTAGTCGGACCTAATTTGATCTGACTAACTGATCTGATGGCACATGATTTTGTGATTTGTTTTGGAACAAAACTAAAATGTCACGAGAAAACAAAATCATATCAAAATGTCATATGTCGAGTCGCGTAAATGGTTAATTGTTAAAATATAAAAAAACCATCTGCACCTTTTTTCCTATAAATTAAATTGGAGTCTGCGTATTATAGCTTTATTGTCTTGCTTCTCGAAACGAAAAAAAAGATTCATTTTCGAGCCAACAGATGCTAAGGAACCAAATATGTCAAAATATTTATAAAGAGAAAAACAAAAAATTAAATTTACAATTCAAGGACTGTCAGCAATGTTGAGTAAATTATAAAGTTTTACTATTCTTTTTTTTTTTAATTAATTAATTATATTTTTTTATATTTTATATTAGTAGCATTTATTAGGAATATTAATTAATATATACTTGTTATTTATTTATTATATGTTATTATCATTATTATTAATAATAGTTATGAAACAATGGTTGTTTAAAAAGTAGGGAATTTGTGTAATATATTTATATAAATAATACCACTTACTTTTTTTCTTTTCTAAAACGTTTCTGTAATATTTAGTACCTATACGTAATTAACATTTGATTTCTTTATTTTGTTCTTCGCAAATTTAACGGAAAAAAATTATATTGCTCAAAATATTGTCGAATGAATTCGTAAAATATATAGCACAAGGTCTAAGGTGCGTAAATCAGATTAAATATTTTATTTTGTTCTTTCTACTATAGCTAGCTAATATCTCTGTGTAGTTCTTGACTGTATTTATGATTATTAAGAGTACTGTTTATATATGAAAGACAAATACAACACGATGGGTTTTGTATGCATATATAATTATTTAATTCAATCTCAAATTTGATTTAAGAAATTATTAGAATCTGTTTCTTAACCCTTCAGTGGTGGCGCCTACTTATTTCACATACACGGCGACGCTGGGTCTAACAGACCCGTATGTTAATGAACTCGTAGTACTATTGCTGTTAAAAAATGAAGATATTCTCTCATTTCATTAGTGGTCTGCAGAAACATTTCCACATTATTGCAATTAAATCTATTATTAAACTCTTGCTACATAATTTAGCAAAAAGCAATACAAATAGCTGCTTTACAACAAAAATGTCATTTATTTTACGTATAAGTAATATAAATGCATGTATGTATATGAACTTATCGACATCAACACCTTCAGTATGAATACAATTACCACATAAAGCTGCTATATATTTTAGGCACACATTTCTTGCAATAATATTTGGTTTTGCTACCTTTCTTGCAAAAACAGCACCTTCCTCTTGTTCCTTCGGGAATTGTTACTTTGAAATCAGTATCTCTGGAGGTGCCAGCTACTTCTTGTCTACGTTGCCGCATTTCGCGTGGTCAGTTTTTCCCCCGCGATCGTCTTTTTAGGTGTGCAACAGTGAATTCCAAAGCAAGGCTTTCAAAGTATTTTCGTTTATTATATTTCCTGCTTCTTCAGAATTATTGGGAGCGTGTATTACCTAAGAGTTTATGCCTGCTATATTCATGAGAGCATAGAAAATAACCACAGACCATCGACGAGTATTACGAGCTACATCGTATGTTGCGCAAACTTTCTACTCCACCTTTCCTAGAATTGTAAAATGTTATAATTTCTGGCTTATTTTTGGCAGTGCTTGTATCAATTGATTGATGTATCAATGTGATGCATACTAGATATTAGAACGTTTCTGCACTTCTTTGGTACAAACATGTCTTATTTCGTTCTAACATTTCTTTGTTGTTCGATCTTTACCAACAAATGTTACAATTCGTAACTTTCTTGAAGATGCAGCAGATAATTCTTCAATGTCTTCAGCATGTTCGCTGTGATGTTATCTTTTTCATCTTCATCTTCTGGTTCTTCTACACCTGCGTCGCTCCATAATTTCATTAACCTTGTTTTTCGGTCTTTGTAATTCATTATCTGTTATTATATACTTCTATTAATTACATTGTTATTAGCTACTTACAAACAAAATAAAAATTACTTGCTGTTTACGGGATATAACAAAATTTGTAACACGAATGGTGGCGCCGGGTCCCACAGACTTCATTCTGCATTAGCAGCGAAGCTATAACACTTACGCTTAGAACACTCAATTACGTATTACCTTACGATAGGAAGGTACATCTGCGGGTAAATGTGTGAAATCGAATTGAGAAGTAATATAAACAAGAGCAAATATGCATTGGGTCTGTGAGACTAGGCGCCACCGGTGGAGGGTTAAGTCAAAAAAAAATTGATTGCTGTAAAATAAGGCCCATCCAAATATACAGAGTGTTATCTTTGTTATCAATCAAGTGCATTTCAAATTACGCAACTTTATTCTGTCATTGAGTTTGACAATTTATCACTAGATGGGGTTAAGAAATAATCAACATTTATTGTGCAAGGTAACATTCTGTATTGTTGTATTAATTACCTCATTTAAGAAAAAGAATTTCTTTTCCTAAATATCACTTTCTCTCAATGTTCAAGGAAACAGAACCAAAATTTGGGATCCAAATCGAAAGTAATATTCGTCGAAATTGAATCAAAATTCGTTTTTTTTTTTTTTCTCAAAATTTGATCGGGAATTCTGATTCAATTTCAAATATTAGAATTTTTTGGTCGTCCTGCACAAATATGTACATGTAAAAATATTTTTCCTTTTTTATATATCTATATATATATATACCTATATATAATTGTAATAATATAAGGGAATCTATGTGATCTATTGCACAAATAAAAGAAGAATATAAAAAATGTAATATATGTAGACTCAACATTGCATGAAGTAAAGGATTTAAAAAAAAAATGATCGAGAATTATATTTAAAATGCATAAATATAATAAAGCATATACATCTTATACATAATATGAATTTATAGATATACATTGTGCCATAACTATATTGAGATTGCATTTACTAGTTAGGGAGCCATATTTGTAGACTTACGTAGAGAAAGAAAACGATGAAAAGAGTATCGAGAAAATGTATGCTTCATTTAAGTTATTTTTTTCGTTTTAATATTATTATTATAATTATTTTTGTTTTCAAATTCATTATTATAATTTTGTTTTGTTTCTACCCCCCTTTTTTCTAATTATATATGATAATAATATAATGAGAAACTATATATGAAATATATACATATACAATACATATGCGAAATATACGTTAAACTTCTTATTTCTGTTTTTTAGTTCTTATAAGAGATAAATGACAACTAATAAGAAATAATTGATAAATCCAAGGCTAGAAATCTACACGAGCTACACTAATCCTTTATTTAAAAAAAAATTAATTTAATTGTATCTTTTATATATATACCGGTTTCTATGCCATCTAGTGGATAAACATTGACACTAACAACGTAGAACAGCACCCTAATCCGTTTAAAAGATATCCTATTTTCTTGTCGATTTTACTTAAGATAATTAAAGTGAAAATTACATTTTCTAATCAAATTATCATTTTACTTGATACCATGAACAAACAATAATAATCGTTCGCAAAAACATACAAAACTTCCCGAAAATAATGTGAATACGCAGTGTCGCTCACGCAAAAAAATGGCAAATTTTTTATTAATCAATATAGCTAAATAAAAAAACGTAGAAATATATTTATTCATCTTGAAACCAAATTTAAGTACGTATATCACAAATAGGTCTGTTTATTAAATATAGAGACAGTAAGATTCATGTATATTTCTTTATTTACATTCCATTTTATAAAAGAAGATTAATTCAACCATATTCCGTCTTAAATCAAATAAAATACACTGGCATTATGATGATGTACTACCAACTAGCTTAAGAACTTGAAAATCAGCTGTTCGTCGAATCCGCCATATTGAATATACTAAATCGTAAACAATTTCCTTCACGTCCTAAGCTTTCTCATTCTAACAGCTTCTTCCACGCTTATCTTGATGGTTGAATTTCCCTTAGGAAGAGATAGCTAAGTCAAAATTTACCTGTATTGATTAATAAAAAAAAAATGTGTGACTGTAATCACATTCGAAACCAAATTCAATAATAGAAATGTGTATTTCTGAGGTTCAACAAGTTTAATGACGATACTAACGAAATAATTTTTTTATGAATAGAAAGAAACGATGATGATATTTATAACTAATTAAATATTAAACAAATAAGTACTAATAAGGATTAAAATAATATATATTCAATGTGTACATAATCTGCATTATCATAGTGTCTTGGTGAAAAGAAACAAAGGATAGATGGCGCTTGTAAACCAATAAATAACGAAGTTGTTCAAAAAAAATATACGAAATGAAAACAAACAAACATTTTTTAACTTGATTTCTCTTATTACAGAACTAAACATGGAAAAAATTTTCCACTAAATATTTTCACTAAGAATATATATAGGCTTATCGATGTAAATATGGGAACTTTTTATAATTTTTTTTAACATTCACACATTCCTCTGTATTTATTGCATCTAACGAATTTTTGAATTATTTTCTTTATTATTTTACGTGCTTTCGAAATGGAATCCACTAGATTGCACTTTTATCTTGATTCCACCGACAAAAACAAAACGTTGTATTTAATTTTCCAGCATTTTAATTCCATTCGAAGAACATAGGAGAATTCGAGCACATCTTAGATAAATAGTTAAGAGGTTGAAACGGTATTTATTCTTATATTAGAAAGAAAACAATGTTATTAATTGAAATTTCAGCTCAAAAAGAAAAAGAATAAGTATTACCAACCTAAATCCTTCTTATATTTCATATTTTTTCTACGATTTACATCATTTTTAATAATAACAATCATTAAATACTGTATAACAACCATGTTTTAGACGCAGATGTAATAGACAGTTTAATAATAGTTTTTAAGTAATATTAACACATAAACAATTTGTGTAAATACCATTCAAGTACAGTGTAATAGTTACAAATACCGGTAGAGTTTATACACAAAAATATTAAGCAAACTCTTGCTCGTAATATTAATAACTTTAACAATTAATATCTAGGCATTTGTTTTATATCTGAATAGATTGTTATAAATAACCCATGAAATATATGAAAACATCGATTATTAATTATATATACAGTTGATTTCATTATCAAAAATCTTAAAAAGAAATTTAATCACAAATAGGCTTGTTTTTTTTATATACACGCACAGTGAGATTTATGAATATTTCTTCATTTACATTCCATATTATAAAAGGAAATTAATTCAACTATATTTCGTCTTAAAATCAAATAAAATACACCAGCATTATGATAGAACTCGATATAACTTGGCAGCTTGAAAATCAGCTGTTCGTTAAATCCGCCATATTGAATTTGGTAAATTTAAATTTCCTTCACGTCCTAAGCTTTTTCATTCTAATAATTTCTTCCACGCTAATATTGATGTTCGAATTTCCCTTAGAAAGAGATGTAAATTGATTAAATATTCATGATTGTAACAGTATGCATGTTACTTCTGTTTTTGTCTTATTTCTAAGAAATGGTGCATCTTTAACGAAGATAGAATTCAAACAAAAATCCGATTTATAAGGAAAAACTTTAAAAAATACTTAATAATAAGAAGTAAACACTTGAATTTAGTTTTTAAATATTGAAAGTGTATCCCACGTCTACACTATAGTATAATCGTAGTCCAAACTGGACGCATTTATTAAAATAACGAAACGAGCTGAAACAAATAATTATATACTTGGAATGAAGCGTATTCGACTTACCCAATGGTAGTAATCTATTATTTAAAATAATATAAGCTAATAACAGCTGATATTTTTTATTTTTTCATGATTTTCGCGTTGGCACCTATCTGAATATAGTTGGAGATGTCAAAACGAATTATGACGATGATGAATTGTGGGTCTATTGTATTAAAATTAATATAACGAAACGAAGCGAAATGAAATTAACGTATTTGAAACAGTAAAACCAACGAATGTTTAATTAAGTAAAAAGCAATTAACAAAGATTATAGTAAGCGTACAGACGATTTTCAGAGGGACAGAACTATGTATAGGTGTTTATAATTTATATAGATGCGTGTGAAATCGATGTGGGTTACAATAATACGAATTAGTAGTGGTAGCTTGCAAAATGTCCCATTGAAAATCTTCAATCTTAATTATTATCCTAATTATATTTATAATATAAAATTTGTCCCCCCTCTTCACACCCCTTTTATATATATATAATATCTTAACATATCGCTGGTTTACGAAACATTTTTTTTGCATTTTATTTAACATATATGTATTAAATAAAACCTATTTTATATAAAATTACTTTAATTTTTCCATATTTTTTATTTTTATTTTATTTTCAGCTGTTCGTTTTTTTTTAATTTAATTTTTTTACGCATTCTTGATGCGGTATTTGAGAATTTTTTTATATACACACACGTACACACGAAACAAAAAAATTCGCAATTACACCCCGGGCGCGTAAGAAACCAAAAACAAAAAAAAAATAAAAAAAAAACAAAAAGGAACCATGGCTTAGTTGTGAAGATAAAATAAATAAAGTAAAATATCGATAAGGTTATTATCATTATGATTATGGATTATGATTATTATTATACCTAACTATAAATATACATACAGAAATATTATTAGTAAAGAAAATCGTATAATAATTAATTATTATGATTATGAATTATTATGATTATTATTATTATTACTAATGGTAATAAGATAAGGAGGTGAATGAAAATTAAAAAAAAAAAGTAAAAAAAAAAATAAGTGAAGGAACGATATGTACACGTTTTCCAAATATTTAATTCTCAGTAAATGTAACGTTCATAAGGACCGAGGTTGTTTCTCTTATTGTATGTTTGTTTCTCTGTGATGTGAACATGATAAATAAATTTTACCCATTTCGATTTTTGAGTTCTTTTCCTATGAATGAAGAAGCAAAACATAACCAAATAGTAACGAATATTTAGATTCTAGTGTCATTTTTGCGTTATCTAGGACCTAAGTAATCTCTCACAGAGTGTGATTGCATTCTGATTCTTCTCGCCAGATGTTTTGGGTCCTTATCTTGCTGAAAAACTCAACGAAGCGGCCTTTTGCTCCTCCGCGTAAGGTAACATGATGTTGGTCAATAAACATCTTAAGTCATAATGTCAGGAATTCAAAAAATTGGTCTATGACCATATAAAAAAAAAAAACTGGCCCATATCGTACTACTACGAGTTTCAGCGGATTCTAGAATATCTTCATTTTCCTTGACCTTGCATCCCCATAAGTCAAGGTTAATGAGGAGGTTCCAGAAGCGGCTGAGACTGGCCAAGGTTTGGGTCAATGTCAAGGTCGATGCTGAAGTCAAAAATATGGTCAAAGTCAACCCCAATACCAAGGTCAAGGCAAGATAAGGTAGTTCTCGAGGTCAAGTTCGTTCCTCAGGCTCAATAAGGGAGGAGATTTCAACTGGTTCATATCAGAAGTTTGAGAGCTTAGAAGACATTGAATATGGGTGGTATATTAAGAGGGAAGAAGAGGTCAGAATTCTTTAGTATGTATGAGATGTATGCTGGAGAAGTAGTTGGTGCAGAGGTCATTGAAGTGCTACAAATTCCTGCCAAAGTGTGATGGCGCTAAAATTCAACGTGTAGTGTGTAAAATAGATTTAATGTGTTGGTCGAAAAGTGATTGTATACGGCACGTAAATAGTGCGGGGCATGTTTCAAAAAAAAATTCCACACGAGATTATGACAAATTTAAATTTAATTTATGTGTTACCTTTATTGCATGTAATTTACCATTTCATTTACTAAGGAAGAAAGCATACGTCTCGTTTTGGAATGAATATTCGGACTTTAAGTTACCAAGTGAGAGAACATTACAGAGAGTTGTGCCGTCTGCTCGTGAGCATGTCGAGAAAAGAATTAAATCGCAGTTCCAAGATAAAAAAACTGTGGTTATGTGTGGACGAAACAACAGATCGTAAAAAAACATTCTGTGGTTAATGTAATGGTACGCACAATGGAACCACATCGACCGTCACCCTCAATTTTACTAGGTTCCAGACGAATACAACAATGCACTGCCGAAGTAATTTCAATGTTGGTGTTAAATACATTGGAAAAGTTTGAACTTTCAACAAATCAACTGTTGATGTTAATGAGTGATGGTGCTGCAAACATGCTTGCTGTAGGTCGATCTCTTAAAGAACATTGTGCTAACTTGTTGCATATTACATGTAAAATTCATACTCTCAGTCTCGTAGCAGATAGTATCAGAAAATGTTATCCCGAGGTAGACGCTCTAATAGCACATACAAAAGCTGTGTTTGTAAAATCCCCAAAACGTATTCGGGAATTTCATAGACTATGCCCCGGTATTTCTGAACCACCACAGCCTATTCTTACTCGTTGGGGAACATGGTTAGAGGCTGCATTTTATTATCTTAAATATTTTGAGAATATAAAGAACGTGATTTTAAAATTCGACCCAAAGGAAGCTGCGGCTGTCATGTCAGCCGCTTGAAATTTCAGGATAGTCAAGTTAAAACAGATTTGGAAATTATTCAGAACAATTACGTGGGACTAGCGGATGCGATAAAAAAACTACAAAATTCTTCGGTGTCGTTAGTGGAATCTTTTAGAAGACGCAAGAAATGGTGGTGTTTTAGAAAGGTTTAAAAGTGTTTTAGATAAAGACTCTGATTTTGGCACATGGAGACAAATTTGTGAAGTTATTTGAAAGATTATTTTACTTACGCAAATATAACGTCACTAGATGTAGAACGTTCGTTTTTGGCATACGAAAACACTTTGAAGGGAAAACACTTTGAAGGGAAGACAGACCGACATCTGATGCGGTCCGCAGCATTTCTTTTTGTGGATCAGATTTTTCTAGTACATTCTGAAGATGAATAACAATTTTGGAACGAGAGAAACTTATGAAAAACTTTCACATGTCTATAGAGACAGAGTTTTGTCAAGGACCCAGATTTTCAGCTGGTTTAAAGCATTCGCAGAAGGCCGATAATCAATTGAAGATAAACCTTGCATTAGAAGGTCTTCAACTGCAAGAACTAATGAAAAAGTTGGCAGAATCCGGAATCTTGTGAACGGGAAAGCATTGAATTTGACACACAATCATCTGATTTTGACCAATGAATAAAGTTTATGCGAAAATAGTGTCGAAAAACAGGTTTAAAACAGCAGGAGGAAAGCATATCTTGACCTTTTGGGGAAGATTACTGGTGACATGTCTTGGATTTTTAAATACGACTCAGAAATGCAATGCCAGGCCTAGAGTGAACAAATCAAAGATCAAAAGCATCCTGATTTGCCTTTTTGATAGCCAAGATATCATTTATAAAAAAGTGTATCTCAGAGCCAAACAATAAACCAGCATTTTTACAGAGAAGTTATTGAAAAACTTTGAGAAAGGGATCATTCGTGCGTTTTTGACAAATAAAAGCACCCCTGTGGTTCCTCAGCCTCCTAATTCATCCTGGCTTCCCAAGATTGAAATTTCACCTCAGGGACATCATTTTGACACATTGGAGAACGTTGAAGAGGTCGCAATTGACCGGCTGAGAGGATTCCCATCTCCAGCGCTGTGTGGCTTCCTAAGGCAATTGCTTTGAAAGAGAATATGTGGAATTGCCATTTCAATTAAATAAAAACAATATGAAATAATCAGTCTGATTATTTTATTTGTACACACCTTGCATATCTTGTTTAACTTGTTGTTGGAAATATTGGAAATTAATTTAATGAAAGTATGGTTTAATTTTACGAATATTATTGCAGCTTGATAGCTGTTAACAGTAGCAGCTTGTGCAGTATGTAAATGGGAGTAGGAGATTGATTGCTTGAGTTTCATATTGCAAAGAAATCATCTATCAAATCGAATATTAAAAGTTTTACTGTCATTTGTTTTAATATTATTCGACACGAAACTTGGCTTCTTTCTATGAAAATAGTGACAAATTCAAATATCTATATATGAATATTATTAATATATTAAACTTGTTAATATATTAACAAGTTTATGAAAGTTATTGTTAATTTCATCAGAAGCTAAGTACTTTCTAAGTTTAAAAATACATACGTAATAAATCAAAATCTGAATTCATAAATCATTGTATTTTATTCAAAAATTACATACACATTTTTTTTTTGTATCCATAAGAATTTCTTAGTATTTTTGACAACGTTTTCCATGGCAAGATCTATCGTCATCAGCATCAATTCCATATAAAGCTCGTGTCAATCTAAGAATCTTTTGTGGACGTATATGTATTCGCCTGCTGGATTCTACAAATCCTGTATAAAACATATTACAGAGAAAAGAAAATTATTATCGAAACGTTTATTGTTGTTAGAATTTTAATAAAAATAAAGATAGAAATATAATCAATACAAATTTTATCAGTTAAGAATTTACCTTGAAACATTAATAGAACGCAGAAGAACCAAAAAAATATCTTCATCTTGCTGTTGAATCTCTTAGAATAAACTGAGATATAATTGAAGCTTAGTACTTCTTCCTTATCTGATCTGTTCGGGATGTTTACTGCACTTGTAAACTGATAGCCTCTTAATGGCCCAGCTTCGTTTTAAGATCTGGTTTAACAATGGGAAATATAAAACAAACATATTTGAACGGCTACATACATGAAACGTGTTTACTTTAAATCGTAAAGTTCTCAGAATTACAAAAGAGTTTGATATGTAATAAACATGAATTATTAATTCTCTTAATGCACTCTTTTATTGTTAAGACAAATTAGATAAAAACCTCGTTTTTGCGTTTCAAATAAAGCAAAATTTAAACGCAATCCATTTAACAGGAATCTGCTCTTTATCCGATAAATGCGATTCAGGATCGGTTGTATGGATGGCGTTACATAGGGAATAAATGTCAATAAAATAAATGTTTTCAATTGAAGGGAAATTTCTCTTTTTGCAAAAGTAAATTTCAAAATGATTATAATTTTCTAGCTGAAAATTTATGAATTTTAAATTTCACAAATAAAAGCGAAGACATAATACTGAGCATGCATTGCAATTCGACCTAAACGCATGTGCCTAACATTATTTAAAACTTTCTGTAAAAGTAGTATTTCTGTTGGTTGTCTTCATAGTTAGGAAAGTTTTTGGTTTGATGTCATTATTGCAAGTAAATATTCTAACCTTGAAATATGTATCTATTTCACTAATTATTAACTAGCAGTTAATTAACTTGACAATCAGCTGTTGCCAAGAGTTACCGAGGTCCTGATATCAATTCAGACCATTTTTTAGTATTGCTAAGAATTAAACAGGAACGGACAAGAAACAAAATAAAGAATAATGTTAGCAAAATCAAAAGATACAACTGGGCTCTGCTGGAAAATAGAAAAATAAGAAAAAAAGGTACAGGATGAGTTTACAAAGTTGAGTTAACATTTTTCAATTACGCTATATAACTTGAAGACAAGTGAAAATCGGATAAGAATATATACATTTCTTTACATTATTTTCACGTGTACAAAACACTCCTGGTGTGGTCCATTCCTCCCAACTCACCCTGTATAAATAGCAAAAGTAATGAGTAGAACCCGGCAACAGGGAGCCGTGCCATAGCCGTACCTGCCTAGTATACAAAAACAATAGTAAGAAAATAGAAAAAAAATAACAGAACTAATACATAATTATAATATGTGAAAAGTAGTGAAACACACCCTTTTAAGCAGCCTTGGCTACGAAACAATAAAACTAGAAGCACCATTATCAATATTGACATCATATGGATAAGAGTGGCAAAAACTTGGCACCATTAGATGTGTTTCCACAGTTGTCTCGGTGAGCGATGGTCGCCGTGGTGAGAAAATGAGTTTATATTTTGAAAGAGAGCGTTCAACATCTACCGATGTTATACATGCATGCAATACTCTTTGTACTTAGTCAGTGGATTATTCGATACACCATCACAAATTTGTTTTAGTGTGCTAAAATCGGGATCTTTCTGTAGCACACTCTCGAACTTTTCTAAAACGCGATTATATTTTGCATTATGTATAGTCAGTAGCTGTGTATGCATTCCGTACATAATTTACAGAGACTCCAATAATGATAACGATCTATTTTGTAATTGGTCTATTGCGTCAGCTAATCCTTTATAGTAGCTACGAATATTTTTTAAATCTGTTTCAATGGAAATATCTTGAAATTTCGACTGGCTCTCCTTAATAGCTGCAGCTTCGGCGGGATTGAATTGTGCAACAACAGCTTTTACTATTTTGAAATGTTCAGCATAATAAAAAGCTGCCTGCAACCATATTCCTCAACGTGTAGGAATTGGCTCCGCAGGTTGACGAATACCAGGACACTCTGTGTGAAATTATCGTAGGCGTTTGGAAGATTTAAAAAATACTTTTTTGTGCTTGCTATTAATGCATCTACCTCGGGAGGGCATTGTCGAATGATTTCTGCCACAAGATGTAAAGCATGCACTTTACGCGTAACATGTAAACACTTGCAACCATGTTCAAGAAGAGAACGGCCTACCGAACGCATTATCGCTGCGCCATCGCTCATAAACACCAACACCTTCCATTTCAAATGTCGGGAGCTTATGACGTCACAAGTCCCATGACATACTGTAACAACTCAGAAGTATCGGACAAATCTAGCTTTAGTTGCATGTGTTTCTTCCGTATCGCTCTACTGGCTTTTAAAATTTTCAATTTCAGCTCCCGCTTCCATTTGTCCGACTTTTCGTCCATCTTTGGTCCGCTTCTGAACAGCTTTTGAACGGCTTCTGAACAGCTTCTGAACGGCTTTTAAACAACCTTTGAACGGCTTCTGAACAGGCTTTGAACGGCTTCCGAACAGCTTCTGAACGGCTTTTGAACGGCTTCTGAACGGCTTTTAAACAACCTTTGAACAGCTTCTGAACAGGCTTTGAACGGCTTCTGAACAGCTTCTGAACGGCTTTTGAACAGCTTTTGAATGGCTTCTGAACGGCTTTTGAACGGCTTCTGAATAGCAAAAGCGCGAGCCGCTAATAAAAAGTGCCTTAGGCTTCGATTCCGTGAAATTACCCGCGGATTAAAAGGGCGAGCCGCTAATCAAACTTCGATTCCGAGAAATTACTCCGATTCCGCGAAATTAGCCGCGGATTAAAAGCGCGAATAAATCCGCGGCCGCGAATGGCCTTGAATGTGCGCCCGTACGCCTGTTGTTTACCTACTATCCAAAGGAGCCGCTTCCTGGAATTCGCTGCCTACTTCCGGTTTTTTTCCCACGCTCAGGTGACCCCCTACTTACTAACAGCGGTGCAAACTTATTCTGATAAAGCATGCAATGCAATTGATGAGCGTAGGTTGGAAGCTGAGAGCAAAAATGATAACGATTTTGTCCCACTGATAGTAATAAGTCCTATGCCATCCACATTTAATTCCTCAACCAGAAAACGCAAGAAAACACCTACAATACTAACCAGTAGTCCTTACTTAACAGAAATTAAGCAAAAGAATGTAGAAAACCTGCTTTCCAGTAACACATATGAAGAAGGAATGGAATTGCAAAGTGGAATATTTAAGAATACAGAAAATGAATTATTTTGTGATGAAGCATTTTCCAACTCTAAAGCAGAGGTACAGTGGATAAAATGTTGTAAGTGCAAAGAGTGGGCCCACGTTTATTGTGCAGGGGTTAGTCCTAAAATCAAAATTTACATCTGCGACGCTTGTCAGTAGTGTATGCCATTTTGCCCTATGTTCTTAGCATTAAAGAATTTATATTGAGTTTTTAATATCTCCAAGTTCTGTTTCGTTTAGAAAATAAGTATTTTTGTATGCGTTGAATCCGCCACATTAGATATGCTAAATTTAAATCGTGAACGATTTTCTTAACGTCGGAAGCTTTTTCTTTGACGGTAATCTTAAGGGTTGAAATTTCCTTTAGAAAGAGACATAAATTGATTAAATATTTATGGGCCCAAGAATGATTATTAAAAAAAAAAATTGTGCCAATTTTAAACACGAATACCATTATGCACAAGCTAGTATCAAAATTGAATACTATATTCTAGCCAATAAATAGTATTAGACGGGCTCTAATGTGTTTGATATTAGAAAACGTAATAGAAATTACCATTGTTCTTTTAGAAATTCAAAAATGTCACATCTTTTTATGAGAAGTTAAAATCACCTTCCTATTTAAATAATAACAAATTAAAAGGAAGATACAACTATACATACAATAAACGGGTAAGTTCTGTAAAGAAATGAATCGGTAAGTATGCAGTATAATTAGATAAAATTGCAATTGTGACTGACTTAATTTTCCTTAAAAAATTATTATCGAACAGATTGAAAATTTTTAAATAAGCGGCAAGCTTTCAGAAAGTACGTAGAGAAATTGAAATGCTTATATTGGTATTGTTATAGCCAACGAAACATAAGAAACATCACCACAAATACAAAGTAGTACAAAAAATATTGAGAAATGAAATACATAACTTGGTTTCAAGCTTATCAAAAGAGTTTGCCAATAATATTGTTTGAGATTAAATTGATACGTAATTTATTAATCTATTATCAGGTGAAGGTACAAATAGGTGATAGATACGCGGGAATTTTAAAAACCACTGCAATATTATAATATATAATTAAATTGTTAATACTTATAAAGATATAAAAAGATAATAGAAATAGTTTGACTTGTTATTTCTTAAAATCCACGACAGTTACTGCTCCACTGTCATCCGATTTATTCTGACAATTTGCCATATACCTCCATTGGGCTCTGCAAGGATGTGGATTTTGGCTATGGATTTCCGCCAGAAAGGCTAGACTTCGTTAAAAAAGAATAACAATTTGTAATCTTAGTTTAGTGACAATATTTACCTATTATCAAAATATACACGCAGATTATCAAGTGAGTAATCTTCATGCTGTTTGTTTTCCAAGCTTGATTCGAACACTCAGCTATATACTTCTACAGTTGTTTCGATAATATTACAGAAGGAATTTAGAAACATTTATGACGAAAAGGAGATAACTTTCGCAAGAATTGTGATAACCTATAATCCATAAGTCGTGTGATTTTAGTTGTATGAATGCGTAGTTTCCTTCTTTCGACTTATTTTGCTTGAAAAGTTATTTAATTTCGTTACTAATTTTCACCAAATCAATTATGATGAAACTTTTTATGTGTTATACAAATTAAGAAGTTCACTGAGGGAAGGCCAGTTGTTCTCGATGTGTGTTTACTATTTAATAGCTTCTTAATAGTTTAAAATGTTAAAGACCTGAATGCTTCACAAGAAATAGCTTTTTACAATTCAACGTTTATTGTATAACTCAGCTTCCTACATGCAGAGAAACGTTTACTTCTATTAAGACTGTCCGCTTCAATCCAAGACAATTACTATCTCAATTATCTCCGATACAATAATTGTTTTAAATCAAAAGAAATATTTTCCTAGCGTTTTTTTCTCCGTTTAAGAGAAGTATATACTGGCAATGAAATAATTGTAGTTCTTTGTTTAAGACATTTATTAACTTGATTCAAGAAAATCTTACAGATAATTTGAAGAAAGAGATTCTTAGAATAATCAATAGTTTCATTTTCTTAAAATAAAGCATTTATTTACTAACAATTCTTGAAATACTTTATTTATATCCACATTATTAATTACACTTGCCTTGTTTCAAACAGTATGACATATCCGTACATACGTGATTATAAAAAGGCTAAAATAGGTTATCTGCAAAATAATATTCAAACAAAAGTGAACTTGTAGAAATACACATGAAAAAAGTGCTTGGAAAAAGTAAACAAGATAATGCTGATAAATAGCTCATGGTATTGATGGAATTACTCGGGGAAAAAAACAACATGAGAAGAGAAAAGCACTAATGTCTTTTACTCCTGCCCACATTGCTGTCCATCTCTCAGTTTATGCCACTAATCTTCCAAAACAGCACTGAAACATTTCCTGGCGCCACCTGCTGCCAAGAGATGTCGTCCTAAATAGTAGCGACAGAAACCGGAATACAGATGCAATATTTACCCATACAATGATATAACCTTTAACGTACAACGTTCCATAAATATTTTCAAAAGATACTTATTATTTTCTTATATTATAGTCTTGAAATAAAGATATTTTCTTGATCCAAGAAATCATTTCTCTGTGTGTGCTTACTATTTAATGGCTTGTTAATAGTTTAAAATGTTAAAGACCTGAATCCTTCACAAGAAATAGTTTTTTTTTAACAATTCAACGTTTAATCCCGAATTTAATCTAATAAGTAGTTCAAAATCTTAAGATCTAATGAAATCCATTTTGTTCACTTTTTTTCTTGTTCTGATCAACTTCATTCAGATGCGGCACATTTTGCCAAGTATCCTTAAGGTCCAGTGCGTTCTGCAAATTTGTTGCGTGGAATTGTAGAAGATAAAATAGGTTCTCCAGAAAATATTTACCAATAATCAATTTATTGTATGAATTGTATTTAATTCTGATCAAGGAATTGTTTTGGTTGAGTATATTCTTGAAATGGAATCACGACTTTTCGGTTTAACAGAACAAACGGTTTGCAGAACGGTTTTGCAGAACAAAACAGAATTCCATATCCTTTTAACAAAAGAGGGGGAAAACGGGAAAAGGCTGGATAAATAGTTTTCTATGAAAACACCCAGAGTTGTCGTGATGACTAGTCTGGGCAAACAGCGATAATAGTCAGTGTAGTAGATATGTGGTGCGGAGTCGGCGATTATTTATTTCACTGATTCACAACGTTAGTACTAAATCGATGCTGTATGCGAGTAGTTCTGTGTATATGTAGGCTGTCGTAACTTATTTCGTAATTGTACGCTTATGTTTGCTTTAAAAATGTCTCAGTTAGGTACGTCGCGAAAACGACCAATGGAGAACAGTTAAAAACATTATAGTGGACATGCCGGACTTAATTTTTGATGGCGCTACAATTCAATGTCTAGTTTGTAAAATCCCTTTAATGTGTTGGTCCAGAAGCCATTGTCAACGTCACCGTGAAAGCAAACAGCATTCTTCTGCAAAAAGTGGCATACGAGACCAAGAAAAATTTACATTAGATTTATGTGTTACTCTTATTTTATGTAATCTATCGTTTCGTTTACTAGACAAAGAAGCATTTGTCTCTTTCTGGAATAAATATGCGGACCTAGTAGGACATCGATACGAAATGTAGTGCCATTTGCTCGTGAACATATAAAAAAAAGAATGAAAACGGAATTGAAAGATAAAAAACTGTGGTTGTGTGTGGACGAAACAACAGATCGTCAAAAACATTCTGTGGTTAATGTAATGGTACGTACAATGGAACCACATCGACCGTCATCCTCCTTCTTACTTGCTTCCAAAAGAGTTATAAATTGTACTGCCGATGAGATTTTAAAGGTGGTATTGAACTCATTGAATAAATTTGAAGTTTCAACTAAGCAACTTTTAATTATGAGTGACGGTGTCGCAAACATGCGTTCTTTGGGCCGATCTCTTAAAGAACACAGTGGTGACTTCTTACATGTAACGTGTAAAATTCATACTCTAAATCTTGCGAGACAAACGATTCCTACATGTTTCCCACTAGTAAATGCATTGATTGCTAGTACAAAGGCAGTGTTTCTAAAGTCCCCGAAACGTACTCGACTATTTCACAAACTGTGTTCTGATTTACCTGAACTACCGCAACCGATTGTTACACGTTGGGGAACATGGTTGCAGGCTGCGTTTTACTACAACAAATATTTTAATCAAGTAAAGAAGGTAGTTTTAAAATTCAATCCGACAGAAGCTGCGGCAATCAAGAAAAGCTGGAAAATATTTCAAGATAGTCAGGTTAAAAGAGATTTACAAACTATTCACAATAATTACTTCGGACTAGCGGAGGGAATAGAAAAATTACAAAATGTTTCGATGTCGCTAGTGGATTCTGTTCAAATTGTGAATGATGTTCACGCACAGTTATGCGCTGTAGAAGGCGAAACAAATTGGTGTGTAATACGAAAATTTGTAAGTGTTTTAGAGAAAGACTCCGATTTTCTTTTATATAAAGACAAATTTGTGAAGGTGCGTGTGAAGATGCGTTAAGTTGTTTCAAAGATTATTTTAAATATGCAAATATAACATCGCTAGATGTCGAACGGTCTTTTTCGGCATTAAAAAACATTTATTCCCCATGTCGTACTCACTTGACTGAAACAGCTGTGGAAACATATCTAATGATTCAAATATTTAACAGATGTTACCCAGTTTGTGATTTCACGGAAGACTTAAAACGGTAAGTGTTTCAGCACGTTTTATAATTTATTTCTTACCTTCTATTTTATGCGTAAACTTTTATGCGCTCGCCACGCCTCTGGCTGTTACCGCAATAATTATTACTATTATTGTTATGTAATATTATTATGTAATATTATTATGTAATATTTTTATATTGTCAAAAGCTATTTTGTTAACTTTATTGTTAAGAAGTATCGATTGTATTTAAGCAAACTCGCTATAGTATAAGGATCTTTCGTGTAAAAAGTCTAACACTAATACATGTTGATATATAAAACCTCGTACAAATATTTAGATATTAATTACGAGATTCACATCCATACTTGTCCACTTAAAACTCAACCATAAAAGATTTTCATGATTGAAATATAACGATCAGATAATCTAACTTGATAAAGAACTCAAAAATGAATGTATAAAATTTAAATATAATAGCCTTAGTTACCATATTCGATATATGAATTGAAATGTTTTATATCAGCGATTTTGTCAAAAAAAAATGGAATTTTTTAAATTAATTAAGTCTTTAACTCTTTTGTGGGATTCGGGAGTATTCTTTCATACCCGTTCAGTAATTTTTAATTAATTTTGATGTCAATAAATGGAAATTTACGAATGTGAACATTGAAAAATGTAACTAACCTTGATTTTTACGAAGATGACATCTAAACTCTATGTTTCTTATGACAGTCACAGGAAATTTGCCTGTTCTAACCTCCAACCTTTTTTCTACCTTGAATTTATTCTCTAGCCAGGATTGATTAATTTATTAGCGTCCCTTTTCTCCTTTATTTTAATCGCGATGGCGATTGTTTCTATCCACAGCAAATTTTGATTTGTATCTAAACGTGATATTGTTATGAATTTCGAAGAATTTTAGAAAGTTATTTTTAGAAGCAATCAATAGTTTCATTTTCTTGATGCAAGAAACCATTTCTCAGCGTGTGTATAATTAAGGCTAAAATATAAACAACAGTTTTTAAATTATAGCTTTTATTATATAACACATTTCCAATGTTTAAAATTGATTGAAATCCAAAGATTCATCAGCGTTTTGTTCCATATAATTGTTCCTCACGTTCTGTTGATCGACTTCATCCTGATTCTGACATCTTGGCAAGTGTCTATAACGCCCAGTGCATGAATGGAACCTTGTGGAGATCACTTGAGCTACTAAAGATGGGTAGAAGTAAGAAATTTTGTAGCAATAACTTAACAATTATGACGCAAATTTATTAGATTCTAACTTGTTCTACAAGATAACATCTAATCATCCAATTAAAGCTTGTTTATGGTACAAAAATCAAAATATAAACAAGCATTTTGGACTTTCTACCTTATTTGATAAACGCTAAGAACTGCCGTATATAATTACCTAACAATCCGATTGAGAAGAACAGAAGCCAATACACCAAAGTTAATACTTTCATCTTCGAAGTCAAGGTGCAAACCAACTAGTGTAAAGAGGACAATTTTTACTTATTATCGAGTGATGCAATCTACACATCTTGTGACTATTGTCAAATGGTTATCTTCTGAATAGGTCATCGCAAAATTGCTGATAACCCCTCATTCCTTTTGGGACGAATTTTATTTTGTTTAGAAATTGTTTCCAAAACATTATACGTATCTGAATGGTAAAAAAAAAAAAACAAGATAAAGCTAGGAACATCAAGTATCGATGGAATTTTCCATTCAACGGGATTGAAAAAAACAATGTTTAATGTGTTGAATGTTTTGCAGATATCTTTTGAAGCAAAAAGGAAGATTGTAGATGATGACAATGCATGAAATAATTTCTGTGAATAATTTTGTACATTGACCGTATAAATTCAAATAACCAGTGGTGATTTTGCTGTATTAGAAAGATTTCTTCTATTGATCAAGTGATTCCTACCACAAGAAAAATTAGGCAGGGTGCTGTGTTGGACATCTAAATATCTAAATATCTAAATAGGAGCTTTCTTTATACATAGTAGTACCCAAAAGTTTAATTGAGCTCGGGTCGAATCTCCTACCTGACGTTATTTAATTGGGGAGTCTTTTCCCCAGATCAGCTTCTCATTGGGGTGCATTAATTTTAACCAAAAAAGAAATTAATCACAAATAATATTACTTGAGATCACCTTGTTATCAATATTGATTTTGAAACTTCCTCTATTTCACTGTAAACAACGCGCGCAGTGTATGTGTGCACACATCTTGCTGAGATCACACAAGTTGCCGTTTCATTTTGGAAATGAATTAATTTTCTCTTAACCAATGTGACAAGCTCTTAAATTTCAGTCACACTGTATAGTTCCGTTTACCTTAATTTGTTAAATCTTTTGTCTATGTTTTCTTTTAAGATGTATCGGTTTAACCTTCTTTCGCAGCCCTTGTTAGGTTTTTGACATTTTAATTTATTACGATACTCATGAAAAGTTGCTAGCGCCTTGAAATTATGAAATTAAATAAAAAAGAAATCACAAAATAACAAAAGGATGCAACAACTTTCCCCCCTAAATTTAATAATTTAATAAATAGTGAATCCAGGGTGACAGCCTGTTCGTCGGCGAAGGAGTGGGTCAATACACTCACCAAGACAATTTAACTTTTTGTAGGCGCCACGTGCTTGAAATAACTCTGTCAGGCGATCGGGGTAAACAGGAACCCGTGAGCAAATATTCAAGCAGTCTCTTCAAAAATTCAAACTTTACGTTTACAAAACGGTATGGTGTAAGCTATGAAAGGTGTTTCAAAAGCAGCAAAAAGTATGAATAGGCAAATGAATTTACCACAGATTCAAAGAATCCTACAAGTGTTTGAGAAGCAATGTGAGATTATGGATATGAAAGAAGAAGTTATGAATGATGCAATTGATGTAGCAATGGCTGATGATGCTGATGAAGAAGAAAGTGATGCTATTGTCAATCAAGTATTAGATGAACTAGGTTTACAACTTGGTGATCAGCTTTCAGGACTTCCATCAACAGCTTCATCAATGCCTGGTCAAGCTGTTACACAACCAACAGCAGTTCCAGCAGGTGCAATTAGCCTTTCAGATGCAGATGCGGAATTTCTTCTATTGATCAAGTGATTGGTACCACAAGACAAATTAGGCAGGGTGCTGTGTTGGACATCTAAATATCTAAATAGGAGCTTTCTTTATACATAGTAGTACCCAAAAGTTTAATTGAGCTCGGGTCGAATCTCCTACCTGACGTTATTTAATTGGGGAGTCTTTTCCCCAGATCAGCTTCTCATTGGGGTGCATTAATTTTAACCAAAAAAGAAATTAATCACAAATAATATTACTTGAGATCACCTTGTTATCAATATTGATTTTGAAACTTCCTCTATTTCACTGTAAACAACGCGCGCAGTGTATGTGCGCACTCATCTTGCTGAGATCGCACAAGTTGCCGTTTCATTTTGGAAATGAATTAATTTTCTCTTAACCAATGTGACAAGCTCTTAAATTTCAGTCGCACTGTATAGTTCCATTTACCTTAATTTGTTAAATCTTTTGCCTATGTTATCTTTTAAAATATATCGGTTTAACTTTCTTTCGCAGCCCTTGTTAGGTTTTTGACATTTTAGTTTATTACGATACTCATGAAAAGTTGCTAATGCCTTGAAATTGTAAACGGAATTAAATAAAAAAAAGAATCCAAAATAACAAAAGGATACAACAACTTTCCCCCCTAAATATAATAATTTAATAAATAGTGAATTCAGGGTGCCAGCCTACTCGTCGGCGAAGGAGTGGGTCAATACACTCACCAAGACAATTTAACTTTTTGTAGGCGCCACGTGTTTGAAATAACTCTGTCAGGCGATCGGGGTAAACAGGAACCCGTGAGATAATGATTAAAAATTATAAGGTGAAAAGGGAAAATTTGGATTAAGACAAAAACCCACAAACCTAACGTTGAAGGAGTAAACTCCTTTAATGTCACACATAAAGTACAACTACAAGAAAACAATATTTCATAAAGAAAAGTATATGCGAGTAATAAAATTGGACCAATGTGCTACCCTAGTTAAAACTTATCAAAGGTCACAATAATATAGTTAAGAAAATTAACATTAATACGAAGAGCAGATCCAATGTGTTCATACAAATAGTTTTTTTATCGAACGGTAATTACATATTAAGGTAAAAATTTTCGCTTATAGCTTTTTCTGGAATGTTTAATCTGTGGACATTTCCCACTTGATGCTCCAACAATAGTCAGCCATCATATGTACATCCCATCTACCTTGATACCGTGCCTCCATGACCTTCAAATCCTGGTGAAATCGCTCACCCTGCTCATCATTGACTTCACCAAGATTTTCCGGGAAGTTAGCAAGATGGCTATGTAAAAAATGTAATTTGGTGCTCATGTTGCAACCTAGAAGTTTGAAGCTCTCTAAGAGTTGCTGGACAATTTTGGCGTAATTCTGTGCTTTTGTCTTTCCAAGATAGTCTTTAACAATGTTTTTGAATGCCAACCAAGCATTCTTTTCAACTTCTGACATTGTTCCGATGAAATGTTCATCTTTAACAAGCTGCCGAATCTGTGGACCATCAAAATGACAGGCTAGGAAACAAATTGAGATACTTGAGACAATCTCCTTCAATTGGCAAAGCTTTAACGAATTGTTTGATGAGACCCAATTTTATATGCAGAGGTGGAAATATAATGTTCTTTCTGTCGATAATTGGCTAATGAACAATGTTTGGATCACCAGGTTTCAGGTCAGATCGTGGCAGCCAATTCGACTGCACCCAATGCTTCTCACGAGCTCTGCTGTCCCACATACACAAAAAGCAGGGATACTTGGTATATCCGCGTTGCTGGCCAAGAAGGAAGCTAACCATTTTAAGGTCAACACAAATGATCCATTGGTGCATGTGGTATTGCAACAAATCAATGACTCTCTTTATGTCTTCATATTCTTCACTCAAACGAATTGAATGGCCTATCGGGACTGAACCAAATAAATCTCCATTGTGGAGGAGAACATACTTCAAGCTCCGCTTTGAGCTATCGATAAACAGTCGCCATTCAGTTGCGTTATAGGCTGAAATTCCCAACTCTTCCATTAAACCATGTACGTTATGGCAATACACAAATCCATCATCACTTCGAAAATATTGTAGAAACGTACTCTCTCTTGATCGAAAATAGGATACCTTAGCTGCTTTTTCAAGCAAGTTTTTCTCGTGCAGTCTTGATGTTAAGAGCTCTAAAGCTTTCTTGGATAGTCCCAAATCTCGTACCAAATCATTCAACTGATGCTGGTCAAATCCATTACGAACGGAATCATGTTTAATTTCAAAATCTTGATCGTTGGGGTCACTTTGATCTTCACCAGACTCGTATTCCCGTATTTTCAAAGAGAACTGGCACTGGGATTTCGGCTGAATGAGGCACTGGGCGTATAGCTGATGGTAAACTAGGATACTCTATTTTACATTTGTTTTTCTTGTTATATCCTGACGTTCTCACTATACAAAAATAACAATCACTTGAATGATCTCTGGGCTCTCGCCAAATCATAGGTATACCAAATGGAAGTTTATCACGTGTTTCCTTGGTCCACGTGTGTAAACCCTCAACACACTGCTTACACACTTTGTGAGGGGCCCATGATTTATCTTGATCACCAATTTTCACTTTAAAATAGGAAAAATAAACTTGCCTGACAAATGTGCTGATGTTTGTCCTTTGACTGGGAATGCTAAAACTGCCACATATGTAACAGAACGAGTCGGGGCTGTTTAAGCACTTACTACGTGAACTGGCAGAGGTAGACATAAGGAAAAGTCTCGGTTCATATATAAATAAATATTAAACACTGCTAACCTTGTATATAAACAAGAACTCAGACTCCGCATCGGAATGGGCTGCACCGTTTCAGAGCGACACACAACGTCTCACTACAGTATCTCAGGCGTAAGTCCTGACAATTATAAACCTCTCGCTGTTCTCCTATGCGTCATTCACCCGGCGCCCATCGGAGAAGGTTTGTGTCGGCCAATAGGAGAACAATAGTGCTTCCTATGATCCATGCTCGATTTCGCGGAGAGTGGACACATTCTTATGAGGTGTAGAGATAAAACTTGACGTGGTAGAATAAAACTAGCTACAGTTTTGAAACCAGCATGCCTAATTAACTATAAAACAGCTCAAAAAGCAAACTCAACAGAAATTGTTACAAATTGTTCCCCAGTGTTATTATCGACTTAGATTATCGCTTTAAACAGTCAAATATGTCAAACATAATTTGAAGTTTCAATCTTGTTATAATATATCCAAGATTCAATATCTGTCAGATGTAATTGTCACCAATGTAAGAAATAATTTCAAAGAAAATGATCCTTTCCATTACGTTTTCTTATCATATTGCATTATTAGTGCAAGTCCCGTATTACGATGAGACGTAAATATCTTTCTTTTGTTCGATTATTGATGCTAACCAACATAGATTATCTGTAAAGTCAATATTTGAAAACATAGTTTAAATAAGAAGAAAGTAATCATAGTACATATAGAACATAGATATCAAACGAAAAGTCACTACCTAAATGCGTCTTTTCATTTTCTTAATACCTCCTCCTCTCTAACATCAAGCATATTTTTGTTTACACCATCTTCATCGACTGTTTATTATCTAAAATAGCATAGATCATCACTTGCATCGCATTCTGCACTTTATCGAGGCTTCATAAGACACCAATTCAAACGTATTTTTATTAGAGCGGTAGAGTGGTACAGCAGAGATAACATCACATTCGCTTAATTCAGTTTTTCGGGCATAATATTTGTCGTTACATCGGACATTATCGCACTCGCTAATTGTATGAGATTAAACGCTGATTCTCGCGTCGGTTGTGTACGAATAAGACCCGGCATGTTTCATATGGCTTATTGAGTTTCGGCGAAAGGGCTTTTTGGAACTCGGAAGTGGGATTCAAATAATACAATTTTTGACGATATAGTTTTTAATTGTGTATTATATAGTGAAATATAAAAGATTATGCGTGGAATAATTAGCCCATAGGTGCAGTGAAATGACAGAAGACGCTGAGGCACCTCACGAAGGTAATTTGTTAATTTTTTTTCTTTGACGTCAAGCACAGCCAAAATTATTCCAAAGAACTATAATAAAGATTTCAATATAAATTAACTTGCTATTGTATTATAATGCATCTAGAATTGGTTGTTATTATTAAAACTTTGTTTTTAAATCACGCAGAAACATAATAATAATAATACTTTATTATTTATTTTATACCTTGACAGGAATATTAAAAAAAAAGGGGCTCTAATGGTGAACAAAGTTGAAAAGAACAATTTATATAAGGGGCAATCAAATGAAAACAAGACAGATGGACCGGGCCGTTCCTAACCCTTTTGCCGCCCCGTGCAAAAAGCATATTTTCCGCCCCCTATTTTAAGATGTTAACAAAATTTGCTTGCTATTTTTATTTCATGACGTCTATTTGATTCTACAATTATTCTAGGTACTAAATATAGGTAGGTACTAGATTAATACAAGCAAATAATTTCAATTTATTTATTTATAAAATGTGAATTTATAAATCATAATTAACTAACTCTTACGTACACTACCGTCCATAAGTTTGGAAGCAAGGTGAAACTCCTTTAAAATAATACAATTGTTAGGCATATCGTGAAATCGTTAATCCCTGTTATAAATTATTCCATGCACATATAAAATTGTTACACATAATCCGTAAATTCCAAACATTTAGGTATAAATACACGTGGAAAGAATGCCTAAAAACAATAACCAAAAAATAAATGCTAATATAGCTCATGGTATTGGTGGAATCATTCCCGGCAAAAACAATGTAGCAGAGAAAATAGCGCTAACACATGGACATGTTTCTGCCTACTCGGCGTCATCAGCATGATTCTGAGCACAATCTTCTGCTGCTGATCAATGCGTTTGCCTCTCAGTTTATGTTGCTAATCTCCAAAACAGCACTGAATATGTCTTTCGCCGACACCTATCGCCAAGAAACACAATCACGCCGTCCCAGAAGTTGTGGACATCTACACTCCGGTTTGTCTTGCTGCCCTCTGGGACGGTGTGACTGTGTTTCTTGACGATAGGTGTCGCCGAAAGACATATTCAGTGCTGTTTTGGGGATTAGCAACATAAACTGAGAGGCAAACGCATTGATTAGCAGCAGAAGATTGTGCTCAGAACCATGCTGATGACGCCGAGTAGGCAGAGTTTTTTGAATTCAGTGCGCAATTATAACAGTTTGGTAAAGTACTGAGCCTAAAAATGCCAAAACGCAGACAGTTGACTGCAGAACAACGATGTACTATTTGTACTCTTCGCGACGAAGGATATACCGAAAGAGAAATTTCTCTACGGTTAGGGATTTCACCGAAAGGTGTGCATTACACATTGGCCCGGAGAAGAGAGACAGGGCAAAATCTTGATAGAAGACGAAGTGGGCGGCCACGGGTGACTTCTGGACCTGAAGATAGATTTATAGTAACGACTTCGAAACGAGATCGACGTCTAATGGCACCGGATATCGCATCGCGCGTTAATACACAACGACGAACAAATGTTTCTGTTACCACCGTCAAGAGGCGATTATTGGCAGCAGGTTTAAGGGGATGCAACGGCCGCAAAAAACCGTTTTTAAAACGTGTGCATAAACAGAAACGATTAACTTGGGCAAGAGAGCATGCAAACTGGTCACTGGATGATTGGAACGCAGTCTTATGGCCCGGGACGAATCCAAGTTTGAGTTATTTGGTACGAAACGGAGAGTTTTTGTTCGTCGACGACCAGGGGAAAGAGCTAGTGAGGCCTGCTTAGTGTCGTCCGTCAAACACGGAGGTGGTAGTGTTATAGTTCGGGGTTGTTTTGCTGGAATAACTACGGGTGATTTAGTGAAAATTAGTGGTACAATGCGGAAAGAAGAGTATTTTGATATTTTGCAAAATCATGCTATTCCGTGTGGAAGCCGTCTTGTTGGTGAGCCGTTTGTGTTCCAGCAAGACAATGACCCTAAACATACGGCTCGAATCTGTAAAAACTTTTTAGAGGAGAAAGCAGCAAGAAATGAACTACAATTGATTGTTTGGCCTCCTCAAAGTCCGGATTTATCCCCCCATTGAGTTCTTATGGCATGAGCTTGGTTGAAGGGCTAGACAGCGACAACCTCAGAACACCCAACAGTTATGGGAATATTTATAGAACGCATGGCAACAAATTGACGCGGACTGTCTTGAAAAATTGCTTCGAAGAATGCCTAAACCTTGTGTAGCGGTTATCAAAGCTAAAGGAGGTCATATAGACGAAAATAAACTTACGAGCTAAATAATGCATAAGTATTATTATGTTTGAATAAATTTACTGTTATTTTACGATAGTCACTTATGTAGTATAAATTCATTAATAATCACAATCAAATCTGTGACTTTTTGTAAAATCCGTTGCCGCTTCCAAACTTTTGGACGCCGCTTCAAAACTTTTGGATGCCGCTTCCAAACTTTTGGATGCCGCTTCCAAACTTTTGGATGCCGCTTCCAAACTTTTGGACGGTAGTGTACATTTAATACTACATGGAACAAAAATCAACAAAATAAAACTATATAACAACAAAAAAAACAAACAACATTACAAAAAAATGTTATGGTTGATTGATGATAAATTTGATTAACCTACAACAAAACTCGTCTTGCTTTTCTTGACGCAAAATTATCGATAATTTGACTCAAATCATGATTTTGGCAAATGTCTTGCTCTATTGCAATCATCGCAAGATTTGTCAGCCTCTCTTGGGACATGGTGGATCTCAAATAATTTTTTATAGTTCCCAGTTTGCTAAAGCTCCTTTCACCTGATGCGACGGTTACCGGTAAAGTTAATTAAATTCTGAGTGTAACAGCTAAATTGGAAAAACAAGAAACGATATTGTTTTTTATTATGTAATCTAGAATGTCTTGTGGTTTTCCAAAACTGGGGATAATTTCTTTGAAAGATAATATTTCATTGTAAAGTTCGTCTCCGTCAACATCTTTCTGGAAACTACCGTTTTTAGAGTGTTGTAAAAAATTATCGATATTTATGCAAGATTTTTTTAACACGGTTTGTTCCATCTCATCGAACTCATGTAAAAATTTCAACAGATTATTACATTCTTCCAAAATAGAAAACCTCTCTTTAATTGATTGCATTGTTGTGTCTAATATACTAAAGTAAAAATTGATTTTAAAATTCTGCATAGCATTTGCGATAGGATCATCTTCTGACTCGTAAGAATATTGCCTTAGAACTTTTTTCCGACGAACAAGAGGAAATTCGGGAGCAACATTAAATTTTTCCCCTAATACCCCTGCTTCTTTAATAAATAGCTCGAAATCTTCATCGCTTCTACTGATATAATTAATAAAATTGTTCGAAACCGTAAGATACTCATTTATATTGATTTTAGGGTTTTAACACATTTTGCTTAGAACATTAACTTTATACAGAAGATTATACCAAATCACCATCGAGCAGATAAATTTAAAAACCGTGATTTTTTCTAAAACTGACCGAGCCATGTTTTTCGTTTTAACATCCTTGGTTTCGTCTTGTGTAATTTCAATAAGACTGTCGCAAATATTTTCGTAATTTGAAATTAAAGGTCTAATAGCATTAACTCTACTCTCCCAACGAGTGTCGCTTAAAGGTTTAAGAGTTAATACTGGTACGTGTTTTTTTAAAACCGCCCACCTAGCAACTGAAGATGAAAAAAATACATACAGTTGAACTATATCAAAAAGGACACAATTTCGTTATTTATTTTAGCAGCATCATTTACTATTAAGTTTAAAGTATGCGTCAAGCATTGTACAAAGATGGCCCTTGAATTTATGTTTAAAATTCTTGTTTGCAAACCAGAGTACTTTTCCTTCATGTTGGATCCATTATCGTATCCTTGATCGCGTAAATCCTGAATGTCCAAATCAAATTTTGCGAAAAGTTCTGTTAAAACGAAATCACAGAATCCTTTGCCAGTACTATCTTTACATGGATAGAAACCTAAAAAATGTTCCCTAATATCCGCTTTTTCTTTAGAAATATAAACGAATCTTGCTATAACACTAATTTGTTCAACATGACTGATATCAAGCGAGTAGTCTAAAATAATTGAGTAATACTAAGATTTTTTCAAACTTGAAATTAAATGTTTTACTATATCTTCGGAGAGCAATGTAATAATTTCATTTTGAATTGTGTGTCCTAAATAAGAGGGCATATATTTAAGTCTTATCGATTTTTGATTTTTGCACATCTTTTATATGATCAGCAATCATAGGATCAAATTTTGATAACATTTCTATAAGTTTCAAAAAGTTTCCATTATTTGGTACAAAGAGTTGTGAACTTTCTCCCCGAAAAGCTAGACACCGTTCGGCCAAATAAAGAATAACAGCTATCATTCTTTCTATAATAGCTCTCCACCTTTTTTTCCCGAGTTCATAGAAAGTTTGAACTTCCTTGTCTATTGTACAAGTTTTCGTAAGCCTGAATTTTAGATCACACAATTTTTTAATACACTCAACTTGAAAGGCACTACGATCATGCTCTGAAAAATATACAGCTGCATGCCGCCCATCTGAGTATCTACCGTTTATTAATTTAATTTCTCTATTCTTAGTTCTAAAAATCTTGAAACAAAAGCAAAAAGCAGCATTTAGTTTAGAGGAATAAACTAACCAGTTTCGTTGAACTTTTTTCCCATTTGACAAAATCTTACTAAAAAAATTTATTGTAAATTTTCTGTATGTATCGTCAAGAGGAAAATTATATTCTTTCAGTTGAAAAGGCCCTTTTTCAATCAAAAGGTCAATAACGCGACTATTTAAAACCGACGGCCACGTACCCGGATCAGTCAAATGAAAATCAAAATCCGATGCTGTTTTTTCCTTGTTTTCAGGAGAGATGGTATCAGAAATACCGGCATCATCGCTTTCTTCTTCGTGGTCTTCATCCAATTCGACCAAAGGTTGCTCTTCAGGTATTGAATCTGCTCCATCCAAACTATCTGAGTCGGAGAATATTGCAGTGGATGTACTTGGTTGTTGTTCATTGCTTGTTGATGACATTTGTTCACAAGAAGCTTTCTCCTTTCTTCTAGTTTTATTCTTTTTTACTTGAGATAAAACGCCCCTGATTCCTTCTTTGGATTACTTCCCGACATTTTGGATCGAAATGTTTCAAAGTAGCCGCACGAGCGTAACACGAAAAGGGAGAACATTTTGATCCACAAAAAAACGATTTTACGAGATAAAGCACTGTCCCCGTATTGTGACAAAAGTCTCCGGTGAATTTCAGCACCTCTCACGCCTTCTGACCACAAAAATCGGATCACTGCTCGTTGTTCCTCTTTGGTGTAAACTAATAGCGGAGCTGACATGCTTATGCTGTTGTTGTTAGCAGACAAATGACGCGATCGTGATTAAATTCCGCACACATGACCACAGAGGCGCCATCTCAACGCATGCGCAAGCGGCCGCCACTACGATAACCTTCAAAGCTTGTTATGGCGAAATGTAGATAATATTTGACTTACCCTCGTATATAAAGTGAATTAAACAGGCACACAAAAAACAGGTCGAAACCCAGAGAGTAGATCCCCCTTTCCCTAAGTATTTTGGGGCGCTGAAACCGAATATGACAATAAAAACTGATTTCCACCACCCAATCACTCCCTTACAACGCACAGTGGCGTTAAAATTTCTTCTTATGGAAATTTTAAATGTATGCATATTCTTGATATGTATCAAGTTTCGCTTCTTCTTTATACTGGTCAAAATTTCCACGAATAGTTTTTAGGTATTCTGTTAAAGAGGTAATTTGATCTACAACTTCTTTTAAAATAAGACCTTTTGAAATGTCAAATTTACTTTGTTTGTTCTCTGTAAAACATCGTACCAAAATAAACCAAAGATACATGTTTCAAATTCACATAGCTTATTCATAATATTTCTTGGTTCATTTCGTGTATCGTAACTGTGGTTGGTATCTTGAGAAAATTTTTTTAAAGTTATTAAGGTTTCATAATAATTTTGTTTTAATGACTTTAAGGCATCACATCTCGCTGACCATTTTGTGTCAGACAAAGATTTCATTACAAAAATTCTTTCATTTGCATTAGAATTTAATGAAATTCTTGTATTAATTTCTTCTTTTAGCAAATTCCACCTGTATGTGGAACCTGACAAGAAATTGTACAATGTTTGTACAATCCCAAAACAAGATATAGATTCTACACATACATTAGCTGCTGTCTGTCCAACAAGATTCAGAGAATGAGCACTACACGGTACAAATTCTGCAAATTTGTTTATTTCTTTTATCTTACTTTGGACACCTTAATATTTTCCAGACACATTAGCCGCATTGTCGTAGCTTTGATGTCGTGATTTTGATAATTTACAATGGTCTGTCAACTGTGGAAAAGATTTTTGAAGGATATATAAATCATGCAAAGCCTGGCTAGGACTTTTTATCTCTTCACTTATCCAAGGTTTTTGCTTTTTACTAGTACTAACGCGCTGATATGGAAAAGCATTATCAAAGTTCTATAAATGCTCGAAGTTTGTTGTCTGCGGTACTTCCACGTACATATCTAACATATTACTTTTATGTCAAAGAACTTAATTTCTTTAATCAATTCATTTAACTTCAGATAATAAGATGGAACAAAAGTTTTTTTTTATTTTTTGAATTAGTAGACTTTGATCTCTTAAACCTGTCGAAAATAAAATAAAAAGAAAAACAATACGAGGATGGTCTGAAAAGTTTCTAACATAACACGGAAGCAAGTGCTTTTTGTCAAATTCAATTTTATCTCTAAACAGCTGAAAATAACATGAATAAACTATAGGTAGACATAACTATAAGAAACTTTTATTTAAATTGTTTCTTAAAATATTTAAAGGGAAAATGAAGGATTATTAATTGTGAATAGGGACACATCTAGTCTTAAATTTTGTGGATGATAAAACAAAGGTTTTAAGATACGATTAACGCATTCCATTTCCAAAATAATAGAAAAAAAAAACGATAGATAACTTTTATTTTTAGCCATAGCTATCGATTATATTATCTATAAAACATAAAAAACTTGCTAGTATATCTCAATTATTATTACTTAAATATTAAAACTGTTATACTATCAATTTGAGATATTAAGTCTTCTACTACTTTTACAAATCGATCTAAATAATAAATTAATTGATTTATTTTGCAATAGAAAACAAAATAATATTACTAATGACTAATCATTTGTTTATTACCAACAATAATTGTATTACATATTAATACCTATCAAATCTTAAGTGGTGCTAGACATGTATGGATTGATATTATTCGGCTTACAGTTATCTGGATTGTAAAAAAACTGTTTTTCCGTTGATTTTTTTGTATAGATTACATGCTTACAATGCATGGCAAAAGATCTACCAAACAAAATGTTCTAGAATGTACCACGTAAAGAAAGACATGTTAATTGAACGAAAAATCTTGCATTTAATCACAAGATTTGAGTTAAGTATAATCAGTTCCTCACTAGCGCCAACGGGCAGTGGCGGAGATTCGATACAACCCTCAGTATAACTGCGAGTCTCAACCAGATCTGTTGTGTATACATGTACGCTGCCGTGAATACTATTTTGTAGTTCTACGTTTGTTTTAAAAATGTTGCTTACGTCGCGAAAACGACCAATGTTGGACAGAGTTACAGAATTTATAGCAGAAATGCCTGACCTAAATTATGATGGCGCTAAAATTCAATGTGTAGTTTGTAATATCCCTTTAATGTATTTGTCCAAAAGGGATTGTCTACGTCATGTAAATAGTAAACAGCATTCTTAAAAAAAAAATTGCACACGACACTATGATAAATTTAAATTTAATTTATGTGTTACCTTTATTGCATGTAATCTACCGTTTAATTTACTAGACAAGGAAGCATATGTTTTCTTTTGGAATAAACATTCGGTCTGCAAATTACCAAGTCGGGCATCGTTACAAAGAATTGTGTCATCTGCTCGTGAACATGTTGAAAAAAGAATTAAATCGGAGTTGAAAGATAAAAAACTGTGGTTATGTGTGGATGAAATAACAGATCGTAAAAAATATTCTGTGGTTAATGTAATGGTACGTACAATGGAACCACATCAATCGTCACCTTCAATTCTATTAGCTTCCAGACGAGTACAACAATATACTGCCGAAGTAATTGGAAAGTTAGTGTTAAATACATTGGAAAAGTTTGAACTTTCAACAAACCAACTGTTGATGTTTATGAGTGATGGTGCCGCTAACTTGTGCTAACTTGTTACACATTACGCGTAAAATTCATGCTTTCAGTCATGTGGCAGATAGTATTAGAAAATGTTATCCTGAGGTAGACGCTTTAATAGCGCATACAAAAGCAGTGTTTGTCAAATTTCACAGACTGCCTGAGCCACTAGAACCTATTCTTACAGGCCGCTTTTTATTATCATAAATATTTTGAGAATATTAAGAACATGGTTTTACAATTCGATCCAAAAGAAGCTGCGGCTATTAAAGAAAGCCAGTCGACATTTCAAGATAGTCAGGTTAAAACAGATTTAAAAATTATTCAAAACAATTACTTCGGACTAGTGGAAGCAATAGAAAAATTATAAAATCCTTCGGATTTCGTTAGTGGAATCTCTGCCAAATAGTGCAACATTTTCACGCACAGCTATTACACGATAAATAGGTACGGCCAGAAAAACGTTTCTAGGAAAGGTTTGAAAGTGTTAGAAGAATGATTTTGATTTTAAGCACATTAAGACAAATATGTGGTTGGAAGGTGCATCAACGTTAAGATTGTTCCAAAGATTTATTTTAATTACGCAAAGATAACGGACGAGCTAGATGATAGAACTTCGTTTGTGCTAGCATGATAAGACAAGCGACTTTTTTCCTCACGCTTACGCACTCTGTTTGCCGAAACAACATGTGGAAACCTATCTAATGGGTTTTGCAGAATTTTAACGACAGTTATTCACTTTTGCGATTTCACATGAAGACTCTTAACAAAAGATGGTAAGTGTTTGAGATGGTATTGTATTATTATTTCTGACCATTTATTTTTGTGTAAGTTCTTTGTATGCACCCGACCACTGGCTGTTGGCAGCAAATTGAGCATTCTTGTTATAACCAACTAAGAAATAATAAAAGAATATGGCATCTCCAATACGTTTTTGTTATGATAATTTGTATAAGAGCAGTGGAAATTACAAATGGAGCTACATGTCAATTAATGTGTTTGTAAATTCAACATTTTCCTCGTTTCCGTTTTAGTGAATTTATTGGAACCTTGAGACGATCAGTTATTCAAAAACACATTGCAAATTGGGATAGTCGAACATTCTAGTGATTGAAAAATTTTTACATCATTTAGCATGTTTTATAACAAATAAACATAGGCGTTTTCACGTTCTTCAAAAAAATCACTACTAAGAAAAGATATAACTATTGTGGATTATTTTAATGACGCACAATACATACCAACACGGATATTAATTAGTGATATTGACATCCATGAGTGGTCCAACATTGAAATATCACCGTATAAGATTTTCATGATTGAAATAGAAACGATCAGATACTCTTAATTTGTAAAGAACTCAAAAAAGGCCATGTTAAAAATTTAAATAAATAATGGTCCTTAGTTACCGACGCACGTCGATATTGTGTGAAATCAAATGCAAATGATTTTTTTACATAACTGGGCCTTGAAGATGCATTATTTCTGATTAATCCTGATCAACCAGCTAGAGACAGTAAAGAAACTCACTATTTGTGTTGGAGAGTATTGACAATCGAGTTCCTCGAAATTACAATAATACATATGCTTTGATGTGACATCTACAAATCTCCCCTAGATAACCCTAAAAATATTCCGTAGTAAAATTGTGTCGCCCTACTTGCATATATATTGAAGGATTTCTCTCCTTTTCATTCTTTGCCTCTACGTTTATTTTAGTTACCCACTTTGAAATAACTTCCATACAGATTCTTGAAAACGCTGAATCGAGTTTACTTTGCTAGTTCGTAGTATCGAGGCTTGTATATACACAATTATTATGACATTGTTTAAAAATAGAAAGTCGTTGGAAATCAAGATATTAACAAGTTATATTCAACAACCCTAAATATTGTATAAATCACACCTGTTTATCTGGCGCTCTTAAAATTTACATCTTCTGGATAATCCTAAAATTTGTCCATTAGTCAGAATTGATGTCCCCTACTTGCAAATATTTCAGGTATTTCTTCTTCTTTTTCAATTCTTCTTACACTATTTTAGTTAAGAACTTTTAAATAACTTCCATAACTGATTCTTGAAAACCTGAATACAGTTTTACTTTGCTATTATACACGTAATTATTATAACTAGAGTTACCCACTAGCGCTAACGGACAGTGGCGGAGGTTCGATACAACCCTCAGTATAACTGCGAGTCTCAACCAGATTGTTTGTCTACATGCACGCTGCCGGTAAATACTAGTTCGTAGTTCTACGGTTTTGTTTTAAAAATATTGCCTACGTCCCGTGAAAACGACACAAAAAAAAAAAGCACCACTGTTTGGACAAAGTTACGGATTCATAGCTAGAAATGCCTGACCTAAATTATGATGGCGTTAAAATTCAATGGGTATTGTAATATTCCTTTACGTTTTGGTCCAAAAGGATTGTCTACGTCACGTAATAGTAACAGCATTCTTGAAAAAAAAAAATTGCACACGACACTATGAGCATAAATTTAATTTATGTGTTACCTTATTGCATGTGATCTACCGTTTAATTTCCTAAACAAGGTGAAGCTATATGTCGTTCTTTGAATAAATATTCGACTGCAAATTTCCCAGTCGGGCATCGTTACAAAGAATTGTGCCATCTGCTCGTGAACATGTTAAAAAAAAGAATTAAATCGGAGTTGAAAGATAAAAAACTGTGGTTATGTGTGGACTAAACAACAGATCGTAAAAACATTCTGTGGTTATGAAATGGTACGTACAATGGAACCACATCAATCGTCACCTTCAATACAAATTAGCTTCCAGACGAGTACAACAATATACTGCTGAATTTAATTTCAAAGTTAGTGTTAATACATTGGAAAAGTTTGAACTTTCAACAAACCAACTGTTGTTTTTTGTGAGTGATGGTTGCCGCAAAAAATGCTTTCTATAGGCCGGTCTCTTAAAAAAACATTGTGCTAACTTGTTACATATTACGTGTAAAATTCATGCTTTCAGTCACGTGGCAGATAGTATTAGAAAATGTTATCCTGAGGTAGACGCTTTAATAGCGCATACAAAAGCAGTGTTTGTCAAATTTCACAGACTGTGCCCCCGTATGCCTGAGCCACTACAACCTATTCTTACATGCCGCTTTTTATTATCATAAATATTTTGAGAATATTAAGAACGTGGTTTTACAATTCGATCCAAAGGAAGCTGCGGCTATCAAGGAAAGCCAGTCGAAATTTCAAGATAGTCAGGTTAAACGGATTTAAAACTATTCAAAACAATTACTTCGGACTAGTGGAAGCAATAGAAAAATTATAAAATCCTTCGGTGTCGTTAGTGGAATCTCTGCAAATAGTGCAACATGTTCACGCACAGCTATGCACGATAAAAGACGCAAAAAATGTTTGTGTTCTAGAAAAATTTGAAAGTGTTTTAGAGAAAGATTCATAATTTGAGACATTAAGACAACTTTGTAAAAGTGCGTCAACAGAACCGTTAAGTTGTTCCAAAGATTATTTTACTTACGCAAATATAACGTCACTAGACGTAGAACTTTTCGTTTTCTGCATATAACCCCATTTTTTTCCTCACGCCGTACTTCGGTTTGCCGAAAAAACTGTGGAAACATATCTAATGTTCCCAGATATTTAAGGGGACATATTCATTTTGTGATTTCACGGAAGACTCTTAAGACGGTAAGTGTTTTGAGCACGTATTATATTTTTATTTCTGACCATTTATTTTGTGTAAACTTTTAGGGCCCCCGCCACTGGCTGTTGGCGCAAATTGAACAACTCTAATTATAACATTGTTTAAAGTAGAAAGTCATTGGCAGTGGAGAGATTATCAGGTTATTTTTAATAACGGTAAATATTGTAAAGTCTATACTGCATCTTAAAATTACAATCTTCTAAATAATCCTAAAAATTTTCCGTAGTAGAATTGATGTTCCCTACTTCATATTTTTGATGTATTTCTTTTTCTTTTTCAATTTTTCTTACACTATTTTAGTTGATAACTTTGAAATAACTTCCATAACAGACTTTTGTAAACCTGAATACAGTTTTTACTTTGCTATTTTGAGTATCACCCTGTATAAAGGCCCAATTTTTATACATTTTTTACAGTATAAAATCATTGCCAATCAAGAGATTATCAAGTTATATTCAAAAACCCATAAATATTGTATAAAGTCCCGCCTTTTTACTCTGCATCTTAAAATAGTTTAGCTTGGTAATCTTGTTTTACAATGTAATTGTGCAGTAATGCCAAGGTGTCGCTATGTAAATATAAAAATATAATCCTTATTTGCCGGTCGTTATTGTGCAAAATGCGCGGATTATTAGATTTTTGTAGCAGGTGGAACAGATGGTATCAAACAAACAGGGGCATATCTATAATTTCGGGACCGTTTCTGCAATACGAGGGTCACGCTATATATTTGAGATACAAGAAAACTAGAAGTCTTTTTACGAAAATGATTTTATTTATGTTCAAAATAATCTCCTCCTCCCTCAACGCACTTTTGTAACCGAAGTTTCCACAACGAAAAAGCGTGAAGCCAGTCATCTCTTGGAATGCTCTCAAAAAATAGAGAATTGCTTCATCTATCTCATCTTCCGTCGTGAAACGTCGACCACGTAAATTTTTCCCTTTAGTTGAAGAACAACCAGAAATCACACAGGGCCAAATCAGGCGAAAAGGGTGGATGTTCAATGACTTTTCCTATTTTCACGTAAAAAATTTCAACTGTCTGCTGTGACTGTGTCACGATGCATTGTTGTGATGCAACATTAACCCGCGAGTGTTGGCTGACTCAAGAACTTCAGGTAAACATTTTGTGGTGTACCAATTTGCTGTGACTGTATGTTGATTTTCCAGCTTCATTGCTTTTAACATTTCCAATGTTTCCCGAGCGATTCTTACTCGCTCTGCTTTTTGGAAATCGGTAAGCGTGTGTGGCACCCAACGAGTAACAATTTTTTTCATCCGAAGATGACCATGTAAAATTGAATTTACTATTGCGGATCCAACACCAAGAGTTGCCTCAATCACTTGATAGGTGCATCTTGGATTTTCGTCGATTATACGTCTCACACTTTCAATGTTTCCAGGGGTAACTGAAGAACAGGGCCTACCGGTACGTTCCTCATCACTAACGATATCCGTCCTCTTTTAAATTCGCTATCCCAGCGAAACACAGTTGCACGTGAAGGACTTTCATCACCAAATGCGAGTTGCAATCGTTCAAGACTTTGTTGTTCGCTTAAACCGACCTTAAAATCGTAGTAATCATTGCGCGTACATGTTCTCTTGACAAGTCCATGTTTCGATGACAAATCGTACCTACCACGTTTAATCTATGACAGCAGTGACTCAACTGACAGTCAGAGTTTACTAAGGATGGTGGTTTTTAGAAATGCATTGTTTGGCAGCTCTAACTTTCTACTTTTGTGGCTCTAAAAATATATAGCGTGTCCCTGTATTAGATTTAAATATTATGTCTCGAAAAGAGTATAAAATAAAAAACAAGCCTAAGCAAAATAATATATACAATCATTTTATCTACTTTTTTTTTTGACATTTTCAGCTAACAAATTACAAAATATACTGCTTTTTTTTGAGGGTCAGGTTTTAACTTTGCCCTTATGTATGTAGTTACTTTCTTTCAAAGCAGCTTTCTTACGTTCCTTTGCGTTGTAAACTGTAATTGTTGAAAATTATTGCATGTTTGTTGTAGCAAAGAATGCAAAGTTTTGCGCCACTCTTGTTTCCTAAAATATTATTTCATAATTGCTACTAATTGTTCACGCCACAGATCCTATAACTATTTGTAGTGACATTTGCTCAAGTTGTAAAAGCTATTCTAGCTTTTTTTTTCTTTGGCGAGAATGCCTTAATAATAATAATACTCTAGCAATATTCGCCAAACTGCTGAAAAAATAACAGTCGTTGTTGTTTTTTGGGTTTTAAACAACGGGTGTCCCACTACATTGGTAATACCAAAATCTATAGATTTTCGATACAATAACAGTAAAACAGCACAACTTGACCGTACCTTCAGAAAACCCATGCTGATTTTATTATCTGGACAAAAGGCCAGTTTGAAATTGAAAATGTTTTGTTGTGTTTTTAGATTAATTATATACCCAAGAAAATATTGAAGGAACAATAAAAGTAATAAATTATGTAACCCTGTGCATAAGAGTATAAGGTGTTCTATTAAAAAGTGCACCTTTGGAATGGGACTTCCGTTCCCATCTTCATATTTCAAAATACTCTCTCGGTTACTAAATTCTATCACAATAGTTTTTTTTTTAATTCAAACTCAACTTATAAAAACAAATGACTACTTGAGGTTATGTCATTTATTCTGAGTCGTTTAACGTTAAAGCTGTTGCGAACGAATAATAAATAAACATGGAATGGAGCCAAAGAGAAGATCGTGTTGTTATAGTTGCATTACTTCTTACTCTACTAAAAAATTTGGGAAAATTTACGAAAGGGTTTGTTTGTCGTTCCATTGAAAAGATAAAATGAAACTGACAGTGTTGATGACAAGAAAAGATCTGTCGTCTTCGATCCTTCGCACTCCGGGTGTTATTAAAGCTGTAGCATGCATCAAACGAAATCCTCTCTGAAAACAGAAACTACTGTCGTTGCAGATGGGTGTGACTAAAAGCACAATCAAAAATATCCTGAGTGAAGACCTTAAGCTTCGTGCTTTCAGAAGAAAAAGCGGTAACTTGCTTAATGCACGCCTGAAAGGTTTAAGGTTTCAAAGGTGGCGAGTCTTATTAAAGCGGTACGCTAATAACGACCACCGCCGCATCCTATTTTCCAACGAGAAAATCTTCACTATTGAAGAACAATTAATCGGCAAAATGATTGAAAATATGTCCCCAATAGTGAAGAAGCAGGTGTGGTCGCTTCCCGTGTTCAAAGGGGTCATCATCCATCCTCAGTAATCCTTAGTCACCATCCATCCTCATATGTATCTTCTCTCGAACCAACTGAAGTTCATTTCTGTGAGAAAGGAGTGAAGACCAGTGCACAAGTCTACCAAGAGACGGTTCTGGAAAAGATAGTAAAACCTCTAAGCCAGAGCTTGTTCAAAAACCAGGTTTGCATCTTTCAACAGAAGTTTGCGCATGCTCACAAGGCCAAAAGCTTCTCCTAGTCCCAATCTTAAGCAAGGTTTGGAGCAGAAAGTCTGCGCTAAGTTAAACGCCATAGAAATTTGGACTCGCTAAAAGCATCCGTTGAGAAAGCAGTGGCGGAGATGTACATGGAAATGGTGCGTAATGCGATTTATGACTGGCCTCGTAGTTTAAGCGCCTGTATATGAGACGGGGGGATCATTTTGAATAATTTTTTAATATGTAATTGAGAACACTATTTTAGGCCTATTTAATCCATAAAAGATTCTTTTTTTTTCTGTTTTATTTTAAAATAATGATAAAAAATTGTGACCAACTAAGTATATTTTATGAAATCAACCTCACAATGACCCAATTCCTTACAACCTTCATAAAACAATTTTGATACGAATACCACAAATCTATTTTAAAATTCCGTAATTTTTTTACAGAGCACTTACTAGTAGATAGAATCAGACGACAGATTTCCCAAACTCAACAGCAAACCACCTTCAGGGGACCTCTAAAGGTCATAAGATTCGCGTCCTTGGAATCCTGTTACATGTTCCCCTGCGTCATAGTGTGTAACATGAGATACAAGGTGTACACGGAACAAATGTACCCGCTAACTGTGTCGGATATGAGGATTTTGGATAATAGGGTATCGACAACGTGGTGTCAGGGATGTGAAAATAAATTACCTTTTAAAGGGGTTTTAAATAAAATTATACGGTTATACAATTTTGCAGAGACAACTTATTAAGCAAACGCAACGTTTAATGCTTTCTTACTGGCCGAGGACCCCACAATTAGAGCCCTAATACGAAACCTTTTAAATATGGTGCGTCCCTTTGATTTTTGGAAGATGATTCTAAAGGGGTATTGGGGATTCTTATTTGTTGAAAGGATCTCCGTTACGATTCTACTTGCGTGAGGTAAGTTAAAAAATAACTGTTTGTATTTTTTGTTAATTAGGATTTGTAATTATTTAATTTTAAATAAATACAATGTGATCAAAAAATACATTAAGTTGGTAATTCGGATTCAGCAAATATTTTTAGCTTGTTAAGTTTATTAACAGCTTATATTAACAACACGAGATGGTAATCTAATCTCCATTGTTTGGTAGAGACTCAAATATGTCTTCTAATTACACTGGACAACAGCCAAAATGTATCTAAAATAAAATCGACTACATCTTTCTATTTTTGGTGGGCCCCAAAAATGAAAATAAACTTATCATGTGTCCCTATATATAACAGTGTAACCGCAAGTCCGCCTTGTACGAACAGCCCCTGTATACAAACAAATGACAAAAGCCCCTATCGCGAATATTTTGGAATTGAATAGAAAATGCTCGAATCTTCTCGAATATTCTCTAAAAATCTAGAAGCCGTATTTGGATATATAAGCAGCCACAAAGCGGAGAGGTTAGTCAATCGAAGATAGTGAGTCTAATCGAATAGTTGACATTGTAAGATGTCTCGAAAGTGTGTCAACAATCCAGATCACTTCTGTTATGTTTGTGGTGAGGTGACTTTTGCATCTCAGAAGCGGTCTATTACTCCGTTGATAAAACAGGCCCTATTGGCTTATTTCGGTTGGGAAAATGGGGGTCAAAACAAACATTGGGCGCCACATATCTGCTGTAATACGGCGCTTCAAGTCTGAGAAACTGGTTAAATCATAAAAAACGATCTATGCGGTTTGCTGTGCCCAAAGATTTGGAGAGAGCCTACAAATCATGTTAATGATTGCTATTTTTGCATGATTAACTCGTGTTGGGCAAGGCCCCGGTATATCCAAGAAGAAAAAATCGGTTATCAACTATCCAAATATACCCTCTGCCATGAGACCTGTGTCCCATAGGTGACGAACTTCCTATTCCAGAACCCCCAGGAACATTCACTTACGAATCAGATAATAGCGATACAGCGATTTGTCATGAAGAAGATATGCCATCAACATCAAGAGATCCTGATTTCACACCGAGCACGTCAAACCGCCAACCGTACAAAATAATCCAGTCAGAATTAAACGATCTCGTGAGAGATCTAAATCTTCCAAAAAGTAAGGCAGAGTTACTAGGACAAGACTGCGGCAGTTGGAACCAATTAGAAGAAAGATGTTTCGGTATGTGTTTTTCGTAATAGCCATAAAGACCTAGTACCATTTTTTGACATGGAAAATAACTTGGTTTTCTGCAATAAAATTAGCGGTTTATTGGCCGCTTTAAATATAAACTACAAGCCAGAGGAATGGAGATTGTTTATAGACAGTTTAACATTCAGTTTAAAAGGGAGTACTATTGCATATTGGAAATTTCTACCGTCATTTCTGTTGGATATGCCCTTCGCATGAGAGAATCATACGACAATATGAATACCTATTGACAAGCATAAAATACGATGAGCACCAATGGGAATCTGTGGCGACTTAAAGGTTGTTGCACTTTTACTTGGGGTTTCAGCTAGGCTATACCAAGTTTTGGTGTTTCTTTTTGTGTGGACAGAGATTTTGTTGCCACCACTGCACATTAAATGGGCCTAATGAAAAACTTTGTTTAAGGGGACTGAATAGAGATGGGCGAGCTTTTCATACCTGCGTCAGAAATTCCCAAGGTTAAGTGAAGCAAAAATCAAAAAGGTATTTTTGTTGGGCCACAGATTGAAATATTCTGAAGGACGAACATTTTGACAGCACTCTAACAGATATTGAAAAAAATGCTTGGAATGACTCGTGGTCACTTATTTCTTGGGAAATAAAAAGCTGACAATTACATTGCCTCTGATTGAAAATATTGGGGTCATCATATCAAAAATGGGTGCAATATGTCTCCAAAAATCCATTTCCTACCCCTCACACCTGGACTTTTTCCTGGAAACTGCGAGCTGTAAGTGATGGGGCATGGCGAACGCTTCCATCAGGATATATGAACAATGGAGAAAAGGAACCAGGGAAATCGGAATGCTTGCATGCTTGCCGACTACTGTTGGACTCTCACAAAAGAATAGTAAAAAGACGGCGCATTTAGAGGCTCTAAAAGTGTAAAAGTATCTATTTTTTATTTTTTTTGTTAAAAAATAAAAAATTGTTCTTGAAAAAATGCAACTAAGTTTAATTTCATTGTCATTTTTGTATTCAGCGCCCCAAAATTAACAAAAAAAATGCACTTTTCAAACACGATACAACAAATAAACTAAAATTTGTTGTCCAGTGTTATCATTCTATTTGAAGCTACGCCTTCATTTCCTCAAGGGAAAGTTGTGAATACTATTTTAACCGTCCTTAAATTTGTTAATTATATGTACTTGTTACACAGAAAGTTTTTTAACTATTCTAATACTGTTTTTATTATAATAAATATATAATAAATAAAATATCAATGCTTCTGTTTCATTCCACTACTAAAATACAGCCAGTAGCACTTTTATTACGTATGATTCCAATAAATTTGATTATTCATTACATTACGTCTTTTAAGAAACCAAAATAAATGTAAATTTCGTCAATTTCAATGCCAATCTTTCACATGATCACTTTGTATTTTTCAATTATATTCAAGGATGCGAATGAAATTCCATAGATAGAAATGCACTCTGCGTAAGCCTCTTTAGCTCAGTGGCAGAGCACTGGTCTTGTAAACCAGGGGTCGTGAGTTCAATCCTCACAGGAGGCAGCCAAAAATAAAAGTGTGGCTATTTTTTTTTTCTGGTTAAATTTATAATTTTGTAACGTGTTTGTTACAATTTTAATTTATTTTCAACAAAATTAAATTAAATGATTTCATTTAATTTACACAAACAATTTTTAATGAAATTCTTACTTATACATCGTTTAAAAATCAGCAAAGAAATTGAATAATAATAAAAAATCATATATGAGCAATCATAATTGTCATTTTACTAATTTTTCTGTTAATAATGTATAGTAACTATACAAATTTAATTTCGAATATTTCTCTCATTACATATTTATATATCTCACAAAAAAAATAATTTTATATTTGATTCAAGATCTTTTTATATTTTTATTTACTGCAATTAGAGGGAAACTGTAAAAAGTGATCCTGTACCCTATTGTAAAAATTAAAATAATATTATTTTGAAAATTTGCAGATATACTTTTTAGTATAATTCAAAATTTTTTTATCTATTTTTTATTAATATTATTAATAATTAGAATTTGTTAAAAAGGTAGGTACGTAATATACAATATTAGTGAAAAATAATATTGTTACCTTTTCCTGTCGTCTTGATGTCCACTGTAGCAATTGGCAACCGTCCTGGTAAGCTGCGTAGAATTGCAACATCAGCAACGCTTCCATTGTGGAAATGATCGTTCGACATTCAGTGAAGTGAGATTTGCAAATGTCAGATATTCCTTTTCCTCATCTGGGCACTCTTGATTTTCAGTTATAGACCGAACCTTTTGTAAATCGGGATTTTTCGTTAAAATTGCACCAAATTTTTTAGCAACATCGACTCCTATAGTGTTCGTCAAGTTTTCTACAGCGGCTTGTAAATTGTTTATGCAATTTAATGCGTCTCGCGCAGATAAGTTTTCTAATTGCTCAATAGCTTGTGCAATTTCAGAATAGTTCATGAAAATTTCATCTATTTGTGTTGAAAAGTCCGAATTGGAAAAAAAGTTGCTGACTATCTCGAACTGCTGCAGAATCATTTGAATCAAGGGTTTTAAGATGACATTTTTCACTTGCGAAAGATACTTTGATACTTTAAGATACTGCCTGGAGCCATGTTTCCCCATCGCGTTATTACAGGCTGAGGTGGTGGTGATAATTCGGACACAATGTTTGAATACACGGATGTGTTTGGGAGATTGATGAACACTTTTTGGTAGATGCTATTAATTATCCACCATCGGATACTTCTTTCGAATGGTTTCTGCTACGAGGTGACATGCGTGCATGAGGCATGTTATGTGAAGAAGTGTCGAAAAGCATATTTTCAACTCCCTACCAACTCTCCCGCGTTGTTGCGCCCGTTCAGTAAACGAACATTGTGACTTGGGTTCCTGTGATACAAAATTCTCTCAACGAATCTTTTATTATCTGACAACGATTTCGCATTAGTTTCTGAATCCTTTCACTGGATAAGAACAATGAAGCTGGTGGACCATCACGTTTTAAAGAACGTGCTACAACATGAATGACGCTGTGTTTTTTTGAAACATCAGTTGTTTCTTCCACACATAGGCAGATTTTTTTTATTTCTCAACTCGTCTTTTATACATCCCCTTTCTGTACCTTGCACACGTGGGAAAATTGTATCGTAACTGCTTAGATGTTGGCAGCTTCCATGAGGGAACCCACTTAGCCCAAAAAAAGACGAAAGTGTTCATTAGATACTAGATGTTGTGGGGATGTTGCCCACACTTAACATAAAATAAAAAAACATATAAAAAATTGCCAGTATGGAAAACTGTTTCTTAAATTCAATACATGACGTTTACTTTTACAGTGTTTTCTACATTCAAACCTATCGCGAGTTAGCAATCCGCTATTGCATATTGTGCAATAAATATGCGGACTTCTATATTCTAATCCAGGGAAATGCCTGAGATATTTATTCACATTCGAAGGGAACGTTACACCCATTGGGCGACCCATCTCCGCGTACTTACTTGGCGTGCAGCGTGCAACGTACTGTCGCTTTGAACTCTCTCGCCGTACTCTCGAGATCGACTACGAGTTGAAAATTACTCTTACCCACGCCGCTACTTCTACGCTACTGCCATCCGGTACCACCTTTTTAACAAACTCTATTAATTATTAATTATATATATATTACTTAATTTTAACAACATTTCAAACAATCTTTTGAAAAATATTCAAATTTTGTTAGTTACTGCAATGGAACACATCTAACTATCTCTATAAAATAAAATTTATAAAAAAATAATTACTTTTAGGTAATTCCAACATTTTTATTAGAATAATTTTGAATAATTGTAGGACGCAATTTTAGCATCAAAAATAGTATTCAAGGTTGAATATAGGGGGAATTTCAAACATTCCCTTGAACAATATTCAAAATAGGAACTAATTTAATGTTCTGTTATATAAACAAAAACAACGATTTACCAAAACAGGCTATTTTATTGTAATTAAAAACTCAATTTAAATCTAAACAACTTCTCTTTCAAGCACAGATGGCCAGGAGCTTCATTAATCGTCATCAGAGGCCATAAACATCTGCACGATTGTGCATACATTGGCGATGACTCCTCAGAAGAGCTCGATGAAGTGTTGGAAGCCATCAGGGATGGAACTTACGTCTATGTCAACTCGACAAGAGAAGAACAACCTTCAAACATACCCCATTTGATGAAAAGATACCGCCAGGATATCGAATTCCATCACCCAGACCATAGAAACTCGACCAACGCCAGTACGCTATCGGAACTGCTTGATACCCCAGAAATAACTGACGCCAAACAGCTTAGGAAATTGTTGGAGATCATCAACATGAAGAAGAAGGAAGAGAAGGCAAAACCACACCCTCACGTGCATAGGAATTCAACCATTGGCGAAGGAGAGACGAACAATTTTCGATTCAAAAGCGCACATGATGTTTCCAAGACGACAACCTCTCAGGAGGTTTTAGAAGATGTCCTGACCAAGTTAAAGGATCTCGGAGACAAAGGTAGCGCCGTTTTAGATAGAATCAATAAACAGTTTAAGAATGGCAGCGAAAGCAGGGAAGAAGTAATCAATATGAGAGCTAGGCAGTACGTGAAACCGTCGGTTCAATATGACGATAACATCGATAAGGCTAGAAGAAGGAAACGTGAGTTGATCCTTCAAACAGCAATGGGAAAATCTTTGAACGAACACGATGAGGAAAACGATTTAGGTGTGGAAGAGGTAAGTTTGTAATATGCATAAATTAAATTTTGCAGATTATTTTTGATGAATATCTTTAGAAAAACAAAAGTCTATAGTATTTCGTCGCAGCACTCTATGCATTTTAATAGAAAAGTTATCTGTATAACTTCATATTGAATTTACTAAAGAATAACACATTTTAGGTATAGGGAAATGTTAATAAAAAAGAATCTTAATTAATTTTTCTTACTAGAATATCTTCTATTTGTAAATTTTTCTTATAAATTACTCAGGGAAAGAAGGTGAACACGCCGTATAAGTTGGTCAATTGAAAATGTGTTGATTTTTTTTTTCGTCTCTTTAGATAAATGTTTTATTAATTTAAATTTGTTTATAAAAAATTGTATGCATTCTCAAAATTTTAAAAAATTTCGCCTGTGAAAAAATTACTTTTGTGATGTGTTCCTGGCTACGACCCTGGTAGCCATAGTCAAAGTATGTAGTCATCAGTAGAGCCCGGTAACAAGGAGCCGTGCCATAGCCGTACCTGCCTAGTATACAAAAACAATAGCAAGAAAATAGAAAAAAAATAACAGAACTAATACATAATTATAATATGTGAAAAGTAGCGAAACGCTCACCCTTTTAAGCAGCCTCGGCTACGGAACAGTAAAACTAGAAGCACCATTATCAGTATTAAAACCATATGGATAAGAGTGGCAAAAAGTTTACACCATTAGATGTGTTTCCACAGTTGTCTCGGTGAACGATGTTCGCCGTGGTGAGAAAATGAGATTATATTTTGAAAAAGAGCGTTCAACATCTACCGATGTTATACATGCATGATTAAAATACTCATTGTACTTAGTCAGTGGATTATTCGATACACCATCACAAATTTGTTTGTGCTGGTGTTGCTAAAATCGGGATCTTTCTGTAGCACACTTTCGAACTTTTCTAAAACGCGATTATATTTTGCGTCATGTACAGTCAGTAGCTGTGTATGCGCTCCGTCCATAATTTGCAGAGACTCCAATAATGATAACGATCTATTTTGTAATTGGTCTATTGCGTCAGTTAATCCTTTATAGTAGCTACGAATATTTTTTAAATCTGTTTCAACGGAAATATCTTGAAATTTAGACTGGCTCTCCTTAATAGCTGTAGCTTCGGCGGGATTGAATTGTGCAACAACAGCTTTTACTATTTTGAAATGTTCAGCATAATAAAAAGCTGCCTGCAACCATGTTCCCCAACGTGTAAGAATTGGCTCCGGTGGTTGACGAATACCAGGACACTCTGTGTGAAATGATCCGAGGTGTTTGGGAGATTTCAAAAATAGTTTTTTGTGCTTGCTATTAATGCATCTACCTCGGGAGAGCATTGTCGAATGGTTTCTGCCACAAGATGTAAAGCATGCACTTTACGCGTAACATGTAAACACTTGCAACCATGTTCAAGAAGAGAACGGCCTGCCGAACGCATTATCGCTGCACCATCGCTCATAAACATCAATACTTTATCTTTTGAAATTTGAAATTTTTCCAACGTACTAAGTACAACCTTCGTAATTGCTGCAGCAGTACACTCTTGTAGTCTTCGGCTAGCTAGTAACAGTGGTAATGTAGGTTTAATAGGGTCTAGTATGCGTACCATAATATTTACAATTGATTTTTTTTAGTCTGTTGTCTCGTCAACACAACCAAAGAAACTGTTTTTTCAATATGCGTTTAATTTTCTTTTCCACGTCATCGCGTACAAATGCAACATGCTTATGTGCCGTTTCCTCCGTTGGCAACCGTAACTCGGGATTGTATTTGTCCCAAAAGTCCTTAAACGGTTGTTTATTGAGTAAGCCTAGTGGCAAATTATAGTTTATCAAAATAAGAATTACATTAAAAAAATGCACTTCTCGGTGGCATGCCCAATTTTCGTTTTCTATGCTGTGTGGAATTTACGTGTCCTGTACAGTTCCACTTCTTATTTGACACCAAATGTATTTTGCACACTTTACAAACTATCTTACTCCCGTTGTAAAACAAATCGGGAAAGTCAGAAATAAACTTAGTTACTACGTCTTGAAAGGGTCGTTTTTTAGCCTTCGACATGTTCACTAAAAACTACAATTAATAACTACGTTTGTATCAATAAAATCAAAACGCACTACACTAAACAATAACTACAATTAATAACTACGTCTATATCAATAAAATCAACACGCCCTATCCGCTATCCAATGCTAAACTGAATTGAGTGATGATGATTTGTCGTGTCGTATCATAATCGGCTAGCCTTCCCCGCCCACCTAAACATAGTCACACCGCCGCTGCGATTGCTCTCCAGTTATCGGGCTCTAGTTATTAGTTACAAAAGTCTAGTCATACGTTTTCTGTATTCGAAATAAAATAGAGAGTCCTACCGCAAGATCTCGGGGCTCCACTCTTTACCAACCTTGCCAGCCTATTGTTACGCCACTATCTCTAAATATTACACTGAGACTACTCCACTTACAACTTTTCGTTTCTTCTAGACATTTTATCCAGCATTACATAAATTTTAGCATTCTTTTTGTTGAAAATTAATTGCTCGTTAAGATTTTATTGAAAGAAGTAGTATGTTGTACTTGAAAAGACCGATTTGACCTTGTGGGTACAATTATAAACAATTATATTAAACTTACGTAAATAACAAGAAACCAAAATACACAACGCAACAAAGTTGTTACGTGTAACAATACTATGAATATATTGTGTACATATTTATTTACTTTTTGGCATGCGTATTTGTAGCAACTCAGCGAAAGAATCCGTTTGTAAATATTGACGTTGTTACGCGTGTTACAGAAATTTTCCACGACAAAAGTACACAATATTTACAAAATTATCGAGCACTTCTTTGTTAATAAGTAGTAAATGTAATATGTGCCGCGCCAATACTAAAAACGCAAAATAATGGCCCAATATGTCAGATAAGGACGATTAAATAAGTTAAACGTAAACATATGTATATAATGTGATAAAGTAGGTGGAGTTTTGACACGATTATTTAATTTTGTTTCTGGTGGGAGTACGCGTGCATAGTGGCATTCGAAAGTTAGAGACATTCGCATGCATGTAATTGCTCCTTTGTTATTTTCGCTACTTCATTTCATGCATTGGTGAGAACACTTTAAGGCGTAATTTTTCTCACGCGGAACCCTTTCCTTTTCGTCTTCTTCCTTATCGGTTGTTTGGTCCACTGTTTTGTTGTTGTATTGGGTTGTATCGGGTTATGGAATACACCACGCACTTCGAGGCATCGATTACACGATCATTAGCTAATTCCGCTGGAATTTTGCCGAATCCAGAGATGTTCCAACCTTTGGTAGGGATTTTTAACGTGCCAAACATCGTATTGACACGGGGCCTACAATTTTACCTTTTTTTTTTATCCGTAATTAAAAAGCAACCGTTTCGACCGGGATATGAGACCGCGCCGTTCGGATCGAAAGGCAAGTATGCTAACCGTTCGACCACCGAGACGGTCCGGTCTACTGTTAGTAGTAGTAATAGTAGTACTCTTGATTTCTTAGCACAAACTGGTAACAGATCTACAAGAAAAACGTCAACAATACATATACATAAATTAAAAATATAATATATAGTTACCACCTAATCAAAGAAATCAATAAAATCTTGAATTGAGTAAGCATTAACTTGGAGGAGACATAATTTCAGTTTTCACTTAAAAATGTACACATTAGGATAGTTTTTCATTTCGTTAGGCAAACATTGAACAATTTCGTTCCCATGAATATAAAACTTCTTTGAAAGGTTGATGTTTTGTGTGAAGGTGGCAACAGATAGTTTTTCCTGTTTCTAGTACCATAAGGGCGTGGCAAACTCACATTAAAAGAGTCACGAAATTTAAAAACAAAACACAGTACTTCCAAGACGTACACATCATAAAACCTTAAGTTATTATTTCTAAAAACCTCTTTACAAGAATCCCTCTGTCTCAAACCAAATAGTGTTCTAATCGCTCTTTTTTATAAAATAAAAATACGATCTGCGTCAACGCAAGAGCCCCAGTGTATAATTCCGTAGCGCATCCTTGGATAAAATTCCGAATAGTAAAATGATTTAACGGTGAAGTCACTACATGATCTTTTAATATTGCTAGAGAATCTGTTTCTGCAAAATTTGGTAGCAACTGGATTGGTAGAGGAGGGCCAATAGAATGGGCGCCTCGGTCTCCAGACCTTACTTTTTTCTGTGAGGCTATGTTAAGGGAAAAGCTTATAATCCACTTCCGGAAAACATCTTTGATCTAAAACACAATGTTCGGAATGTTATTGAAAATATTCCAATGGAAATGCTAAATAGAGCATTTGATAACTTTCTGGTGAGATTAAATACATGCATACAGGACAACGGCAGGCACATTGAACATTTGTTATAGAGATGTACGTACTTCTAAATGTTTTTTTTTTGTTTCTAGTTAATTGTAATGTACGATTAAGCTGAAAGTAAATGTAGATGTCCTGTGGTTTCCATTTTTGATTTTACAGTGGTATCTTCATAAACGTTTATCTCTGTTATTTCTCAACCGATTTTAATTTTGTAAATAACATTTAAATGCTGAAAGAACCGCCTTTGCAAATTACTGTGGATAAATAGAGCGTCGCATTAAAAAAATTCAGTATCGGGTCTGCAAATTATGCCATTTTTATTTCGGTTTTTATAGAATTAATTACATATTCATAAAAGCCATAAAAAACTTGAACTCAATGGAGAAAACCACGTCTTAATACTTCATGCAGTTCGGAAAATATAAGCTTTCAAAATCAGTCAAAATATAATGAGACACCCTGTATAATGAAAATGACACAGATACATATATAGATCTTACATCTCCTTTTAGTTTCTATTCAATCTTTAGAAACTTTTCTAAAGAAGTTTACTTTTAATTCAGGGATTCATCCCAGATGGCATTGCAGACGATAGGGGTACAATTAACGAAACCACATTAAACGACAAGAGTAACAGCGAATTCTGGTCTTCGTTCAGCAGTTCTGAAGAAGCTCTCCTCAACTGCGCTGGTTTAATCCTCAATTTACCATTGACACCTCATCGGAAATGCTCAAACGGGAGCACCCCTCAAGAGATCGAAGACGCATACTTGGCAAATACCGTCACTTACAAGTAAGCCTAAATTTTGAATCGAAAATTTATTTAGTCCGTCTCTGGAATCTATACCGCGTTTCTTCCTTACAGGGTGCCTATTAACGGCTATTATTTCTTCGTCTACAACAGCGAGAACGAAATTCAACCAAACTACATAAGAGTTCGCTTCAATCTACAAAAGAAAGTGTACAACGTTTCGAATCCGGTATCCACCTGCAAGAATACCACCGAATTTTGCGCGATGAAGTTGAGTTTCTGGTCTGACGAGAAAGTGGTTATGGAGTTACCTGTCAAAGAGCACGAGGACCTGTGGAACAATGAATTTGTCGTTATTTCTCAATGCGAACCTAGGACGGCCATTTATATAGTTTTGGTGGTCTCAATACCGATTTTGATAGTAATATTTGCATTCCAATAGCATCTTATATCTATCAAAGTGATTGTGTGAAACGATTTCACATTGTTGCCAACTTAAGACATCTGCACTAATCAAAATCGTCACGAATCTTTCATGTCTTCGGAGTATTTTCTAAACTTACTTTCTTCCGTTTCATATGGAAAAAATTGTGATATACTGTTGAGACTCATTACCTAGCTTGTAAATAAAATTAGTTATTGAATTAGATACATTTTGTGCAATATATTAGAATTAATAAATATTTTTTTTATGAAAATGGATAGGAGATTTTGTTAATAAAGTATTTTTACAAGTTTAGCTCTTCTTTTTTTGGTAATTTCTGCAAAAGTCTACAAGTTTCACTTCTCGTGTAACACATTCATAGTAGAAAAGGTAATTTAATTTTATTGAAAGTAAACACAAGTTGCTCTCTAACCGTTTTGGAGATATGGGCGTTTGAAGTTTTCGAAATTCCAAAAACGGCGTGAAAACGAGGCTATAAATCGATATCGCTCTAGCTTTCGTCTGTTTTATCCTTAGGGATGCATCTCTGGTAGGCCTCAGATAGAAAATTAACCGCTGAATCGATTGCGACCAAGCAGAACCTCCTAGCTTGTTTGGTTATGCAGCTACAGAGCCTCAAACTTAAAAAAAGGAATCTTCTTTTCTTGAATTTGAGACGCGCTAGCGTCGGAACGGTTAGAGCTAGAGGGTTGGCCTTTTTCGGTTTTAAAGCGCTCGCCGAGAGCTTTCGAACGAACCCAGACCTAACCTCTTAGCTCGTTAGGATGTTGAGATACAAGAGAGCCGTAAAAATTTCTACCCAAAGTGATGAGATTTTTGAATGGCCTAAAAATGAAAGTCGGAATTTCGCCAACCTGACGGTACCAATTTGTAGCCCTATGGTCGCACGTTTGCGGAATAGAATTTCAGCCCGCTATCTCTAACCGTTTTGAAGATATGAGCGTTTGAAGTTTTCGGACCTCCAAAAACGGCGTGAAAACGAGGCTTTAAATCGACATCGCTCTAGTTTTCGTCTGATTTATCCTTAGGGATGCATTTCTGGTCGACGAAGTTGACGGTTTCAGATAGAAAATTAACCGTTGAATCGATTGCGACCAAGCAGAACCTCCTAGCTTGTTTGGTTTAGGCAGCTACAGCGCCTCAAACTTAAAAAAAGGAATCTTCTTTTTTTGAATTTGAGACGCGCTAGCGTCGGAACGGTTAGAGCTAGAGGGTTGAGCTTTCTTAGTTTTAAAGCGCTCGCCGAGAGCTTTCGAACGGAGCCAAACCTAACCTCCTAGCTCGTTCGGATGTCGAGATACAAGAGAGCCGTAAAAATTTCCACCCAAAGTGATGAAATTTTTGAATAGCCTAAAAGTGAAAGTCGGAATTTCGCCAACCCGACGGTACCAATTTGTAGCCCTATGCTCGCACGTTTGCGGAATAGAATTTTAGCCCGCTATCTCTAACCGTTTGGGAGATATGAGCGTTTGAAGTTTTCGGACCTCCAAAAACGGCGTGAAAACAAGGCTTTAAATCGACATCGCTCTAGTTTTCGTCTGATTTATCCTTAGGGATGCATCTGTGGTCGACGAAGTTGACGGTTTCAGATAGAAAATTAACCGTTGAATCGATTGCGACCAAGCAGAACCTCCTAGCTTGTTTGGTTTAGGCAGCTACAGCGCCTCAAACTTAAAAAAAGGAATCTTCTTTTCTTGAATTTGAGACGCGCTAGCGTCGGAACGGTTAGAGCTAGAGGGTTGACCTTTTTTGGTTTTAAAGCGCTCGCCGAGAGCTTTCGAACGAACCCAGACCTAACCTTCTAGCTCGTTCGGATGTTGAGATACAAGAGAGCCGTAAAAATTTCTACCCAAAGTAATGAAATTTTTGAATGGCCTAAAAATGAAAGTCGGAATTTCGCCAAACCGACGGTACCAATTTGTAGCCCTATGGTCGCACATTTGCGGAATAAAATTTCAGCCCACTATCTCTAACCGTTTTGAAGATATCAGCGTTTGAAGTTTTCGGACCTCCAAAAACGACGTGAAAACGAGGCTTTAAATCGACATCGCTCTAGTTTTCGTCTGATTTATCCTTAGGGATGCATCTCTGGTCGACGAAGTTGACGGTTTCAGATAGAAAAGTAACCGCTGAATCGATTGCGACCAAGCAGAACCTCCTAGCTTGTTTGGTTAGGCAGCTACAGAGCCTCAAATTTAAAAAAAGGAATCTTCTTTTCTTGAATTTGAGACGCGCTAGCGTCGGAACGGTTAGAGCTAGAGGGTTGACCTTTTTTGGTTTTAAAGCGCTCGCCGAGAGCTTTCGAACGGACCCAAACCTAACCTCCTAGCTCATTCGGATGTCGAGATACAAGAGAGCCGTAAAAGTTTCTATCCAAAGTGATGAAATTTTTGAATGGCCTAAAAATGAAAGTCGGAATTTCGCCAACCTGGCGGTACCAATTTGTAGCCCTATGGTGGCACATTTTCGGAATAAAATTTCAGCCCGCTATCTGTAACCGTTTTGGAGATATGGGCGTTTGAAGTTTTCGGAATTCCAAAAACGGCGTGAAAACGAGGCTTTAAATCGACATCGCTCTAGTTTTCGTCCGATTTATCCTTAGGGATGCATCTCTGGTCGACGAAGTTGACGGTTTCAGATAAAAAATTAACCGCTGAATCGATTGCGACCAAGCAGAACCTCCTAGCTTGTTTGCTTAGGCAGCTACAGCGCTTCAAACTTAAAAAAAGGAATCTCCTTTTCTTTAATTTGAGACGCGCTAGCGTCGGCACGGTTAGAGCTAGAGGGTTGGCCTTTTTCGGTTTTAACGCGCTCGCCGAAAGCTTTCGAACGAACCCAAACCTAACCTCCTAGCTCGTTCGGATGTCGAGATACAAGAGAGCCGTAAAAATTTCTACCCAAAGTGATGAAATTTTTGAATGGCCTAAAAGTGAAAGTCGGAATTTCGCCAACCCGACGGTACCAATTTGTAGCCCTATGGTCGCACGTTTGCGAAATAGAATTTCAGCCCGCTATCTCTAACCGTTTGGGAGATATGAGCGTTTGAAGTTTTCGGACCTCCAAAAACGGCGTGAAAACAAGGCTTTAAATCGATATCGCTCTAGTTTTCGTCTGATTTATCCTTAGGGATGCATCTCTGGTCGACGAAGTTGACGGTTTCAGATAGAAAATTAACCGTTGAATCGATTGCGACCAAGCAGAACCTCTTAGCTTGTTTGGTTAGGCAGCTACAGCGCTTCAAACTTAAAAAAGGAATCTTCTTTCCTTGAATTTGAGACGCGCTAGCGTCGGAACGGTTAGAGCTAGAGGGTTGACCTTTTTTGGTTTTAAAGCGCTCGCCGAGGGCTTTCGAACGAACCCAAACCTAACCTCTTAGCTCGTTCTGGTGTCGAGATACAAGAGAGCCGTAAAAATTTCTACCCAAAGTGATGAAATTTTTGAATGGCCTAAAAATGAAAGTCGGAATTTCGCCAAACCGACGGTACCAATTTGTAGCCCTATGGTCGCACATTTGCGGAATAAAATTTCAGCCCACTATCTCTAACCGTTTTGGAGATATGAGCGTTTGAAGTTTTCGGACCTCCAAAAACGACATGAAAACGAGGCTTTAAATCGACATCCCTCTAGTTTTCGTCTGATTTATCCTTAGGGATGCATTTCTGGTCGACGAAGTTGACGGTTTCAGATAGAAAATTAACCGCTGAATCGATTGCGACCAAGCAGAACCTCCTAGCTTGTTTGGTTAGGCAGCTACAGAGCCTCAAACTTAAAAAAAGGAATCTTCTTTTCTTGAATTTGAGACGCGCTAGCGTCGGAACGGTTAAAGCTAGAGGGTTGACCTTTTTTGGTTTTAAAGCGCTCGCCGAGAGCTTTCGGACGAACCCAAACCTAACCTCCTAGCTCGTTCGGATGTCGAGATACAAGAGAGCCGTAAAAATGTCTACCCAAAGTGATGAAATTTTTGAATGGCCTAAAAATGAAAGTCGGAATTTCGCCAACCTGATCGTTGGGTGTGGACTACTTGTTCACAAAGTTTCAATTTTTTTTAAATTTTCGGGTTCGGGATGTTCCCTTTTAAGCTAAATAAGGCTCACTCATTGTGTTATTGAGAAGTGATTTAAGAAAATTGTCGATGATATCATTACTTGAAACCCGGAAGTGAGGGAAACATAATTGACACAAACATGTTTATTAAAAAAAAGTAAAATTGAATTGTCCGAGCATTTTTTCGAAAAGCAAATTACTACAAATTTAATCTATTTATTGCATAATTTTGTGTTCGACTTTCAAAATAGTATGCCAACAATTTTCTTAGACGTATGTACTTCAGATAATTATGTAAATAGAAAAAAAAGCAATATACCTGCATAATAGTTAACATATCAGCTTACATCATACAAAACGTGCCTATTACAACCTATGCATTTCGTAAGACACCTAAGCCCCAAATTGCGCCAAATTATTGCCGAAATCTTAGGTTTAAACATACTCCACATTTTCCTTTGTTGTCGTATTTTGAATTAAGGTGTCTGGCGTTATAGACTTAAGAGATAAGATCTAAAGGTCTAGGAAAAAATTGCAAAATTCAAGTACGATAGTAATACTTGTAAATGTTATCAGACTTGTCAGCCTTTTCCTTCTTTTTCTTTTCGTGGAAAAAGTATAATTTTGAAAACGTATATATACAGCGAATTTTAATCAAGCAAACATATTTCATTTTCCTTTACCAAGCAGTAAATATGAAATCATTATTGGTGCTAACAGTTTGTGTCGTTTTGGCACAGGTAAGTTTATTTGTTAAGCGGCAAGGATTTTGATTTAATTTTGATTTATGATATATAGGCCTCCATAGATCTATCAACCATCAAACCTCGGGATATTGAACCACGAATCCCAATGTTCCCAAAGATACCTGCTAGCGTATGGTTTAACCAAAGGATAGTTGGAGGGAATGAAGTGGAAGCACATTCAAGGCCTTATCAGGTAAGTTCAAAACTCAATACTCAAAAAATATTTCAATTTTAATTGCTTGGATTGTGTAAATGTTTTTTCCCATTAACCTTAAATAATTTGAAGGTTTTTTCAGTGTTTTGAACCCATGGATTTGGTCTTGTCACAGCACAATTTATTCACTTACTTCAAATAAACTATTCTAATCGGATAAATAAATCAGAGTCAACAAACTGCTTACTTGTAGCTGTTTTCTATTTAACCTTTTTAGGGACGAAATTCCAACATTTAAAAAAAAATTTTAAAAATTATTTTTGAATTTTTTCTAATTCGTTTTTTTCCGTTTGTCTTCCTCTCCTCTCCTTATTTGTTTCGAAAAGGAATTTGTAGCTCCATACACTCTGTAGGTAAGTTTGGAAAAAAGTCATAGGGGGGCAAATCTAGCGAATATGGTGGGTGAGGCACCTATTCGTACCGTGAATAATTTTGCTGTCGCAATTACCGAGGAGCGGACCGGGGCGTTATCATGATGGTACTCCTTATAAACTGTATCCAACTTCCCTTTGATTTCTACACATGTTTTCCCATCCAAAAGAAGAAATCGAGTCACTGACGGGTATTGTTCTTTTTCCATGATTCCACAAATACGAGGGTAAGTCAAAAATTACTTACACTTTTAGTTCTACAGCTGTATTAAACAAAGATAGGTGTACAACAGATACATTATTTTTCGATATGGTCTCCACCTTTAGCAATGCACTTGGTCCAGCGAGCCACAAGCTTCCGTATGGCTTCCTGGTAGAAGGTTTTCGGTTGGTCGTGAAACCACTTTTGCACTGCATCCCGAACGTCTGTGTCTGAGGCAAATTGACGACCTCTCAAAGCTTCCTTTAGCGGTCCAAAGAGATGAAAGTCTGAGGGAGCGAGATCAGGGCTGTAGGGAGGGTGTTCCAGGGTCTCAAAGCCTTACTGATAGTTTCTATGGTGTTATGGGCCGTGTGCGGACGGGCGTTGTCTTGCAACAACAAAACTTTCTTTGAGAGTAGACCACGGCGTTTGTTTCAAATTGCTGGTTTCAGATTATTCGCCAACAAATCACTGTACCTCGCACTATTTATGGTAGTCCCCCTGTCCAAGTAGTCGTCCATTATAGGGCCTTTTTCGTCCCAAAACACGGTTAGCATCACCTTCCCAGCCGATGGCGAGGTCTTGAATTTTTTCGTGCTAGGGGATCCTGGGTGTTTCCATTCGTTTCCATGCGTTTCGATTCGGGTTCGTAGTGATGAACTCACGTTTCATCAACGGTCACTATTCTGCTTAAAAATGCGTCGCCTTCCGCGTTGAAGCGATCCAGTAAGCGTTGGCAGATGTCTAAACGTTTGGTTTTGTTTTCTGCGGAGCTGACATGCTTTTGCTGTTGTAGCTAGAAGACAAATGACGCGATCGCGATTAAATTCCGCACACATGACCACAGAGGCGCCAACTCAACGCATGCGCGAGCGGCCGCCACTACGATAACCTTCAAAGCTTGTTATGGCGAAGTGTAGATAATATTTGACTTACCCTCGTACATAAACTTCCTCATTTTCAACGGCTCTCAAAACAACACCACTCGATGAATCTCTTCGAAATTTGACAGACGTCGACTAAAGAATAGTACTCACAGTCGGTAATGCAGATTTTGACACAGAGCGCCAACCAAACACGGGCGCTTTTCATATCATCCTCGTATGCCTTGAACGTTAATAAAGACATCTTGCAGTTTGAAGCATTGCGGAAAAAAATCCATGCATTTATAATTGTAACATTTATAAAATGAAGACGGTTCTTGTATAAAGTTTTCATAGCTTGTGAGCAGTGAGCTACCATTAAATCCGCCATATCAACACAACCCGTGAAGCGATTATACTGTTTCACTATATGTGGGTGTGAAATCTCTATATATATATTTTTTAAATCTGTCCCTCCTTCAAACTGTATCCTGGAGCTAACAAAAGACGAAATCATATGAACAGTATTATTGTCCATCCACCGAACAATAGTGATGTTGTTAGATGAAGTGGAACAAGACTAGAACCTGCTCCTCTCTTCCTCAGATCCTTTACACATACCTGTTTCATATTTGGCTCAGCGATTGTAATTGATCTTACAGTTCCAAGGACATGAATGCTTTCGGGCCTGAGAAACAATACTGTGTTCAAAGATGTAAAGAGGTTCTCCAACAATAATTTATCTTTTTTTTCCTTCGATATCAGAATATAATGTTGCCATCGTATCGTCTATGACGTCCAGTCCAATTTTGTCTTTCTTGCTACTTTGGTATATTTCAAATTTTGGTACATAACCATCAACAGATGTTCGAACCCAAACCTAGAATCCCAATCTATATGGTTTGGATTTTGTGCAGTGTTTACAACGGTATAATCATCTCATCTACATATAGCCAAATACCCTAACGCTCCACCAAGGCACACTACAGAAACTTCAGAAATAAAGTTTTATCTCATCTCATAACAGTTCAAACGTACACATATGTGTACTTGTCCTTGAAGAGGTTAAGTTTAAATACAAGAGAAGCTGATACATTTTACATAACCACTTCGTTTTAAACACACTTTGTGCAGTAATCGACTTACATATCGAGGAAAGAAGAAACATACTTGTACTTTGGTTCTCGTTGGTCACCAGTTCTCTTTCGATGATTTTTTAAGTGTAATTAAAGAAAATAATGAGAGTAATGCTAATAAATAGAGTTTGTTAAAAAGGTGGTACCGGCAGTGGCGCACCGCATAAAAGTAGGTAAGTAATATACAATATTAATGAAAAATAATATTGTTACCTTTTCCTGTCGTCTTGATGTCCACTGTGGCATTTGGCAACTGCCCTGGTAAGCTGCGTAGAATTACATCAGCAACGCTTCCATTGTCGATTCATTCAGCCATCGACGGTGTTGTGAATACGTTCGTATACTTCGAAAATGATCGTTCGACATCCGGTGAAGTAAGATTTGCAAATGTCAGATATTCCTTTTCCTCATCTGGGCACTCTTGATTTTCAGTTATAGACCGAACCTTTTGTAAATCGGGATTTTTCGTTAAAATTGCAACAAATTTTTGAGCAACATCGACTCCGATAGTATTCGCCAAGTTTTCTAGAGCGGCTTGTAAATTATTTATGCAATTTAATGCGTCTCGTGCAGATAAGTGACTGTTTTCTAATTGCTCAATAGCTTGTGCAACTTCAGAATAGTTCATGGAAATCTCATCTATTTGTTGTTGAACGTCCGAATTGGAAAAAAGTTGCTGACTATCTCGAACTGCTGCAGAATCATTTGAATCAAGTTTCAAGATGACATTTTTCACTTGTGAAAAATATTTCTGATAGTAAGATACTGCCTGGAGGTCATTTCGGACACAATTGTTTGAATACAAGGATGTGTTTGGGAGATTTAATGAACACTGTTTTGTTAGATGCTATTAACTTATCCACCATCGGATACTTCTTTCAAATGGTTTCTGCTACGAGGTGACATGCGTGTATGAGGCATGTTATGTGAAGAAGAGTCGGAAGCATATTTTCAACATCCTACCAACTCTCAGCGTTGTTGCGGCTCCGTCAGTAACGAACATTGTGACTTGGGTTCCTGCGATACAAAATTCTCCCAACGAATCTTTTATTATCTTGACAACGGTTTCTGCATTAGTTTTCTGAACCCTTTTACTGGATAACAACAATGGAGCTGGTGGACCATCACGTTTTAAAGGACGCGCTACAACATGAATGACGCTGTGTTTCTGAGTATCAGTTGTTTCATCCACACATAGGCAGATTTTCTTATTTCTCAACTCGTCTTTTATACATTTCTTTACTGTACCTTGCACACGTGGCAAATTGTATCCTAATTACATAGATGTTGGCAGCTTCCATGAGGGAACGCACTTAGCCCAAAAAAGACGAAAGTGTTCATTAGATACTAGATGTATTGGGATGTTGCACACACTTAACATAAAAATAAAATCATATAAAAATTGCCAGTATGGAATATTGTTTCTTAAATTCAATAAATGACGTTTACTTTTACAACGTTTTCTACATTCAAACCTATCGCGACTTAGCAATCCGCTATTGTATATTGTGCAATAAATATGCGGACTTCTATATTTTAATCCAGGGAAATGCCTGAGATATTTATTCAGATTCGAAGGGAACGGTACATCCTTTGGGCGTCCCATCTCCGCGTACTTATTTGGCGTGCAGCGTGCAACATACTGTCGCTTTGAACTCTCTCGCGGTACTGTCGAGATCGACTACGAGTTAAAATTACCCCTACCCACGCCGCTACCGCTACGCTACTGCCATCCGGTACCACCTTTTTAACAAACTCTACTAATAAAGCTTGCGTTTAAGTACTCTAATTGCTAATAGCGTGTCTGACCTTCTTAGTTGATTACAACCCAGGTCCTATCAAGCCTAGACCTTTCAAAAATATGTCACCAATTGCCGTTCCAATTTTTCTACAATGTTGCAAAAGTGGTTGGCTGAGTACAATAATTTTTAAAACATGGTTTTTAGTGTTTATACAATGTTGCACACTTTTCATAGGTGGCGTTGCTTCTATCATCAGACGAAGGCACTTTCTTTTGTGGTGGCTCTTTAATTTCAAAGAGATTCGTTTTGACCGCGGCTCACTGTGTGGAAGAGTAAGAAACAGCATTAAAACAGTGAACAAAATCAAATACTAAAGGCGAACTTTTCTCTTTTTCCCCCATTTAGTGTTAATTCCGCAGAAGTCATTTTGGGCGCCCACAGATTCGCCCAAAATGAAGACAGCCAAGTCCGTATTCAAGTCCCTTCCTCCAACTTCCGCATCCACAGCGGCTGGAATAGTCTTTTCCTAATCAACGATATCGCAACCATCGAGTTAACACAAGAAGTTCAACTGAACGGTACATAAATTCCTAACCAAAAATCTCGTTTGTAATCAAAATCTTGTAGATAATATCCAACTGGTTGATCTCCCAAATCGTTCTGAAACTTCTCAGTCTTTCGTCTCACAACAGGCCGTCGTAAGTGGTTGGGGTCGTGATTCAGATTCAGCGACTTCCGTAAGTCCTGTTCTTAAGGAAGTAGAGGTAAATGTTTTGCTTCAACTGGTGTGCAAGATCGCTTATTTCGGAGCTATCCAAGATAGTCACATTTGCACTTCCGGAAGCGGTGGCGTTGGATCTTGTAATGGTGATTCTGGTGGTCCTTTGGTCATCGGAAATAAACAGGCAAGTTAATTCAGAAAATTCCATTAATTTTTAAATTGAATTTAATGTCAAAAATTTATTTACAGATTGGTGTAGTATCATTTGGTTTAGCACTTGGTTGCGAAATCGGTTGGCCTTCAGTATTTTCCAGGGTTACTTCTTATTTGGATTGGATTGAAGCCAATAGTGATGTTGTAATCTCTTAAGACGTTGTATTTGATATTGCGACAATGTGACTGATTTGTATTACATGTCTTCTTATGTGAAATTAAAATGAACAAATTTACTTATATTCAATAATGTACAATGTTTTCTTTAGCTTGTTATTCATGTTGATATTTGTAATTTATTATTGTATTTCGATTTCTTCTACTGCTGAAGGGATTTCTTGTTTTAAATATGCGCTGGAAAGGAATGAATTATCAAACTAGATAGGAATATTTCGAAGAAAGACGATCAATATTGCTTAATCCTTCAAAGGTAAATATTCGAAAATTGACATCCATCTCTTCCGGAAAAGGTAAAACAGAAAAATATCACAACAATATAACATATCAGATATATTTCAGAGTGCAATTAATGAGTGTGAACAACCAATTTGATCATTGAAAATTGGCGCATACTATTTGAAGACATGCTTACTGCTTTTCACCGTTTAAATGTTCGAATGTCATTAAAAATTCATTTTTTGCGATCCCATGTAGAAAAATTTGCCGAACAATCGCCAAACGAAAGTAATGAGCATGGTGAGCGTTTTCATCAAGTGACCGCGAGGCTCGAACACTGGTACAGCGGCAAAAAGTTATATACTCTTTTGGGTGACATTTGTTGGAATTTACAAGAAGAAGATGAGGATACAAAAGAATCAGGGCAATAAGAAAACGAAAAACGAACAAAATCAAGAAAACTCCTTTTTCTTGCAAAAAAAATTTTAAATTGAAATTGCTCGAAAACGCGAGCCAACTTTTAAAAACGGTTAGCACCGTTGGATTCAGCATACTCAAATTAGGTTTACCCCCCGGGTACCCAGCTTATTGCAAAAAAAAAATCTCCAATTCGAGCAGAGTGTTATTATTTATTTTCTCATTTAAAGAAAGACCTTAGGGGAAGTCGTTTTAAGGACGATAGTGAGTTGCAAGCAACTGTAGTACAACATTTTCTATATCAGGCCGAGAATATATGGCACCTATCTCGTATGTATGTTTAATATTTTTTTTATACTCGAAAATTTGGTAAAACGTCAAAGATTTTCTAACCTAAATTGAGTATAACCAACCTTTGATAGCTAAAATTGTTTACGTTGCATTTCAAAGCTTTTAAATAAATTATCGTAAAATTGCTTTAAATAAGTTACTCGTAAATAAGTTAGTGGATTTCTTACTTGTAATTAGTTGAGATCTACTTACATTAATTTAGTCAAATATATTCAAATTTATTTAACGATAGGCATACGTATTCTAATTAGTTACTTTACAATACTCATTTTATTTTTTATAGAATAAGAACTGTTATTTAACAAATGTAGCATGTGGTCCCCTCTTTCTTCTACCGAAAAGTCATGAAATCAGAAACTGTAACACTGTTTCGGTATAAATACGAAAATATAAAAGATAAAATGTTAGTATCCACACAACAACTTTAAGTGCTTCCAAATATTTACCACCAAAAATTCATAAATAAACTTACTTGCTAATTATTCAACAAATTAGAGGCATCAGGATGTGAACTACTGTAAACTTGCATCATTGCATATGTTTCCACAGTTACTTCTTTAAACCTTGTGCGTCGACAAGAAAAAATATTCTTATACATAGAAAACGATCTCTCCACATCTAAGGAAGTTACATTTGCATGTAGAAACTGTTTTTCAAATCACTTAAAAGTTCACTATTCTTACACTTATTATAAACGGCCTCTAAAGTATTAAAATCGGGATTTTTCCTTAAAACATCCGCCAACTTTTGACTAGCGCATAATCCTGGCGTATCATTTAATGCGTGTAATTTATTTTTTACACTCTCCACTATGTCTAATGATTCCTGCAATGACAATTCAGTACATTGTAGTTTTCTGATGGCATCTAGTAATACTGTATAATTGGTACATATTGTTGTTAAATCTTCTAAAAGTTGAGGAATTTGAAATTCTCTTTGACTTTCTCTAATTGCTTTGGATTCATTCCGATTAAATCGCATTATAACTGATTGAATTTGTTGAAAATGGATCAAATAGTAAGAAGCTGCTGTTAGCCAAGTACCCCATCGCGTTAAAATTGGTTCAGGAGGTTCTGGAATACCTGGACAAAATTTACGAAATTCTTTTAAATGTTTAGGAGATTTACGAAACACTGCTTTGGTATTTCCAATCATCCAATCAACGTTTCCGTAATGTTGTCGAACAACTTCACCAACTAAATGCAAAGCATGCAGCACGCAGGTTATATGTATTAAGTTAGGAAATATATGTTTTAAGGATCGCCCAACACTTAACATCGTTGCTGCACTATCTGTCACAATCATCACAACTTGATCTTGGGCAATTTTAAATTTTTCAATGCGTTCATTATCACTTTTTGAATATTTTCCGCGGTACATTGTTGAACACGTTTGCAAGCTAACAAATATCGAGATGCTGTGTTCTCGCTAGATAAAACGCGAGCTATTACATTCACAATACTGTTTTTCTTTATATCGGTCGTCTCATCCACGGTAATCCATATTTTTTTGGAACACAAATCACGTTTACACACATTTTCTAGCATCTCTTTCATTCGCGGCAAATGATTCTGTAATTGTGTTTGTGAGGGTAATGGGTACTTTGGAACGTATTGTCGCCAAAACGTATTAAAAGCTGCTTTTCTCACCAACGACAACGGAAGATTACAAGAGGTAAACATAATTAATAAATGTATGAGGAATAGTGTATAAGGTATTTCAGTTCTTGCATTTCTCATATGCTTAATACCATTGGCATGCCACTGGCAATCAGTTCTGCCCAATGCAGCCAAACGAACATTGCATATTAAGCAAAAAACAGCACTACCGTCAAATGGGGAAAAAGTGACACATACTTATGTACATTAGTAGCAAATCTATTACGACGCATTGTTTTCTTAGGTATGTAAATATTAGTTCTATATGAAACGATACACTAATTATGTACTTGGTATAATACTACAACACACAAAAAACACCAGCTATATTTTCAAAAGCGACACGTAAGTACATAACCTTGACCGTTCGACTAATCTCTGCAACAGCTCAACCGGTACTAAAACGAAATCTCTCTCAGCGCGGTTTAACATGATTTATATTCAAGGTCGACACTACATGCCTGCTTCTCTACCGGTTTAGTTTATTTATGAATTTTTCGTATTCTTATATTAACCCGTAATACCGACGCCTATGCGAGTCCGCAAGTTTAGGTTACTCTAGTTATTATTAACGGATTATACTCATAAATGGGGGTGCAATAAAATCATTATACAGATGTAAAAGTAACAGTTGTTCAGACACTAAAATCTTAAAAGAAACCGACGGTCGTCAAAGTTTTTGTCGCGCAGTGTAAGTACACGCAGAGAAACGTTTACTTGTATCAAAGCTGTCTGACTTAATTTAAGACAAATACTGTTTCAATTATCCGCAATACAATAACAATAATGTGTAGATGCCCCAAAACAGTTCAAGCTCGATACATGTGAGGTTAAAAAAATTATGGCTGTCAGAAATTAACCAAAATAAGAAACGTTTATCGTGGATAAGGGCTGTAAAAATTGGACAACTTGTGATTGGGTAAAGGTTATTCAGTCAGGCGAAAATAATATGCAATAAGCACTATGAGAATATTATGTTATAAAACTTAGTCATGGAAAATTGCAAAAAGATTTTGAAAAATTAATAACATTTATGCACTTGCAGAAACAACAATTTAATTCCGAATTCTAGTAACAAAATTGTCATTTGATCCTTTATGGTTTGAAAAATCATGTACTAATTGTTTTGAGTTCGTTTCTTCATGAATTTCAATTCCTTACCGAAATGAAGCAGATACATACATTTAAACGTTCGTTAAGGTTTGCAATTCAAAAAGATTCTGGGAAAAAGAAAGCTCGCTTCAACTATATGGAATCTTGAATTGTAGAGACTCTTAGGTCTCTTATACGCTTCCTCAAGAAATAATTATTCTAGGAAAGATGTTTAAACTACCATTAACCGCTACACCAACCCTTCTCCACAGAAACTCCCCTCATCTAACCCTAATTTCCGTAAGCAAGCGTATCTACCCTACATTCAAGGTGTCACCGATCGCAGACCCCGGTCAGTGTGCAATAACAACCCTGAAGATGTCCCATAAACGTCGGCAGAAGCTACGATAACGACACGGTACCAGTCCGGAAACGAGAGTAGAGTGTTGTTGACGACCGCGGAAGCCTACGTACGAGATTTATCACTGACGCAGCTCGTTTATAAATTTAAAAACATTAACGCAAAAACTTGTCTCCATTAGCCTTCATAAGAGATTTACAAAAACTATTCATCAACATTACACCCCTCTAGCAACATTACAAAGAAGAATCATGTTATTTGACAATTCAATTTAATAACCCTATCGTAACCGTCATAACCCTATCGTAACCGTCAATAATTTAACTTTTTTAGTGACGTGAAAGAAATTTTTATTAAGGTAATGTTAAAAAAGATCGGATTTTAGTATTAAATGTAATACTAAACGTCTCAAAATCTTCCAAAGAGTTACGTTGCGTAGAACTTTAATGCAACACCCGAAATAAGACATCAAATAAAACACAATTGTGATATGATATAAAGCGTTAATAGGCCATGGAGGCCCAGTGATCAATGCCCGTTTTCCACCTCTTTTTGTCCTTTGCGGTCTTCCAAAATAGCTTCCTTCCATTTCCTTCGTGGTCTTCCCCTCTTTCTTTTTCCTTCTGGTGGTTTCCATCCGATATTCTTGATAAGACACAAATGTGCTTGATTATATTTGCTTCCGCTTTACGTATATTCAAACTTACAACTTCTTTACTAGTTACTAAAAACTTGATTTCCACGAAAAAAGTCCTTCAAAGAATCCGATGTTTAAAAAAGTTTGAGAACCGCCGTTCTAAAAGACTAAAAATGTGAGCTGTCAAATATCATTAATCAATTTTGGTTTATCAACTGTCAAATCTGAAGTCTCATCCTCTAATAGCTTCAAACTACCATTTCCTATGCTATTTCTAGCATTTAATGCGTTCTTCTTCTTCCAGGCGGCTACCACTGCTCAAGCGGCTTTAACCGCGAAACAGATCTACGTCAGAAAGCTAGAAGCCGACGTCATCGAGGCCAAACAGGCAGTCGAAGGCGAACTCCAGCAATTACAACAAGCCGAACGTTCAGCCAACGCAGCTCAACAGGCTGCGCGACAATCGCAACAGCAGATGAATGCTTTGAGCAGTGCTATTAATGCCGCCCAAGGGTCTCTTGGTCGGGCCCAACAAGCCGCGGAAGAAGCCCAAGCCGAATTAGGTTCCCAACAAGCCATGGTCGGTGCTGCCAAGCAACGCTTGGCCGTCTTGACCGAAGAATTGCAAGCAGCCGAAAGCGAATTGGCCGCCACACAAGAGGCTGCCCGACGGGCTGAAGCTTCGGCTCAAATCGCCCAGTCCAACGCCGTAAGTGCAGCGGAGAGTGCTCAAGCAGCGGCTGAGGAACATGGTGCTAGTGTTGGAGGTTATGGAATCGATATCCAGACATATTCCACTGAGGGAGTCTCATCCAATGGATACTCATCTAATACTGGTTACAGCAAAGGTAGTTGGTGATCCGTAGGAGTGGTTTGAGAAGATTATTTTGTACATAAAGATGAATTTTATTTAAATAAATTATATTTTACATTACTGTTGAGAAATTTTCTTTACAGCTCAGCTAATTTTGGCAAAAATCAAAATTTACATTGATTTTTTACATCATTAACTTCAGATGTTCTTTGTACCAAGCTCTAATTTCTTGATCTTTTGGTTTACCCAATTAATTCCAATCTTGACAAGATATTTTATAAATTCTTGATTTATCCATGTTATACAGTGGCATCTCTTATCAAGAATCATTTTTTTTCTAAAAAACCATAATAAAGAAGTTTCCCATATGGTGCATACTTTATGGATGACACCGTATGTGTACTTGTTCTTTGGGATTGTCTAATTTTTTTTTGAGACTAGTGTTTGACCAGAAAACAATTTTGCGATCAATTTTAGAAAAGTCTTTTGGGACATCCAAAAAAGGAATCATATTGTCTGTTTCCCTTCCATAAATGGATTTAATGAAAAAATTGTTATTATTAAATATTTCCTAGTGCCAAAGATTTAAGAACCACGTGAAAATAATTTTAAAATGATGTAACATGCAACCGCGTAACGTAATAATCAAAGGTTTTATTGACTGCCTTAATTAGATTTTAGAAAATAAAGAAAGGTTTGTTGTCTATTTACATGTTTAATGTATCATTACAAACATAACAGCTCAAATTGCATTAATTTGGCATGCTTGGGTATATTCAAGCAGTTCATTTTTCTAAGGAAGTATGCTATTTTATTAACAAATAAGCAAAATCATCTCTAGTGGTATATTACACATGTACGACTGACATTAATAAGCACTCATCTGAATCTTTGGATGTTATGAAGCGCACAGTAACTGAGTTCGGATATTCGTTCGGAGCAGATCAAGAATACAGAGCACGTGGAATGGATAAGGAGTAGAGCCATGCTTCTATAAACGAATAGATGGAGTAACTCTACGACATTTCCGAACGTTAAAGAGCGCGAACAGGGTACGTAGAGTAAATGGAGTTACTCCGAACGAATACCCGAACTCGCATAGTGTAGATAAAACTTCGTAAGGATTAACATTTCTCGAAGTTTCTGGGAAGTTACGCCAGAAACTTGTACACATGTAATGCTACATTTATTTACTAATAAATAGAGTAACCAAAACTTGCGGACTTGCATACGCGTCGGTATTACGGGTTAATATAAGAATACGAAAAATTCATAAATAAACTTACTTGCTAATTATTCAACAAACTAGAGGCATCAGGATGTGAACTACTGTAAACTTGCATCATTGCATATGTTTCCACGGTTACTTCTTTAAACCTTGTGCGTCGACAAGAAAAAATATTCTTATACATAGAAAACGATCTCTCCACATCTAAGGAAGTTACATTTGCATGTAGAAACTGTTTTTCAAAATCACTTAAAAGTTCACTATTCTTACACTTATTATAAACGGCCTCTAAAGTATTAAAATCGGGATTTTTCCTTAAAACATCTGCCAACTTTTGACTAGCGCATAACCCTGGCGTATCATTTAACGTGTATAATTTATTTTTTACACTCTCCACTATGTCTAATGATTCCTGCAATGACAATTCAGTACATTGTAGTTTTCTGATGGCATCTAGTAATACTGTATAATTGGTACATATTGTTGTTAAATCTTCTAAAAGTTGAGGAATTTGAAATTCTCTTTGACTTTCTCTAATTGCTTTGGATTCATTCCAATTAAATCGCATTATAACTGATTGAATTTGTTGAAAATGGATCAAATAGTAAGAAGCTGCTGTTAGCCAAGTACCCCATCACGTTAAAATTGGTTCAGGAGGTTCTGGAATACCTGGACAAAATTTACGAAATTCTTTTAAACGTTTAAGAGATTTACGAAACACTGCTTTAGCTTGTTAGAGATGCTCCAGAAACAATTCACAAAAGAATAGCAAAAATACGGCGCATTTAGTGACTCTAAGAGTGTAAAAGTATCTATTTTTTTTATTATTTTGTTAAAAATAAAATAAAAAAACTTGTTCTTGAAAATTGCAGCTAAGTTTTTAATTTCATTGTCATTTTTGTATTCAGCGCCCCAAAATTAACAAAAACATGCACTTTTCAAACAAGATACAACAAATAAACTAAAATTTGTTGAACATTTAATATATTGGATATTTTGAAATGACAAAATGTGGTCTAGTTAGTTTATAATGAGCGGTTCTATTTAGTTCTAGAATTCGTCATTTTCCTTTTAAATTAAGGACGTTTTCTTTGCTTGATATACGAGAATAGTATTTATTTTGAAATAATCAACGATTAAAGTCCATGAATAGGACAAAAATCAAATAAGATGTATTACGTATTTCCTAAAATCTGTGCCGAGCTGTTACCTGGATTACGTATGCTAGGCGATTTAGTTGCGAGTGTGTGCGCTTGTCTAGGAGCACTGAGGAGCGGTGGGGAGTAGGTCTACTATCTGTGTTCTGGATCACTTTAATCGAGCTTTACTCGAGCTTTTAATCGAAGTTTGATTAGCGGCTCGCGCCTTTAATCCGCGGGTAATTTCGCGGAATCGAAGTTTGATTAGCGGCTTGCGCTTTTAAGCCGCTGGTAATTTCGCGGAATCGAAGCCAAAGTCACTTTTTGATTAGCGGAAGCCGTTTAGAAGCCGCTCAAAAGTCGTTCAAAAGCTGTTCAAAAGCCGTTCAGAAGCTATTCAGTAGCCGTTCAGTAGCCGTTCAGAAGCTGTTCAAAAGCCGTTCAAAAGCCGTTCAGAAGCCGTTCAGAAGCCGTTCAAAACCCGTTCAGAAGCCGCTGTAACAGATTGTGTCATCCGCCGTGACGCTAGAAAAATTCCGAGACCCGCGTCATTGCGAAATTTTCCACGGATGGAATTCGATTCCGCGAAATTACCCGCGGATTAAAAGCGCGAACCGCTATTCAAACTTCGATTCCGCGAAATTACCCGCGGATTAAAAGCGCGAGCCACTAATCAAACTTCGATTCCGCGAAATTACCCGCGGATTAAAAGCGCGACCTTGAAGTGATCTAGAACACAGATAGCTTACCTACTGAGGGGACGTTCCTAGCACAAGCGACAACATTATTCGCTATATGTATGGGACTCGCGCCTATAAATGAATCTTTACCTACCCTAGTATGTACGTATACTCGCTTATTGTTGATATTCCCATTTTATATACCGGGTGTCCCAGATTTTCTTGCACATCCAATATGATGGTAATTTGAATAGATGGATTATTTTTTGGAAAGAAAATTTAGGGTAGGAAATGTGCTTAGAGGCGCATCTTATGATATTAATATAGGGTGGTCCACAAATTGCCTACCGAAAAAAATTTTTTTTTTTAAAGGCAAGCCATATTTTTTTTGTTTTCCTCTTGACAACCATACGTCATTTACTTATTTGCGTTGCGGCGTTTTGAAGTTACTCATTTTTTTTCACTCCTCCTACGATTTTCTTAATTGGATAATAACAAACACACTTCATTTGGTCAATGCAAAACATTTAAACATAAGCATAGCGAAATACAAATTAAAAAAAACAAAATTATAAACATTGTTCGGACGTAAATTATACATCGTTAGAATTAAAATATCTCATATGATAAAAAATAAGTAATAAATTATAAATGTTGTTCAAATTGTCTTCCTCCTGCCCTAACACAGACCTCATACTTCCTGATTGATTCTCTCGTACAAGAGACTCATACCATTTTAGGAGTTATACTTCAACAAGCCTGGATGATTTTATGTTTTAAATCATCAAGATCCCTTGGCGGAACAACATAATCTTTCACATAATCCCAAAAGAAAAAATCGATAGGTGTCAGGTCCGGAAATCGAACTGGCCATCTTAAAGGACCTCTTTTGCCAAACCGAGAATTTTGAAACGTGCGATTAAAAAAAATTGTAACTACTGCACTGTTTTGTGGTGGAGCACCATCATCGTTTCCCTTTCTTCAGGTGAAATTTTCTCTAAAAGTTCTGGCAAGTCTTGGGTTAAAAAAATTATATCTTTCACCCGTGAGAGTATAACTGTAAAAATATGGTCCAATTATACGGCCATTGAACAGTCCACACCAAACATTTGTACCCCATATTGTTTGAAAATTTGTTTCCCTAACCTATTTTCGATTTTCAACCGACCAATAATGAAAGTTGTTCCAATTAACAACGCCGTTATTGTGAAAACGAGATTCATCACTCCATAAAAATCTATCTAAGGAATTAGGTATCTCATTTATTCATTTATTAAAAGATGGATTGAAGCAATAAACTCCAGTCTCCTATCAAAATCGGCAGGACGAAGCCCATTCAATAAATGCACTTTGAATGGATGATATTTATTTTGTTTCAAAATTGCATTAATCGGTAATTTTTGAAAGATAACTGGCAATTGTCAAATTTGACAAGTTAACATAACACGTGTTCGACTGGCGCCAGAAACTGGAACCTGATATCCCAACGAAGGAGATGCTTTGAAGGACGCTAGTTCTGGTGGCCATAGTTACGCCATGGTTCCCTTAGACTTTTGACACTTTTATTTTATCAATTTAGTCTGGGTTTATATTTTTTATATTCTTAATACTTAATTTTTACATACGTTTTTTCCTCCCGATTCTTTTCGAAGATCAGCCTCGTCGGAAAGACGCGTCTTTCATTGCCATTCGATCAATTCATATCACTGCCGAAACCAGCCTCCACCAATTATGCTCTCTGAAGAAATAGCCTCTACCATAAGTAAGTTAAGCGCGCGCATTGGTCAGATTCAGTTGAAGATCGACCATGTCAACGCGATGACGAACGAGGCGGTGGAAAAACTGGAAGCACAAAAGCGAGACTTGAGAAAGTTGAGTCCAAGCTACACGATCATCCAGAAGAACATCCATGACATCAAGATCGATCACGATCAGATCGTCAATAAGCTTCTGCAGAAGCAAACCGATGCCAAGGCTAGGAAAAAGTCCTATGATCAGTTGGACTTTAATCTAGCGCAGCTAGACAGGTTAGTCGGTATAATTTCCTTTTATAAGCTTTTCGCTGTGAAAATTTTGTGAAAAGGAGACAACTACAATCTATTTTTTGTTTTATTTTACTATTTCATCTCCTTTTCAAATTCAAGTTTCCATATGCCTTCACACAAGTGACTTCCTTCAGTTCCTTGTGCACTAAGAAAACAAGATTTAACTTTTACTTAAATTAAAATCAATGAAGTGTTGTATGAACTTAAAGTTTGAATAGAAAAATGGTTGACTCAATCCTTCAAAACTGTCTTTAATGATTTGGGCCATAGATAGTAAATCTATCTGGTCAGATATGACTTGACAAAACAAATTATTCCATCACATTGTCAAATAATACATTACAACAAATCAAAACGACAATTCCATTAATCATTCATCAAATATTTGTTTAGCGATTACGACATTAAATAACCTCTAAGCGAGTTTAAACCGTTAATCTTCTGACTAGGAAAGATCTAGCTTTATTAATTATTATTGCACTTTGCAGATAGATCTAAGTTTATTTTCATATATTTGAAAATTGTTTCCAAAATGTTGACCTCTTCAACTTTCGCTAGGGAAATAAGTCGAATTCAAGCGGATCGCGACAGAACTCTCTTCGATCTCAATAATAAATGCCAGCAAATCATTCACGCTCTGAAATCCACCGAAAGTCTAACGATGCAGCTGAAGAAGCTGAGCGATGAGATCGCGTTGTTGGGCGAAGATCACACTAAAGAAATGGAGTCATTGGATCAGGAAAGATTTGCCCTCGAGGCACGTACAGATCTTAGTCCGAGCGCCAAGGAATTAGCGTTAGTCGAATTAGAGAAGACGATTCAGGAAAAGGAAGATGTTTATCAGCAGCACTTGAGAAGTTTAGAAAGGCAGAGGCGGGTAAATGAAAGAACTTACGAGAGGTTGTCCTAAAAGCATTTTAAAAAATTCCTTACCATAGGAATCGCTGTCAGCTATAAGGGATTTTATTGACGAAGACATCAGCGATGCTAAGGACCTCATGTTAAACGAAATGGACGAATTGGAAGCCATGAAAGTCGGAGCATCGCCTTCGGAACTGGAGGCTCTCAATAAAAAGATCGAAGAACTAAATACCAAGATGGAAACCATCGACGTAATAAGTAAGAAACTTCCTAGCACAGTATAAAGTGTCAGTTAAGTAATATTTCATCGGGTGACCAAATAAGTTCCTTACTTTAGTCTTAATCCTTCTTCCATTGGATGCGTACACTCTTGGTGACAGTTGTTTAATTCATATTATAGACTAGTTTTAAATGGCAACGAATAAAACTTTAATTCGAGGTTGTTTACTGTATGAGTACAAAATCGGAACGAAAGTTGCAGCGGCGGCGCGAAAAATATATACCGCATTCGGGGATGATGAAGTGATCGAACAGCACAATAGTGGTTCAAGAAATTTTCTTCGGGAGATTTCAGCTTGACTGATGAGAATCATTCCACGTCAAATGGACCAGTGCTTCACACTCGATTATCTCAGATTTCCTATGGACCCTTGAATCAAAAGTGCCAAAATTTCGCGTGAGCCCTAAAGCATTTTCAGCCAACTTTCAGAGGCTGTAAACACAAATGTATTAGTAGTAAGGAAAGGAGGTTCGGGGATATTGCAGATGTGTTTAACCTTTGCAAACCTATGAAATTTCAGCCATATAGCATTGTTAGTTTTCATGCTATTGAAGCTCAAAGTCGCATCGTTTACCGCGTTAACGAACCCCTCGAGTTCACCGAAATCATCCCATGTGCTCCGCGTGAGCCGGGAATAACATTGGTGCATCTAGTGTATACGGGCGACAGCTACGTGCGTGTGCGCGCAGAAAACGTGTCTGCGTGTCACACGCAGTCGATCCGTGACGTTCACCGCGTTAACGAACCCCTCGAGTTCACCGAAACCACCCAATGTGCTCCGCGTGAGCCGGGAATAAAATTGGTGTATCCAATGCATACAGGCGACAGCTACGTGCGTGTGCAATCAACCAAATGTTCAAAATAACAAAAAAATTCTAGCATTTATGCTTACTCTAATAACTTTTGGCTAAAGCATAGATTATTTGCTAAAATTCTGCAGGATAAACATATTAACACAAAAAAAATGTTTTTATGCTTCTTTTCTCATTGCTGGTGTGAAGAAAAAGTGCTTTTGTGAATTGAAAATTTTTTTCAATGTTGTCCTGCAACTCACAATGTTGATCAATGCTGATACGTGTAGCTCTTCTTTCAACTCTCTGATATAATCATTATAATCAGCACAATTGCCACGCTTCTGGGTGGTAGAAGCCCGTGGTCCGAGTTCTTTTGGATCAAAACCACCTGCTAGTGCCATTTGAGTAATTTGACTACTCATAGCGCTTTGCACTTGACTAATTTTGCGTTTTGCATAGCTTCGTGCATTACACCTACTGATCTTTTGAAATTTCAAGGGTGAAACACCAATTGAAGTCAAACTTGCTTTGAGCTTCTCTGAAGCTTCAGAATGGTCCTCCTCATCATCTGTTGTTGTTGAAGATGACAATGCAGTGGTTTTGAATTTGCAATCCTTCTGACATATTGGGCACCATTTCTGGCCAGGAACAAATACTTTCTTTGCGAGCACTTTCAGCTGATTTAGTGCATCATCATTCAGAGGTGTTAATCCTATTTTGGTGTTATCATCAGTCCTCGAAAATGGGTTACAACAGCTCCTTTACAAAAACTCTAACCTAGTTGGAAACAGGGCTTCATGATGAAGGCAAACTGTTGATCCAACATCAAGGACTTGAGCAGAGCGCTGTTGTAACAAAGTTTGTTCAACAGCAGGAAATTCTTCAATTAATTTCAACCCTTGTTTGGAATTATAGGTCAACATATAACATTTAGATTCACTAGAACAACCAATAGTACAACATGGAAATTCACCTACTTCCATTGGATCCATGGGTAAACATTGTAAGTTGCAGAACAACATTGAAAAAAAATGTCAATTCATAAAAGGTTCAGCGGCGCCTTTTGTTCACACCAGCAATGAGAAAACTGTCACTGTCAACCTGTGAACTTTTTAACAAAAGAAGCATAAAAACATTTTTTTCAGGGTCCTAAAAACTGTCAAAATTTCACGCCTAAATTTTTGATAGCAACTTTATAGTTATATTTAATAAGTATTCAAGATGAAGTGCTGAGACTTGGAGGGCTTTATCGCAGGCATATTCTTTGAAGGTTTGTCAAAAGACAGCTCTGCATATTGTCAGCTCTTGATGATACAGGCCTGCCATAATGGCTACAAATTTGTCGCCCAAAATTTTTCTTGACTTTGAGCTTTAATAGCATGGAATATCATAGGTTTCCAAAGGTTAAACATATCTGCAATATCCGTAAACCTCCTTTCCTTACTACAAATACATTTGTGTATATAGCCTCCGAAAGTTGGCTGAAAATGCTGTACGGTTCACGCGATATTTTGGCACTCTTGATTCAAGGGTCCACAGGACCATCAATTTTTACTTTTATGATATCAAATCCTGCACAGCTTAGTTTCATACAATAGGCAACATTTATGCAAAATTTTATTCAAATCTGAGATGGCCGAGCGTGGCTGATTTTGAAAATTGGTCCACTTGACGTGGAATGACATAAAGGACATTCTGCGAGACCGTAGCTCATTCACAACGAGGATATTCAAAAGGTTGTGGGGGCAAATTCCAGTTCAACGTGCTTGGAGATTGCAGAAAGGTTCAATGTGACCATATTTGCATCTTCACCAGCTAGGAAAGACGTGGAAGTTAAGCAAACGGGTCCTGTATGAATTGTCAGATGATAAATTCAACCATCTTACCATTTGTTCGGTAAACATTTTACGCAACGATAATGAACCTTTTCTTGATCGGCTGTTAACTTGCGACCAAAAGTGGATATTGTACTCAAATTCTAAGCGTTCGTATCCAATACCACACACTCCCAAGGTTTCCCTGTATCTAAAACGGGTCAAACCATTACTGCTAACGTGTATTGTGAACAGCTTCAGCGAGTACAAGTAGCTCTCATTCAGAAACAGTCTTCCTTGATCAATCGAAAAGAAGTGCTATTCTTACGGAACAATACCAGACCTCTACCGCAAGAGTGACTCGAGAAAAAATTTCTGAGTTTGGCTGGGAAACCTTACCACACCCTCCTTATTCTCCTGACATTTCGCCAAGTGATTACCATCTTTCTTTTTATCTTTTGACAACTGTATGAGGCATAGGTAGTCCTAAACTCGAGTTGATGTAATAAACGCAGTACCTCAATTTTTTTGATCTACAATACCGGCATATAAAATTGGTGTCACGTTGGCAAAACTACACGAACTTGTTTGGTTACCTGATACTTTACACTAGTTGCACTGAGCATAATTGTAATTATTAGCCGATCTTCAAAATAGAGGATTAACGCTTACGTCAACGGGAAAAATTAGGACTAAAAGCGGAACCATTATGACGTTATTAGATGCAAGAGATGCAGGTCTTCTCGACGGTATCGATATAGAAAATATCACCAAGCTAGTGATGGATGGTAAGTTTAAATATACCGTCTCACTTGACATAATAATGCTTTTGGAATTTTTTTATGTATAGAAAAGCTTAGAGAACATGGTATATCAATCAGCAAATCCGGCACTATGAAGACAGATTCGGGTAGAGTTCTAACATTATCGGAAGCCCAGGATTTAGGTTTTGTAGACGAGAGTACTGCTGATCTCTTACAATCCACTGGAAGACCCAGCCTACCTCCAGGAACTACAAGTGAGTTTTTACTCAATATAACCAGCTTGTAACCCCCAGTGAATGAATATCACATATACTTCTTAAAATATCTCCAAATGGACAGCTGTACAGTGATGCACAAGTCTTAAATTTTTGCCCAAAAATCGAATATTCAAATTTCTTGTACTACAAATATCAGTTCTTCTTATTATTTCTTCTATTCTACAGCAGCGGTTCTCAAACTAGTTTGTCATAAAACCCTTTAAAAGACTTGTTAAATATGTAATTTTGCATATACTCACCTGTTATATTTACTTCTTTGTTAGTTACGAGGCATGCCTAGAAACTATGTTCCGTTTGGTAATAAAACCAAACGAGTACAGATATAGAAAAATTATTTATTGCAAAAAAACTACAAATCTTAAACTATTTTTCTACATACAGCGGTGGCCATATGTATTAGCCACCCATGTTTGTTTTGCATTTCAGGAATTCTGTAGGAAATAAATAAAAATTTCTCGCTTGAAAATGTTTTAATATTAGTTTATAAGAAAATATCAATATTTGGTATTTCCATAACTTATTATCATAAGTCTTTCTTACCGCACGTACTCTTCGAGGCATGCTTTTTACCAGATTACGGCACTGCTCTGGAGTAATTTTGTTCCGCTCTTCGAATACTTTCTGTTTTAAACATTCTTTTGTGGCACACGTGTTTAGCAAGCTTCTGTTTTAAAATGTGCCACAAATGTTCGATGGGGGACAGGTCAGGTGACTGCGGCGGCCAGTCCAGTACCCGGACGTCATTCTCGTCAAACCAACGCATTACCTCGCGAGATTTGTGACATGGTGCATTGTCTTGCTGGAAGTAAAACTCAGGTTCGTCACTGTCAAATAATTTAACCGCTGACGGTTCTAAAACCTCCTCCAACATGTCTATGTACCGTCGACTGTTCATCCGATCTTCGCACACGAAAACCTCTCCAACTCCTGCCGCAGACATGGACCCCCACACCATTACACTGCCATCACTAAACTTGACTGTAGGGATTATGCATTCTGGATGAAATGCCTCACCTCGCCTACGTCGCACATGCTGAGCCCCAGGTTTCCCAAAAAGCTACAAAAGAAAACACGAAAATTACATACCTCTTTCTAAAAGTTTTTTTTTAAGAAAACATACGTAGAACAGCTACATGAGAATGAATGCGGTAAATAAACATTACTTCTTACTTACCTCAATATTTGATTCATCTGCACCACATTACTTTCGCCCAATCATTAGCTGTCCAATTTTTATGATTCTTCGCCCACGTCTATCGTTTTCTTCTTTGTAGCTCGGATAAACGGGCTTTGTGTCTGGCTCTAAATCCACGTACGCCGGATTTCAAAAGGCGTGTTCTCACCGTGCGTGCAGAGATGTTAACGTTATGCGGCCGAAACAATTCACTAGCGAGCTCTTTCGATCCTTTTTTCCGGTTACGCAGGGCCATCCGTTCTAATACTCGCTCATCTCTGGAGGTTGTTACGCGTTTTCTTCCGCTTTTCGACCTCTTTGCGTAAGATCTTGTCTCCTCGTATCGTTTGATCGTAGTTCGGACCGTAGATCTTGAACAGTGTAACTGCCGGGCAATAGCAGATACCGACAGGCCCTGATTGTTTAAAATGTCAATCTGTCCGCGCTCTACTTGCCTCAATTCGTGTGTTTTTGGCATCCTTCCCTGTGGCAGTACTTTATAAAACTCTTACAACCAATAACTTTCATTTGACGTTCACTACTCGAGTATTTCAAAGACACTAATAAATTGAATGCATATTCGTAAACCTAATTTATAATTATAACTAGAGTAACCTAAACTTGCGGACTCGCAAAGGCGTCGGTATTACGGGTTAATATAAGAATACGAAAAATTCATAAATAAACTAAACCGGTAGAGAAGCAGGCATGTAGTGTCAACCTTGAATATAAATCATGTTAAACCGCGCTGAGAGAGATTTCGTTTTAGTACCGGTTGAGCTGTTGCAGAGATTAGTCGAACGGTCAAGGTTATGTACTTACGTGTCGCTTTTGAAAATATAGCTGGTGTTTTTTGTGTGTTGTAGTATTATACCAAGTACATAATTAGTGTGTCGTTTCATATAGAACTAATATTTACATACCTAAGAAAACAATGCCTCCTAATAGATTTGCTACTAATATACATAAGTATGTGTCACTTTTTCCCCATTTAAAATATGACGGTAGTGCAGTTTTTTGCTTAGTATGCAATGTTCGTTTGGCTGCATTAGACAGAACTGATTGCCAGAGGCATGCCAATAGTATTAAGCATATGAGAAATGCAAGAACTGAAATACCTTATACACTATTCCTCATACATTTATTAATTATGTTTACCTCTTGTAATCTTCCGTTGTCGTTGGTGAGAAAAGCAGCTTTTAAAACGTTTTGGCGACAATACGTTCCAAGATACCCATTACCCTCACAAACACAATTACAGAATCATTTGCCGCGAATGAAAGAGATGCTAGAAAATGTGTGTAAACGTGATTTGTGTTCCAAAAAAATATGGATTACCGTGGATGAGACGACCGATATAAAGAAAAACAGTATTGTGAATGTAATGGCTCGCGTTTTATCTAGCGAGAACACAGCATCTCGATATTTGTTAGCTTGCAAACGTGTTCAACAATGTACCGCGGAAAATATTCAAAAAGTGATAATGAACGCTTTGAAAAAATTTAAAATTGCCCAAGATCAAGTTGTGATGATTGTGACAGATAGTGCAGCAACGATGTTAAGTGTTGGGCGATCCTTAAAACATATATTTCCTAACTTAATACATATAACCTGCGTGCTGCATGCTTTGCATTTAGTTGGTGAAGTTGTTCGACAACATTACGGAAACGTTGATCGGATGATTGGAAGTACTAAAGCAGTGTTTCGTAAATCTCCTAAACGTTTAAAAGAATTTCGTAAATTTTGTCTAGGTATTCCAGAACCTCCTGAACCAATTTTAACGGGATGGGGTACTTGGCTAACAGCAGCTTCTTACTATTTGATCCATTTTCAACAAATTCAATCAGTTATAATGCGATTTAATCGGAATGAATCCAAAGCAATTAGAGAAAGTCAAAGAGAATTTCAAATTCCTCAACTTTTAGAAGATTTAACAACAATATGTACCAATTATACAGTATTACTAGATGCCATCAGAAAACTACAGTGTACTGAATTGTCATTGCAGGAATCATTAGACATAGTGGAGAGTGTAAAAAATAAATTACACACATTAAATGATACGCCAGGATTATGCGCTAGTCAAAAGTTGGCGGATGTTTTAAGGAAAAATCCCGATTTTAATACTTTAGAGGCCGTTTATAATAAGTGTAAGAATAGTGAACTTTTAAGTGATTTTGAAAAACAGTTTCTACATGCAAATGTAACTTCCTTAGATGTGGAGAGATCGTTTTCTATGTATAAGAATATTTTTTCTTGTCGACGCACAAGGTTTAAAGTAACCGTGGAAACATATGCAATGATGCAAGTTTACAGTAGTTCACATCCTGATGCCTCTAGTTTGTTGAATAATTAGCAAGTAAGTTTATTTATGAATTTTTCGTATTCTTATATTAACCCGTAATATCGACGCCTATGCGAGTCCGCAAGTTTTGGTTACTCTAATTATAACTATAAATAATCCGTTCTTAACGGTACCCCGGATTATGCCATTAAAATGTAATTGTTAGGTACTTATCTGAATCCCTTACCCACCCTGTTTCTTAAAATTCCAGTAATATTCATAAATTCATAATTTTTCCCTGGGTGGCTAATACAAATGGCCACGACTGTATGTAGCTCCCATTTTGTAGGCACTTATACATCAGAAAAGTTGTCAGTGATCGAAAAACTCATCCAGAGTATAAAAACGTTACCTAAAACAAAAGTTTTTAGACTATGCTTAAATGAATGTACAATATTAATACATTTACTTTCATTTGGTAGATGATTAGTCTCATGTATCAAGAAGGTTTAGACGTACTATTATATTTACAAAGTCTGTACATTATGCTTATCTTTAACTTTGCAAAACAATTCTCTGTAATTAAAAGCAAATGATACATTCAGAATAAAAATAAATTTATTACTTTAAAAGTCAGAACGTTGCATTCTTCAAAAGCAGTTCTGCAACTCTCACGACTAGATAAGTGAACTATTACCCTATTGATTTACTGTCAAAATGGGTTTAATATTTCTAAAAAGGACACAGAATTTAATTTTTTTGTGAAACTCTCACAGTATGCCTTCCAATCGAGGAGTTCATCAAAAGTTTTCCTAAAAATTTTGTAGTGTTCAGATTTAAAAATCGATCCTTCTATGGAAGGATGCTAGTAATAAGCTAAATGTTCTTTGAATCTTTTTTGAGTTCCATTTCAAGTTTTATTGTTCGGGAGACTTACGAGGCTTTAACGGAATCCCATCTCTGAAACACGGTTGGAGAAGCGCTGTTCAACAATATTGTTATAACCAAATTCACTGCGAGCTAATACAGAACATAAATGCATATTATATTATTTAAAAGTATATTTATTTACTTAATTTACCAGTAAGTCTTTTCTCTCATGTTACTTACGTTCCCTCCTTTTGCTAGGCCTTTCGTTCGTTACCCAACTCCTTATTTGGCTCTTAATCTTAGATATTACATTTTCATGGAAATCAACACTAGTAAGAGAAAGAGAAAATACAACATGTTCATATTTAATTCACATTTATTTAAAAAAAAATAGTACAATTATAGTAGGCCATATGCTATTTTCCCAAGAAATTCACAAAATTTTTAAGTTAAATGGGTTTTTTAAGGGAGATAACAAGTGACCATTACAATTATTCACTAATTACAACACCACATTTCTTGGTATTTTCTTTCTTTCCACAGAGAAGCTTAAGGAACACGGAGTAGAAGTCACAAAGTCCGGCACTCTGAAGACGGTATCGGGTAGGATCATGACAATACATGAAGCTAAGGGTTTAGGCATCATAGATGATGCCGAGGCTGAAGTTCTGGAGGCCACCAAAAGAACCAGTTTGGCCACATCGGCTGCAAGTAAATAGATTTTTCGTTAACATTTTTTTCGCTAATAAGACGATTTAAATGGCTGGGAATTCTCCCCGGTTTCAGTATTTAACAGATCTCACTGCCTTTAAAGATACAAATATCCACCGTCCATAGAAGTTTTATGAGGTGGAAAAACTTAGAAATTGAAGAAGTATAGATTGATTTAAATTAGAAACATCAATTTATTGTCATAGGCAGTACAAACCAGCAATATGTAAGGAAAACTTTTACTTCTATTCTGCCGGGTGTCTGCCGATATCTTCCTTCAAGGTTTCGTCGAAAATGGTTTGCACAATACTAAGAGATGTACTTTTTAAATCTACCCCTACTAAACCACCCTCTAAGAAACACTGCCCAAAGCAAATCTTTTAAATTGCAGCCCTCATCTTTTTGTCTTTATGACTGAATCTTTTATTTGAGTTACAGGTCACACATCCACAAAAACTCTTTCAGCGGAAGTGTTGGCCAGATTTCTATGAATGATGCATTCTGTTGCTTCGACATCCTAATGCAAAAAGTCATACAATTTGTTAAATAGCATCGTTCTTTTTGTAGAGAAGCTAAAACAACAAGGATTAGAAATTACAAAGGCTGGTGCTGTAAGGACAGGCTCGGGTAGGATTCTAACGGTAGATGAAGCTAGAAATTTAGGCCTCATCGACAACATCACGGCTGACATACTGGAGGCAAGCAAAAAAAGCAGCTTGTCAGCGTCAATTGCAAGTAAGCACCAAGATTTATTATTAGTACATCTTGATACTAGCAAGTAATTCCTTTTTAATTTGAACCATTTGTATCCAGATTTATGAGTATGATGAATAACCATAAAATAATGAATTCTACGATTATTAACAACAATACTGGGGTTAGTCGGGACAATAAGCAAGTTTTTAACCCTAGAGTGTTAACGTGGCGTCGCCGATGACACAATTGATAAAATTTCACTTGCAATAAATTCTGTTTTAGAGGTTATGCTTCAGTATATCTTATATCTAAAGCATTTGGATTAGTGTTGGGCATAATCGATATATTTCAATAATCGAACGAATCGAAATAATCGTTTAAAATCGAATGATCATTCGACTATTTTCCAGTGCGCATGCGTAGCTTAAAATTTGAATCGAACATTCGATTATGATTCGATACGCATCCACCCGGTCACCAAATTTAAATCTAAAAAATTGAACGACAGCATTTAATAAAGAACCTGGTAAAAATGCACTTTTATTATTATTGATTTATTTATTGATTGAAAACAGCTTTATTACAATGTCAATGTGTTTGTAGTTTGTATTATGTTATTGGAGAAAAAAATAAAAATAAATTAAATAAAAAAAAATACAAATAGTTTTATTTCTCAACATTATAAATGGTTCATGCGCTGTTAAATCTTAAAAAAATATATTAGATAGTGGTATAGACAAAATGCTGAATAACATTTACACTTGAGAATTCCTGTTGTAACTTGAAAGTCTTGAAATCGAGAATTAACTTGTGTTGGAAGAAAGACAAAGGAATGATTAAGACTTGCACTCGTTGATACTTGTTGCAACCTGCCCGTAGGAATCATACGTGTTTTCGCTGCACAGTTCTGTCTCAGTCTCAGTTGTATTGTGTTTGCAATCGTTTCCATTTTGTTCAAATCGAAGACAGTTATCTAAAGAAAGACGTCCAGAGGCAAAAGCTCTGTAGTATGGCAGTTCTTTAAATTAACAGCGGACAACAAATTTGTAACGTGCAATTTGCGTCAAAAACAATTTAAGTTTTTTAAAAATACAACAAACCTAAGTCAAGATTTGAAAAGAGTGCATCCGAGTCAATTACTGCCTGTAGTGCCTGACGATATGGTTAGTGACGAAGATATTATCCTAAATGAAGCAGTGCCATCAACATCTACAGTAGGGCCACCAAAATCATTTTCTGGTTCTGTGCGGGAATTCCAGCCACCAAATCCGACACTGAACTGGAACTCCGCTTACATAATGCACTAACGTTTAGTGGATATTAAGGTCCCACTGGTAGCTGTGATGTCAAGCCTGCCAAAGGCTCCTATGATACTTAATGCAGATGAATGGATAGTAGTGGAAGACTGTATTCAGATCCTAAAAATTTTAGATTTAATGACAACAGCATTATCTGGAGAGAAATTCATCACATTATCATCAATAATTCCACTTGTGCGAGGAATTCAGCATTCCATGAACATAATAGATGGCAAAACGGCTGTTGGGACTGAATAAAAAACTGACATGCTTTCTGTGCTTTCCCGACGCCTGGGAAATTATGAAAAAGACAAAATATCGGCAAAGGCCATTTTTTTGGATCCTCGTTACAATAAAATTGGATTTGGGGCCAAAGAAAATGTAGAAAATGCGGAGAAATGGATTTTAGATGAACTTGAGAGTCTCATTGCTGGTTCACTTTCCGCTTCTACACTTTTGTCAGAGACCAAATATACGCCTGATGACTCTGATGTTAATATGTTGTGGAACTTCCTTGACAGCAAAATCGCCCAATCTACAAATGTATTAGCTCTTTCACCAAAAGCAAAAGCTATTCTAATGATAAAGCAGCATTTATCTATGCCAAACATACCTCGAACACGCAATCCTTTGAGCTTTTGGATGGAAAACAAAATTTGTTTCTTGAATTGTTCAAACTCCATGCAAAATACCTTTGTGCACCAAAACTGGTCCCATAACCAATTTGCGAAGAAACCGACTGGCACCTAAAAATTTAGATTATATTGTTTTTTTAAACACAAATTTCCAAATGTAATAATAAAATATATTTTTATATTTCTAACCTTTCATTGTTGATTTCCAAAATGTCACTTCATACTTGTATCCACAGTACCACCAACTTAACAAATGAAATTTACTAACGATGTCGATTATTTTCCACGATCATTTGACAGAATCCGAGTAGCGAGTGAATTATTTCGAAACTCGAAACCTCGAAGTTTCGAATACAGATCTCGAATCGTAATCCGTTTGTGTGCTCCTGCGCAGTCGAAACGAATAATGAATGATTTCCGAACTATAATCGAATGATCGATTATTCGGGTACAATCGATACATCTCGATTCATAATCGCCCAACACTAATTTAGATATGAATAAAATTAGTGCAAGGTGGGTGTCCAAACATCTCTTAGCAGTTCAGCGCCAGTGTCATGTTGAATGTGTTTGGTCCTTTTTGGATCTCGTATTGAAGACAATTACCACAGGGAATGACGGTACGGTTTTCTACTATGATTCTTTGTACCAAATGGGAATTAATGGAATGGAGGTGAAAAGGAGAAGCACCTCGAAATAATTCAGGGTCAATCGACAAAAAAGGCTATGGCTGCAATTTTTTCGGATCATATACTTTAAAGAAAGTAACGCCACAGCAACAGAGCATATTATACAGCACTCCTGCACAAATTATGACAAAATATCCGGAAGAAAAGAAGTGGGAAACTAACCACAGGCAAACGCTTGCTCCATGACAATGCACCCGTACACATACTTGTTGCAAATATGCGGGCCATATTTGTTTGCAAATTTGAAAAAGGAAGCGCTTTGGAAGAAAAGAATTACATATATAGTGTTCAAGTTACGTCCTGATCGAAATTTTAGAAACTATTCAAGACGATCATTTCTAAAGAATTCAGTATTACAACTGATAACATCTCACATTGAAACCAAGTTAAAAATTAAAAAAAAAAATTAAAACGCTCCCCCCTCTTTGCTAACCTTGATGCTAAGCGTCTTTGATAAAAATGAAACCAATATTCCATCAGCCCAACAAGAAACGATAGCCAATAAACGGCGTGAAATTTGCCCAGGTCCAGCATACAGATAGAAAAGAAAGAAACAAATGTGTTTATTGTTCTCGAGCTCTCTGTGCTGAACATCGAAGACCTATGTTCTTCTTATGTTTTACCGGAACTTATATGCTAATTAACGAGCTTTAAAAATATATGCATTTTTCTCAACTGACAATCAGAAATTAGTGTCATCGGTTCAAATTTTACACTTTTATCCATTATTACCCCACTTGACCGCACTGTATTACTTTCGCTAGGTCTAACGTCGCAAATGTCAACGGAAGACGTCAACTATTTAAAAATGACCGTGGGAAAACCTCTAACGTTAGCTCTAGCCGAGATTTGTATGAAACAACCCCGGGATCCCGTACATTACTTGGGTCATTGGCTCTTCAAGTACAGATACAACCAGGAGATCGATGAGGTGAAGAAGAGGGAAATCGAACAGCTTGTATCCGAAAGAGAACGTATTCGATTGGAGACTTGGGTAATGATAGCTTCCATGTCCGTTCTTTTTTGAGTTCCATATGAATTTAATATTTTCTTCAATTTTTAAGGATGAAATTTCAGCATAAAATTTATCTAGTCCTATTACCGTTCTTATGTTAAATTCTCAACAAAATTGCTCATATGATACTGAAAGAATTGCTATTGGTACAAATTGGTTTATACTGAGACAGTTGAGCTAGAGGTCGCTCAAAAAAATCCTTCAATATCTATAAGCTTTGCATAGTCAACTATATCTCAGTATTGGACATTCAGTCATATATAGAGCGGGCCAAATTGCGCCATCCAACAGAATCGGAATCAGGCGCAACGGCCGCTTATTGTAAATAGCGTATATGTGAGTCACAGCAGATATGTGATATTTCGAAATTAATACACAAGAGTAAAAAAATAAAAGCTGACGCAATAATGTTTAGTAATTAGAGCGGATATATATATATATATATATATATATATATATATATATATATATATATGTACACGCTGAGGTGTTTTTATTTTCATTATGATTTTTTATTTGATTGAAAACGGTATGCGTTGTAAATGGGATGTAATAAGGAAATAACTGAGAAACTGAACGCTTTTTTTATTCTGTTGTACTTAATAATGTAACTGTAAATAAAGATATAATAAATAAATTCTATCCTTCTTAATAATGCGGATAGGCTTGTTTAAAAAGTTGCACCATCAGATAAGTTTCCACATTTGCCTCGGTGAAGGATGTTCGCCGAGACGAAAAAATGTTCTTATATTTCGAAAACGACCGTTCCACGTCTACCGAAGTAAGACAGGCGTAATTAAAATAATCTTTAGACTTAGTCAAGGAATCTGCAGATGCCCCATCGCACATTTGTCTTAATCTCGTGTAGTCCGGATTCTTTTTTAAAACACTATCGAACTTAGCTAAAACTCGTCCACTTGTTGCATCGTTTATACTGTGTAACAATGTACTAACTTCGTCCACGGCTTGCACTGATTCTACCAACGACAATCCAGAATTTTGCAAATTTTCTATCGCGTCTACTAACCCTTTGTAATTGTTGCTAATATTCTTTAGATGTGTTTCAACAGAAATATCGAGAAATCCCTTCTGGCTCATCCTAATAGCTCTAGCTTCGGCAGGGACGAATTGCAAAATAACGGATTTGACTTCTTGAAAATGTTCATTATAATAAAAGCGGCTTTTAACCACGTTCCCCAACGCGTAAGAATGGGCTGTGGTGGTTCTCGAATACCAGGGCATAACCTGTGGAATGCCCTAGTCCTCTTAGGACTTTTGAGAAACACTTTTTTTGTGTTTGCTATTAATGCATCCACCTCCGGGTAACACTCTCGAATAGTTTGTGCCACAAGATGTAAAGCATGGACTTTACACGTAACATGTAAAAGTCCTTCACACTTTTCTTTAAGGGAACGGCCTACACTACACATTGTTGCTGCACCATCGCTCATGAACAACAACAGTTGACTGGTTGACACTTGAAATTTTTGTAACGTTTCGAGAACTACGGCCGTAATTGCTTTACTAGTACACTGTTTTAATCTTCTGCTGGCTAATAGAATTGCAAAATTTGGTTTAATAGGATCTAATACGCGCACTATTATATTCAAAATAGATTTTTTTTTGCAATCTGTCGTCTCATCAAGACATAGCCATAGCTGTTTATCTTTTAATTCGGCTTTAATTCGATTTTCAATGTCCTCACGTATTCGTGGAATATCTCTCCGTAACGCTGTCCGAGATGGTAGTATCCACTCGGTATTGTATGTACCCCAGAATTTTCGAAATGCTTTTTTATCAAGTATACGAAGTGGTAGACCACATACCATAAACGCTAAAAGCAATTCTAATTGAAATTGACGTTGTTGTGACACACCATTTCTTTTATTTCTGTGGTGTGCGCTATTTATATGTCTTTCACAATCACGTTTGCTCCAGCACAGTAGTTTCTTTTTACAAACTTTACAGAAAATTGTACTCCCATTGTAGTGTAAATCCACAAATTCACTAAGAAATTTATTAACTTTCGTAGGTAATGGCCGTTTATTTTTAATAGTTACGTTAGACATAATCACTAAAGCGAGCACACCGACGCTTGTTTCTAGTATGCCACGAAGTGGTGCAAACGTAACATCTGCAGACTCGTCATTTGTTGATGAATAGAGCGCGTCATCCGTAAATGAATAAGCGCGCTGTTAGTTCGTAGCCGTCGATGAACGAACTTTTTTTTTGTAGTGGCCCACTGTGAACAACGCCCTATTTATCAACGAACACCCAAACTGCAGGTGTATATTTGCGCGTCTTCACGACGTAATAGACAGTGGTTTTGGTCCTCGTCCTAATAATTACATATTTAAATTACCTATGTTTACATACATATATGCGCCCGGCAGCCTGATTGCGAACCTGGCGCGTGGCGCTCTTGGCCCGCTCTAGTCATATATCTCGGAAACTATTGAAGATAATTGTCCCAACACGATTTATGTAAATTTGTCAAACTTCCAGTACTTCTTTCAACTCACAAAAATGCGTTAGAATCCTGTAATCATTTCTTTTTTTTTACAGCACAGAGAAGTGGAAGATGCCGCAAGAAGCGCTGTACTGGAAATGATCTTCAAAGCTCACGACGAAGCCATGCAAAAGGAATTGAAGGTAGCCGAAGAAGGCATGATGTTAGGCGAAGAAGGTGGTGAAAGTGGACGCGAGGAAGAAAACGACGAATTGGCTGAGGAAGCGAAAGATGTGTTAGGTGAATATACTGGACCGCCAGCGGGACAAAGAAGGATATAACTCTTATCTTATTTTATATGGAAAACATCATAAAACAATAAAAAAAAATCATCATACTCACATTGTTTCATTGATCCTCAAACGTTGCAATGGGGTCGTTTTGTTACATCTGGAGTCTGGCAAAAAGATAAATCAAGTAGCCCGAGCTTCCCCCATTTCATCCAGGTGGCACCAACCTGAAAGAATAGAATAAAACATGGCTAACGTATTATGAAAAAGCAGGTGGTACGTAGATGTATATATCTATAAACCATGTTTTCGTTTAAATAGCTAAGTGGTAGATTTCTCTAAAGATGGCGTTAAATGCGTATTTAGGATTTTATCTTTTAGGTCGCAAAATATGGCGTAATTTTGTTGACGCTTTTTTCTATTGAAGGGTATAACATCGCTACAACAGTCTACTTTGGTATAGAAGAATGTGCAATACAGAACTTCAAGAGACGATGCAACTTTGTTATTTTATATAAATAATGTTTCTATATTTTACTCAAGCTGGAATCTAGTTTTGCATCAGGCAAATGCTAGATAGGGACATTACATCTTATTATATTGGATTATCTTCAATTGAACTCATTAGACCTCATATTTATATCGAGGAAAATTTGTTTAAAACTCAAGGACAGTAGTCCAAATTCCAGGTATTCTAAATGATGATTATATGGGATTTTTTTATGAAATGTCTAATAAAGCCCGTTTGTAGGGATGCAATAATCTGAATAATCTTCTGCAAACAAATTTGGATAAAAAATGCATAATTTCCAACTGGTTTTAACACTAGAACTACCGAGACCGTCATTTTGATGGTTTTCAAATTTCATGCTTAAAAATTTCGATATAATTTATGTATTTTTCTAGAACTTTATGACGACTTTTAATGAAATATGGGAACAATTACATATTCCTATTCAATTTCCATTCAGCCGTTTTAACTTCCATAATCAGTATGACCTATACCTATTTATACCAAGACCCGTCAAAATGACGGCTTTAGCAATTTCAAAGTTTATATTTTATGGATCATCTATGCAATAATGGACATCGATACGTATTTACATTCATTTATACATCGCTTTCAGACATTTCCTGGAAAATTTTGAATTACATTTTCCATATGAAATTATATTGATTGTGTTCGGCAGCCGTTATAACGGGATCTATTTTATTCCGATTATGATTCAGTTTAGCTGGTAAATGTAATCAGGATGCACTCATTATCAGTTGTACTTCTGTAAGAATTACTTGAAAAACAATGCGAGCCTGGTAAGATCCGCAAATGCTCTAACCACTTGAGCCACCGGGATCGTTGCAAACTGATCAACTAATTCTGATTCTAACGAGAGCGCGAGTCATCACCCTACACTTCTAATGTGATAAAGTTCTTGGTGAAAAGTGCAATCTGTGGAAAGTGTAATCTGGGAAAAAGTATGAACATATTTTTACAAAAAATTAAAATGTATTTTTTGTAAATCTTAGGCAACAATAAAACAATTTCCAGGAAGCAAAAAATTATTCGAAGAATTCAAAGAACTCACTAGTATAGATGAAGACTGTTCGGACACTAATTCAAGTAATAATGATTTAGACATCTTGCGTAGAAAATAAAACCGATTTTTCAGACTCTGAAGAAGAAGCTGCAGATGAAATTGAAGTACGAGATATTGAACAAAGTGAAGAAGATGAATATGAAAGTGAAGATTTAGAGAGTGAAGATGAAATTCCCCAAAAGAGCCACAAACGCCGAAAGCGACTGCGAATATGTTCAGATACTGAATTCGATAGCCAAACAGAAACCGAAAAAGACAGCAGAAGGACATTGCTGTTGACGGTACTGAATGGGAAGAATTAGGGAATGGTTGTGTTGGTAGATTCCCATCACATACTATATTCAAGGATACTTCGGGCCCAACTGGTTATGCGAAGCGAAACATTATGCTTGGTAATGTAAGTAGTGTATTTCGACTTATAATTGATAATCGAATGATAGGTCACATAAAAGCTTCCACTGAGCTACAGGCTAGAAACATTTTACAGGACGACTGGGAAATTACCTATAGACGAATTATATGCTTTTATAGCCATTTTGTTTGTTCGAGGAGCCTACGAAGCAAGAAACATGAAGTTATCGTATTTATGGTCCAAAAAATGGGGAACTTCTTTCTTTCACGAAACTATGAGTAGAAACAGATTTTCAGAAATTGAGATTTATTCGTTTCGACGAGAAAAGCGAGAGTGTTCGCTTATGAACTGACAAATTTGGATTGGTTTCCGAAATATGGAACTCATTTATTGATAACAGCCAAGCTTGTTACAAGCCAAATCAGAATATAAGCGTAGATGAACAACTGTTTCCCACAAAGGCAAGATGTAGATTTCTACAATATATGCCGAATAAACCGGACAAATTTGGAATTAAGTTTTGGTTAGCCGTAGACGTGGGAAGTAAATATCTTATAAATGGCTTTCCCTACTTAGGCAAAGATGAACCTAGACAATCAGGAGTACCTTTGAACGAATTTGTGGTTTTGAATCTTGTAAAAAACTATGTAAATTGTGGCAGAAATATAACAACAGATAATTTTTTTTACAAGTATACAACTCGCAAAGAAGCTACTGGCCAAAAAAACAAGTCTTGTTGGAACCATACGAGCAAATAAGAGGGAATTGCTGAAAATAGCTAAAGTTAGAAAAGATAACATGGCTCTTTTCTCCACAAAGATCTACAAATCAAACGGTATTGTTCTAACAATTTACAAAAGCAAGCCTCGTAAAAAAAGTACTACTTCCTAGCTCTAAACATAAATCCGTAAAAATTGCTTCTAATCGAAAACGAATTCCTGAAACTGTATCGTTTTACAATGAGACTAAGTTTGGAGTAGATGTAGTTGACCAAATGGCCCGTAAATATAGCGTAAAAGCAGGGTCACGTAGATGGACTTTGCAGGTATTTTATAATATTTTGGACTTGGCAGCAATCAATTCCTAGATATTATATAAAGAGACTTGTGATGGAAATATAACTAGAAAACAATTTTTATTTCAATTGTCCGAAGAACTCTACAGTGAATATAGATGCTGCAGAAAAGAAGGCTCTTCCCAACAAGAACCGAAAGCAATGGATTGTACTGCAAAAAACTAAAAAAAAAAACCACCTTGTGGACGCAAATCTTGCCAAATTCGATTGTGCAACAAATGTGCGATTTATACCTGTAATGAATGCAACAAATATGTTTGTGGCAAGTGTTCATCTAAGATAACATGTATGTGTAAAACACGTGCCTCATAGTTATTTCATACATATCAAATGTGCTATACTATAAATGCAAATAGAAACTGTTTTTGTTTGTTTTTTTTTTATTAATAATTAATGAACTATTATATTAAATGTTGTTTTTGTTCAATTATATTCTTTTATTTACATAAACTAAGCCAAAAGGTACAATGAAAGCCATGATCAAAAATCCGTCAATTTAATGGGTGTGGTAAAACTAGGTATATATTTAACATCGGTAGTTCTAGTGTTAATCCACTAAACTATTTGCAACGCAGTAAAATTTTACAATAAAAATTACTCAAAATACTGCTTCGGGCCATGCGCATAACTGTCATTCTTGGTAACACTGGGATAGTATGAGAGCAGTCCGAGAAGTTTCCCGCTCAACAAAAACAAGTATTTTTTATTAAATTTATACATTTTTCCCAGCGATGATCTCTTTAATCTGTCCAAACAGTACTTGGCATATTATTCTGTAAAATAGGCGTTTATCAATTGTGATGGCCCCCTCATTCGATGGAAATCTCTGTCCTCCGAGCGAAACTTGACCCTAGGAAACTGGGGGGCCAGATGTGGTAAATAGGGTAGGTGATCTATCAATTCGAACCCCAATTTGTGAATTTTTGACATGGTGACCACCGAGATGTGAGACGATGTGTTGTCCTATGCACAACTGCACCACTTCTAGTTAAATCTAAATATTACCCAAACTTCCGGTTAAATATTTAAAATATTTTTCGTTGCACCATTTATAAAGTAGTCATAGTTAATAAACCTTGACTGGTTGGTAGTAAGAAAATCTAGGATCTTTATTTTGTATAAGTTTATCACCAGTGGGTTTCATGTGTGCTTTGAGTAGTAGGCTAAAAAACGACCCTTTGCTGCCACAGTAAATAAGTTTATCTGTAACTTTCCGGATTTGATCTACAATGGCGCTAAAATAGTTTGTAAAGTGTGCGAGAAACATTTGATGTGCGGGGAGAAGGTAGACTGTAACAAACAAGTAAATACCGAAGAACACAGAAATAGAAAAAAATGGCGTGCCAATGAGGACTGCCTGTTTTCGATTTGCTTTGCTTGTCATGATAACCTGTAATTTATCACTTCGCTTACTCGTTTCAGAACTTTTGGTACAAGTACAAGCTCGAGTTCAAGTTGCTAACTACGAAAAGGGCACGTAAGCGTACGCGCTTTGGTTATGTGTTGACTGCTCAGTCTCTGCTATCTCTCTAACCCTCATCTAGCACCATTTGGTGAACTTTTCCGATGGGATCGGTAGCGGTTGCAGTTTTTGGCAGTGCCGAACGTTCCTCGTCAACCAAGCCGGATGGTCCACGTCTAAATTCAGCCGCCCAACATTTCATTATGGCAAATAATGGTGCAGATTCCCCGTAAACAGTGTCTATCTTGGCTTTAATTTACGTTAGCGTATTGTCTTTCAAATGCAAGAATTTAATGACGGCTGGATATTCGATTTTTTCCATTTTTACAGAAACGCTAGCGTCGACTGACGCAAACAATCGTTAAACAACAAATGAGCGTTCATCATAGCTGAAATTTTCAAAAGTATCTCTCAACTCATGCGCAATTATATTACCAGAATATTTTTGACCTTCATGTTAAGGCTTCAAACTTTTCAGACTGCTCTCGCTAAGTAGAGAAGATGAAAGGTTAGGACCGTCACCGCTGTGAAAAGGTGTTAAAAGTATTTAAAAATGGTTTTTATTTGACAAATCGTGCCATCTGTTAAAATGATTTCCTCAAGACTTTAGAGCATCCTGAATAGATGATGCTATTTACATTTCACGACACTGGGTTCCCATAAGAAGAATATATTTCAAAACGGCATCCAATATAATGGAAATTACAGAAAATGCATGAAAAGGTAACATCCACAGAACCAAAGAAATGGAGATGGATAAACAGGATACGGGAAGATTTCCAAGTCACGTTTATTAAAAAAAAATTAAGTGGACTATGACCTAAGATTACTTTCATGTATGCAGGGTGTTCATATAACTTACCAAAGAAACAAACCTGCATGCACACGAAAATAACTTTAAATCATAGACCACTTGATCCCCAATAACTTTTATTTAAAACATTCTTTCGATCAGGTGAATAGATAAGCCGTACACTTCACCGATAAAAGACTTAAATAACATCGAAATATTTCGAAAACAATTCTCAAATAACAAAGTTGTACATTAAACAAGAATTCCCCAAAAAAAGTGTTCTGTATTCTCCAATAATTCCGCAACAAACTTCATAATACGCATTAAAATCACTTAACATTAATAAAACAACTACATTTGTAGCAGAAGGATCATAACACAATAGAAGGAATCACTTGTTTGTGATATGTTTCGTCTCACCTGTTTCTCTAGTGCGCAATAGCGTACGTAGATGGCGCAGAACCGCAATTCGTTTAATGTAAACGTTCAGCGATCGTCAGCGCTTCCGTGTGCGAGGTCCGCTAATGCGATACAAATGCCGCATTTGTAGGGAGTGGCGCTGGCGTTAGGTTTCTTGGCATTTGCGTGGCGCTAGCAAAGGTTTCTTGATTTTGTACGCAGCGCAAACGTTATCTTCCGTCGGGTTGTGTGTGCGAGGTAGGCGAAAATACGTTGCTAAATAGGTGTTTTATAAAGCGAAGTCCTTATATTCGGAATTTGGGTTTGGGAAAAAGTTCCCAAACCAAAATTCATAGACTCGGGTTTTCCCTTCTTACAATGCGAAATATGGTTATTATCTTTAGTAACAAGGGCGATTAGAAACATTGGCGTTTTTACCGGTAATTAAGACTGATTTTGTTTTAATTATTCTTTCTTTTCGCACGATCAAATAGAAATGAGATGAGAATTGTTTTCAAACCGCTGACGATTTGGTTGCTATGGCAACATCTCTTAAGGATATTGTTATGATTAATGAATTTGTCCCCAAGAATTGGCAATATCGGAAAGCGAGATTGTATGAATGTTGAAAGTTTAAGGCTGCTTCGAAGTCCGAAGATGGTTCCTTTCAAAAGAAATAATAAGATAATTATGATTATGAAAGGGTGAAATTAAAAACAAAATATTTAAAGACGACAATAAAAATAATTAGAGATGGTGCAAAGTTCCCGTAAACAGCGTCTATCTCGGCTTTAATTCGAATTTAATGACAGCTTGATATTCAATTTTTTCCATTTTTACAGAAACACCAACATCGATTGACACAAACGACTGTTAAACAACTGACCGTTTAACATGGCTAAAATTTTCAAAAATAACTTTCAACGCTTGTACAATTATATTACCAGAACATTTTTGAAGAATAAGGCCATCATCATGTTGGGACTTGAAACTTTTCGGATCACCCTCGTACAGCCAAGCAACAACAAAATATGTTACCTTAACACAGGGGTTCCCTAAGTGTGCACCACAGCGCCGCAGAAAGTAAACAGGGGCGCCGCGAGGTATTCCTGCGAACGCGGGGAAACATAGCGGTCTGGAACATTCTAGAATGAATATTTCGAAACGGCTTCGAAGCTAATGGAACTTTCTAGAACATCTAGACTAGATCGTTCCCATAGCTTGTAGAACTTTCTAGAAAGATACGGGACATTCTCGAAGCACATAGAATATTCCAGAAAAGTATAGAACTTTCTGGTAGACTATAGCATACTATCGGATATTACCGAAGTTTCGCGAAAGTTCTAAGTAGGTGGGGCGGCTAATATAAATACGGCACCACTTCGGCGAACCAGTTCAGTTCCTAAATAACAATCGTAGAGTAAACATCTGAGAAGAAACGTAAACAAAACAAAACACTTACTGTTTTGATAATTCCGATCTCGTTTTTCAACATGCTGTAAAATAACGAAGTAGAAGTCTACGTCCGGTGAACCGTAGGTCTAGAATTTATGAAAATATGTTACCTTAACACAGGGGTTCCCTAAGTGTGCGCCACGGCGCCGTAGAGAGTAAACAGGGGCGCCGCGAGGCATTCCTGCGAACGCGGGGAAACATAGCGGTTTGGAACATTCTAGAATGAATACTTCGAAACGGCTTCGAAACTAATGGAACTTTATAGACTAGATCGTTCCCGTAGCTTGTAGAACTTTCCAGAAAGATATGGAACATTCACGAAGCACATAGAATATTCCAGCAAAGTATGGATCTTTCTAGTAGACTATAGCATACTATCAGATATTGCCGAAGTTTCGCGAAAGTTCTAAGTAGGTGGGGCGGCTAGTATAAATGCGGCACCACTTCGGCGAACCAGTTCGGTTCCTAAATAACAATCGAAGAGTAAACATCTGAGAAGAAAGTAAACAAAACAAAACACCTACTATTTTGATAATTCCGATCTCGTTTTTCAACATGCTGTAAAATAACGAAGTAGAAGTCTACTTCCGGTGAACCGTAGGTCTAAAATTTATGAAAATATGTTACCTTAACACAGGGGTTCCCTAAGTGTGCGCCACGGCGCCGTAGAAAGTAAACAGAGGCGCCGCGAGGCATTCCTGCAAACACGGGCAAATATAGCGGTCTGGAACATTCTAGAATGAATACTTCGAAACGGCTTCGAAACTAATGGAACTTTATAGACTAGATCGTTCCCGTAGCTTGTAGAACTTTCTAGAAAGATATGGAACATCCTCGAAGTACATAGAATATTCCAGAAAAGTATGGAACTTTCTAGTAGACTATAGCATACTATCGGATATTGCCGAAGTTTCGCGAAAGTTCTAAGTAGGTGGGGCGGCTAGTATAAATACGGCACCACTTCGGCGAACCAGTTCAGTTCCTAAATAACAATCGTAGAGTAAACATCTGAGAAGAAACGTAAACAAAACAAAACACCTACCATTTTGATAATTCCGATCTCGTTTTTCAACATGCTGTAAAATAACGAAGTAGAAGTCTACTTCCGGTGAACCGTAGGTCTAAATTTATGAAAATATGTTACCTTAACACAGGGGTTCCCTAAGTGTGCGCCACGGCGCCGTAGAAAGTAAACAGAGGCGCCGCGAGGCATTCCTGCAAACACGGGCAAACATAGCGGTCTGGAACATTCTAGAATGAATACTTCGAAACGGCTTCGAAACTAATGGAACTTTATAGACTAGATCGTTCCCGTAGCTTGTAGAACTTTCTAGAAAGATATGGAACAATCTCGAAGCACATAGAATATTCCAGAAAAGTATGGAACTTTCTAGTAGACTATAGCATACTATCGGATATTGCCGAAGTTTCGCGAAAGTTCTAAGTAGGTGGGGCGGCTAGTATAAATACGGCACCACTTCGGCGAACCAGTTCAGTTCCTAAATAACAATCGTAGAGTAAACATCTGAGAAGAAACGTAAACAAAACAAAACACCTACCATTTTGATAATTCCGATCTCGTTTTTCAACATGCTGTAAAATAACGAAGTAGAAGTCTACTTCCGGTGAACCGTAGGTCTAAAATTTATGAAAATATGTTACCTTAACACAGGGGTTCCCTAAGTGTGCGCCACGGCGCCGTAGAGAGTAAATAGGGGCGCCGCGAGGCATTTCTGCGAACGCGGGCAAACATAACGGTCTGGAACATTCTAGAATGAATACTTTGAAACGGCTTCGAAACTAATGGAACTTTATAGACTAGATCGTTCCCGTAGCTTGTAGAACTTTCTAGAAAGATATGGAACATTCTCGAAGCACATAGAATATTCCAGAAAAGTATAGAACTTTCTAGTAGACTATAGCATACTATCGGATATTACCGAAGTTTCGCGAAAGTTCTAAGTAAGCGGGGCGGCTAGTATAAATACGGCACCACTTCGGCGAACCAGTTCAGTTCCTAAATAACAATCGTAGAGTAAACATCTGAGAAGAAACGTAAACAAAACAAAACACCTACTATTTTGATAATTCCGATCTCGTTTTTCAACATGCTGTAAAATAACGAAGTAGAAGTCTACTTCCGGTGAACCGTAGGTCTAGAATTTATGAAAATATGTTACCTTAACACAGGGGTTCCCTAAGTGTGCGCCACGGCGCCGTAGAGAGTAAACAGGGGCGCCGCGAGGCATTCCTGCGAACGCGGGGAAACATAGCGGTTTGGAACATTCTAGAATGAATACTTCGAAACGGCTTCGAAACTAATGGAACTTTATAGACTAGACCGTTCCCGTAACTTGTAGAACTTTCTAGAAAGATACGGGACATTCTCGAAGCACATAGAATATTCCAGAAAAGTATAGAACTTTCTAGTAGACTATAGCATACTATCGGATATTGCCGAAGTTTCGCGAAAGTTCTAAGTAGGTGGGGCGGCTAGTATAAATACGGTACCACTTCGGTGAACCAGTTCAGTTCCTAAATAACAATCGAAGGGTAAACATCTGAGAAGAAAAGTAAACGGTTTTAAGACGACTGCTACCAGAGGTGAGTTCGCTTTGTTTTAGTGTGCCGCTTTGTGTTTTCGTAAAGTCGTAGGAAAATGGAAAGATTTTTAATAAAATAAGCAAGTCGACAATTCAGTGAAAGTGATCAAGCATTGACAAATGGTGGGGTAGCAAAGACACCGGAAATATCGTAAATACGATGATAAGTAGAGACCGTAGCGTGTGCTCTGCTTGGAAGTTCTAGCGACCGTACGCTTCCAAGTAAGCTAAAGAGACATCTTGAGACCAAACACTCTAACATGATTTATCTTAAGAGTTGTTTTCGTTTGTGTGCCTGATTTATGACATTGTACACATATTTTGGAAAGGGCACCGGGGCAAAATATTAAACCTGTAAATGCACCCCAGATTGATAAAGGGAGCCCCTGCCTTAACCTTCTGTCTACCACGTAGGTCCAATGGACCCACCCTTACACTTTTTTACCTTTTATATTACTTACTTAAAATTATTGTTTCGTGTGGTTCTAGGACTTTGTCTGAATTGACTTGTACTATGCTTCTATGGAGTAATTTGATCTTTTTCTACTAAATAATTGTCGATATGAATTTAGTTGCACTAAACTACTGTGTGGGTCCAATTGACCCACTATTACATTCCCACAATTTAGTATCGGATTAATGTTTATTCTCTAATAAGGAACTTCCCCGGTAGTGCTTCTTTTGTATCCTGTGTGCCTTCAGGGATTCCCCGGCCTCATAGAAGAAGAATTGGGGATTTCTTGACCATTTGTTTGGTCTATTCAGCTCCAGTGTTTCTTATGTGGCTTCGAGGTGCAGTTTTCAGTATTTTATATTTTAGGAATATTTTATAAATAGAGGTATGTAACAACAATTATATTATAGTAATTGTAAGCATTTTTTATAATGAAAATTTGGGATCATATAATAGACGTTGCTGTTCACCTATAGTAAACATGGCACTAACACAAGAAGAGCTGATAGCCCCAATGAATGAAAGTAGTGACGAGGAGCTTCATGAAAATGCAGTTGGCAGTGATTATGAACCCTCAGAAGACGATGGGGAAATTGATAATGATGAAACAGTGGCATCTGAGTCGGATAGTGACGATTATACGACCGAGAGCGAACACAGCGATTCAAATTCACAGAATGTTCCACGGATTGGCAAAACCTTTACATCAAGAAATAATCAGCAACAGTGGTTCGAAGACGAAATTGTAGTTGAACAAGGAAGGAGAGCCCAGCATAACATTCTACGGGAAAAAGCAGGTTCCACGCGTTTTGCGAATCGCGAAATTGATTCCATATCTTCATCTTTTTTGATACATATTCTTTCGGAAACCACTGCAGGATATTATAACAGGATGGATAAATGTCGAAGGTAACATAGTGTACGGCAATAAGTGGAAACAAATTGACAACAAAGAATTAACAAATGTTATTGGAATCTTAATACTTATTGGCGTGAATATGTCAAAAAATTTCGCAATTGTGGAGTGTAAAAGTTGGAAGAAATTTTTTTGACGATCTAATGCCTCGGAACCGCTTTCAACAAATACTAAGGGTTATTAGATTCGACAATGCTGCCGAAAAAAGAAAGAAAAGGTCAAACGATAAACTGGAACCTATACGAGAATGTTTTGAACTATGGAATAGCTATCTGCAAGATCGTTACATTCTTGGTTGGAGTGTGACAATTGATGAATAATTAGTGACATTTAGGGGAAAGTGCCCTTTTAGGCAGTATTTGCTTTCAAAGCTTGGAAAATATGGCTTGAAATTATGGACTGCCTGCGACAGCACTGCAGCATATGCGTGAAGAATATTATGTAGTAGGTTTACTATCGTAGAATTAAGTTTAGTTCAAAGGGTTTTTATTTTGTCTACTATTACATGTACTGTATGCAAATAATAAAGAATTAATTTGGTTTTAATTGTTATAAAAACCGTTCATTTCTATATGTGGGTCCAACGGACCCATCTGGTAGTTATTGCATCTTCTAATACCTGGTAGACAGAAGGTTAAGAGATATTCATTCTCAAAATATCGGAATTAAATGGCTAGTAAGAAGCCCGTATATTTTTAATAGGATAATTCGGTGGGACAGCCTGTATATTACCATTTACCTTAGCAACCAAATCTAGATTTTGATCGTGCAAAAATGTAATCAACCTAATGGAAATTAAGCGAAATTTAGATAAGGCTAAAACAGGTTAGATGTTATTCTAACTTCAATCTGCAATAAAAAAATTATCCTCCAATTCTAAAACTTCGTCGGAGCAAATTTAAAAACTAAACTACATTAAAACTATTTGGAAGTTCTTTATTCTAAATTCTAAGTGATACAAATTCAATTTTTTTTTTTTTTGAAAATAAGATGTTGGAGGTACAAATCTTCACGTCAATAGAATATAAGTAAAAGTTATATTAGTCGTAGTCGATAAGATTACCTTAAAAATAGCGAATTGAGAAAAAAAAAACAATAAACATATACACCCTAATTGATACACATTATAATAACATAGTGATATTGATATTGCAATAATAACGAATAAGTGATTACATCTTGATATTTTGTATCGATCCTGATCATTTTTATTCCTTTGAATAAAAAAAAATTACTAAAATAAAAGTAATTTTGCGCGCATACTTTTTAGGCTTAAAACGTTTGAAGTAAAGTATGTAGAAGCACTTGATAGATTATTTATAATTACGTAGAGTAAAATTTGAATAACATATAGGCGCAAGAGTGGAATTGACGTATCGTTTTATTTCTTTTACGCAAAGAATCAATTGTACCGCTTTTAGTATCGACGCCCGGGGCCTGGTGGCATATCTCTGCGTGGGGCTGGGCCACCTCCGCTCGCATAACTAAAAATAAGATAACAAAAAGATGAAATCATAAAGATATCCTTCGGAAGAAAACAGTTTAGACGCATTGAATTAAATACAAATCATTCTATAACCGAAATAAAATAATATCGCAAATAAATAAATCCCACGTTGCGTACATAAATACAAATAAAAACTTGTAGGCAATAAAAATTTCTGCTTTAATTCGGGCGTATTTGCTGAATTGCCTCATAGGTGCAAAAAAAAAAACTTATTTGCGTGTTTTAGAACAAAAAATTGTATCATGGATTTGAAAATTATCGCGAGTAGAATGGGAAATGGATCTTTTTCATTTTGCCGAAAACTAGTGACCAAATTTTCTTAAAAAGATAACCTAGAATTCTATGTATCCAGAATGTTCAACGAGAAATGGGGCAGCGCGATATCTCAGCAACGAATGAAGATTTTAAAACTGAGAACTTTACTATAAATATCTGTTGGGGGTACATATTCTCTGGTAATTAAAAAAAAATAAATCCATCATCGTTAGGTGGCTCTGCCTAACTCAATTTCTTTAAATCGAATAAATAAAAGTTATTTTCTTGATAGGACAGAAACAGTTATACACAGAGTGGAAAAGAGAGGACTGAAATGGTTCGGACACCTCATGCGGATGGAGCATACAAGATGGCCCAAGCGCGTGTTTCAATGGTCTCCTCCGGGGAAAAATAAAAGAGGCGTACAACCGATAAGGCTCGCGATTCAGACTGGGAACGCTGAATAATTATTCTATGCATAATTAATCCCATAATATATGTACGGCGTGTCCCACTAAGAGTGGGGACCGGCGATATCTTGGAAATAACAATAACTATAGCGATAGGAAAAAAAAATTTATAACTAAAGTGGCAAATGAAAATATTTTTAAATTCCAAACATGAGTACTAGAGGGCGCGGTTGCTAGGGTCAACAGTAAGTTTTAAATTAGCAGGTAAAAGTTCTAGGATTAACTATGATTTTAAACGCTTTATTAATTGCGAAACATTTTGATTATAGACGTCTTGTCATATTGTGAAAAATAAGTGTAGTAGGCGTTGCCGAACCATGTAAAACTAAACCTACTATAACTTCTGCAGTTTTTACCCGAATTAAAGAAATGTGGACTTGTTTGAAAGGGCATTCAGACGAAATGTACCAGATGACGTTGTTCCCAACAGTACGTGTTTTCTCAATTATCTCTAAAAATTCAAATGCAATAGTATGCTTTCCTTATGTTGAGTTTGAAGGGTTTTGACAGACTAAAGTAGTGGCGAAAACCGCAAGAGATAATTGAGAAAACTCGTACTGTTGGAAACAACGCCATCTGGTACATTTCGTCTGAATGCCCTTTTAAACAAGTCCACATTTCTTTAATTCGGGTAAAAACTGCAGAAGTTATAGCAGGTTTAATTTTGCATAATTCGGCAACGCCTACTACTCGAATAGAAAGAACGGCATTCGATTAAAAAAATAAGTTAGGTAACGCCACCTAACGATGATGCATTTAACTTTTTTAAGAATTACCAGAGAATATGTGGCCCAAATGGACTTTTATAACACAACTTTCAATGTCCCAGAATTTCAATAAAATGAACAGGCGATAATTCCATTATTCGAAAAAAAGTCCTTTCAAATGCAAGTTCCTTGAGGTACCTTGTAGGTTTGTTAGAAAGGAAGTATCCAATTCAATTTCTCTGTACAAAAGTAAATCAAATACATTACTTTCTCGGTTTTATCAATTACATCATAGTTCTTATCAATGAGAAACAAATTTCAATATAGCAGGAACGCAATAACGTGTAACATAGCAATTTTGAAATTTATGTTTACAATTGTTCGTGTATTTTCGTTTTTCTTCATTTCCTATTTTTTTAAATTAAAGGCGCAACTGCAAAACATTTTTTCTAACCTCATAGTTAAAAATAAAATAAAAACTGTCTGTTAGACAGTGGTAGAAATTATTATCTTTTAATGACACATGGCGCTACAAGAATTTTGAAATTTGATTTACATTGATAACAATTCTGACGTTACGGACAAGATCGACAAGTAAGTGTAAAATATCACTGCATTAAGGTGGGATTCGAAAAAAAAAAAAGCATTTCATTAAAAAAAAAAAGTGGGCTGCGATAGATATTAAAGGACTTTCCATATCAGTAGAGTGTTTCAGCCGATTCTGGGACCTCCTCCTTGACCTTGACCATGCATATGAGTAAGCCAAGGTCAACGAGGAGGTTCCAGAATCGGTTGAGACCGGACAAGGCCGTCCTTAAGGACAAGGTCAACCTTGGGGTTGGGGGGTCACCACCAGGATTGAGGTTTAAGCTAGGTCAAGGTCAATGAAGAGGTTGCAGAATGTGGAGGTTCCATAATTAATTGGGAGGTGTCAAGGTCAGAGGATATATCACCCATCCGGACTAAGATCGTATCTCAAAGTTGATGATTGTGTATAAAAGGATTGTAATAGTGTTAAAAGTGGTAACCATGGACAGCAGATATAGTGACGGAAGAGAAACTTGTGAATGGATTTCCTCGCGACACTCAACTCAAAATTCGGATCCATTAAATTTACAGTAGAAGAAGAAGTGAACAATCAACTCCCATTCCTAGATAGCCTAGTAATTAGAAACAATAATAAGCTAGAAATAGACATCTATAGAAAAGAAACAAGCACTAATAGATTCATTATGGCCGATTCGAACCACTGCGAACAACATAAAATGGGCGCAATTAGTTTCTTAATTAATAGACTAGTGAAATTTCCCTTAAACCAAAATAGGTACAAGAGCTTAAATTCATAAAAAAATGTGGCTATTTATAATGGTTGCTCTTCTATAGATGTCGACCGCATCCTGAAGAAAGTCCAACATAGGCATTATGTAAGAAATTCTACGACCTTGATACCGGTAGAAACTCGCGACAAGAAATTTGTGAAATTCCCTTTCCATAGAATATAGAAAGGCATCAGTAAAGTTTTTAGGGGACAAGACATGAACGTATGTTTTAGTTCACGAAATACACTTAAGAACCTTCTTGGTAATCCAAAAGACAAACCGGACATGAAAGAAAGGTCGGGAATTTATAAAACTGCATGCAACGACTGTGATAAAGCCTGTATTGGACAAACAAAACAAGCGATAGGTACTAGATTTAATGAACACATGAGATGCTATAGATTCGGTCGAACAGGAGCGTCAAGTGTAGCTGACCATATGAATGACACAGGACATGTAATCAAATTAGAAAACCTCAAATTAATTAAAAACGTAGCTTCACCTCAGGAATTGCACGCATTTGAGACAGTGTACATGAAAACATATTCGAAGCTCCTTAACAAAGAGAATGTGCCACTTCATTTCTCTTGCTTGTTTGATTTATTAGGATAAAAGAACTTTTCAGTCCACACTTGACGAAGACCGAGTCTCGGTGTTTTGCAATATATGTATTGATTTGTTTAGTATCCTTAGAGTGCGTAGATAGAGAATTAGCGGGAAGTAACCTTCCTTTCGTCTCGCTCTATTCTACGAGGGCGGGATGAGACCCTTGGCCGTTTCACATATACCCAGCATGTTAGAGTTAAACGATAAAAAAGTAGGTATTCGGAAATAGATATACACAGATGCATGTTTAGACATATTTGTACATCCGAGAGGAGGGATAGACATGCATGGTAGAATTAAGGAAAAGTTTTTAGTTTTTTCGTTCGGATTTATTAATTAATAATATTTTGTGTGGTGAGGAGTGTGCCGATACTCTGTGTTGTTTGTGAATGTCTTCATATCATATCACATCATAAGAATAAAGAAAATGTATCGAATAACGTCAATGTTGATGAAGGTAATTCATCGAAAGATCGTGATACAGAACCATTTAATGTAGAGGCAATTTTTTGAAAGATCCTGATACAGAACCATTTGAAGTAGGTGAGTCGAGCAATTTTTGGGATAAAGAAGATTTATATACGGATACGTTTCTGCGAGAAGCATCATGGAATATACCATTGTTAGAAGAGAGAATATATTTTTTAAGTAAAAGCCATTCCAAATGGATGTTGGTTTGTCTGCAGATATGAATTTTGAACCAATTGTAAAAATCGTAGAAGTAAAGAAGCAATGTTTGTCTTTTTATGAAAATGAGTGGAATCACTTTTTAATGGAGAGTAAGAAGCTGAAAAGATATTTTGAATATTGTGGTGGAGCATTTCCAGTTGTCACTAGTCTCAATTTGCGGATATCTAGCGAATGTTTCGACGGAGTTACTAGAATACTTAAAATCGAAAAAAATGGAGACCGTGTATATTTATCATATACGAAGGTTTGTTGGAGCTGCTTCGTTTGGAAGATGTTGTGGAATTCCGTTTAGTGCTTTTAAAATATTTAATGTATGAAGAATTTTAGGAAGGGAATGGTGGATTATTTAATTGGAAATCATATTGGCGCAGCAGATTACGTGCAGAAGTAGAGAAAATGTTGAATGGAGTAGTGTCCGAATGTGAATTGACCCGGACGTTGACCTTTGGATCGACCTTGACCTTGGGAATGGTCTTGACCTTAACCGGTCTCAGCCGATTCTGGAACCTTCTCATTGACCTTGACCCATGAATATGCATCGTCAAAGTCAAGGAAGAGGTCCCAGAATCGGCCAAGACACTCTACTCATATCCATCGAATAAATTTTCAAACGCACCGCCTCTCGTTACAACTAAATTAAAGGACTGAAAAAAAATGTATTTAAACGAATTTACACTGCGAAGCTAAGAGTTCATCTTCATGACAAAGTAATTCAGGTGCTTAGCTGTTTAGCTTAATTGGAGCCAGTCGTTAAGTAGCGTAATAAATTTCGACATGGAAGAGTAAGTTAGCCAAATTACGCCTCTCTTATTTATTTGGATCATTTCATTCAAGTTCATGTTTATATTTGTCCATTTCCCATTCTTTTTGAAGAAGCAATATCAAATTACCAAACATACACGCAATTTTAATCCCCACTAATATCAGCTTATTGCAAAAGTAATTTCGTAACCACCGTTAACAAATTGTTTGCAATAAAAAAAAAGTTTCACGTTTGGAAAATAAAAGGAAACACTAGGAGAACGATTTGGGGCCGCAATGTACGCGATTACAATATTTAAAAATATCGTGGTTTATTTAAACGCAGCTTCAATAGTACTCTCCGCTGTACATTTTAGACCTGGAATTAAACACCATTAAATAGTACAACACAAAATAATATACAGTACGATAGATTATTACGCAATTCAAATCAGTGTTTCGAAATGATCTTCCGTTTTCTATTTCCTTCCGCAAACAGTTTGAACGCAAATCATTTTAGAAAAGAATTCAGAAGTAAATCGTAATAATAGCTATTTCTGGCGTTACATTTCTCCGTTAAGGCACAGAAAATACGCAAAACTATGGGCAGCTGGCTTGAATTTCAAACATTAGATTTCCGTAAATTTTTACCGCATATTTTAAAAGTTAATACCGTATTTGACAGATTAAATTAATTAATACAGGGTGACCTATTAGCTCTATTAACAGTTTCAACAATATATTCCCCGTATGATTAAAACTCATCAAAAACGTGTATGCTTTCCATGTTTCTCGTTAATATGAATATTTTCATACTAAAATCTACTTCATCTTCACCTTTTCTTTATTCGTATTTTGCTTCTCACGAATTTTTTTCATTCAGTTGGTCCAAAAAACTTTCATAGTATTCGCCAGTTATCGTTTTACCCCTTGAAAGGGTTTAATCAATAAAAAAAAACACCTTTTGTATTCCAGAAAACGCTGGTCATGACTTTTCCGGAGATGTAATCGACTTCACCTCTTTTGTTACGGAGATATCGACTTTCACCTACTGGTTCGATTGCTGATTCGACACGTCTCGTCCGTAGTAAAAAATGGGCGCACAATAAAACTATTGACAACTTTTACGATAAAACGTTGAAACCTTGCTTCATTTTACTTCAAAGCCTACCTGAGTGTACACGGATATATTGATCGTATCGTGATTGGTCATTTCTATGATGCTAAATGAAAAATAAGCAAATGATACATCAACATAATCGTAAGAAGATAAGTTTTCATTTGAGGTACCACACGATGGGTCATTCTATTTAAAATGCTTGGGAGGGTATTCATGGGAATGCAGAAGCAAACGTCATAAGTGTGATTCAGAGATTAAAACATGTCCCCCTTGGAATAAAAGCAAATATGTTTTTGAACATCTTTATTTACGTTTTAGTATCTGAAATATTTTAGGTTATTTCCAAAAAAATCACACCGTATATGTTTATTGTGTAAAATGCAATAGAGCTAATAGATCACCCTGTATAATATTATGGATACGGATTTTCAAATTCGTCAAGGTTGATTTTCTGTAACTGCCACTTAAAGAATTGATTAAGATTGATTGATTTTTCAAATGGTAAACACTGTTTAAACAACAAGCACCACTTGCAAGAAAAGAAGTGTTACAAACCAAATAGTTTTTTTTTTAACCAAAACACGTGTCTAAAATAAATTAATTTTAATAACGCGAAAAGTACCAACAAACTGTTTCCATTATATTCCCGCTAATTGTACAATAATTCGATACAATAATTCCTAACAGAATAATTAACAGATCAATATAGTCACTTACCCTCTTTGCTGGGGCAATGGAGGATAAGCCGAATCATAAGCACCGCTCCTAGATGAACCATATCCCTCATAACCAGCACTTCCGGTATTTCCATACCCGCCAGTTCCGGTGGAAGCCCCGTAAGCTGCGCTTCCGGACCCGCTACCTCTGGATTCTGAATACATCGCGGCGCCACTGCTGCTACTTAACGGTGGAGGTCCGCGAGAGTCCGGATACGAGGAAGGTCCTCTGGAATCCCCGTAACCACCGCTTTGGGCCGGCGTACGAGAATCGTAGCCCATCGAACCGGTTCCCCGGGAATCGCCATAACCTCCGTAGCCGCTGGCTGTGCTGCCGGATTGCCCGTAAGATTGCGCATTTGAACCGTAACCGCCACTCGGGGAATAACCGCTGGATCTCTCCCTAATGGATTGGAAAGGGAGATATTTAAAGAAGCTAAAAATTAGGAGGTTGTAATTTCACCGTCGAATTTAATTTAATTTGAAATAAAAGTGCAGTAAATGATACTTAATCCAATTGGCAAATAACATTTTACAACATGAAGGCGATATTACGTCATTAGGTTATTCCATGTCAATGGATCAAGTTCCTACGCTCGACCATCTGATTTTTTTTAAATTTTGCGAGTAGGTTCCACAGCTGACTAAAGGTAATTCCCCAAATTCTTAGCTCCTGATATGCAATACATGATCTGCAAGAGTCTCTTAAGTGATGTCTGGTAAAATGTCGCAGATGCTCACTTTTGCCCACTTTTCGCCATTTTTGCTCAAAAGTTTACTTAACGACCGTATGATGTATAAGGAAGCTACGTTAAGGATGTAATTAAAACAACGTCGATGTAATTATATTTAACTGTTGCTGAAGTCGGAACTGCATTCGTACGTTTCTTCACGATTAATAAATAATTAGAAATATCAAATATTGAATGTCTTATTAAGTAATAAACATGGTAATGAAAACTCAGATCCAGCGCAAAAGATACAGACATGACCGATTAAGGGCGTGTGCAAATTGAAAACGGCGGGAGTACCGATGATCTCATTGCAGACGGGTCACATTTCACTGGCCGTTAAGGAAAGACAGTTGTTGGGTTCCTGTGCAGCATATTCTTAAAAACCTGGAAGCACCCTCAGTAGCAACAGCGCTGGGGTGGCAATACTGTTTTCCAGATGCCGTTGATCAAAGCATTAACAAGAAGTTCAGCTCTTTGCAGTAGTTTTAAGCTTGTTTTTATTGTTGTATAGTTAGTTGTTTGGCTTGAGAACCAACAAAAGCAGCCCGCCTGAGGCTTGGGAACCTCAACTAAGCTGCCCACCAAATACGGCTTGGGATCGTTTGCTAAGTTGCCCACTTAAGGCTTGGGAACCCTGGCTAAGCTACCCAACCTGAGTCTTGGAAACCTCGGTGAAAGTATCTTACCCGTGGCTAGACTTGCCTGGCTATCGGACAGGCGGCCCCTTGGCGACGGGGACACCATTTCTAAAATGGTAGTGACAGAAAGTCACCATGGACCAACGCAAGCTATAAAAGTATTAAAAAGAACCACGACCAGATAAAGAAAGCATCTGCTGGGATTTCAACATTGTCGAAAACCGAACATTACAATATGAAGAGATTGAAGTTACAAATTTAAGAGAACAGGAAATAGAAAGCACTATTGAAGACCCAAACATTTGAAAATGTGTAGACTGAAGACATAAATTTAATAGAGGAGCATATTATAGATCAAACACCAAAAAATGAACACAGCTACCAGAATATAGAAGGTACGTTTGGCGATAAAATATCAAGAAGTGGACAGATTAAGAATGTAACTACGAGTGAAGAAACGTCAGATGGCCGAAAAATAACAAAACGCAAACATAAACAAGGGATGAAAAGACGACAAAATATAGAATACATAGTAACTAGTCAGGAATATAAAGAAAAGGTACGTAATCAAGAAGGAAAATATGCTGAGAGAACTCGTCCTGCAAGAAAGTTGGGGCCCAAATGTGGCCATAAAGTAACTGACCGCAAAGCCGCCTAAAAGCACGGTAAAATCTATTATAGAAAGTGACCAGATTCTGGTCAAAGATCAGCAGTAAGAAAAAAAAACGAGCTTTGTTTCCTCAGAAATCCCGAAGACATCAAAATACGTGTATGCAGAACATCTTTTCTAAATACGTTTTCTTTAGGACGAGACATATTTCACCGATGGGCTACTTTAGGTTTCTCATTCTCTGAGAGTGTTTTGCCAAGAGAAATGCCGTTATCTAAGTCTTCCTCTAGGCAAAGTTTTATTTTAAAAAGGCACCGTTTCTTCAATGGCTTAATTTATTACCAAAAATGTCAAGTCACTACTGCAGAAGCAGTTGTCAACGTATTTATGTGGAATCGATCTTCTATTCAAAGTTTCACATGCACAAATCTATTAAACATGGTGCAAGGAAAACTCGCGTCCAGGGTAATATTTTTAGATGTTCTGGAACAACAAGATATCTAGACATAAATCACGTAAAGATCAGTGTGATAAGTGTTATCAGTACGATGCACAATGGAAACGGTGGACTGCACAAGGTGAATCGGCTCCGAAAATGGCGAAAACTATTCCATAGGCTGGAAAAATGAAAGCGACTGTTTTTTGGAATTGTGTTAATCGACTCTCTTGAAAAAGGAAAGACAACAACGAGCGCCAGTCAGAATTTTCAATCTGTTGAAACCGCTAGGTATTACGAAGAAATTTGTTTACCGATCGATCAAACGGTACACCGAGATGCCCTCAGTCGATAACAGAGCAAGGGGCGGGCGGCCACGAGTTTCAAGGTCACCAACACGAAATACTTTCCGAAAACAGAAAATTGTGGCTAGGTAGATGAAAATCCCACCTAGAACAATGTCCCGCGTTATCAAACAAGACCCGAGACTCCGAGCTTATCGTCGAAGTACAGGACATCGCTTGACAGCAGCTCTGCATTCCATCAAAGTGCTCATGAGCGAAGAAGTTATGGCAGCGACACGCTAAAGGTGGATATTGACAAATTCTGTCCACCGACGAAAACATTTTCACGGTAGAAGAAAAGTTCAACCGCCAAAATGACAGAACCTGCGCACATACCTTTCGAGAAGTTTCTAAAAAAATCCCGAGAGTGGAAAGAGGGTTTGGTGGGGAGTGTCAGATCAAGGGGTAATAAAAATTCATTTTTGTAAATAGGGAGTAAAAACGAAGGCTGCTAACTGTCAGATATATATTTTGGAGTAGGTTGTCAAGGCCTTGAATGATACTTTGTTTGTCCATAAACACTGGATCCAGCGCCCGCATACAAAGCAAAGACGATGCGACGCTGGTTAGAGACGAATTTACTGAAGTTTATCGCGGCCAAAGATTATCCCTCTGGAAACCCCAACCTTAGCCCCCTGGACTATCGATTGTGGGACGTGTTAGAGTAAAAAGCCTGCTCTAAAACTCATCACAATATCGAGGCTTTAAAGGCTGATTTAGTGGCAGCAGCAGCTTCGGTACCTCCCGAAACAGTGCGCGCGGTGATAGATGAGTTGCCGGATCGTTTGAAGAAGCGTGTGAAGGCAAGAGAAGAACATTTTGAATAGTTTCTATTTTTTTTTTATAAGTTTATGTTCACAGCTAAATTAAGTACGTTAATTTGTTCAAACTTTTCTTTTTTTCTGGCAAATTAACTCCACTTTATGAGAAACATAAATTATGACATGACTAGCTGCAGATATTTATTTTTTGTTGATAATTTTGGTACGTGTAGGATCAATATTATTTCTTTTTTGAATTGGTGTGATTTAGTATAATATTAGTGCTATTAGTAGGGTTGTTTATAACTATGTTATGTTTCTTATGCAGAAAATAAGGCCTATATTCAATATTTTTATTTAAAAAAATAGTTTTAGGTAATCATTTTTACATAATATTAGTTTTACATTTTCAATAATTTATTTCACAACTTTGGTTATCTGAAAAATAAAAATAGCTGCCGACTAAGTTGTTTATAAGACTCCATTTGTATGTTGTTCAAAGTTTGACATTGAACAAAGACCAAAGAGAAAATAAAAAAAGGAAAAATACAGACAGAAATTTATAAATGCAACTTACATTGGTTTTGTAGCATTATCTCTTCGACTAAACATATCAGTTGCTGCACCGCTTCTATCATAACCACTCGGAGGTCCTCTCGGGCCCTGACTCATTCCTGGATCCATTAGCGGCCTTCGATCGCTCATCGGAGGCCTTCTCTCATCGAAGCCACCTGCTGGTGGCATTCGTCGATCATCGTATCCAGTTCGTGCCGGTCCTTCAGCGTACGGTGGCCTATCATCGTACGGAGGTCTCCGATCTGTAAAAATGCAAGCGAAAAAGGTTAATATTATTTTTACGAATGGCAGTGAAACACCAACCATAACCGTTAGAATAAGGCCTACCACGTTCCCCCATATAACTGGCTCCACGTCTATCATCGTAACCACCTGGTCTTCTATCGGGGTATTCATCGAAACGTCCTCCTCTTTCATAATCGTAACGGTCTGGATAAGGTGGATAGTCTCGTCCACCGAATCTGGGGCCGAAACCATCTCGGGAATATGGACCGGCACGATCTTTTCCACCTCTCATAGGGCCACCGCCACCGCCTCCTCTTCCGCGGCTTCTATTCGGAGGTTTGACGCGTCCTTTTTCGACGGATATTCTAACACCCATAAAAGTAGTATTGTTCAATTCTTCGATGGCTTTTGTAGCCAAATCCTTGTCTTCTAAATGCAAGAAACCGCATCTATTCGCGATATCGCATTCGGCTATTGCGCCGTAAGGAGCGAACAGTCGCTTTAAGTCTTCGGTTGTCGCGTTAGCTGGTAAGCTTCCCACAAAAACCTTTGTGGTCGTTGCTGAACGCCGGCTCTGTAAAGTGCGCCAAAAACATAACATTTAAGTTAAAATGAGAGAAGATCATGCTAAAAACTTACCATTTTGAATTAATAAATTCGATTGGATGGAAATATAAGGAAGATACAGTGAAAATACAAATAAAAATTGAAAAAATCTTCCACTTATAAATGGTAGTCTCACGGAAACTGATGGAAACTGCCCTTCCGAATGAGCTTCTAAATGAAATTAGTCACATGTTAAAGATATTTATAACACTATAATAATTCTTCAATATACTATGTGATGACTAGAGCGCTATAGTGATTGTAATTCGAACTAAATTGACATTATGAGGAAAAAATAATACCAAATACATTTATAATGCAAATGAATTCTAAAACCTAATATTCAAATTTAGATCATACTATATGTTATATATAAGAAATTAAGGCGATTCATAACTTGGTAATCAATTCTACTACAACTTTTGAAGGGCGTATTTATTAGTACAGTAGGTGTTTTTTAAATTTCGCGGTTGATTTAAGTTGGTAGTTCCAGCAATAAAAGAACAGTGTTTGAAAAAATTAAATGAAAATTCATTATACCTAAATATTAATTTGAGTAGACCCCTATTAATTTCGGACAAGGTGCCTAGAACATCAAATGCATGTGAAGTTATCTATTTACATCAGTATATAAATTATTTAATATATGGATAATAGCAAATAATACGGGCTTGCTTTATTTAATGTTTAAATTTCTAGAAATTTGATTTTAATTAAAGAGAACATGATGCCGAAATATGAATTAAAGTTGTCCCTAATTGCTTATGCAACTACCTTCATTCCTTTGCTTGCTACTATGACATAACCTCAGATTTGATTTCAAAATATTTTCTGAATCGTAATATATACACCGAAATATTGAAGGAGATGCTAAAATGTCTCAAAACCTGGCAACAAACGCTTTTAGAAACGTATTTAAAACTGTTGACAAAGAAACTCTACACTGGTTTCCCGGTCACATGGGAAAAGGTTTAAAAAAGATGCAATACAAATTAAAGTCAGTCGATTGTGTTGTCGAAGTGCATGATGCTAGAATAGCATTATCTGGCAGAAATCCTGATTTCAAACGCACAATATCTGGTGTAAAACCTCACATATTAGTGCTAAATAAGTCAGATATGATTCCAAAGAAGTATATTGACCAAATAAAAGACAAACTGTCTAGTGAATATAAAAACGTAATATTCACAAATTGTAAGAATGACAGGTGCGAAGGTGTTAAAAGGCTATTTCCGATAGCTCAAGAGTTGATCAATAAATCAGATCGATTTAATAGATCCAACGCCGAAGATTATTGTCTTATGATTATTGGTATACCGAATGTTGGAAAATCATCGTTAATAAATACGCTGCGTAATAGATTTTTGCATAAATCTAATGCATCAGCTGTGGGTGCTAGTCCAGGAATAACCAGAAGTGTTCTTAATAAAATAAAAATGTGTGAAAACCCTTTGTTTTACTTGTTAGATACTCCTGGGATTTTAACGCCTTATGTTCCTAGTACAGAAGTCGGACTTAAATTGGCTTTATGTGCAACGATCCAGGATCATTTAGTGGGTGAAAATACAATAGCAGACTATTTATTGTATTGGCTAAATAAACACGAAATGTTCAAATACGTTGATGTATTTAAGCTTAGAAGTGCTTCCGATGATATTTTAGAGGTGTTAGTGCAAATAGCTATAAATAATGATAAAATGCTGAAATTTAAGGACGTTACAAGTGGTGCATATGTTCATAGACCAGATTTAGATGCAGCTGCAAAATTAATGTTACAAGCTTTTAGAAACGGATACTTAGGAAAGATAATGTTAGATCAGGATTTGTTGTAAATATTGTTTGATTTTGTGCGAGAATGATTTGGTTAGTAATACATGTAAATATATTTTAAATAAAATTAAAAAAATTGTAATGTTTGAATTTGGCGCCCACTTTTTTAAACTTACAGATTTCTGAACAAAGAGCGAAATGGTAATTTAATTTAACGATGCAGATATTGGATGGCGCTGTAAAATATGAATACAACGAATATGTAGAAACCTTTGTTTATCGATATGTTTACTTTAGAATCATAGAGTTGGCATTTTTTAAATTTCACGTATGATTGAAGTTGGTAGTTCAGGCAATACGGGACATATTTGCCAATTTCTCAACGTAATACAGACGACCGCGAAATTTAAATACCGACTCTAATCGTAACACTATATAAACCATGCACCTTCTATAGGTGCATTTACAGGATATTAAAAGTTTCTAAACTAATATTGACCAGAAAACCTAAACTGAAATAAACCTACAACATCTAGTAAATAAAACAAAAGAATTCACACATATACATGTTAGTTTGATAATCCCATTTACAAAATGGTGACGTAAATACAAGGTCACAAAATTTGGTTGGATGAGATCAGAGACGTTGATAAAATTTCCTATCTGTGTATTATTTAATCGGTGGTTATATCTATGCTAATTAACATTATTTCTGTTCTTTCAAATATTTACTGAAAAGAATGCTTAAAATATCTATTTTGTTCTTTTGTGATTTACGTAAATTAGGAATAATAAGAAAATAGATAGAATCTCCACCATTTTTAACCTTTTGTCAGCCTGTAAAATATGCAACCTCAAATACAATACAGTGCAAGTTACGTGCTTTAAATTCCAAATTTTCTATTCATTTCTTCAGCATAAAAAATAGATAATGAATCTAACACACTTTCTCCATGACCGTGAGTAAGTCAGACAATGACCTTCATTTTATATATTTCGACGGTTTCCAGTAAAATGTAGTCAAAACGCGATGTTTGCAAGAATTACATTCTATCCAAGCCTGTTTTATAACATTTTCATGGAAAAGATCTCCTCGCGACGATGGTACGATAGAATCGATGAAAACGTGATCCTAGGCGCTCTACCATTTCAACACTTAACCTTCGAAGTACGTTATTTTGATGGGTTTTAAGGGCTTGCGAAGAGAGAGGTTATACTTTTGAATTTCTAGCTCGTCGATAAAGAGAATGTTAAGGGTGTCGTTTCGATGAATGAAGACTATGAATTATGGTTGGCGAATAATAAAGAGGTAACATTTCAAATTGATATACATTCTGTTTTTCAACGTTTAAGCATTCATATTAATAGGTTGTAGAACTTTTAAAAATAAATTAATTTTTTATCAAAAATTCCCTGTATAAACGTTGCAAAATAACGGTGATATTAGAAATGGTTTCGTTTTTTTACGCGTTTTTTGAATGAGTTTACTTGTTTAGGATTCAGGTTATAGGTGCAAATGTAGGTCAACGAATTTGGCGATGTATATGCGCATTAGCAGATAACTCACGTTTTACCGAGTCCTAAAATACCTTCCCTTTTCTTAGCAAACGAATAAATATTACTTAAAAACCAGTTTAAAGAGTGCCATTTCTAGGTTATATTCGGAGGTTAATTTGACGTTTCTCAACAAAATTTGATTTGGTATCACTGCATGCAAACTAAAAGTAACCAATTCATACAGATAAGCGCTAAATTCAAAAACGAACTAGAAAATTTTTATAAATGTAAATTGTCCCTTATAATTATGCAACCGTTGAATAATGGCCAATCTCATCGAGATAACTTAATTAAGTAATACTTAAATTACAGAAAAACATGTGCTAAACGTAAAATGTACTTGTCTAGACGAGTACAACTATGTACTGCCGAAGTAATTTCAAAGTTAGTGTTAAATACTTTGGAAAAGTTTGAACTTTCGCCAAATCAACTGTTGATGTTTATGAGTGATGATGCCGCAAACATGCTTCCTGTAGGCCGGTCTCTTAAAAAACATTGTGCTAACTTGTTACATATTACGTGTAAAATTCATGCTTTCAGTCATGTGGCAGATAGTATTGGAAAATATTATCCTGAGGTAGACGCTTTAATAGCGCATACAAAAGCAGTGTTTGTCAAATTCCCAAAACGTATTCGCAAATTTCACAGACTATGCCCCCGTATGCCTGAGCCACCAGAACCAATTCTTACACGTTGGGCAACATGGTTACAGGCCGCGTTTTATTATCATAAATATTTTGAGAATATTAAGAACGTAGTTTTACAATTCGATCCAAAGGAAGCTGCGGCTATCAAGGAAAGCCAGTCGAAATTTCAAAATAGTCAGGTTAAAACGGATTTAAAAACTATTCAGAACAATTACTTCGAACTAGTGGAGGCAATAGAATAATTACAAAATCCTTCGGTGTCGTTAGTGGAATCTCTGCAAATAGTGCAACATGTTAACGCACAGCTATGCGCGGTAGAAGACGCGTTTTAGAGAAAGATTCTGATTTTGGCACATTAAGACAAATTTGTGAAGGTGCGTCAACAGAACCGTTAAGTTGTTCCAAAAATTATTTTCATTACGCAAATATAACGTCAGTAGATGTAGAACGTTCGTTTTCTGCATATAAACACATTTTTCCCTCACGCCGCACTTGGTTTGCCGAAACAACTGTGGAAACATATCGAATGTCGCAGATATTTAACTGACATTATTCACTTTGTGATTTCAGGGAAGATTCTTAAGACGGTAAGTGTTTGAGTACGTATTATATTTTATTCCTGACCGTTTATTTTGTGTAAACTTTTATGCGCCCGCCACTGGCTGTTGGCGCAAATTGGGCAACTCTAATAATAATACGAGAATAAATTAACTATGCATGTAATTATGCAATTAGTGTAGTAATGCGCTGCCAAAAGGGACAACATTGCCATATAATTACAAAGTAATTATTTAGCCTATTTTTGTAAAAAAATAATAATTGAATGAAAAAAAAAATAAAACAATAATAATAAGAAACAATAAACAAAGTAACACATAAGGTGTGTGGCAAATAATTAGCTTAAATTGAGAGACAGCACCGAACACTACATGCGTTTCTAGTAAGGCGTGTTTAGTTTTAAATTTTAGGCAATTTATAAAAGTAGTGTTAGAAATAAGATTCTGAAATATATATCCGTTTAGTGTTTTGGCAACGTTATATGAAAAACTACGTTTGAAGATCTCTTGCCTATGTTTTGGTATGGTTAATAACGGTTTGTTGAAACATTACACTGTACACCTGGCGACGATTTCGCCATCTGCAAAACGAATACGGGTGTTTCTTTTTTTTATAAACTGTCCAATAGAAAGCAACACAATCAAGTTTTTCGGTAATTTAAATATTACCTAGTTGTGAAAAGTTAAGTTATCTGTTATCTCGATGAGATTCGCCATTGGTTAATCAAAACTGACTCCATGGAAGACGAGTGCCATTTATGTAGTTGTTCTCAGCCAACAGGAACTCGTCTTCTAGTGATGCGAATTACTACGCTCTTCACCTCAATAATACTGAGTCGTCACCTGTCAGCCCATTCAGCAAGATCGTCCATCGCTAACCGTTTTGCGAAATTTCCTTTCACACAGGCACAATCTTCCGAACCCGCGTAGATAACTTACCCTGCATTATTATTATTAATTCTTTAGAAATGGAATTCCGTTGGTGTAGAATTTCTACAGCTAGCTACTACGGATATCTTCGAAACACCCTGCCAGAAAAAATTATCGGATGGTGTTACTTTTATGAATAGAATAATATCCAAAGCGAAATCCGAAAGACCGCCCACTGTGTATGTGCATTGCAAAGCTGGACGCACGAGAAGTGCCACTTTAGTAGGGTGCTATTTGATGGTTGTAAGTTCCGATGCGTTAATCTTATTTTTCGGCTAAAGCACTTTCGTAAGGTGCCTCATATATCAAGCACTGAGCCAGAGTGCTTTAAGATATCAAATTCTTTAAATTTAATTGCAAAGTGTTTGAAGCCTTTACAATACTTTGAGCATTGTTGGAAGTGCTTCAAGCAAAAGTAATTGAAATACTAAACATAGGGCCTCAGTTACTTTACAAGTACTTACTTTGAAAGTGCTTTAGAGCCTCAAGTACTTAAACAAAGTATCTCAAATACCAAGTATCAAATACTTTTTTAAAAGTGATTGAAGTGTTTGAAGCCTTACGATGGTAGTCTGAAAAGTTTCCAGTCTCAACGTGAAGATGGCGTTACTCGTCAAAAATATCCTGGTAATATAATTACGCATGCGTTGAAAGGCATTTTTGAAAATTTCAGCCATGTTGTACGCTCAGTTGTTGTTTAACAGTCGTTTGTGTTAGGCGATGTTAGTGTTTCTGTACATGCATTCTTTATAGATTGTTAGAAATTATAGTAATATACCGGGTGTTCCAGATTCAATGTTACAAGCGATATCTTTCCTATTTATAGAGATCTAAGATCGAGCAAGGTGTCGTCGAAAACGGTTTGTAGAATTCTAAAAGATATACTTTTTAAATCTGTTTGAGCGGAGACTAGGATGCATTGCTGTAATGCAAATAATATTAAACGATGTTCCCATGATTACCAATAACATTTTGTGGACTGACGAGTCACGATTTCATACCAATGGAACGGTGAATCGCCATAACTGCCATTACTGAGCTTCATAAAATCCTTATTTGATGCGTGAGGCCGTTACCTCCGATATATAGGGTCTGAGCGCTTTGACGTCAGCAGGCTGTGACGTATTTTGCAGTAGATCGTCAATCAGTCATAAACACGTTCAGACCGTCTCTGCGTTTTGAATTGGTTTATTCAAATTATATTGGTTTTATTTAAAAAAATACTCTGTAATAATATTTCCGCACCTTGCTGGTGATATCTGTAATGTTTTTCTAGTGTTGTATAAGCGATAAAACCTTTTCTGAAACGATAAAAACGGAATAACCTAAAAACTATGGCGTCGGCTGTTTTGTTTGTTACACTTTGTAAAAGAAAATATTGCTTATTTTTTAACAGCTACAGATTCAAGGATCGGTGAAACTATAACTGTAAGTTTAAAAAAGGATGCTATTCCAACTCAATTCCCTAACTGTCCGTTGTATTTGACAAAAAACGTGAAGATTTTATTGTTCAAATAATTTTATATTCTTACGTCATGTTTAACAAAATTATTTTTCAATACGAAGAGATGGGAGTGGGGAGTGGGAAAAGTAATGATAGATTAGGTAAAACACCACATAATAGGAAATTAAAAACCCTAGTTAAATAGCATGTTTGTAAATTTTCTCATAAATTTGAACAAAATTGCAATTACTGTATCATTTCAACCTTAGTTTCATCCGAAGACATGTACAATTACAAATAATAATAATTAGTTGATTAAATATCAACCACAAATACAACTTTCACGAAAACGGTGACCAGTTACTTGTTTGGTTTTTGCTTTGAAACTTTGATTTTCCAAAATAAAATCGAATGGGATGCAAAGAAGGGCTCAGTTGGCGACTGGCATCCTTTTTAAACCGGAAGCCCTTCAAAACTTAAAAATGAAATGCAGAAAACGATTCCTTTATCGCCTAAGCTAATATCGTGCATGGCGATACATCACCAACCCAGCGTGACGTCATCGAAGAGCGCTAAGGCCTTGTTATATCGTAAGTAACGGTGAGGCTCATTTTTAGGTAATATGGGGTGTCCACATTTGGTGCGGATTATTTAGTGGACGTATCGTTGGTCCATACTACTGTTTGTGGACGGATGAGATGGGAGTATCGCCGGGGAAAGTGTATGTTTGTTTGTGAGTTAGGCTAGAAACTTTTCAGGCTACCTTGGTAAAAAGCGCTTTAACCAGATTTGATTAAATTTGAATCAAATTTCATTGTATTTCATAGAAAAACCGTATAACGCCCGAGCAAGCAGTAGAAATCATGCGATCGAAAAGGTCCCATATATTATTACACAACACTCAGTGGAACGCTCTAAGATTATTTTATGGTGATAATGTTAAATCCCAGAAGATTACCTAATATTAGATGTAATTAAATTTTATGTTAGATACATTTTTATACAGACTTAACGTGTGTTTCTTTAATTCCCACATATTAACAGATAATTCCGTAAGGATTAACAATTCAAATTTAAAACAAACGTTTTATTGAAAGTATACAAATAAATATAATAGTAATACACATAATATTCAACAAACCTTAATTAACAAAAATTTATTCCTTCGGCTTGTCTCTAATATGCCATAATTTTTGGATGAATCGACCAATACCAATATCGTGATGATTGAAATACAGAAGACCTCCCAAGACCAAAGCAGAAAAGAAATATAAGATTGCCAGTGAGATTTTCGGAATGGTTTCGCCAAATAACACTGGTCTCACATAATCGATTACAACAGCTTCCAAACCCCTAATCGGTAATCTCTTAATCCAACAAAATTTGAATCAGTTTAACAAATTACTTACCAATGATTATGTACGATAGTCATTATCGCAAAGATATCATCCATAATCATATTAGGTGCCATTACAGTCAAAGGTACAACAGCAAGAAGCGCAACTGCCCATACCCTTTCCACCGTCCATAACACACCATGATCTATATGAGCTTGTCGCATTTGCATGTTAGAGATCTTCGGTACGAGATTCGTGCTTTTTTGTAAAGCGATTGCATTGAGGCCGTGCATGGTGAATTGGGATAGATTCACGCTTTGTTTCACCAGCGTTGGGTTCTTTAATTGTATCGCGCCGAGTCTCAATGCGCTACGAAATGCTGAAAATTTAGTTATGTAATTAATTTGTTCCACTAGCTATTGTAATATTAAAATAAATACCTTCAGGACGGGCTGTGCCCCTAAGTAGCATTGCTAATGCCATTTTCGAATACTGTTTGTTTATTAGGCTTATTTTAATCCGGGTATCTAATTACAACTCTTGCTATTATAAATTTGACAAATTAACATTGGTATGAACTTGCTTCGTGTTTTACAGTGTTTTATTTTTATAAACAAAACTTCACGGACGAAATTTCCCTAGACAATTGTGAATAACTTTCACTTATTGTAACGTTTCCAGATTTAAAGATGATGTTATAAATTAACAATGTACATATAATTAAAGTATTTATTAACTTCAAATTATCTATATTCAATGCTGCTAACAAGAATAAGTGCTAATTTTTATTTTTAATGTCCAAAATGTAATCATTTACATACTAGATAGCACTACAAAATTTACTGTGAAAGTAGTCGATTTCTGTGCCACCAACTTAGGCAAAAAGTCGATAGATCTAGGGAGATTAAACCTTAGAATGATCATAAAAAGAAAAAATTTAAAGAATTTTAACAAATTTTGGGTGATTTAAAATAATTGTAGTCTATTTGGCGTAAACATTTTTAATAGGGATTTTTTTTTGGTTTATTAGGGAAGCAGAGATAATATACAGAATGTTTAGTTCACCCACGAATGTCTGAAAGGTTTCTGAGATAAGGCCAACTAAATTAAGCGATATTTGCTACCATGAGCCATTTTAAAAAATAAATAATAAAAAATCCATATACGTTAGAATTGGTCTTCAGTCTTCAGCCTATTTTACACGCCGCGATTTATTGACCAATTAATTGAACAAGTTCTTGACCAAAAAAATCGATAGAAATATGCTATTTTACATTCCACAATAAATTGGACAATGTTTTAACGATCGTGAATACTCGTTTAGTTTCGTTAATTGTTGAATTGGGGAATTATTAAATAGGAAATTTTCATCTGCAGATGAAAATGGATTGGCACTTTATGTTTTGGCAGTTTTGGTATAGACACAGATTAGCTTAGGTTACTTCGGTTTCGGTTAGTTAGTTCAAATTATTCGTACATCATAATTGTCCTAAATTTTCCAAATTTATCCTCGCTTTACTTTAAAAACACTAAACAAAATTCGTAGATACTTTTGTGTTACTGCATTGGTATTAAAACAGGAAAATTAGTGAAAAATAGTCGGAAAATCCTGGTAAAAATAGAGCACGTTCTATTCAATTCAATTAATCGTACGATAAATTGTTCAAGAAATCGTACCGATTTTTGCTGTTTTACACGATACGATAAAATCGAAGATCAACTTGTTCAATTAATTGGTTAATAAATGGGGGCGTGTAAAACAGGCTTTAAATTTAAAAGTACTCTTTACCAAATTTGTTAACAATTCTTATATCATAATTGTTATCATATATATGATACTATTTTTCATTAACATCTTGGCGAAATAGAACTGATCAAAGCTATCTTCGTAAATTTAAATCTAGAAAAGTCTAGGGAATTATAAATCGAGTTCATGACAATGCTGTCACATAAGCAGTGATGACAACACCAAGATATTTATAGCAATCTGCCGTTACTGTCCACTATAGAAACGAGCCAATACTACAAACATTTTTTCAAATTCTTAGGTTAAATTAAAAAAAAATATTTAGTGTAAGCTGTAGAAGTACTATAAAAATGCTGTTGCGTAACAAGGATATAAGACAAGGTGTAAGCTTTTTGTGTGAACGTACAAGTGCTGGCAACACTGCTTAAACTCCAATATAGTAATTTTATGGTAATTTTTCTGAAGCAGTTGGTTGTACCGATTTCAATCGCAAGCAAAAGGTATTTTAAAGATATTTGGATTCGAGTAAACTCTAACAATTCCTAGGTTATTATTTTTTCTTACGATAATACCGCTACATAGAATTTATTTTTATCTCGCCCATCAAATTATTCCTGAGCACATCTTTTCCCAAGAAGAGAAAAATCTGTTGGTAACTCTTGATGACTTGCGCTTCGTTTCGACATTTGACAGTGAATAACTTGCAAAAATACATCTTTAATTTTCTGTCGTTGTCTATGAGAACATTAAAATTCAATTAGAATGGCTACGTTAGAAGATAAATCGATTTGGGAAGATGGACAAGAATCTCTTGGCGAGGAAGTCCTACGAATGTCCACAGATGAAATCGTGAGTAGAACACGACTACTAGATAATGAAATAAAAATTATGAAGAGCGAAGTGATGAGGATAAATCACGAATTACAAGCTCAAAATGAGAAAATCAAAGAGAATACGGAGAAGATCAAGGTGAATAAGACATTGCCCTACTTAGTATCGAATGTAATCGAATTACTGGATGTCGATCCTCAAGAAGAAGAAGAAGATGGTGCTGTAGTTGATTTAGATGCACAAAGAAAGGGAAAATGCGCTGTTGTTAAGACGTCTACAAGGCAAACTTATTTCTTACCAGTGATAGGGCTTGTTGACGAAGAGAAGTTGAAGCCCGGAGATCTAGTTGGTGTCAATAAAGATTCTTATTTGATTTTGGAGACTTTACCAGCTGAATACGATGCTAGAGTCAAAGCTATGGAGGTTGATGAACGTCCTACAGAACAGTATTCCGATATCGGTGGGTTAGATAAGCAAATACAAGAATTAATCGAAGCTGTTGTATTACCAATGACACACAAAGAGAAATTTCTAAACCTTGGCATTCATCCTCCGAAAGGCGTTTTGTTATATGGTCCACCTGGTACCGGAAAGACTCTTTTAGCCAGAGCATGCGCTGCACAAACAAAATCCACATTTTTAAAATTAGCCGGTCCGCAATTGGTTCAAATGTTCATCGGAGATGGTGCAAAATTAGTCCGAGATGCATTTGCGTTAGCTAAAGAAAAATCCCCCGCAATTATTTTCATTGACGAATTAGATGCGATTGGTACAAAAAGATTCGATTCGGAAAAAGCCGGCGATAGAGAAGTACAAAGGACAATGTTGGAGCTCCTAAATCAGTTGGATGGATTTAGTTCAACGTCAGATATTAAAGTAATCGCAGCTACTAATAGGGTGGATATACTAGATCCTGCGTTATTAAGATCAGGTGAGTTTAATATGAATTTTATCAAGAAATCATATCACATTTAAATAATATTTAGGTCGTCTCGATCGTAAAATCGAATTCCCACACCCTAATGAAGAAGCTAGAGCAAGAATTATGCAGATTCATTCCCGTAAGATGACTATCAATGCCGATGTGAATTTCGAAGAACTTGCAAGATCCACCGATGATTTTAACGGAGCTCAATGCAAGGCAGTCTGTGTGGAAGCTGGTATGATTGCATTGAGAAGGAGCGCAGTGGCTGTAACTCATGAGGATTACATGGATGCTATCATGGAGGTCCAGGCAAAGAAGAAAGCGAACTTAAACTACTATGCTTAAGTTTAATAATCGATAATTATTTAAATTTATTTTTTTTTTAATTGTAATAAAGGAATACTTAACACCTGATTTATTATTATTCTATCTTTGTCTGATTTTAAAGAAGATTTCATTTAGATTAATGAGAATTTAACCTAATTGGATTCGAGTACTGTTGCTTAGTAACTAATAACAAGCATAGTTTTATAGACAATCGTATTGGTGATCAACCAACGTTGCCTTGGTAACCAGGAACAAACACAGTTCTACAACCAATCATAGTTATCAGCTAACGTTGCCTTAGTAACCGAGTAAGGGACGGAGTCTTATAACCAATCAGCGTCTTCCACGTAGAAATTAATCTCATTGGCTATCGTTGCTTATAACTAGAGCGGGCCAAATTGCGCCATCCAACAGAATCGGAATCAGGCGTAACGGCCGCTTATTGTAAATAGCGTATATGTGAGTCACAGCAATGTGATATTTCGAAATTAATACACAAGAGTAAAAAAATAAAAGCTGACGCAATAATAATGTTTAGTAATTAGAGCGGATATATATATATGTACACGCTGAGGTGTTTTTATTTTCATTATGATTTTTTATTTGATTGAAAGCGGTATGCGTTGTAAATGGGATGTAATAAGGAAATAACTGAGAAACTGAACGCTTTTTTTATTCTGTTGTACTTAATATGTAACTGTAAATAAAGATATAATAAATAAATTCTATCCTTCTTAATAATGCGGATAGGCTTGTTTAAAAAGTTGCACCATCAGATAAGTTTCCACATTTGCCTCGGTGAAGGATGTTCGCCGAGACGAAAAAATGTTCTTATATTTCGAAAACGACCGTTCCACGTCTACCGAAGTAAGACAGGCGTAATTAAAATAATCTTTAGACTTAGTCAAGGAATCTGCAGATGCCCCATCGCACATTTGTCTTAATCTCGTGTAGTCCGGATTCTTTTTTTAAAACACTAGCTAAAACTCGTCCACTTGTTGCATCGTTTATACTGTGTAACAATGTACTAACTTCGTCCACGACTTGCACTGATTCTACCAACGACAATCCAGAATTTTGCAAATTTTCTATCGCGTCTACTAACCCTTTGTAATTGTTGCTAATATTCTTTAGATGTGTTTCAACAGAAATATCGAGAAATCCCTTCTGGCTCATCCTAATAGCTCTAGCTTCGGCAGGGACGAATTGCAAAATAACGGATTTGACTTCTTGAAAATGTTCATTATAATAAAAAGCGGCTTTTAACCACGTTCCCCAACGCGTAAGAATGGGCTGTGGTGGTTCTCGAATACCAGGGCATAACCTGTGGAATGCCCTAGTCCTCTTAGGACTTTTGAGAAACACTTTTTTTGTGTTTGCTATTAATGCATCCACCTCCGGGTAACACTCTCGAATAGTTTGTGCCACAAGATGTAAAGCATGGACTTTACACGTAACATGTAAAAGTCCTTCACACTTTTCTTTAAGGGAACGGCCTACACTACACATTGTTGCTGCACCATCGCTCATGAACAACAACAGTTGACTGGTTGACACTTGAAATTTTTGTAACGTTTCGAAAACTACGGCCGTAATTGCTTTACTAGTACACTGTTTTAATCTTCTGCTGGCTAATAGAATTGCAAAATTTGGTTTAATAGGATCTAATACGCGCACTATTATATTCAAAATAGATTTTTTTTTGCAATCTGTCGTCTCATCAAGACATAGCCACAGCTGTTTATCTTTTAATTCGGCTTTAATTCGATTTTCAATGTCCTCACGTATTCGTGGAATATCTCTCCGTAACGCTGTCCGAGATGGTAGTATCCACTCGGTATTGTATGTACCCCAGAATTTTCGAAATGCTTTTTTATCAAGTATACGAAGTGGTAGACCACATACCATAAACGTTAAAAGCAATTCTAATTGAAATTGACGTTGTTGTGACACACCATTTCTTTTATTTCTGTGGTGTGCGCTATTTATATGTCTTTCACAATCACGTTTGCTCCAGCACAGTAGTTTCTTTTTACAAACTTTACAGAAAATTGTACTCCCATTGTAGTGTAAATCCACAAATTCACTAAGAAATTTATTAACTTTCGTAGGTAATGGCCGTTTATTTTTAATAGTTACGTTAGACATAATTACTAAAGCGAGCACACCGACGCTTGTTTCTAATATGCCACGAAGTGGTGCAAACGTAACATCTGCAGACTCGTCATTTGTTGATGAATAGAGCGCGTCATCCGTAAATGAATAAGCGCGCTGTTAGTTCGTAGACGTCGACGAATGAACTTTTTTTTTGTAGTGGCCCACTGTGAACAACGCCCTATTTATCAACGAACACCCAAACTGCAGGTGTATATTTGCGCGTCTTCACGACGTAATAGATAGTGGTTTTGGTCCTCGTCCTAATAATTACATATTTAAATTACCTATGTTTACATACATATATGCGCCCGGCAGCCTGATTGCGAACCTGGCGCGTGGCGCTCTTGGCCCGCTCTACTTATAACAAGCAAGAAACCACGTAAAGGAAAATGTTCCCAGTATACAATGAAACATTTTTATTTTCAATAATAATAATGGTTGCAGGATTGTAATATATAAACAGTTATCATTTATAAATAAAGCTTGTTAAAAAAAAAACAAATCTTATATATGTATGTACATAAAAAATTAACATGGATGTATCTTGAAATGTGGTATATGTGTGATTCTACCCTCAATCTCTTCGTGTCTGTTCATTTGCAGTGAAGTATAGGCTCTATGGTGCTTGCGGTGGTACCTGTGGTCTTCGGAAATATACGATTCCAGCTAGTATTGCAATCAGCGTTGTGATTAGATACAAGTCCCAGTTAACGATTGCCTCATTAACATCGAATAAGGATACAACTGGGCTCTGTAAGATGGCCTTAGAGAATACAGTCAAACAAAACAGTTGAACTAAAGAGAAAAGCACTAAATATCATATTAAGCTGTTTTAAGTTGGTGTTTCTGATGATTCCGATAATATTGGTATCAATGACTGTCAAACGTCAACGTCAAATACTTCTGACAAGTAGGTTACACAATCGAAAACGCCAATTTAAAAAATAGTTTTTATAAAATTTAACCATTCTGTATATTTGCTTACCTCATTCAACGTTTGCACACTCGAAACTAGATTGAGTTTAAACAATGCTAGAGCTACGGGAACTTTAGCGTCAACGCTAGTTTCAGCCGCTAAATCGTAGCATCTCTTGGCAAGGTGCATATCTTTACTCATCCCCAATCCTTGTTCATGCATATATCCCAGATTGAACATCGCCTGGGCATTATGCTGTTGTTCCGAGGCAAGACGATAGTGGGAAGCCGCAGATTCATAATCGATGCCGGTACCAAGCCCGTAATAATGATAATCACCAAGTTTTACCTACCATCGAAATATTTATTTTAGTTAGACAATGCAAAAACTTCAACAAGAAAGAATTTATTACCTGTGCTGGCGAATAACCTTGCGTTGCTGCACGTCCCCAATATAACAAAGCTCGTACCAAACCATCGGGATGTGGGAATAGAGGCACTTCATTTCTATCAAGTAAGAAAGCCGCGTTACTCTGAGCTACCTCGTACCCTAGCTCAGAAAGCAAAGCATATTGCACGTAGGCTTCGTTAAATTTCCTATTTCTATAATCGTTGTGAGCTTGCATTAGGATTTCGCCCCATCTACCTCGTTCGGAGACGTTCTTGAAGAATTCAACCGCAGTCGAACAGGATCTCATCATTCCGGTGCCTAGAGCGTGCATTTGGCCTAGGTTATAATACGCTAAGACATGTCCGGATTGAGCTGCTAGCGAGAAGTATTTATTTGCTAGCTTGTAGTCCTTTTTAACACCTAATCCATCTAAAATGACGGAAAAAAAGTTATTTAATCTCAATTTTACTTGTGTTTCGATACTCACTAAAGTACATATTGCCCAAATGCAATTGTCCATCAACCCAACCCTGCTCCGCAGCATGTAGAAAATATTTCTGTGCCTTCGCGTAGTCTTTCTCAATACCCCTACCATACAAATACATCAAACCAAGGCCGCTTAAACCCACTGGATTGTTCAAATCGGAAGCCTTTTTGAAATATTTCAAAGCGGTTTCGTTACTTTGTTTTATTTCATCGCTACCATCAAGATAAATCTGTAAGAAACAATTATATTTAAAATATGATGATTGATTTGAACGTTTTAGATGGATTACTTTGCCTAGATATGCCATAGCGTTTGAATTTCCCGCGTTGGCAGCTTGGGTGAAGTAGTGAAGTGCTTTCTTGTAGTCTAATTCGACGCCTCTACCTCCTTGATAGTATAATTGACCCAAACCGACCTTAAAACATTGAGAATATATTTTTTAATCATTAAATCATCAAAAATATTCTGCTAATATAATTGCGCATGCGTTGAAACATACTTTTGAAAATTTCAGCCATATTGGACGCTCAATTGCTCTTTAACAGTCGATTATATCAGTCGGTGTTAGTGTTTCTGTAAAGATGGGAAAAATCGAATACCGAGCCGTCGTTAAATTCTTGCATTTGGAAGGCACTCCAAGCCACAATAGACAGTATATTCAAACAAGAAAAAAATATTAATAATGGGTGACTTCAATGCAAAATAGGCACTGAGGTGATAAAACAGCTATTCAACGAAGAAGAACTGAATGAAAATGGGGAAGCAATGATTGCTTTCTGTACGCAGAATGAATTAAGAATAAATAACACATTCTTCAAGCACAAAACACAATACAAAATAGTATGGGCTAATTCCAGGGGACAAATATCAATTATCGATTATATAGTGACAAATAGAGCAGTACACCCCTCGCAAATAGCAGGCTAAAGAAGCTTGACATCCGCAAATATAGAATCAGATCGCTATATGGTCCTTGGTAAGCTAAGGCTAATACTACAACGGAAGAAAGCGACCCTGACTATATGAATTGAACATTGAACTACTAAAAGACGAATCAACGAAAGAATTTTACAAAAACCGACTAAGAGATAAAATCCAACAGCGTAGAATAGAGCAGGAAGACGACGTTGAGAAAGGCTGGAGCAAGTTGAAAAGTAGCATCGCAGAAGCAGCAAAGGAGGCTCTAGGAGCCAGAAAAATCACCAATATAAGCCGAACAAAATATAAACCATGGTATAACCCAAGAGTGAAAGAAATAACAAGAGAAGAGCGTAATGCATACATCAAATATAAAACATTAGACGTACAAGTGGACCGTGATAATTACCTGGTAATAAGAAACAGAACCAACACTGAAATAAGACAAATCAAATCAGAATACTGGGCAGATTTCTCTCATGACATGGAACGTGACCTCTACGGAACGCAAGAAAGAATATGAGGAATAATAAGACGCTGCAGAGAAGAGACAAACGAAACAATACAGACGGGTAGAATAACGAAAGAGGAATGGACAACACATTTTGAGAAATTGTACGATGAAGAAAGAAGAACAGAACGTGAGACCGAGACCGAGAATGAGGAATAAGACATGAATTTGCTATAGAATACCATTAGCAAACTAAAAAACCGAAAAGCCCCCGGCCGTTACCAACGATATACACAAGGCCTGCGCGCTTTCACCTCAGCAGGCTGTGACGTATTTTGAAGTAGGCCGTCGATCATTCACACGTTCAGATCGTTTCTTGCGTTTTGAATTGGTTTATCCAAATTATATTGGTATTATTTAAAAAAAATACTTTGTAATGATATTTCCGTAGTTTGTTGGTGATACCTGTAATGTTTTTCTAGTGTTGTATAAGCGATAAAACCTTTTCTGAAACGATAAAAACAAGGTATCCTAACCTAGCATGGCGTCGGCTGTTTTGTACGTTTTGCTTGTGAGTTACACTTTGTAAAAGAAGATATTATTTATTTCTCAACAGCTACTTGAATCTGTAGCCGGTGACACTGTAACTGCAAGTTTAAAAAATCCTAGACTTAAAAAGATGCTATTCCAACTCAATTCCCTAACTGTCCGTAGTATTTGACAAAAAACGTGAAGATGTTATTGTTCGAATAGTTTTATATTCTTAGGTTATATTTAACAAAATTATTTTTGAACACGAAGAGATATTTTTAAATGTGCTATATAATAAACGTTCTGTTTTAATACAATATATTTTAAATTATATCACCGCACGTAGTGATTTTGGATACTGATATATGTAAATGTCATATTCACAGCAGTGAACGTATTGCAACAATTATAACTTTTTGTACAAATACCCTACTTAAAAATGATTGTGGGAAAAGTAATGATAGATTAGGTAAAACACCACATAATAGGAAAGATAGATTAAGTAAAACATCACATAGTAGGAAATTAAAGACCCTGGTGAAATAGCATGCCTGTAAATATTCTCGTGAAAATGAACAAAATCTCAAATAAAATTGCAATTACTGTATCATTTCATCCTTAGTTTCGTCCAAATACATGTACAATTACAAATAATAATAATTAGTCGATTAGATATCGACCACAGATACATCTTTCACGAAAACGGTGCTCGGTTACGCGTTTGGTTCTTGCTTTGAAACTTCGTTTTTCCAAAATAAAATCGAATGGAATGCGAAGAAGGGCTGACGATTGGCATCCTCTTTAAACCGGAAGCTCTTCAAAACTGAATACATCACCAACCCAGCGTGACGTAATCGAAGAGCGCTCAGGCCTTGTTATAGCGTAGGTAACGCCACGGCCCAGATGAGCTACCTAACGAATTGCTGAAATATGAAAGGGAGGATTTAACAGAACAACTCTTAACGCTCTTCCAAAGAAAGACGACTGGGAAAGTCCCACTTGATTGGAAGGAAATTTTTAAAATAGGTGATAAGAAGAAACCAGAGAATTACAAAGGTATCACCCTACTCTGTTCCACCAAGAAGTTGTTCACAAAGATGTCGGAGGTAAATCATTAATAGGCACCACATCATTTCGGGAGAACAGCAGGTCTTCCGAAAGAAGCGCTCGGCAACAGATGCTATCTTCATCCTGAGATAGTTAATAGAAACGGCAATGAAATATTCAACAATTACAAAAGCATTCGACAAAGTCAAACTACAAGATGCTCTACAGATGATCAAAATCCACGAATACCAACCGAAATTGTAAGAATAATTGAAGAACTGCACACCAACACAAGTACGCAATTAACAAAAGCCTTACCGAAAAAATACCAATATCAACAGGAATCCGACAAGGAGACTCTTTAATCCCTTTAAATTATAATGGACCAGATTATAGATGGAGTGAGGAGAGTTGGAAGGGGGTATCCATAGAACACCGGAAACGTAAAAATCCTGTGTTATGCGGATGATGCAATGCTGGTGTCCGACAATGAAGATGATTTCCAAAGGTTGCTTGTATATTTTCCAGTTAACCAGCCAAGATTACACATGGAAATTAACACTAACAAAAGAAAAAAATCGATCGAACAAGTCTTTTGAATACCTGGGAGTAAACATTTCAGCACAACAGGACAGAAGGAAAGGAGTTGAGAAACAAACAAATAAAGCACTATGCAGAGCGTTATATGGAATAATCATGACAAAAGAAACGAAGTCACACGTTTACAAAACATGCAAACTTCCGATAATGATTTATACAGCTAAGACCAGGCCAGACAACTTCAAAACAAAATCTGCATTACGAACAACTGAGATGCGGATATTAAGAAGAAGAAACACGGATATTAGAAACGAATGTGATCTGCAGGATAACGTAAAATAGGTGAAATAGCGCAGAAGAAACTGGAATGAACACGTATCCAGAATGGCAAACGACAGAATAGCATGAATGGTTCGCGATGGTAGACCGCAAACACGAAGATCAATTGGAAAAGTCCCGGATATCGACAACGAACGAGAACCCTTAAGCTAGTAGAAAAAGGCATTAGCCTACAACAAAAGGAAAGGCTTTCAACGCCCCGGAAAGTGATGGCGACTGTTTTTTGGGATAGTCATAGAAAATGTGGAAAAAGCGGCCGTATTTGAAGAAAAAGTTTTGTTCCATCAAGACAACGCACCGTATCATACTTCTGTGTAGCAAAAATTCCCAAATTGGGGTTCGAATTGATAGAACAACCAGTCTACTCACCAGATCTGGCCTCCGGCAACTTTTTTGTTTTTTGGGATCAAAGTTTCGCTTGGGGGATTCGCTTGGAGGACAAAGATTTTGATTGAGCGAGGAGACTTACAAGGAGACTATGTTAAGAAATGAAACTGAATTTGACAACAAATACTTATTTCTGTGTTCGGCTGGACATTTTTCAGACCACCCTCGTATAATCAAGTTAGCGAAAAAGAAAGAAACATGGATAATAATACAGAAATAATCACCTGTGCTTGTATATCACCTTTTTCGGCTAATAGTTGGTAATACTCGATGAGATCGTTATCCAATATCCCTGCACTGTACCCATTCTCCAATTCATCCAGCAATCTTATTCTTTGTATTGCTGATCCGCCACTGAATGATACTCCTTGGCTCACTAAAAAGTGGAGGTAATATTTACCACAATTTCTTATATATAGAGTGTTCACCTAGTGCGTAGTGAAAAAAAAACGCCTGTATACTACTGTGTGTTTGGATGCTTTGCTTCAATTCATGTTAATTATCTTCAATATCCCCTATATTTATCTAGCATTTCTGAGATAATTGGGAAATTTCATCCAAAAACCCACTAACATACAGGACATTCCATTTTTAAAATACAAAATTTTGCAAAATACCCATGCACTAGATCAGGGGTCTCCAAACTTTCTAGCCTTAGGGCCATACTGATTACTCCAGTAAGTTCCAAGCGCCAAAACCGTTTTAATTTTCGTGCCATTATCTATAATTTCTAGAGTAGTCGCCGAGTACGCGCCCCGAGCGAGCATACGCTTGCTAAATTTGCTAGTTCAGTTAGTATTGTGTATTGTTGCGACCGTGACACTTGACGACATCTGGTGGTCAAAAGTAGAAGTAGGTAGTGGTAGAACCCTCTATCGCTAACAGATGGCGCTAGTAGTACTTTCGATAGCGCAGTTGGTTCGGGGAAGTTCTGGTGTATTCCACTCACTTCGAGATGGCAGTAATTGGAGTATAAAAAGGCTAGCGGCGCGACCGCGGGTCAATCTGCCTAGGGAAGGAGAAGGAAGCGAAACTGTCTGTTGTGAAATAAAGTTGTGCGTAAAGTGGTGTTGTAAATAAAGTAGTGCGTGATTTGATTTGCTGTTTTTGTGTGTGATTTACTAGTATGGAGAAGAAACGAAAAATAGACAGTGAATGCAGAACATTCAAAGATCAATGGAAGTATCAATATTTCGTGATTGAGTCCAGTAATAAGGCGCTATGTTTGATTTGCAATGAAACCATAGGCGTTCTCAAAGAATATAACATTAAACGTCATTACGAAAAGAAACATTTTCAAAATTACTCAAAATATACAGGAAGTTTGCGGACAGAAAAATTTGAAGCTTTGAAGCGTGGATTAAAATCGCAGCAATCTTTGTTAATGAAAGTCAACACTGAACAAGAGGCTGCAACTCGTGCCAGCTTTCGTGTGGCTCTTGAAATCGCAAAACGTGGAAAACCATTCACCGATGGAGAAATGATCAAAGAATGCGTAATTGCAGTAGCCGAAGAAATGTGCCCGAAAAAGTAAATTTACTTAAAACTGTCAGTTTGTCAGCAAACACCGTGGCTCGGAGGGTACAAGACATCGCAGAAAATATATCATCTCAACTGTCTGACAAAAATGGACATCTTGAGTGGTTTTCTCTAGCCTTGGATGAGTCAACGGATGTGGCAGATACTGCTCAGGTGTTGATTTTTATTCGAGGAGTAGATAAAAGCTATGAAGTGTATGAAGAACTTCTTGATATTGATAGTATTCACGGCACGACTACTGGGGAAGATATTTTTAAGGGAGTTGAAAATGCCATTAATAAAAAGAACCTTCGATGGAAAAACTTGAAATCTATTACAACTGATGGAGGCAAAAACATGTGCGGTAGAAATAAAGGAGGGGTTGCACTTGTGTCAAAGGCTGCAGAAAATGATGGTGGTTCAAAATCATTAGTCTTACATTGTATCATTCATCAACAGTCCTTGTGCAGAAAATGTTTGGATATGTCTGAAGTTGTAAAACCAGTCATATCAGTTGTTAATTTTATCAGATCCACCGGGCTGAATCACCGACAATTCCGCGAGTTTATTGAAGAGATTGGACAAAATGGCTTACCATATTATACTGCCGTACGCTGGCTTAGTTGCGGAAAAGTCTTTCGGCGCTTTTTTGAACTTCGAGCAGAGATCGAAATTTTTTTGAATGAAAACCATCGCCCTCTTACCGAATTACAAAATAGCGAATGGCTGTTGAAGTTAGCATTCTATGTCGATTTGACAAAACATATGAACGAACTGAATTTGAGATTGCAAGGAGAAAACCAGCTTCCCCCTGATTTATACACTAATATCAAATCGTTCCGGCAGAAAATAATACCGTTTCAATCACAATTACGTAAAAAAATGTTTCGCACATTTTAAAACATGTGAAATATTCAGCCACACTACTGAGTCTGAATTTCCCGTCGATTTCGCAATCGAAGCTTTGAGTCCTTTGAAGATAAAATATTGATATTCGTTTCTCAGACTTTGATGTCATTGCGAATGAAATTAAGATTTATCAAAATTCTTTCGATGCTGACATTGAAACCCTAGCCCCGGAACTTCAAATGGAAATTATTGATTTACAGTGCAGTGATATAATTAAGAACAAATATCAAAACTCATCTTTGTTGGAATTTTATAAGAGTCTTCCATTGCAACAATTTGCTAATTTGCATAAATTTGCTCGTGGGCTGTTTTCTGTTTTTGGTACTACTTACTTGTGTAAGAAAACATTCTCCAAGATGAAGTACACAAAGAATGTTTACCGATCTCAGTTAACCGATGAGCATCTTAAATCTCTTTTAATAATTGGTACAAGTAAAAGTGTTTTTTTATCCAACTTATCACAGCAACAATAACAACAATCAGCCATTAGCTGCCGCGGGCCGGATTGATCACACTGGCGGGCCGGATTTGGCCCGTGGGCCGTAGTTTGGAGACCACTGCACTAGCTAAACACGTTATTAGCTAGCAGCTACTAATCTAACCTTTATCTGCAACCAATCTATAAAAATCCAAAGCCTTTTCACAACTAGACGTCACTGTCATCCCAGAAAAATAACGGTAACCCAGCGCCATCTGCGCCCAGGTATTTCCACCGATTGCAGCGAAAGTATAATGAACCAAGGCTTTTGCTTGGCTCACATTCATCGCTATACCCGATGCGTACATAAATCCTAAACCCATATGCCCTTCAGGGTGGCCAACCTCAGCTAATTCCGTGAAAATCACCTTCGCTTCCTGTAGATTCTGATTCATGGGATTCCCGAAAGTGTATCCCCACGCCAGTAAAGCCTTAGCGTCCCTATTGCCTAATTCAGCGGCCTGTTTTAGTAAAGGAAACGCTTCTTTCTTATTTGGCTTGGTTTTGTTGAGGAAAGTCGTCGCCTTTTCGTAGAGTTCTTTCGCTTCGAGATCTTCTGAGGACAGTTCAGGTTCTTTGGTGAATTTTTCCGGTAAAGGTGGTAATTCTTCGTCCTCATCTTGCTGTTCGCTTTGGACGATTGTATATTTTATATTGTCGAATTCTTGGACCACCTTCTGGAGGAATTTCGCTTGGTTTAGTACAAAGATATCGACTGCGTCTGAGATCTCTTCGCTTAATTTCAGTTCGCCTAAAGAAAAGATGTATTTTAATGTTTTTTTTTTAAGAAAAGCATATACAAGGCAGAGCTGGGCACCGCCTAGTTTTGATGAAATTTTTGATAAATTAATCTTTGCAACTATGAATGATTAACATCTTTTCAATTTATTGGAGGATATTGTCGTATTAATTATGAATTATCTGTATTACATCTACAGAATACAATCTTTTATCATTGATTTCAGATAAAATTTAATTTTTTTCTTCAGTAACTCGAATTTTATAAGCATTTATGTAGGTACTTTTAGGTATATCTTCGTCTTAAATCCATGAAAATTATTTTCACGACAAGTAAAACAGATAGGTTGGTAGCACTCTGTAAATAAATATAGTTTTTTTTTGTTAATTGAGTTTTATTTCAATTCTTATACGAGTTTAAGCTATTTTCAATTATTAGTTTGTTAAAAAGGTGGTACCGGCAGTGGCGCACTGCATAAAAGTAGGTACGTAATATAGAATATTAGTGAAAAATAATATTGTTATCTTTTCCTGTCGTCTTGATGTCTATTGTGGCATTTGGCAACCGCCCTGGTAAGCTGCGTAGAATTGCAACATCAGCAACGCTTCCATTGTCGATTCATTCAGTCGTCGACGGCGTTGTGAATACATTGTCGTATACTTCGAAAATGATCGTTCGACATCTAGTGAAGTAAGATTTGCGAATGTCAGATATTCCTTTTCCTCATCTGGGCACTCTTGATTTTCAGTTATAGACCGAACCTTTTGTAAATCGGGATTTTTCGTTAAAATCGCACTAAATTTTTGAGCAACATCGACTCCTATAATGTTCGTCAGGTTTTGTAGAGCGGCTTGTAAATTATTTAAGCAATTTAATGCGTCTCGTGCAGATAAGTGACTATTTTCTAATTGCTCAATAGCTTGTACAACTTCAGAATAGTTCATGGAAATCTCATCTATTTGTTGTTGAACGTCCGAATTGGAAAAAAGTTTCTGACTATCTCGAACTGCTGCAGAATCATTTGAATCAAGTTCCAAGATAACATTCTTCACTTGCGAAAAATATTTCTGATAGTAAGATACTGCCTGGACCCATGTTCCCCATCGTGCTATTACAGGCTGAGGTGGTGGTGGTAATTTCGGACACAATTGTTTGAATACACGGATGTGTTCGGGAGATTTGATGAACATTTCTATGGTAGATGCTATTAACTTATCCACCATCGGATACTTCTTTCGAATGGTTTCTGCTACGAGGTAACATGCGTGTATGAGGCATGTTATGTGAAGAAGAGTCGGAAAGCATATTTTCAACATCCTACCAACTCTCAGCATTGTTGCGGCTTCGTCAGTAACGAACATTGTGACTTGGGTTCCTGTGATACAAAATTCTCTCAACGAATCTTTTATTATCTTGACAATGGTTTCTGCATTAGTTTTCTGAATCCTTTTACTGGATAACAACAATGAAGCTGGTGGTCCATCACGTTTTAAGGGACGCGCTACAACATGAATGACGCTGTGTTTCTGAGCATCAATTGCTTCATCCACACATAGGCAGATTTTCTTATTTCTCAACTCGTCTTTTATACATACCTTTACTGTGCCTTGCACACGTGGCAAATTATATCGTAATTGCATAGATGTTGGCAGCTTCCATGAGGGGACGTACTTAGCCCAAAAAAGACGAAAGTGTTTAGATTAGATACCAGATGTTGTGGGATATTGCACAGACTTAACATAAAAATAAAATCATATAAAAATTGCCAGTATGTAATGCTGTTTCTTAAATTCAGTACATGACGTTTACTGTTACAATGTTTTCTACATTCAAACCTATCGCGACTTGGCAATCCGCTATTGCACATTGTACAATAAATATGCGGACTTCTATATTCTAATCCAGGGAAATGCCTGAGATATTCATATTCGAAGGGAACGTTACATCCTTTGGGCCTCCCATCTCCGCGTACTTATTTGGCGTGCAGCGTGCAACGTACTGTTGCTTTCTTTGAACTCTCTCGCGATACTGTCGAGATCGACTACGAGTTGAAAATCACACTTACCCACGCCGCTACCGCTACGCTACTGCCATGCGGTACCACCTTTTTAACAAGCTCTAATAATTGTAACCTTTATGGCGAAATTCACATTCCTGGGTCGTACAATTTCACTTGTAGGCAGTGAATTTTTTTTTACTAAATATATTAATGTTTTATACGTTTTGAGAAAGGAACGGCGAGAGCTACCAACATATTCGACCTGAATCAAGCTTACAATCCCAATATCACTAGGAATACTAAGTTGTGCGCATGCTCAGAAGTAATATTTTGTACAGTTTTTATAGTAAAATCTTGCCGCATTGCAAATAGTTTTTAATGAAATAAAGACAGTTGAAAGTTGTGTATTTTCATGTAAATTTCTTTGCAGAAAATTATTGCATGGTTATAAACGGGCATTGGGGAAAAATTAAAAACAATGCTGAATGACGTCATCTACAGGATTGACCAATCACTGAAGATTTGTCAAGAACGTGCAATATTTTTTTTCAGGTCTACCAATTTCAATTTCATATAGGTTTTAAATAATGGGTGTGTTTATTTTTAATTGCTTGAACCTTTCATTGAACATTGTTTTTAAAGGTCCAAGCAATTAAAAAACACACCCAAAGGGTGTTTTATAAGATAGAGAGATTTAATCATTTTAAGTAGGAAGACCAAACAGAAGTTTTAAAGGCATAATATAAATCTCTCTTTAGCAATCCAGTGATCCATCTGTGAATATTGTTTGCGATTAAAAAAATTCATTAATTACAAATAATTAACCTTAGATAAACTTTGTTCTAATACTCAGCTGATTTTTAATCAAAAACTACCGTAATATTCCGAATAATTTTAAATAGATGACCTTAGGTGTTTATCTTAAGCTGATGCACCAATTTAGAACGATTCGAGATAAATAAACGTGTTTATATACAACTTTTATCATATATGGCATTGAATTGGAATCACAGGCTATTATAAGCTTTTCTAGAATTAAAAATGACGATCTCTTAAGTATATACAAGCTCAAACCTTTTCGTTTCTCATTTTCTTTACTTAAATCGGGAGCAGCAACAATCTTCAAAGCTGTCGCACCATCTTCCGTGTCTTCTATGCTCGCGATGAATTCTTCGCTATTATTCTCGTCTTCACTATCACTAGAATCATCACTTTTCTTAGTTTCGTACGGTGGTCCTTGTAGATTCTCTTCGGAGAATTCGCACGCCAATATTACGATAAATAATAAAATACAGAACTTATACCGCATGTTAACGGTGCTTTTTAAATAAGAGCAGTGTTTCTAATCTAATTTAGATACTTTGACCGATTAATATTCGTTCTAGTCCATCGTGTTGCGATAGGTAAACACACTTACGTGTCCTCAAAGGTGTTATTACGGACGACTTCGTTAATAATAACATAAAACGTCACTTTTTAAAAACTGTAATATCTTATCAAGTTTTGTGCAGTCGGCATTGTTTCTCTGAAAATATTTTCGATTCGTTTATTATTGCGTTTCATACGATTTACTTGTCTCGCAATAATATAAGACACACTTCACTAAATATGACAACACTATAGAAAAAACTAGGAAATTGTGGTTATGTTTGTGACATTATTTTACGCGCGTATTTCAAGTACAAACCTACAAGCTAAAGAAAAAAATTACGTTTTTATTTAAATATTTAGATTTCATTAACCAAACGTAGAATTTAATTAATTATGTTTCTTATTTTATGTTGTTTCTGCTTGGATATTATTAATTAAAATTATAGGATTTTGTTGAGTGGTTACTTATTTTTTATGCAGTTAATGAGGACGTAAAGCATAGTTCACACGTCTATCATTTGCGTATAGCAGAAAATTTATAATTTTGGATTTTCACTATATTATATATTTCCTTTTTTTTTATATATCTGTAAATGACAAGGTCTCAACGCTCTTGGATGACGTCATGCTGGGTTGGTGATGTATCGCCATGCACGATATTAGCCTAAGCGCTAAAGGAATCGTTTTTTGCATTTCTTTTTTAAGTTTTGAAGGGCTTCCAGGATGCCAGTCGTCAACTGAGCTCTTCTTCGCATCCCATTCGATTTTATTTTGGAAAAACGAAGTTTCAAAACAAAAACCAAACACGTTATCGAGCACCGTTTTCATGAAAGATGTATTTGTGGTTGATATTTAATCAACTAATTATTATTATTTGTAATTGTACATGTATTTGGACGAAACTAAGGTTGAAATGATACAGTAATTGCAATTTCGTTTGAACGTTGTTCAATTTCACGAAAAAATCTACAGACATGCTATTTAACCAGGGTCTTTAATTTCCTATTATGTGGTGTTTTATCCAATCTATCATTACTTTTTCCACAAACATTTTTAAGTAGGGTATTTGTAGATAAAGTTATTATAATTGTTGCAATACGTTCACTGCTGTGAATATGACATTTACATATATCAGTAACAAAATGGTTATGTTCGGTGATATAATTTAAAATATATTGTATTAAAACAGAACGTTTATTACACACATTTAGAAACATCTCTTCGTGTTCAAAAATAATTTTGTTAAATATAACGTATGAATATAAAACTTTTTGAACAATAACATCACGTTTTTTGTCAAATACAATGGATAGTTAGGAAATTGAGTTGGAGTAGCATCTTTTTTAAGCCTAGGATCTTTTAAACTTACAATTATAATTTCATCGGTCCTTAAATCTGTAGTTGTGGAAAAATAACTAATATCTTCTTTTACAAAGTGTAACTCACAGACAAAATATACAAAACAGCCGACGCCACAGTTTTTAGGCTATCCCGTTTACTTTAAAAGATTTATCGCTTTCAGTAAAAAACTACGGATCACAACAATCGAATATCACTACAGTATTTTTTAATAAAACCATTAATTGGTAACAATTCAAAACGAAAAAAATGATCCGAACATGCGAAATTTTCATTATAAATAACTTCTTATTTAATATTGGAGTTACATTGGTCTAAATTTTTGTTAATGCTTTAACTTTGATGAAAAAAAAATGTTTTTATTGACAAATATATCTAAATCGTACTATTTAACGTGTTTTTTTACCAAAACAGTTTGAAATCAATCAGATTTATACAAAAAATTTCCCGTATTTTTGATAGAGCAGGAGGAATATGTATAAAGGGTGCGCTTAAAATCCACTAGGAAACTTTTATGGGTGATAGAGGATTATAAAATGAATATTTTTCCTTAGTAAGGTTTTATTCAAAACCGTTTCATTTTAGAGTTAAATGGTGTTAAGATCATAAAATTGATCCATTTCAAACGATGCATACAAATCAAATTATACCTTCAACTTACTTTATTAATATTTAATTACTTTAAAAGCTATTTTACAAAGTACAAAAAGCTGTAGATACATAAACCATACATTATTATTGATAATAATAGTAACATCATACAATAAGAACACAGTATTTAGTTATTATCATCTTTTGCCGATAGATGGCGTTCCTAGACAGTCGATAAGTTCTATCATCTATAAGACTTAATACAAATAAAAACAGGCTATTCTACATAAGGATTATCTGGAAATTGAAGAGAAGTTAAAATTAAGATGGCGATCTTGGCTTCAACTCGTCATAACAAGAACGGAGGAAAATATAGTTCTTCTTAATCGGATTGTAATATTCGTGACCTTTGCTCCAATCATAGCTAACCGAATAAGCGAAAATTTGACCGTTATGGTTGAATGCGCATCTGGTGATCGGTTGTTCCATCATCTCCGATGCCTTCAATTTGGTCCTAGCATCTTTATCCCAGAAGCTGAAGGATCCATCCGAACCTACAGTTGCCAGTGTGCCGTGAACGGGATGGAATGCGATGTCGTTGACTGCGTAAATGTCTTGGAAACCGTTAGGCGTGGCGTTCGAACGATGGCATTTAAACGTGAAATTATCCTTGGGATTTGACGGATTAACGTATTGTATAGCGACTCTACCTTCAACCGAACCCAAAGCGTAACCCGTTGGAACCTTCTTCTTATCTCTAAAATATGAGAGAAATCGGTTTAAAATCGGATAAACTTTTAAGAACAATTTATGCCTTGAAACAACCGCGAAAGCTTGTATACTTTTCGGAAACTCGACAAAAAACGAAATTTTGACAGTATAAAACAGAAGAGTAATCATTTTAGATTACCGCAGTACATTTAGCTGAATATATAGTTACAAAATGACATTAGGTCGCTAATAAGAAAAGCCAGTGGTGTCATCCTTTAGAAATATCACATCAAGTTTTGAAACACTCTGTATGTCTAATCCCTTACTCTATACAACGTTATTCAGGACAATATCTTTAAAATTTTGATTATTTTGATTTGATATAAACAAGAGTCGATTTTTTTTAAACATTTTCAATTTTATAACACTCTTTTGATTACATTGGCACGAGAAACCAACTTTCTTATTTCAAATAGAACATTCTGTATATCCTCGATTCTTCGCATAGACCTCTTAAAGCGGTAATGAACCGGTTAATAAAAAAAAACGCGAAAGAGACTCTGCTCCAATTTAGAGTTGTACAATGGTCGGAAAAGGTGCTAGCTCTGTCTACCAAAACACAATTCCCTGTGGAGCTTTAGTCGGGCTTTAAGTTGGAGCAACAAAATTACCCCATACACACTAGATGAGGAACCGCCTTCTCCATCAAGGTGAAAGCGTATGCGCACAATGATTTTTTTAGAAAAGATCTTTACAGCGCCCGGTCCAAATGAAGGCAATTTGGAGACCGAGCGAAATATGAGCTTGCCTTGGTTGACTGGGGATCCCTTCCCAACACGACCGGTTGAAATATTAGCAAACGTTCCCTTCCCGGAGAAATAGAAGCACGAAATGCGACAAAAACTTCCTGAAAGCTACCGGCTAATAAGTGCTCTCCTGTATGTCAAAGTTTGCGGAGATCATCATTCTTAGCAGACTCAGAGACGAGCCGGAGGAGAAGGACACAATTCCCGCGGAGCAGTTTGAGTTTAGGGCCGGGTTATCAATGGAATTTCAACTATTTAGGATTACGGACATCATCAGAGATACATTGGAAAGAAGGTCTGCCATGCAGGCGGTCTTTATGGATCTTACTCGCGCTTTTGACATGGTATGGCACGAAGGCTTAACACATAAGATAATCGGATTCAATATCAACACAAACTACTTGGTAAGTAGGTCATTCAGCATCAGGATTGACAAAAAAACATTGATCCAGTAGGCCCATTACTTCTGGAAATCCAGGGATCCTTGCTGGTTCCTGAACTTTACCTTCTACATACACACAACATTCTTAAACATCCGAGGACGGACCTGGTCGCTTACAAAGTTGGTTGCTTTTACCAACATAAGGAGACTCAATGACCTAGGCAGTATTAGACTGTTTGGGCAGGAGTTATAATTAACCAAGGAGGTGAAGTATCTATGTGTTACTCCTTGATGCAAAATTGAACTGGAATAATCACTTAGCTAAGATAATAAACAGGGCCACGCAGCTGTTCTTGCACTGCAGAAGAATTGTTGATAATACCTGGGGATTAAAACCAAATATGACCTATTGCCTATATACTATGGTGGTGAGGCCCACTACCTACGGAGCAGTGGTCTAGTGGAGAAGGACAGAAGTGTCATTGATAGTGAGATTTCTCACTGCTGTGAACCACTGGAGCAACGAACAGCACAGGAACATCTTCTATGGAGGCCATAGTGTGTTTGCCCCCGCTGGAGCTCTATGTGAAGGTGGAGGCTATGGCTGCAATGATATGAATCCTATTAGTAGGTCGAAACTAGTAAAACATTGTAAACAGTTCCTCCATGGAATGGCAAAAGACAATAAGGTATCTTTTGGTGATTTGGGTGCCTGGACACGAGGACATTAAGAGCAGCATAATAGCCGATGAACTAGCCAAACAGGGTTCTAGAAGACACGTTCATAGGGCCAGAGCCCATATGTGGAATCACAAGGGATTCCGTTAGAAGGGAAACCTGGTATTGGTTAGATAAAGAGCATGCAATGAAGGTTGACTGAAAGTCAACAACATACTAAAACACTAATAGGGAACGGAGATGCTAATTTCTCAACCTAATTAGATGTAGCAAAAAAGAAGTCAAGACCATTATCGGTGGACACCGCCTCCTAAAAAAGCATCTATATAACATAGGTCGAGAAGTGAACCTTTGTGTAGAAGTTGAGAATTACAGGAGGAAACTGGTTGGCATGTAATCTGCACATGTGAGGAATTAACAGCACTCAAGCAGAAACATTCTGGGAGCATTCGAAGGTACTTAAATTTCGCCTGGGAAAGATAATAGTCTTTACAGAGGATACTCAGCTGCTTGAGTGGAAGTGGTAGTTCTAGTGGGGGCGGTACAAAGCATTTAGCTCAAGATTATTGGTGACCAATCCAAAAAGTATCTCCTATGACAAACCTTTCAAGGTTTTCTTCAATTGGGAAGAATGGAGAAATGGAGAGGGGAGAAAACCGAAAACCCAAATTTGGTACACAGATGGGTCAAAAACGGGCGCTATTTCTGGCGTTGGTGTTTATGAGGAAAACCAGGGATACAAAGTACGTGTATCACTTGGGCGATACAGCCTGCGCATCGGTGACCGCAGGGTGGGACGATTTGCATTCTCTCTGACAGTCAGGCAGCTTTAAAGGCATTAGCATCTTATCATATAGCCTCCAAACTAGTACGAGAGTGTCTGCAAAATCTAATGGTTCTGTCTAAATGCAACAAGCTCATACTAGTGTGGGTGCCAGGACACAGGGGTATAGCGGGCGATGAAATTGCAGACCAGCTAGCGAGGGAAGGTTCAACAATGAATTATACAGGCCCTGAACCGGGTCTAGGTATTACCAAGAACGCAGTGCATGGTGTAATTAATGAGTGGATTATAACACAACGCCAATTAAATTGGACAAAAGCACAGCAAACGGATGATGGAAAGACCGTCGCAATATCTGACTGCTGATCTGCTTGAATTAAGCAAGATGGGGATCCACAAAGATGAACCTTTATGTAGACTTTGCAATGAGGAGGGGGAAACAGCCCCTCATATTATTTTGGAATGCGCAGCGCTAGTTCAACGCAGATTCGCTGTGCAAAGCGCAATTGATCTACCAACGGAGAAAGATTTACTACATAGGCTTTTAAACCCGATGAGGTTGGATGTTGGTTCAGTAAACAAACCGGCAAAAATACATAGGCTACTAAGCCTCAGTGTTAAGGATGCAAAGACTAACCCTGCTTGGTAGAAATCAAATCAAATCAACCTAAAAAGTATGAATGAATGAATGAATGAAATAGCTATGGGTGAAAACGTACCAACTTTATGAAATTAATTTTTTTCTGAAAATTTCGATAGATGATTTCAATTTAATATCTCTTCTTTGGCATTAGCTATCCAAAATAATCTTTAAGAATCATATTAACTAACATATAAACAAATATAAAAAAAAAATGTTGTACAGGCTGTTCCGAAAATCCACTCCAAACATGGGCATATTCAACTAGGAAAAAGTAAATTTTTTAAATAGTAACCCTTATTTTTGATCATTTTTACATATTCAAATACAAAAAACAAAGATAAAACATATTTTACTTCCTACGCCTAAATTCATAATTATTATTATTAATTTAAAAAACAACTAAATACCAAATTTATCTTAATTTCTTTTACTTAAAAACTACCTTGATCTATATTTACTAAATTTATTACAAAATACAAAGCAATCCCCTGTAATATTGTGAAATTTTAAGCAATATCCTTACCTGAAAATGGCGACACACCTATGTTGATACTTCAATGGACTTTCTAACCTTTTAAACTCTTGCGGTTTACCCTCTAGCTGATATACGATTATCTGCCTACCTGCGGTACCAACCACAGCCATCGGAAAATCTACATCGGCACAATAGCATCTCTCCGGTAACGTGATACTCATCATAGGCGTTGCACTGCGTGTATCCCAAAATTTCAACGTCTTATCCCAAGAACCAGTCATTAAACAAGAGTAGCTTGTTGATTTAATCCAGTGGCATGTTTTAATTGGTGCATCGTGGGCTGCAACCTGTATCACTTGATTACTAGCCAAATCCCATGCTTTAGCTTGTTTATCGCAGCCAGCCATGAAAACCTGTTCATTTTGAATGAATATACGCAAGTTTTTACGTAAATATTTTGAGAAGAACTTACTTTTGTCCCATCATCACTCCAACAAACATCTAAAACTGGACCTCCACATGTTTGCATGGATTTCGGTACCGTTTTACCGGATTGTTCTACTTCCCAGCATCTTACGTTATTATCCCAGCTACCTGCGATTAAAAAATTTTGCGGTATCGTCGACGGAGAGAAAGCTAAACAGCTAACCGAATCGTCCGGGGGCGAAGTCACTTCGAAATCTTTCATTGGATTAGCGTTACTAGGAGTAGCAGTTGATGAACCGAACGTTCCTAACGTATTGCTTTGATTGAACATTTTTTTATGTACCGGTTTTACGCTTAGGTAAAAAAAGTCGATTCGATTCGGTTCTACATGGAAAATTCTACTCAGTTATTTATTTACGTTATATTTCATCACTATTTGATATCAATATAAAGTAGGGTAATTTCATTCGCGGTGATAAATGTTGGCGAACCTGGGGACGGCGCCAAATACAATAGATTTATGCTTAGAAATTGCATTTAGTAATTGAATTATGAAAGAAATTGCTTGAAGTTATAAAAATAAGTAATTATACTGCAACAATTGCTATATATGTTTAATTATTTACCATATGAGATGCCCAAAAGAAATTATTTAAAATTATTATTTGCAGGCATACCCCATAGATGGCAAAACAATCGTTACTATATTAATAGTACTTTCTTGATCACAGAGTACTAAAACAATCGAAAGTGAAAATTATATGGAAATATTTGATTTCTTTCCACGACTTTGGCGCCATTTTGTCTGAGGCGCGAAATGTAATTTTGCAAGTCTTGTTTCCGAAACGCTTTTAAAATCTGTTAAAAGCTCTTCGGATTCTGTCTACAATTAAAATAATAGTACTTTGAAGTTAATGCAATAGTAAATTGTTTTGAAAATAAATAATAATAGGAATATATTTGAATAAATGTGTATATTACGTAAAAATAAAATTTTAAAACTACATTAGAACTTATATTTGCATAAAAGAAAGTTTATCCACATGGATATCCTTTAATGAGGCGAGTTTAAAAATACTCCCTCTTGGCATTTTTGAAATTTCGCGCATAATTTAACTTTATAGTTCCGGTAATAAAGAATATATTCGACAGTTTCTCAGCGTAATATATATGAACATAATGCATGCATTTTTTAATTGTTGGCACCTTTGATCAAACAGTTCGTGTAACACAAATGTATATAAAAACACATCATTTATTTCCGGAACTACTAATTTAAGTCACCCGCGAAATTTAAAAAATGCCAATGTTTGAGCAATTATTTTCTTTCTTTATAATAAATTTGTAGGGCACATTAGAATGTACAATACTCCTGTTATTTATAGAAAAAAGATATTAAAGGAAAACAATTTATTGTGTAAATGGTTTTATTCATGTTTCCATATGAACATTTTTCAACATATAAAATAATTTTAGTCTGCGTTATAATTGAATAAAATGGAGGTAAAGGTAGGGAGTAGCTTATAGCTGCAATTTCTCCAATATTTTGCAGCACAAAAGCGGCCCCCATTCTTCCTTCTCTTCGCGAAGAAAGAAGAAAAACTACTAACTACTCATTTGGCATTATTTATGGATGGTTTAGGTTGGTAGTTCCGTCAATAAAGAATATATTTGCATGCATTACTGTAGCAAGGCGTCAAATATGCCGTTAATTGTCGAAACTACCAACTTAAAATCATCCGCGAAATTTAAAAGGTGCCACGATTACTAAAAAAGTTCTGGCAGAAAATAAAACAGAAATAAAACATTTCTCCTAGAGTTTGGTCCGTAGGTTTTCGCGCTCGTCAATAATACTATTCCCTTGGTTTCCGGGTTGGAACCGCGTCGTTGTCGTAGCTTCAGCCGACGTTTCGTCCACACTCATATGTGACATCTTCGAAACGTTGGCTAAAGCTACGACAACGACGCGGTTCCAACCTGGAAACCAAGAGAATAGTATTTCTCCTAGAATTAAAAATATCTGATTGCAGTAGAAAGTAAAACAAAAAAAAAGTAGCTCTTCTTAAAATTAAAAAGAAAAACGTATGATAAAATAAATAAAAAGAGGAAAATACTTAAAGTCCCATAAAAATGAAGGAGTTAAGGTCCGATAAAGTAATAAAAAATTTCTCTTAAAAAATTCATCCTAAGAACATGGCGCATATAGCTTGCGCGAGCAAGGATGCGCATATCCTCCAGAAGAACAACTTTCACTTGATTGTGTTACTATTCTGTGGTTTTAATTTGATACCAATCTATCATTAAATAAAAATCCCTAGCATTTGGCGCGCAAACAGTTGAAGAGGAAGCTGTAACTTGATCACGCCATTCTGTTGTGCTTTGTGAATTGTATTTATTCCACAGAAACTTCTTTTTTATTTATTTCTGTTGCATTAAAACACATAAAAATGTTTGAGGCGCGTTTAGTATCAAGCGCAACACTGAAGAAAGTCCTAGAAGCCATCAAAGACCTTCTTACAGATGCCTCCTTCGATTGTTCAGATCTGGGTATTCAATTGCAAGCTATGGATACTTCCCATGTTAGTTTAGTTTCTTTGATTCTCAAATCTGATGGTTTCGATAAGTATAGATGTGATAGGAGTTTAACAATGGGCATGAACCTGGGAAGGTAAGAATTCCATTCATTAAAGAAATAAAGAAATTGTAAAAATTAATTTATAGCTTGACGAAGATAATTAAATGCGCCAATAATGATGATACAGTCACGATAAAGGCTCAAGATGATGCCGATACAGTTACGTTCATGTTTGAATCGAAAAAACACGATAAGATTTCCGACTATGAAATGAAATTGATGAATTTAGATCAGGAGCACTTGGGAATCCCAGAGACTGATTTCTCATGCAAGATTAAAATGCCATCGGTTGAGTTTGCACGTATCTGCCGTGACTTGTCGCAATTTGGAGATTCGGTTATGATTTCTTGCACGAAGGAAGGGGTGAAGTTTTCAGCGGCCGGTGACATTGGTACTGCTAATATCAAGTTGACGCAAACAACAAATTTTGATAAGGAAGAGGAATCGGTTGTTATCGATATGCAAGAGCCTGTTACTTTAACGTTTGCTTGCCAATATTTGAATTCCTTTACAAAGGCAACTCCATTATCGGTTCAAGTGCAGCTTTCTATGTCCGCAAATGTGCCGTTGGTTGTTGAATATCAAATTCCGGATCTCGGTCATATTCGATATTATTTAGCTCCAAAAATTGAAGACGATGAGAATTAAAATAAAATTGAAAGGATTCTAAGTGTTAAGTGCCTTAATTTAAGTGTAAATTTAAATAAAATTAGTTGTCTAGAATTAAGAATTTTTCATAGTATTTCTCATTTAGGTATGCATAGATTGTACTTGCATATAGTTCTGTAATGTTAATTTTCTTATAGCTGCAAAATTCAGTTTGTATTTGCTGTTGTACAACTAGTTTAATGATATTAAAAACGTTTTATAGTTTACTTAAAACATTTATTATTAAATATTAACCAATATACAATTTCAACTACTTTTACAATTATAAACTAGTAATTTTTATTCCATTCTTCGCGTTCCTGCCTTTCCTTGATAACTTGTTGCACAATTGGGGTTAAATATAGCTCATCTTCTTCCAATTTTGTCCACTGTTCTTTCGGTAATACACCTTTTTGAATATCAACCTGAATTGCTCTTAAAATTCTATAGTTACGTTCATCAATTTTATTTTGGGGTAACCTCTTGAGAGCTTCTTTGACATCTTGGTCTTCGAAAAGAATGTCGTCCCTCATCAATCCATATTTATTAAAACCGGATAGATTGTAGCAGAATTTTTGTAGGGCACTGCTCATCATTCGTTTTTGAACGAAAAATAAAGCCATTTTTGCAGTTTTTAGAAGGAACTTTGAATGAAACCCTGTCAAAATCGGTTAGGTAACATACAGGTTAGCCAACCTCAGTGGCGCCAAAAAGTGTGATTTATTGGAAATTTGGTGATTTTTATAATCTTTTTGTAACTACTTTTTCAAGAATTCACAAATTGCAACTTTGGTGGTTTGTAAATTCTTTAAAGATATGGTAAATTTTATCTCGTTTAAATGCTGATATCAAGCATTTAGAAATACAATCACTGTGTACATAATTAATTAATTCCGTGATCGTTTCACAGTGATTAAAGTCATTTCATAACGGTTGTGTTTCTTTGTTGCTCAAGGAGTTCGAGAACACAAATCCGTTTTTTGTAAGTCAAGTAAAATAGAAGCTACTTTTTAAAATTAATCGAACAATTGTTTAATCAAAAGTTTCAGCAATCGATCAAACCCAAACCCTTTCTAATTTTTGAAGACTGCAAAGTTGGTAACATAATTTGTCGACTCGGCAATCCTGGTCAACTTAACCAAAATAAAGAATATTCATAATTTTAATGTTTTATTTTTACAAATTTGGTAGCGAATTCAAAAAAAGGAAGATACAACACATTTTTATGATCACAAAAGTTTATTGATTCGTTTCTTTGACACCTTTAATCACATGTTTCGCAAGACACTTTTCAACCAACGGTACCACAATTTTATTCGCTTCAGTTAAAATTTTTGTGCATTCTTCAATATCCTCAAGATCCATGTTTCCGACTTGATAAAACTCGGTTACTTGCTGATGAGTGCTTAACAAAGCGAAAACTATAATTCCATGGCTATTTTTACCATTTTTGGTGTTCTTATTAATACTTGTATGACACAATGTTTCTTCATGCAACGTTGGATCAAGTAATTTAAGATCTCCTTGCACGCCAATTGTTGCCGATGTGATGATATCAAACATTGGGATGCCTGCTTGGGCTAAAGCTAATCCGGCACATGTAATGGCGGCGCTTAGAGCTGATCCGTCGTTTTCTAACACTAAAGCGTAGACATCCACTTGAAAGTTCGGGAATTCGTGACGACAGACTGCAGGTTCTAATGCTTGTTTCATAACGATGCTATTCTGTTTCTCTTCTGCATCTTGTTGGTGCATTCGTCTTTTCGGACAACTGAATGGGGCGTATTTAAACTCACAATACAGTTCTCCATTTAAACTATATTCGTTTTTATTCGGAATCTCTCTTGGGTCAAATACAGATACTATAACTTTCGTTTTATCAATTTCTATATATGCAGAACCTTTTGCCTGGCTTACTACATCAGTTTTCATGACTAATAAAAATTAAATATAAATATACAAAATAGTGATATTGGTGGCGTCCCTTACATATTCTTCTGTGTTGATCAAGTTTTCGTTTATCACTTCTAGTACCATTATTGACAGCTTCTTGCAAAAGTTCTCTAGCGGATTTTACATTTAATTTTGTGTATAATTTATAAGGTATCGTATTTTCTGGTCCATTTATTCGTTTATGATCTACAGGCATATTTGAAATTTTATCTGTGTCTTCATAGGTTAGAATTTGGAGCCGAAAACAGGTTCAACAACATTACAAAAGAGAAATCTTCCCGAAAGATGTCAATTTAAAAAAATGGCGGGTATTTCAAATAAAATCAGATTTCCTTTTCTATAAATTTTTATTTATTTAGTCTGATTTATTACAAAGATTAATAAAAGTATAATAAAACTAAAAGTAATAACATAAAATAATTTCTATAATTACATAAGATGACAATTTCAAGAAATGGCGGGTATTTCAACTAGAATAATGTTTTTCTCTCAATTTTTATTTATTTAGTTTAATTTAATATAAAAATCAATAAAAATATAATAGATTTAAAAGCAATAACATAAGATAATTGTCAAAAATAAATTATATAACATGGAAATTGTATTTAAAGCATAATTTGATATTTCAATGACCTTTTAACCCTCGAAATTAACAATCTGCCATCATAACTTAACGAAGCAAATATCCAAGGTTCAGCTGGTGACCATTCAGCACAATATACACTGTCTTCATGTTCGCACCATTGTAAAGGTCCATCAGAGAGCCTATAAAATAAAAAAGTAAACAAATAACATAGCTCACAACTAAAATAATATTCAGTTACATTTGTTTTGGTTCAATGCTAGCATTTGAGTCCTCCGAGAGTATATTATCGGAATAGTTCTCAGAACTAACGCTCGCAGCACTAGATATCAATACCCTAGCATCGGAACTGGCCGTTAAGAGTAGTTGGTCGTGGAATGGATTAAAACGGACACACCACACCCTAAATTTGATTTAAATTAGCATACAAACTATGTTTAAGCACGATTAATTATGTACCAATGGGAGTGATCACTTCTTGAATATACCGGCTGATTCGTTTGTCTAAAATCCCATATTTTTACGAACCCATCGTCACCACAAGTAGCTAAATGGTATTGTTTATTTAGATTGTAATCTAAATCATGTAACAATTGACTGTGAACGCCTTCTATGTGCCATGCTAGTTGCCCTGATCTAATGTCATAAGTTTTTAAGTGAGTTTCTGTAGCAGTTGTAAACTGTGAAATTTAATTTGCTTAAACGATGTCGATTAATAGGATTATAGAAACTAACCTGATTATAACTTTGATGCGGATTCCATTTTCCTGTCGTAAATTTTGGATTATTTTTACCCTCCAAATCTACACTCAAAATACTCTTTGCTTCGCTTTCAGTGGTGTCCCACAAACAAATTTGACTTTCGCATACAGTAATAACCTTCGTTGGATCTGATGGGTGAAATTCTGTACTTTTCACATCACCTTTTAATAATTCTGGAGGAAAATTGACTACCGCCTCCAAATTTTCAATTTGATCCGGATTAGATTCCTCGGGAACTGTTAGAATTGAAGTTCGAATACTGCAAGTGTTATCGTTTGTTATTGTGTTGTAACAAGTACTGATTAAAGAAGCGTTAAGTGGACTAGAATTAATCCTCCAGATCTCCCCTAACGTATGGTAGAATACTGTCGTTTTCAATGTTGAATTTTCCTCATCAAATTCTACAAGATGAATCTGATTATTGGTTTGTTTTAGGGATTGTGTGCCGATGAAGAATTTTATCTTCTCGTTTTCCGCTTGATGAGGTGTTAAAGCTCTAGCCTGTTCGAAAAAATGGGTGAAATAGATGCTTGTAAATTAAATGAGATTGCATTACTTGAAATTCGAGTCCGTAAATAACCGAATTTTCATTTTCCATTGTAAGATTGACTGAATTTTAACCTTAATAACCTATATTTTTTTACAATATTGATGTTTTTAACTGATGGCTCCCTCTATTGACGTAAAGAGGAAACTAAATAATACGAGCTTCATTTGAATTTATCAGGCATAATTCATTTAAAACGTTTCTATTTACTTTTTTTATTATCTCCTAAAAATACTCCAGGACTAGATAAAGTATTGATTCTTTAGAATATAAGCACGTTAAATTTAACGTGTTTCTCAATACTATTTACTTAATAAATTGCTCTTTTACGTTGTAAATAATTACAGTTCTTAAATGAAGATAATTTAATACACAAATTATATGTACAAGAAAAAAATCACTAATTAATAAGTAATTATTATTAACAGTAAGTTTGGTTTTACATTTAAACTTCTATACTTCATTTACTCTAAGTCACAATAGCACTTTACAGTGGAGGTTTCTGTATTAATGAAAACCAATAGCCGCAGTCACAGCGTCTTGGTTGTCCTTTATGTAACCACATCCAATTTACACTGGTAGCATCCTCCTCGCAAATGCACCCAACTATACGTGCCTCGAACGCAGATGGGATCTCGTTCGGTTGAGCTTTCGTGCCAGCTCCTCGTTTAATAACTTTCAGGTCGAAGGGATTTTCGGTACCGGCGACTTTTGCCAATAGCTCTCGTTTTTCCAAACCGGTGGCGTGCTCCACTGGATCACCCATGGTTGCTTAATAAGAAAAAAAAAAGGCTAAGTAGGCCATGACCATCATATAAAAGGCTAATATGAGGGTTTTTTGGGACAAACATGAATTGAAACGCAAAAAAAGCTGGAGATCTAAAATTAGCGTAGTAGAAAATCACAGAACAAAATGGCAAAGATCAAATCTGTTGTACTAAAATTACGTAATGTGATGGAAAATGATGCGAGGCGGAAAACAATTGAATGCGAACAAAACAAACGAAAATTTATTTACTTTTAGAAGTCAAACGAACTGATGAGTATATAACATTTCTTCTGGCATTGGAGACCACAATTCTTCCACACAACGATGCCATTTTTACTTTCCCCGGAGGAATATCTCCCTATTTCGACGACGAGTTTATCTAGAGGGCGTGTAAAAGTCACTAGATTGGTTATGAGCCAAAAATCCCTAACAGAAAATGAATTGATTTTAATTCTTTAAATAGAGATTGATTTTCCATTCAATTTTACCTATTATCTCTTTAGAAAATCAGATAAAAACAGCGTTATTCTTATTTTCATTTGCCCTTTTAACCTCCCCTTAGTCATCTTCTAATTAATTGACGTGCATCGGTTAAAATTTTTACTTTGCCATCAATTTTGCATAAATAATCTTCCAATTAAATCCAGATTTTATATTTCAATTAAAAATCACATTCAAACTTGAAAGTATAAATGATTAATTAATTTAAATTTACCGCAAATAAAAACTTCAAACGCGCATGTGCGAAGCGCATGTCTTTCCTTTTTGCAAGTGTTCGTCAAGGTACACGTTATTATTTGTGTTTTTAACAGAAATAATTCGAATAAAACCTAAAATTCGGCCATAAATGAATTAAATATCGTTCAAGTATAAATCTAGAAGGTTTAATTGTTATTTTTGTGCAATTTGGGGCAGCGATGATATAATTTACGTGCGAATATTGGCGATTACTTTTTTGGTACAGTTTAGTTTCGATCGTGTAAAAATATCGAAAAGTGTTCAATTTTGTGTAAATACACGGTTATTTCGGAGTCTATCAAGTTATTTATTGAAGGTTATAGAAGAATATTATTGTTGCTCCAAATAAAAACCTTCGTTTTACACGAATTATACGTTATTTATTTTTTTGTAGGTTATGTCTGGTGCTCATGTTTACGCTTATGTTACAGATGACGTCCAAAATAATCAAAGCCGGGGGCACCGACCCTGATGCATTCGAAACCCAAGTAGCTCACGCCCTCTTGGATTTAGAGATGAACTCTGATTTGAAGGCTCAGCTTAGAGAACTTCACATAACGAAAGCTAGAGAAATTGAGTTAAATAATAAGAGGGTACATTAAAGTTCTTTTCCGCCTTTTCTGCAACTTTTATTTGGTTTTCTCTTCCAGTCTATAATTATATATGTGCCGATGCCTAAACTGAAACAATTCCAAAAGATCCAAACAAGATTAGTTCGCGAACTCGAGAAGAAATTCAGTGGAAAGCATGTAGTATTTGTTGGTGAACGTAAAATTTTACCTAAACCGACACGTAAAACCAGAACGAAAAATAAGCAGAAACGCCCACGCTCTCGTACATTGACATCTGTGTATGACGCTATCTTAGAAGATTTGGTGTTCCCTGCCGATATTGTAGGGAAACGTATCCGTATCAAATTAGATGGTTCTCAGCTTATCAAAGTACACCTTGATAAGAATCAACAGACCACGATCGAACATAAGGTAAATTTTTTTAATAGATTTAATGTTGCTTATGAATATAACTTGCGATCTTTATTTCAGGTTGATACATTTGCGGCAGTTTACAAAAAGTTAACGGGAAGGGAAGTTACGTTCGAATTTCCCGAACCATATTTGTAAAATGTTCTTACATTTATTTAATAATAAATATCTGAAAAGTTAAAATATTGTTTATTATTTCGTATTATTTTAGATACAATAAAAATTTTAACCAATGAAGATACGTTTATTTTTAAATTGCCCGCCTAGATAACAGTGATATGATTTTAAATCACAGTAACAATTACAAGAAAAAATATATTTCTAATTATTTCATTGTGTTTAAAAGTATTTTATCACGCTTTATTTTCACTTAAAATACATTTTATAATTATTTATTGCACTTTTAACTATTAAAATGATGTTTCAATCTAACCTTTGATGTGCCCTGTTACTGTACATAACCTCACTAAACCAAATAGAAAAATACATTTTTAGGTTAAAATTTGAAAAATGAAACCAGAAAAAGATATTTATTTTCAAAAAGCCTTACAAGAGGGATATCTAGCCCGTAGTGCATATAAATTACTACAAATCGATGAAGTTTTCAATATATTTGAAGGTAAAATTTATCAATTTTCTATTTCGATATCTCACTATTTTTGTAGGTGTGACTAAGGCAATTGATTTATGCTCAGCGCCAGGTAGTTGGACACAAGTTATCTACAACAAATTACATAAAGTTGTTAATAATTATGATCCATCCAAACTTAATCCCAATGTCAAAATCGTATCAGTCGATATGATGCCGATGGAACATTTTCCAGGTGTCATACATTTGGAGGCAGATATCTCGCAATATACGACCATGAAAGAGATTCTAGAGCAGTTCGGTAAAGAGAAAGCTGATATTATTGTTTGCGATGGTGCTATTGATGGTAACACCTGAAAGTTTCACGCTATAAGATAGTAATTGTAAAAAAAATCTGCTTTTAGTGATCGGTATGAAGATGATCGACTATTATATGCATCATCGTATCTTCATATCAGCTTTATATATCATGTTAAATACTTTACGAACTGGCGGAACATTTGTAATTAAGATATTCATCGATAAAGGTCACGAAAGGATGATACATAAATTAGAGTTGTTTTTCAAAGATGTTACAATCGTAAAACCACACTGTTCTCGAAATAAAGGTATTTTTGATGCAAAGTTATCATTTTGTAAATAATGGGTTTCTAATATCTATAGAAGCATTCGCTGTATGTTGTAATTACGTACCATTACCGGAGTTTGATCCAGTACAATTGACACCATTTGTCGAATTGAAAAACAGAAATTTCAAGAATCTAGATGGTATTTATAGGAAATTAATATCGTATTTGTGTGCTGACTGTTACGAAGATGAAGTAATTGAAATTATACGAGGAAGGTAAGACATCATTTCTACTGATTTTGTTGAGGTTGTATACCATTTAACATCGGCTGTAGAAGCCTAAATATTTATTGTAAATGTGATTTTAGTAAAAAACTGGACACCTGTGATGCTGAGAATAGTTTATTTAACATTTTAAATACCGTCTTAAAAGATAGACAAGTCGATATAAAGATTCTTAAGAAACGTTTCTCGAAAAACATTCCAGTTTATCAAATAACAAAAGGCAACACATTAGAATACGTTGATGAAACTACCAAAGCATATTTCAAAAATTTTACTATTTTTAAAGATGTAGAAGACCCGGAGCAAACTGACTATAACGACAATTCAAGTGAAAAAATAAAATCACTAGAAATAGAAACTGGCGATTGCGGTCAAGTAGATTGTGACGAAGATAAATCTGAAGTGGAAACGATTTGTTTAAACAGCGATGAAGCTTTAGAAAAATTTGCCGAATCAATAGACACGTCACATAGCGGAAAAAGTCACATGCCAGTTGATGAATTTAGCATTTCCCAATCTAGGGTCTTTGAGGAATTCGTCATGAACATGAACTGTTCTCCGGAAATTGACGAACAGAGATCGAAAATAGGAGGCATTTTAGAGAAAAAAATTGAAGCATTACGATTGGAAAATAGGGGTAAATTTTGCGGAAGAGGGTTTAACGTAGATGAATGGAAATTTTTTAGTGATACTCATTATGAAAGATGTACAAATTCAACAGATGATCAGAAATTGAAAGAATTATACCGGGATTTTCAAAAGGTGTACAAACAGATTGAAAGTGCAAACAGTTTGAGGGCAAAGACTGTGGGTTTTAGGGATTTATTTAATAAACAACAAATGATAAAGACAAAGGTCAGAAATTATATTTTTGAAGATGGGAAGCTCTGATTCACTTTTTTTAAACATTCGATATTGGAACAACCAATCTAGTGTTTGCTTCCGCTTATTAACTTGTAAAACCTACCAACTTTTACAAACGTTATGCTACTGTTCTTTTAAAATATATATTTATTAACGTATTTACAAATAAATATAAATAAAATCATTCATCACATTTATAACATTCACATTCCATATATTCCCTCATATCAGCCTTGATTTTTCTAAATTTTTCTCTTAAAATGTCAGCACTGCTCGTACTCTCCTGTATACCCATTGCCGTTTCAAAAGATTTATATAGCGACATTCTATTAACCTCCAGCTGTAGCTCGGATTTTTTCTCCGGTGGTAGCTCTTCTAATATGGGGGTTGCTTCGGCAATTGGCTTGGGAGAAACCCCAGCCTTGTAACGGAGTCCTCCGATTTGATAAATGTAATAATCGAATTCAGCAACTGAATTTCGAATCGGGTCATTTAAATTAAAAAGGAAATCGAATTTTGGAATCTTTCTATTGTCAGGGACCCCAAATTCTGGTTTTTCTGTATTGGTCGTAGTTATTTCAGGCGGTTTTTCCTTGCTGTTGCAAGGTTGTGGTTGTTGCGTTTGATCTTCCGATTTGTTTGAAGTTTTTGAAGGCTTGTCGTTTGTTGCCGAGATGTATAGGTTTTGAAATTGTGCGTAGGGTGGTTCGATGGGTGGTTGGACAGGTTCGTGGTATTTGTATGGTTTCTCACCCTCCAACTGTAAACAAACACATGAAATTTTGCAATTATTTTTCGAAGTCGATGTATTTATCTTAACAGGTTGTCGAATTTGTAAAAATATTAACCAATTTGCTAGTCAACGACATTTTCAATTCAATCGATAACTTCACGAAGTTCTATGACCTGTCTAATAAATAAATACATCAACATTGAGGACACCCCGTAGTATAAAACCAAAGCTTACATTTAAGCAATATGTTGCATCCGAATCATAAGCACTAGTATCTCCACATACTAGGAATGGAATTAAAATACGATTGACACCAGTTAATGAGGTAAAATCTTTATACTTCGTATCTAAATAAGGCGTTAACTGTGCCGGATCAAATCCCGCTTCCGGCTTATAATTTTTACAAACAACGAATGCCTCTGGAAGGTAATATTTCATTATACGAATGTGTTAGTTCAAATACGTTCTTAGGCGAAAATTTATTACCTATGCTGCTATTCCGCGAGCTACTTGGTTTTACGATCCAAACTTTCTCGAAAAACATTTGCAGTTGCGCCACTAGTAAATCGCTGTCTTTCCCACGGAAAATTTTAGCAACGAATGTACCTCCGAGCCTTAAAACATTGAACGCAATGTGTAAAGCACCAAGCAACAGTTGCTCTTGAATATAAATATCTAAACTGTGCATTCCCGTCACTAAAAATATATTTTATAGGTTTAAACCAAAATTCTAACCTTATATATTCATTGCATACCATCAGGAGCCCCATCACATACAACTAAATCAGCCTTCGTCCCATCGAAATGTTTTATAATAGCTTGTGCTGTCGAATACTGCGTTATATCGCCTTGGAGCTGTATAACACCTGGTAGAGGTGCCATCGCTTGTAAATCAACAGCGACTATCTTAACATCTTCGTTCGGTTGAGTTGTTTCGGCTACTTGAGCTGTATTATTAGGACTTAAATCATTTTCCCTCATGTATAGTTTACGAGATAAAACTTGGCTCCAACTTCCTGGTGCGGCGCATAAATCGACAGCTTTAGTCACGTCTAAAAGAATTATTTAGATACTTTGGAGTGCTGTCGTATATAAATATATTAGAATACCTTTGAAAATTTCGAATTTCTGATCGATTTGGAGCAATTTAAAGGCGCTGCGTGCCCGCCAACCTTCTTCTTTTGCCTTCCTATAATAAATATCGCGCTTATCTTTTGATGTTTTACCCATTTCGTCCGAGTGCGAACTTTGATTATCTAAAATTCATTCGTTTAGTTACTAAATCATAAAGTATTTCAACATAACCTTAAATTCTTCATTTCAGCGGTGGTTATGGGAATTTTAATGTTAAGTATAGATGTTGGCAGTACCTGGACTAAAAGGCAGGTCATTGCTACATTATGTAAATTTAATGCATTTCCTCTTAATTTGGATTACAAGCACCTGGCGCTGCACTCTTTCCAAAAATAAATATTTTTAGTTTTTGTTTGATAATAATAAAGAAAATGAAATATTTATTCGGGTGATGTTGGAAGGTATGTTCGAAATAAATGTTAATAGCGGATAGATTCTTAAAATGAAGTTAATTATCGCTTTTAGTATTTTATTGCTTTGCAATATTTGTTAAGGAAAAATTCCTTTCCTATTAGATATAAAAAATTACATTTACAATTAAATTCTCATATATTAAAGTGAAGAAATAGACTGAAAACAATTTTGATAAAATTCGATGCATTAGAATAGAAAATCATCTAAGAATTTAGTATATATATATTATCTCATCCCTTTTACCATTTTATGGTGTCGAGTATTACATTATATAATTTATTTCATTGCATCTATTTGATTATTTGTGAATGTGGCCCATTCCTTCCTATTCATCGCTTCCTCCCATGTGATTTCTCTCTTCTTTAGCAATTCTCCTATTGCTTTATTCCACGTGCTTCTCGGTCTTCCTCTTGCTCTTCTCTTGTCCACTCTGGCCTCCCAGATCTGCTTTACTTGCCTACTGCTCTTCATCCTTTGCAAGTGTCCCCACCAGCTCAGCTGTTTCCTCTCGATGAATCTCCCTATTGGCTCAATTTCCAGTTCCTTTCTTATTTCTGCATTTCTTACTCTATCCATTGTTGTCACTCCCTTGACTCTTCTAAGGTACCTCATTTCTATCGCTTGTATTCTATTTTTTTGTCGTTGGTTTAGGTTCCATGTTTCGCATCCAAACGTTAGAATAGGCCTAAAGATAGTTTTCCACACCTTTATTTTTGTTTCCCTTGCTGTTTCTCTTTTGTTTACGAAAGTTTGTCCCATTGAGTAAAACATCTTCATTGCCTTTTCTATTCTGTTGTTTTTGTCTAGCTCTTGACTCCCGTTACTTTGAACGTTCACTTCTAGATATTTAAATGCTGCGACTTGCTCTATATCTTCATTTTCTACTCTAATTTTGACCTTACATTGTTCAGCTCCTAGTACCATCACTTTTGTTTTATTTTTATTCATGGTCATTCCGTATTCTTTCAGTGTCTCGTTCCATACTTGTAAACTTTGGTTCATGTCTTTTTCTGTTGCTGCTAGTAACATTATGTCGTCGACAAATGTCCCTTCCGATATTCCTATCCTTTGCAAGTTTTTGTATCCCACATCTAATTTTTTGGTCTTTTGTGTGCATTTTCTTATGATTTCATCGACATAAATTGTGAATAGTAGAGGACTAAGTCCTTCCCCCTGTATTATTCCTTCATTTGTTTTAAACGTTTCCGATATTCTTCCTTGGCTTATGATACGACTGTTATTTCCTTCATAGTTGTTTTTAATTATCCTTATCATCTTTCCACTGATTCCTCTCTCTTCCAGTACTTTCCAAAGTCTCTTTCTGGGGATTTTATCGAAGGCTTTTTCCAGATCGATAAATCCCGCCAATACTATTTTTCCTTGCTCTACACATTTCTTCTCAACAATCTGTTTCATTGTGAAAATATTATCCTGGATACTTCGTCCTTTTATAAATCCGCTCTGTGATTCTGAAAGTGTGTTTGGTATTGTTAATCTTTTCGTATACTTTCATCGCTACGCTTGTTAGTGTTACCCCTTGATAGTTTCTACATTCGTACTTATCTCGTTTTTTTTAAAATTGGAACTATTAATGATGTTTTCCAATCTTTTGGGATTTGTTCTTCTATCCATCCTTTGTTCATTATTTTTAGTAGCTTCTCTGTAGTCTTTTGTCCCATATATTTTAACATTTCTGTTGTAATCTTATCGTAACCTGGGCTTTTTCCATTTTTTAAGTTTTTAATTGCTTCTTGAATCTTTTCCGTCGTGATTCTTTGTTGTTCCAGTTCTTCTTCTGGTTTAAGGTTGTTTGTTTCTATTTCTTCGTTGTCTTGATTTACCAGCAATAATTCCTTGAAGTAATTTTTCCATCTATTCATAATATGTTTGTCCTCCGTTAGTAGGTCTCCGTTCTCATTTTTAATTCCTTTTGTATATTGCGTTTTTCCATTTCTAAATGACTTTAATGTTATGTAGAATAGTTTTTGGTTATCTTTGCTGTCTTTCTTCATTTTATTGCCAAATTCAATCCACTGTTTTTTCTTTGCTGCTACTACCAATTGCTATATCTCTGTTGCGAAACAGTCACTTATCTTTACGAGACTCATTAAATTGCTTAGATAATTTACAAGCTGCTCTAGGAAGCTTGACGGATCCTATAGGACTAGATGTCGCTCAAAAATTTCGTGAAGTTTTAAATAAAAAACCCGATTTACAAAAGGTTCGGTCTATTACTGAAAATAAAGAGTGCACAGAAGAGATAAAGGAATATTTGAATTACGCAAATCCTACTTCGCTAGATGTAGAACGAAGAAAACGTTTTCAGACCAACGTCGAAGGCTGACCGAATCGACATTGGAAGCGTTGCTTATGTTGCAGTTTTACGCGGCTTACCGGGGCAGTAGTATTTTGTCGTAGTGGACATCAGGACGTTAGTAAAAGGTAACAATATATTATTTTTGAATAATATTGTATCTCACGTACCTACTTTTGCGCGATACGCCTCTGACGTTGCACTCATTTGTCGAACCTTAGTCATGAGTAGAGTAACCAAAACTTGCGGACTCGCATAGGCGTCGGTATTACGGGTTAATATAAGAATACGAAAAATTCATAAATAAACTAGCTTGCTAATTATTCAACAAATTAGAGGCATCAGGATGTGAACTACTGTAAACTTGCATCATTGCATATGTTTCCACAGTTACTTCTTTAAACCTTGTGCGTCGACAAGAAAAAATATTCTTATACATAGAAAACGATCTCTCCACATCTAAGGAAGTTACATTTGCATGTAGAAACTGTTTTTCAAAATCACTTAAAAGTTCACTATTCTTACACTTATTATAAACGGCCTCTAAAGTATTAAAATCGGGATTTTTCCTTAAAACATCTGCCAACTTTTGACTAGCGCATAATCCTGGCGTATCATTTAATGTGTGTAAATATTTTTTTACACTCTCCACTATGTCTAATGATTCCTGCAATGACAATTCAGTACATTGTAGTTTTCTGATGGCATCTAGTAATACTGTATAATTGGTACATATTGTTGTTAAATCTTCTAAAAGTTGAGGAATTTGAAATTCTCTTTGACTTTCTCTAATTGCTTTGGATTCGTTCTGATTAAATCGCATTATAACTGATTGAATTTGCTGAAAATGGATCAAATAGTAAGAAGCTGCTGTTAGCCAAGTACCCCATCGCGTTAAAATTGGTTCAGGAGGTTCTGGAATACCTGGACAAAATTTACGAAATTCTTTTAAACGTTTAGGAGATTTACGAAACACTGCTTTAGTACTTCCAATCATCCGATCAACGTTTCCGTAATGTTGTCGAACAACTTCACCAACTAAATGCAAAGCATGCAGCACGCAGGTTATATGTATTAAGTTAGGAAATATATGTTTTAAGGATCGCCCAACACTTAACATCGTTGCTGCACTATCTGTCACAATCATCACAACTTGATCTTGGGCAATTTTAAATTTTTTCAAAGCGTTCATTATCACTTTTTGAATATTTTCCGCGGTACATTGTTGAACACGTTTGCAAGCTAACAAATATCGAGATGCTGTGTTCTCGCTAGATAAAACGCGAGCTATTACATTCACAATACTGTTTTTCTTTATATCGGTCGTCTCATCCACGGTAATCCATATTTTTTTGGAACACAAATCACGTTTACACACATTTTCTAGCATCTCTTTCATTCGCGGAAAATTCTGTAATTGTGTTTGTGAGGGTAATGGGTACCTTAGAACGTATTGTCGCCAAAACGTTTTAAAAGCTGCTTTTCTCACCAACGACAACGGAAGATTACAAGAGGTAAACATAATTAATAAATGTATGAGGAATAGTGTATAAGGTATTTCAGTTCTTGCATTTCTCATATGCTTAATACCATTGACATGCCTCTGGCAATCAGTTCTGTCCAATGCAGCCAAACGAACATTGCATATTAAGCAAAAAACTGCACTACCGTCATATTTTAAATGGGGAAAAAGTGACACATACTTATGTACATTAGTAGCAAATCTATTACGAGGCATTGTTTTCTTAGGTATGTAAATATTAGTTCTATATGAAACGATACACTAATTATGTACTTGGTATAATACTACAACACACAAAAAACTCCAGCTATATTTTCAAAAGCGACACGTAAGTACATAAGCTTGACCGTTCGACTAATCTCTGCAATAGCTCAACCGGTACTAAAACGAAATCTCTCTCAGCGCGGTTTAACATGATTTATATTCAAGGTCGACACTACATGCCTGCTTCTCTACCGGTTTAGTTTATTTATGAATTTTTCGTATTCTTATATCAACCCGTAATACCGACGCCTATGCAAGTCCGCAAGTTTAGGTTACTCTAGTCATGAGGCTCATGCAAAATTTAGACATGAAAATTGAGACGAATTGTTACAATTTCTGTGTCGAAACGCATCAAGTATTCGGAGCGATCACTGACTGGTGCTGCAAAAGGGCCCCGATTCCTGTTAAAATTATCCAGGAGGGAAGAAGAAGAGGCGAGCATCAATCTGGATGGCCAAGTGTACGGTGCAGGCATCGCCGATTAAAGGTAAACAAAAATTTCAAGCATTTAAGCGCTCGTAAAACTTTAAACGCGTTTTTATCGAGATCACTTTTTTCAAAATTAGTGAACACATTATTTCAACCCGGTTACATGGATCAGTTTGAAATGTTGACAGTAGCTTCACAATTACCTCCTTTATAGAAGTACGTAGGAAGGGTTTTTTGACGCGATGTAAATTTTTTATTTTATAAACAATTTACTGTTTATTTTTTTTAGCAAAAAAAATCGATTTTTTTTGTCAAAAGTAGACCATTTAAAAAAAAAATTGATTAAACAAAAAATCCCTATGTACTTCTATAGTCAATAGTATATAGATTTTAATTTTTTTTTTGCTTTTTGTTTCAGATCTTATATTTCACGAGAAATTTGTCAGCTACTGGAGATGTTTAAAAAAAAAATCACTCCGAATATACAGCATTGTCGGTAATGAATAATTGCATAAGACGACATCTTAAGGCTAGTCTTTGTAATCATATTTTTGTAGCATCTTCTTTCGAGATACTGTGGGGATACTATTTAAAATCGCGGGAATTTCAAACCAATTTCACGTGAAATATATCGTAAACGAAGAATATAAAATCTACTTTGTACAATTTGCTATAGCTCACGCATCATCCATCCTATGTTCAATATTTCTTCACAATCTATACAAGAATATCTACGAAATAATTTAATTCTATCTCATTCTCCCTAACGTCTCGCACTTTCAAATTTACCTATTTAGCAACGATTCTAAAATATTTAACCCTCTAAATCTTGGCTGGGAATTTGAGAGAAACGGATGTTCATTACTTCATCGCGAATGTACTAACGAAAGCCTTTACTACTCTTCCTTCATTCGCTCACTAATGAAGCATGGTTATAGCGAAGCGAGTAGCGATATGATTCCAATTAAGGCTTCATTATTGCTCCTCTCTCTTTAGTAAAAAACGGTTCTGAACTTCGTACAGCTTTACGTTGACGTACCTTAGGCAAAGCAATGTTAAAATTTGTAGTTAATTCGTAATTTAGGGTTATTGTCAATGCTTAACGGCCGTTCGCTTCTCGAAGGGGAACGAAAACGCTTCAAAATTAGTACTTGCGTTATATAGGTTGTATCATTTGAGGGAGGAATTTGTTAGCTAAAACTTCGAAATGATTTGTGTATATAACTCGTTGTAAAACAGAAATGCCATCTAATACTTAGAGAGGAGGAAATTAGTTTAGTAGAAAATATCCCGTTTGATAAAATGACTTTCAAAATTTGGATGAGTTATGAACTCGCCTTGAACTGCTTTCCATGTTGCTGCTTTTCATTATCTCTACTTTCTCCGTTTTCTCCGCTTAAGAGAAGTGTACACTTATAATGAAATAATTGTATTTCTTTGTTTAAGACATCTGTTAACTTGATTCAAGAAAATCTTGCAGAAAATTTGAAGAAAGCGATTCTTAGTATAAGTAAATGGCTATTATAATACAAAACAATGTTTTCTTAAGGATAGTAAATAGTTTTCTTAATTCCAGAAAGCATTTATCACCAAGAGCTTCATTTTCTTAAAATAAAGCATTTTTTTACTTAGGATTCTTGAAACGCATATTATTTATATACACATTATTAACTGCTTTTGATTTTAAAAAAGCTAAAAGTAGAGGTTATCTACAGAATAATGTTCAAACAAAAGTGAACTTAATATAGAAGAACACACGCAAAAAGTGCGTAGGAAACATTAACCAAAATAGATAATGCTAATAAATAGCTCCTGGTATTGATAGAATCACCCTCGGCAAAAACAATTTGAGAAGAGAAAAAGCATTAATACTTCTTGCTCCTGGCCACGTTGCTCTTACATCTCTCAGTTTATGCCACTAATCTTCAAAAACGACGACTGAAATATTTCCTCTAGTCAGTGTTGCGAGTCTTTCTATTTTCTGCGAGCGCTCTAAGACTAAAAAGAGCTCAACTCTCTAACTGTAATCGTTCCGATGCTAGGACGTCTCAAAGTTCAGAAAAGGAGATTTCCAAGCGCGCCCTGTCGCTTTGCGCGTGATCTGAGACCCGTTAGGCGTGCTCTGGTGAACGCTAAGCGCGATTTGTCGCCTTGCGTGTGATCTGAGGCCCGTTAGGCGTGCTCTGGTGGCCGCTAAGCGCGATCTGTCGCCTTGCGCATGATCTGAGACCCGTCAGGCGTGCTCCGGTGGCCGCTAAGCGCGATCTGTCGCTTTGCGCGTGGTCTGAGGCCCGTTAGGCGTGCTCTGGTGGCCGCTAAGCGCGATCTGTCGCATTTGCGCGGGCCGAGGCCGTTATGCGTTGCTTCGAGTGGGATCTAAGCCAAAATGGTCTTGCTTCGAGCTGCAACCGTTGCTATTATGTTGTCTTGTTTTACTACCAAAACGCATGAGACTGGATCGACATCCCTCACTGTGCGAACTTTAGCCCATGCATTTTCCTGCTCGGTTTGTTACGTGACGGTCTGATAGGACAATTGTCCGCTGAATCGATTGCGACCCAGCAGAACCTCCTAGCTTTTTTGGTTTGGGAGCTACAGAGCTTCAAAGTTGAAAAAAGAAATCTTCTTTTCTGTACTTAGAAACGTCCTAGCATCGGAACGGTTACAGCTAGAGAGTAGAGCTTTTTTTAGTCCTAGAGCGCTCGCCGAGGGTCAAGGTAGTAAACTATAGTCACTCCAAGTTAGCGAGATATAAGTGAGCCGGAAAAGTGCTACTACCTATCAAAGTATGCATTTGAAATAGTTAAAATCACTGCAAGGGACAAAAAATTGTCCTCCGGAAATCGCGTTTTGTTATATAGCAAAAAAACGTAACACGATGCATATCTTTTAAACTATGGTTCTACTTTGAGTGCTCCGCGTTGAGTAGTTTTTTGGGCATACTCCCCACAATGCTTCTGTTCGCGTTCTGTTATTCCTTCCGCCCTTTTGACCTTTTTTTTTTTTTTTTTTTTTTTTTTTTGTGTATTTGTTCATAAACTCTGGTACTTTCACGCTTTCGTATTGTTTATGGTCGTTGATAGAGTCTTGTTGTCTGAAAGACATTTGTATTTTTGAATCACTTCTGTTATACAGCTTTAATAATCTCGTTATTATTATCTATACTGGACTCTTTTAACATCCAAGGCGTACAAACTATAGCATTTTGGTACATTTTTTATACCCGTTTTTAATAAACTTTATTCACTAAACAGCATATGTCAAACACGTTCTGAATTTTTCCTTTATTCCAGTATGCAATATTTACTGTTTCTCATGCTTTTCTTGCTTCCTTGTGCCATAATTGATACACTTACTGAAATAGTAAAGGTTGTGCATTCTATCCGCTAAATGTTCAGTAGTAAAGTTTCATTGTTTATTTTTCTAAGATCTAATCGCCCAAACCTTCGATGGCCAAGTCGATCCATCTTTTAAACCAAAATTTCCCAAATATCATTTCTTTCCCCATTGGCGCTTTTCAATCAATGGGAACGTATGTCCGTGTTCGTACCACAGTGTTATAGTCTGACTGTCCTAGAGAGTAGCGAATATAGAAACCGGAATATAGATGGCATACTTACCCATGCAATAATATAAGCAAGTAGTAATGCCGTCAGTAAAATCATTTTCGCATTATGAAAATTTGAAAACGGTACCAAAAGAGGATACTGCGTGTCCTCCAAGGTCCATAACATTTGTAGTTTTAGAAAAATTACAATAAAAATAACAAGAAAAACGTAAACAAATTCATAATCTTAATCTTCTTAATCCTATGGCATTCTACCGTAGGGTGTACGCCCGGCGGTTTGAGTTGAGTTCATTCCTTTCTTCTTTGGCATTTCTCTCTCCACATCCTTCTGTTCTTTCTGCGTTCCTTTATTCCTTTTTTTATTTTATTCCTCTTTTCTCGGCTTCCTCCTTTGTTCCCTCTTCCCGTGTTTTCCTAGATTTTCCTTTCGCCGTTTTCTCTGGTATTTTTGTTTCATATAATCTTCTGGTAAGTCCTTCATCGGGCGTTTCGTATTTTCTGCTAGTTTGTCGTTGATAGGATCGATCTTTAGTTGATGTCTGAATGTTTCATTTCGTATTTTGTTTCTTCTTGTTTTGTCTTTAATCTTCTCTAGTAATCTCGTCTCCATTGCATTTATTCTTTATCTGTACTTCTTTGTTAACATCCACGATGCGCTGCTACACATATGACATTTTTGGTGTGACTATTTTCTTTACTACCTCTGCTTTTTATATTTTCACCAATGTGTCCTTCTGATTCAGCTAGAACAGCCATATGGTCGGCAAACACCAGTTCTGTAATTTTGGTTCCTTTCACCTTCTAGTGTCCCAAATTTAATTTCCTCATCTTTTTCTTTGCTTCCTTTGTTGCCTCATTGATCACTACTGCAAATAGTAAAGGTCTCAGCATGCATCCCTGCCTTACATCTGTTTTTGTAGTAAATGTTTCAGATGTTTCAATGTTGGTTCCTACATAGTTCCTACATTGCCTTCACTCCTTCGATTGTGTTTCCATGTCGACTCCTCTTTTTACCAAAGTTTTCCAAATATCTTCTCTTTTCACCCTATCATGCGCTTTTTCTAAATCAATGTAACGTATGTCGTTGTTCGTACCACCGGTTAAGTTAGTTGTTAACGTTTTAGAACAACAATAATCCTCAATAATTGAATGAAAAATCTCATAGAAGACGTCCGCTCGTTCTCCCTCTTCCAAGCGAATTCAATTCCAAATTTCTCCTCTATCTTCCGCGTATTTTCAACGAACACTTTCAATATAGGTTAAAAAAAAACAGTAATATCGAAGAGAGTGAATTTTTCGCTCTTAAGAAAGATGAATCGACCGATAAGAGCTCCGAGGCTTTAATACTTTACATGTCAAATACAATACGCTTCTGGGCGTGATACACTCGCGCACTTGATGAAGATTACTGAAGGATTCACCGTGAAATATGTGCGTATCCGGCGAATAGACAGATAGGAGACGTGTGGATCGAAGTCGAAAGGATCAGAATGGAAGAGATGGTCGCTGATACGTCTATGGGAAAGAACAGAGAAAGCAGAGAGCTCTTGTCGAATTCCACTTCGTTTCGGACGGTGCCTCTTTGAAGATCGATAGGTTCGGTCGAGGAAGATCCTAAAGGCGAAGAGATTATGCTTGCATCGTCTATGCTTCTATTAAGATGGATTCTATCGTTAAATGGAAGGGATTACCAGGGAAAAAAATGTTTTAATTTCCGAGAAAATCTACAGAGAGTTGGTAAAATAAATATTATTTTCAACTTTTTGCATTCATTAAAACAATAGCTTAAATCAGCACATTTATATTTTATTCGAAAACAGTCACCCTATTGAAGGAAAATGCATATTTTTGTTGAATTGTATTTATTAATTCAAATGATCATATATATCCGGTTTTTATAGCGTCCTTCGCCGCCCTCCGGTTCTCAGTCTCCATTGTTGCCTGTTTTCCCAGCCCCCTGGGTGTAGATTTCTCTCGGACATAGCTCTCTCTATTCTCTGATTCCAAGTGCATTTTGGTCGCCCTTGTTTCCATTTATCTGCAGGAGACCATTCTAAAACTTGCTTTGGTATTCTTTTCTGGTCCATTCGTTGAACATGGCCATACCAGCTGTTTCTCCTGTATGTCTTGAACTATATCTTTATTCAGTATCACTCTTTCCTTGATCGTCTCCTTTCTTATTCTTTCCATACGGGATATTCTGGCTGATCGTCGCCAGTTGTCCATTTCTAATGACCTCAGCTTGTTCTTCTGACTTTGATTTAGTTGCCACAGTTCACATCCGTATAACAAGCGGGTCAACAGCTTAAAGTTTTGTACCCTAATTTAATACATGTTGGTTCATGGATTAAATAGGGTGGCTGAGGAAATTCGGCAGCAATTTCCAGCAGTAAATACATTAATCAGTAATGTTAAGAAAATTTTCTTAAAGTCGCCATTGAGAGTTCAGATTTATAGAGAAAAGCTGCCGGATACTCCTTTACCACCTGAACCCGTCATTACCCGATGAGGTACTTGGTTAAATGCCGTAATATTTTATGCAAACCGTTATCTAGAGATCAAAAACATTATTTCATGTATGTATTTTAGCAAATTTTGAGTATGTATGTGTTTATATAATTGTAATTTTAAAATGAAAGTGGGAATAATATAAGAACAATGAACGTCTGTAAAATGCTTCGTTGTGATTATTCTTGTTTTATAACATTTAACAAGAAGTTAATCGGTATCAGAAGCATATGTGCATAAAACTGCATATTTATCAAAAATTGTGCATATTTCGAAGAATTTTCTGCATATATATGCGCATATTTTGTCGATTTCCGATGCATTTAATTTCGCTCTCTATTTATATGGCTGGTTCAAAAATGAACTTTTCAAGCTAAAAGTCGACACCCGTGATGCACTAATTCGACGTATTAGAAATACTGCAGCCGATATTAAAGAAAGACATGAAGCAATCAGGAGAGCAACAGGTGCCTTTCGTAGACGAAACATAAAATGTTTAGAGGTCAATGGCGGTATTTTTGAACATTTATTAAAAGAACGCTATGATTAAAACAATGTTAATGAATGAAATTTTGTTTATTCGTAATTACCCTATAACTTGAAAACAAAAGAAAATCGGGTAAGAACATATGAGTTTTTTTTTGCATTACATTGCACGTGTACAATACACCCTTGGAGTTTGGTTCGTTCCTTTCTACTCACCCAAGTAGGATGGATAGAATGATTGAGAAGTTAGCAACGTATTAATTTTTAACCCACCTCTCCAATTTCGCCAATAAAATCTAATATTTCCAACCTCAATTTCCCTAGAAATAGCTCGGCGGCAGATCGGTTGAAAGCATAAGGATGATTTATTTCTCGTATTCTTGTCTTCGTGTCATCGTCAATATTTTATAGACACTTAATATAATACAATAAGAAAAAAAAAAAAACGACGACGCAACGACGCTTCCAATCAATCACGCTGTATTTTCGTGTCGATAACGATGTCGCTGCTAAAAGATAATCCGCTAAAAACATCTCGTAAATAATAAAGAGAAAAGAACAGAAAAAAACTTGACGACCGCTTGTCTTTCTGCGTGACAGGACGAGGGGATTTCGTTTTGAATGATTTACCGTACCGGTTTTCCGAAAATAACCTCACCCTATATTTAATCCATATAAGTATATAAGCTTGTAGAGGAAAAGTTTAATAATAAATATATAAATAGGTAGCAGTGGTAATAATATAAAATGAACTTTGTGGATGAAATTATATACTCGTATATAACCTCTCGGATTTAGAAAAGTTTATACATACAGATATATCTCTTTTATACAGGTTGTTAAAATTGAGCTCAGCCATTAACCCTAGGATGCAAGGGTGTTCGGATATACAGATTAACATTTCTCGTGTCTATCAGGCCCGGTTGTTTTTTTACTCTGTTAAAAATATATAAGAACATGAAATATATTTAAATCATTTATTTGTGCTTGTAAAAATCTTAAATAATTAAACAAAACCTCTACATAATTAAAGATTACAGCTCTTATAAATGTAAATACATGTTTAAAAGTAGCAATTTTTACAAATTCATACATTGTGTTCATTGCACACATTATTGCGACACTTTTCACAAACTAGTTTGTTTTTTCTGTCTAAACTAGAGGGACACATCATGCCTCTCTTCCTGTTATTTGTAACGGCATCAGTCGCAGTTTTTTCAATGTTCATAAATTTGTTTATATAATTTATTGAATTTCTTGGTACTTTTTTGACCTCCTTGTCATATGCGGTATTACCAATTGCTCAGCTAATTCCTTCAAAAATAGTCGCCTAGCGTGTGTTACATTCACAGGTTTCAACGTGGAAAATATAATAAATGCATTTAGTGCTGCAATATCGATTATATTAGAAAAAAGCGCCATAGGCCAACGCTTCGTTTGCCTTTTACATGTATAGTTGGACTGTTTTTGATCCATTACCTCTACTCCCCCGTTGGTCTTGTTAAGTATTACTTCCGGCTTCTGCTTAATATTTTCACTTAGAGACATGTCATTGTGCATGGTGCTGAGCAAAATGATTGACTTGCTTTTCTTAGGAATGTAGCCAACCATAGTCATTTTGTCATAAAAGCCAAATGTAGAAGAGTAGACCTGTTTGTTCTTTGCATCTCTTATTTCATTTGGTACTTCTCTCTTATTTTTCTTAGTGTTCCAACCACTGTTAGGTTCTTTTCTAATAAACATTTACCCAATGGAATGCTTGTAAAGAAGTTATCCATTGTAATATTTAGTCCAGAGAAGTGGATGCTGCGTATGAAAGTTTGCACTACTTCAGAAGCAAGATTTGTATGAATAGGTTGATTGGGTCGTCGTCCGGTATATACCATTCCATCAATTGCAAATCCTGATTCTGACTCACACATCCAGGAAATCTTGATACCGTATTTTGACGGTTTATTTGGCATATACTGAATAAATGAACATCTCCCTCTATACGAGAGTAACTGCTCGTCAATGGTAACACTTTCGTTTAGCACCAAAGATGACCTGCACTGTTGTAAAAATAACTTCCATATATACGATATCGGAGCTAATCTATCGGCCTGTAGACGAAAATCACGAGTTCTTTTGTCATCAAAACGCAGGTATGGATCGAAAAAGGGTAGCACAGACAACAACGCCCTATGATCACTCACAACAGAATCCATAACAAAAACATCTTGCATTTCTGCAATGTCAGAAAAAACGTTGTCTATAATAGAGTAGAAGCACCATTATCAGTATTATCACCCATTGGATAAGAGTCGTAAAAAGTTGACAGCATTAGACATGTTTCTACATTCTGTTGAACGGATGTCAGCCCGTGTGAAAAAGTGTTTTAATTTTGAAAAATCTTACACATCTACGAATATAACGCATGCATGATTAAAACACTCTTTGAATTCAGTTAACGGATTTTGCGTCATATATGTATAGTGCGTATCAGTGTAAGTACTTCGTCCACTATTTGCGTTGACTCCACTAACGACAACGCTCTATTTTGTAATTGTTCTATTGCGTCATGTAATCCTTTATAGTTGTTACGAATAGTTTGTAACTCTGTTTCAACGGAAATATCTTGAAATTTTGTCTGGCTCTCCTTAATAGCTGCAGCTTCGGCAGGATTGAATTGTAGAATAACAGCTTTTGAGAAACACTTTGGGTGAAAATTGTCGAATAGTTTCTGCCAATAGTTTCTGCGTGCACTTTACATTTAATATGTAAGCACTTGCAACCGTGTTCAAGATGAGATCAGTCTACCGATAGCATTGTCGCGGCATCATCACTCATAAACATCAACACATGACGTGGTGAGACTTGAAAGTTTTCTAACGTACCAAATATCACCCTCACAATTGCTGCACTAGTACACTTTTCCACTTTTCCTTCAGTGATGGAAGTGTAAGTGCCCATAATATGCACTACTGGTCATAATGAAGGTCCAGCACCAAGGTCACTGATCCATATACGTGTGGTGCGGTTCATTCCGCTGGCAATTCGCCGTCAGATGTTTTTTTCAGCATGATGGGTGTCTGCTGCATTTTGTGGTAAATGTTCGGGACTTCTTAGATAGTGCTCATCCTAGCAGATTGGTAGGATGAAGAAGTGTATTTCCATGTCCAGCTCGGCCTCCGGACTTAACTTGCTTAGATTTTTGTTTGTGGGGAAGAATAAAGAACCTCGTCTTTGCTACCAGGCGCATTACAAGAGAAGACATGATTCTTCAAATAAGAAATGAAGTTCGAAGCATTTCACAGGCAGAAGTCGAAATAGCTGTTTTGTCCACTTTTGATAGTTAGTAACAGTGGAAATGTCGGTTTATGAAGGTCCAGTACACGTACTATAATATTTAGAATAGAATTTCTTTTACAATTTGTTATATCGTCAACATAACCAAAGCAACTGATTTTTTAATGTAGATTTAATTTTCATTTCCACATTTTCGCGTACAAATAAAACATGCTTACGTGTCGCTTTCGTAGTCAACTCTGGATTGTACTTATAGTAAAAGTTCTGAAACGGTTCTTTTTCGAGTAAGCGAAGTGACTCGTGTTCTTCGGTATTTATATGTTTGTTACAGTCCGCCTTGTTCCAGTACATCAAATGTTTCTCGCACTCTTTACAAACTATTTTAATACCGTCGTAGAACAAACTCACACTGGGAACTGCAATCGGAAGTAGGGTCGGACAGAAATTTCCTTGAACCCTTTGATCGTCTTATGCTGGAGCTGGCTCTGTTCGCGCAGCTTGGAGTTGAGAGTAGAAGAGTTTTGGGCTCGGATGGGTCATGACTTTGGGTGACAAGTAGAGTTATACCTTGAGGAGTCAAGGATGGTCGTCTGGGGCCGTGGCGTTGCGCAGCCGGAATTGAAGAAATCCGCTGGGCGACGAATCTTCACTAGAGGAGGGGGACGATCCTGGGGGACGACGACCATCTGCACACAGGGGTTCTCGCTGTCGCGGGCCCTTGCCCACGCCGAGCTGAAGATCTTCTCAAGAAGAACAAACTCGGAAAGTCATAGATAAATTTATTTACTGTGCTATCAAAGGGCTGTTTTTTAGCCTTGTTCACATTACACGTTTTTAATTAATAGTTATATATTTATCACGAATAACACGTAACACAAAACACAACGCACGCTCTTGTTTCCTAAACTGAACGAAAAATAAACAAGCGGACACTGACGAAGCGATGTTTGCACACTGCCCGCTACTTCGGTGAAACGCCAATGTATCGCAGAGACGATTACCTCGTTCTCGTAATTACACTGAAGGTTTTTATTTAATCCATAATAATGAATTTATTTTTTAAATTAATAGTATTAAAGAAATAATTACAGTTACGATATATATCAGCATCATTAATGGCAAAGCTTAACATTGACGATTTGTATATAAAAATCTAAGAGACCTAAGAATAGATTTACTTTGATTTATAGCAAACTTCTCGAACAATATCTATTATATTCGGCGTGCTACCGTTCCACTACGCTCCTTTTTCACAGAACGAAAAATGGGGGAAGTTAGTGGATATTGATAGATAGAAATGATTTATATGTAATAGTTTCTACACGAAGAATATTACGTTTTCGTTGAAATAATATCGCTTTTATCGAGTAACAACGGGATCGGACGGCTTCGTTTGTTGTTCTTAGTTTGTTGGCATTGATGAGAAGTTAGAAGAGAATTATATAACCTACTTGCGGTTCGATATGCGACATTCGTTTGATGTGTGATTGTTTACGATTGTTTCACTGATAAATATATTTGGATTGCTGCAAATAATTTTTGTTGTGTTATTTGTAGAGTTTGTTAAATAGGTGGTACCGGCAGTGGCGCACCGCATAAAAGTAGGTACGTAATATACAATATTAGTGAAAAATAATATTGTCACCTTTTCCTGTCGTCTTGATGTCCACCGTGGCAATTGGCAACCGCCCTGGTAAGCTGCGTAGAATTGCAACATCAGCAACGCTTCCATTGTCGATTCATTCAGCCATCGACGGTGTTGTGGGCAGATTTTCTTATTTCTCAATTCGTCTTTTATACATTCCTTTACTGTACCTTGCACACGTGGCAAATTGTATCGTAATTGCATAGATGTTGGCAGCTTCCATGAGGGAATGTACTTAGCCTAAAAAAGACGAAAATGTTCATTAGATACTAGATGTTGTGGGATGTTGCACACATTTAAAAATATAAAAATGCACATAAAAATAAAATCATATAAAAATTGCCAGTATGGAATACTGTTTCTTAAATTCAATACATGACGTTTACTTTTACAATGTTTTCTACATTCAAACCTATCGCGACTTAGCGATCCGCTATTGCATATTGTGCAATAAATATGTGGACTTCTATATTCTAATCCAGGGAAACGCCTGCCCCATCTGCTAAACAGAGGAAGGTACACAAGAAAGTGTAAAACGGGCACATGTTTAAATTTTGTGCTACAGACAAGAACCATTTCTTTCAGTTTCGTATATTTCGCATGCTTTAAGGTATATAGGCGGTAAAAGTAGGTACTTGGGAATTTTTTGTTTACACCGCCGAATTCTTAACTTCTAGTACTTCAATCATAAAGTCAAAAAGACGAGGGGTGCAATTTAAGAAAATTTATTTGGGGGAGATTTCTTAGTGGGTGGTTTACTAGGGGTAGAGTAAAAAGTATACTTTTTAGGATTGTGCCAACCATTTTCGACGACACCCTTCTCGATCTTATATCCCTACAAATAAGGAAGATATCGTTTGTAACGTTGAATCTGGGACACACGCTATTTAGGAGTAAGCTACATTTTTGTTAACATTATCTAACTCACACCCGAATTCTAAAAATAGAGTATTTTTGCGATAATATCATTATTCTTTTTGTGCAGGTCCCTTGTTCCCCACTTTCCCCCACTTTTCAATTTTCGTATCCATAGATAAAAAGATTTTCCCAGATTAATAAGCGGATATTCATTCACAATATCCAAATCCAATATCCAATCATTGACTGGCATAATTCCACCATCCTCTTCCTTCATTCTATAACTCGCGTTTCCTTTTTTTGTGTTCTCGCGACAATCCCTCAATCCTCTAATAACATAAAGAGGCTTATCGCGGAGGAATCGGCTTTGAACGGAAAAAAAGACCAACGAACCGGATTTGATTTACGTGGAAGGTTGTCGGAGCAAAAGTTCCGGCGACCCCTAACATCGCCTAAAACGTCCGTGATTGCGTTGTTAGCAGATTTTTTAATACCCGTGTAGACACGACGCAACCCTAATTTATACCAAGCGATTGCTCGCTTGCCTTCCCATACGACCTGGGCGTAATTTTTATTCATTACACGTTGGACGAAGGAAAGAGAGTTAACTAGGGTTGTTTTTGTTCGGTAGAAATTGATCCCTAAATTAACAGTGAAATAGTGTAGTCAGGATCAAGGTTTTAAGGTGGTAACACTGGGGGATTAGTAAAAATGCGTGATAAACATAACTAGGGTTGGCGGGTACGGTGATTTATCGCCAAAATGGCTACTTTTTTTTTGAAAACACGACTCCCACTGATATCATATGATTAATTCAATAAAAATGAAATTCTTTAGTATGTTCCCACTTTGGGAACGTTTGCCATTAGAAGACGAAGTTCTTTAAAACAAAGAACTGTATTGTTGAATCATATTACGTATATTAAATCAAACAGATATATTTTCAAATTAAACTTGAGGTTATTTGTTTCATATGTTTGAAATAATTATGTCAAAAAAATTATTTCTTTAAATTAAAAAAGTATATCTTTTCCGCCATTTAAAATTACGATTTGGTTGACTGAATGCATATTTGTTTGAGTCAAGGACTTCTCTTCTCTATGTAAGTACCTGAATAAAACCTTTCGGGGTCCGAAATCATTTAAATAATTTTGTCTGTCTCAGTGTCAGTATATTGTGACAGTGATTTAACGTTTGTTTTCGGGTCTGTACATTATTTTGTGAATGCCACACTTATTCCAATTTAGAATATGCAAATATGGTGTTTTTATGGTTTTTGTAATGGGAATGCTACAGCTGCTGTTGAAGAATATCATCAGAACGTAAATATATTATCAGCATGATGGAGCTCCTGCATATTTCGCTCGTCAGGTCAAGCAATTGCATTTGTTTTTTTTAAATGACGATCCGTGTCGAATAGCTAGGTCTACATCCTATGTTTTTATTGGGTAGGTAGTGGTCTAGTATTTTGATGAGTGTCCACCTGTTCTTGTTATTTTCAGTAGCTCTTCTTTCGCTTGCCGATTTCGTTGTTATTTCACTTCTTGGGGTCTGTATTTCATCTTTCTGCTTCCCATTTTTCTTACTTACTTACTTAGTCCTGCGTCCTCCTACTTCTCGGTGTCGGACTGGGAGTTGAGTCAACCTTTGACTTCCATTCCTTCCTATCTTGTGCCATATTTTTGATTTTGTTACTCGCTTCCCCTATTTCCCTCACTTCATCCCTCCATCTCTTTGTAGGTCTCTTTTTCTTGTTTCTACCCATTGGTCTGGTCTTGTATATCCTCCTGGTTAGCCTTTCCTCTGGCATTCTATACACATGTCCTAGCCATCCCAGCTGTCTTTCTTGGATTCTTTGCTTTATTGGTCTTATTTTCAGTTGCTCTCTATATGTGCTGTTTCTTAATTTATATTATTTCCGTGTATGAGAGTCGGTGTCACTATCTTTTTTACGACTGTTTCGATCGTTGCTGGTATTTCCTTTTTTCGGAAGAATGTGGTTTTTGTCCATTGAAATTTTTTCTCATCTTCGTCGTTCTTTCGTTTATTTCTTCGTATATTCCACCCATGCTTTCGATGTATGTTCCCAAGTATTTAAATTTCTTAACTTGTTCTATTCTTTGTCCTCGTATAGTTATGTGTCCTGGTACGACGTACATGCTTTTTGTTTTAATTACATTTATTTTCACGTTTTTCTTAATCAATTCCTCCTGTAATACATCAGTATTATGTTGTAGATGTTGTTCCGTGTCCGCTATTACTACCATGGCGTCCGCAAACAATAGTTCTGTCCAATTTATCTGTTCCATTTTCCAGTTGCCCACCACGAAGGGTTTCATCTTTCGTTTAGCTGCTTTTATAACATCATCCAATACTACCGAGAATAGGATGGGGCTGAGAACGCACCCTTGTTTTAGTCCTCTTTTCGTTTCAAATTCCTCTGATTTCATATTTTGAGTTCTAACTGCATTTACTGTCTTTTTGTACATTGCCTTTATTGCATCTACTAACGTCTTGTCTATTCCCTTTCTTCTTAAACTGTTCCATACATCTGTTCTTTCTATACTGTCAAAGGTCTTTTCTAAGTTTATAAAGCAGAGGCGTTCTTCTTTATTTTTCTCTAAGCATTTCTCAATTGTCTGCCCGATTATGAAAATTGGATCTTAGACTCCTTTACTTCTTCTAAACCCATATTGTGATTCTTCCAGTTTGTTATCGATTATCTGTTGTACTCTATCATTTAGTATTCTTGCTGAGATTTTCTCTACGACACTTGAATACGTTATTTTCCTATAATTTGAACAGTCTCTACGGACTCCTTTTTTATATATTGGAAAAATTATTCCTATGCTCCAGTCTCTTGGTACTTGCTTGGTCTTAACAAATTCATTTAACAGGGCTCAATTTTTCTTTTGCTGTCAGGTGTTATGTTGTCTTTCCCGTTTGGATACGGCCTTCTCCATTTCTTTTTTAGTAATTGCTGTTGGTTCCTCTAGTTCCTTTTCTTCAGTCTTTGTCATTTTATTTCTCTTGCTCCTTCCTTGTCTTTCTTCTGTTTCCATTAACTCTGTGAAGTACTCCTTCCATCTTTCTATTATTTTCTGGCTTCCCATGTTTCTTCATCCTCTATATTATGTATCTTTGCCCCGTTTCCTTTTTCCCTTGTCATTTTTATTCCAACAGACGTTTTCTTTGGGTCTGTATTTCCTTGGGGTAATTTTCGTTTATTCTCCAGGTGGTTGATTTCAGAATTTTAGTTTTTTTATTCATGATCGTTATTTCTGTTGATATTGGCCGTCTTTTATTATTCCCTCTCTTTCCAATTTTTGTAATCTCATTTTCATTTCTTCTATACCAAAAATGATTAGATTCTTCTTCCTTATTTCTTTTTCCAGTAGTCTTATTTTTTATCTTGTTTAAGAATTTGCTTCTTCGGTTCTTTTCTTTCGTTTTCTTTCCTGATTCCTGATTTTCCTTTTTTAACTTTGTTGGATCTGGCTGTATATCCTCTATTTTCTGCTCTATTCTCGTTTCCCTTTCTCCGGTCGTTTTATCCCTATCCTCCATCATGTTTAGCCTTTCTATAATTCTCTGAAGCCGCTTTCCCATTATCTTAAGATAATAAATGACTTAGACACCCCTCCTGGGGATTTTGCCGCTTCAGATGAAGGTTTCTAGATCCCCTATTAAGGGGAGGATCAGTCCTTGCTCCTTCCTATTCCACTCTTTCACATATCCTTCTCAACTCCATTCTATCATTAGCTTTTTCTTTTGCCTTATCGATCCCTATCCTCTTCAAGTCTTCCCTCACTTCACTCATCCAGCTAGATCTAGGTCTTTCCCTCCTTCTTTTTCCCGATGGCTCCCAATTTGTTATTATATTTAATATCTTGTCCTCTCCCGCTCTCCACATATGCCCCAACCACTTTGCTCCTTGCAGTTTTATCTTCTTAACTATATCTTCTCCACATTCTTTCGCTACTTCCTCATTTGTTCTTATCCTATATTCCAAATTTTTCATTCTAACTGGTCCAAGTATTGATCTCAGTATTCTTCTCTCCGCGACTCTTAAATTTTCTTCATCCCTTTTTGTCATTGTCAGTGTTTCCGCTGCGTACATTATCACTGGTCTTATGGTTGTTCTATAAATGTTTATCTTTGTATTCTTTGAAAGATTTTTACTTCTTAGTAGGTGTTTATTTATATGTAGAGCTTTGTTGGCTGCCACTGTTTTCTCCTTTATTTACATTTCTCTATTACCATCATTTGTAATTAAGTTACAATGTAATTATATGTAAATTAATTGTATATTTTGGAACTCTTCATAATCCAAAAGAATATTGTTATTGTTATTTTCAAGATACTTACAAAAGTTGTTTTTAATCACGATGAATACATCGGCAGCCATTACATTCTTTCCCGAAAAACACCGCGCTATTAATTTAATAATTTATGACCTCTCCTGTTCATGAAAGCCAATCTTCCATACGAAATAAGTCTAACTAATGCGTGGAACTAATAATATCACACCTACGACATGCGCCATCTCATCTCCGAAATATCCTAATCCTCATTTTATTCGTGTTTGGAGCGGCGAATATAATTTTAGCGCTGTCTCGCTTGAGATGCTCGCGATGTCGAGGAGGAAGAACGAGAAAAAGAAGCAAAAACCGCAACATCCGGTGCATTTGTCGCGGAAAACATCGAGCTAGCATCTCGGTCGTTTTTTCTCGAGATCTAATATAACACTCAAAGATATTACCAACACGTGCTTCCACCAAATATATTCGCTTGAGGCACTTCAATCGGATATTTCCTGCCTTATAACTTCTAACGTTTCTTTTCGGTTGATGGAATATTATTAGGTGTATTTCTTTATTTGTTTTTCAGGTTTATTCCTATGAATTTACGTCTCACTTCAGTATTTAATACGATTTTACTTGATTTCCGGTCACAATATTAGGTTGTAAAGGGAATTGAGTAGGAATTTCATTAAAAATTTCGATTTATGTTATGCAGGCTACAGTGTCGTTAATGACGTTTCAACTTGCTGTTCGTGCACGCAGAAAAATGGTTCCTTGCATCAAGAAACTAGATTTGCTTGCAAGAAAATATTGTTATTTCAAGACTATAAAAATGAATAATATAAGAAAATAATTTTCTTGAAATTTTGTTTGGATTAAATAAACATTTTCTTAGGGTTAGAAGATCAATTAATGATTAAAATTAGGAGGTGGAAAAATTATATCCTTAATAATGTAATTAAATAGGGATCATTTGTATGTAGTTTAATAATTAATGAGTTAATATTTAAGTTTATTTACTGTTATTATTTATTATCTATTAAAAAAGAACTATAGTTAAATTAGTACATGTAGTAAATAGCAATAAAAAGAAAAAAAGATATTACATTAATCGGAATCTTTTGAAAATGTTTATGAAACGTTGTACATTAAAGGTTATATCGTTCTATGGGTAACTATGGTATCTGTATTCCGGTTTTTGTCGCTACTGTCTACAACGGCATGATTATGTCTCTTGGCAGTAGGTGGCGCCAGGAAATATGTCAGTGTTGTCTTTGAGGATTAGTGGCATACACTGAGAGATGAACAACAATGTGGGCAGGAGCAAAACGTGTTGGTGCTTTTCTCTTCTCAAACTGTTTTTGACGGGAGTGACTCCATCAATAGCATGAGCTATTTCGTAGCATTTTCTTGATTATTGTTTGTAGGCACTTCTTTCATGTGAACTTCTACAGTAAGTTCACTTTTGTTTCAACATTTTTCTGTAGATAACCTCCACCTTAGCTTCTGAAGCGGAGAAAAAAAAGGTAAGAAAATATTTCTTTTGATTTAAAACAGTTATTGTATTGTAGATAATTGAAACAGTAATTGGCTTGAATTGAGGCAGACTGTTTTGATACAAGTAAACGTTTCTCTGGGTGTACTGTTAATTCTAATTTGCTTGAATTTCCTGTGGGCTTATATCATTTTACATATGTTTTATTGTGTACAAAACATACTTTTAAAGAGCTTTGAAATTTTCTTTTCTCATTTAAGTGATATAATTTGAGGTTATTACTAGGGTAACCAAAACTTGCGGACTCGCATAAGCGTCGGTATTACGGGTTAATATAAGAATACGAAAAATTCATAAATAAACTTACTTGCTAATTATTCAACAAATTAGAGGCATCAGGATGTGAACTACTGTAAACTTGCATCATGGGATATGTTCCCACAGTTACTTCTTTAAACCTTGTGCGTCGACAAGAAAAAATATTCTTATACATAGAAAACGATCTCTCCACATCTAAGGAAGTTACATTTGCATGTAGAAACTGTTTTTCAAAATCACTTAAAAGTTCACTATTCCTACACTTATTATAAACGGCCTCTAAAGTATTCAAATCGCGATTTTTCCTTAAAACATCTGCCAATTTTTGACTAGCGCATAATCCTGGCGTATCATTTAATGTGTGTAATTTATTTTTTACACTCTCCACTATGTCTAATGATTCCTGCAATGACAATTTAGTGCATTGTAGTTTTCTGATGGCATCTAGTAATACTGTATAATTGGTACATATTGTTGTTAAACCTTCTAAAAGTTGAGGAATTTGAAATTCTCTTTGACTTTCTCTAATTGCTTCGGATTCATTCCGATTAAATCGCATTATAACTGATTGAATTTGTTGAAAATGGATCAAATAGTAAGAAGCTGTTGTTAGCCAAGCTCCCCATCGCGTTAAAATTGGTTCAGGAGGTTCTGGAATACCTGGACAAAATTTACGAAATTCTTTTAAACGTTTAGGAGATTTACGAAACACTGCCTTAGTACTTCCAATCATCCGATCAACGTTTCCGTAATGTTCTCGAACAACTTCACCAACTAAATGCAAAGCATGCAGCACGCAGGTTATATGTATTAAGTTAGGAAATATATGTTTTAAGGATCGCCCAACACTTAACATCGTTGCTGCACTATCTGTCGCAATCATCACAACTTGATCTTGGACAATTTTAAATTTTTTCAAAGCGTTCATTATCACTTTTTGAATATTTTCCGCGGTACATTGTTGAACACGTTTGCAAGCTAACAAATATCAAGATGCTGTGTTCTCGCTAGATAAAACGCGAGCTATTACATTCACAATACTGTTTTTCTTTATATCGGTCGTCTCATCCACGGTAAACAATATTTTTTTGGAACACAAATCACGTTTACACATATTTTCTGGCATCTCTTTCATTCGCGGCAAATTCTGTAATTGTGTTTGTGAGGGTAATGGGTACCTTGGAACGTATTGTCGCCAAAACGTTTTAAAAGCTGCTTTTCTCACCAACGACAACGGAAGATTACAAGAGGTAAACATAATTAACAAATGTATGAGGAATAGTGTATAAGGTATTTCAGTTCTTGCATTTCTCGTATGCTTAATACCATTGACATGCCTCTGGCAATCAGTTCTGTCTAATGCAGCGAAACGAACATTGCATATTAAGCAAAAAACTGCACTACCGTCATATTTTAAATGGGGAAAAAGTGACACATACTTATGTACATTAGTAGCAAATCTATTACGAGGCATTGTTTTCTTAGGTATGTAAATATTAGTTCTATATGAAACGATACACTAATTATGTACTTGGTATAATACTACAACACACAAAAATCACCAGCTATATTTTCAAAAGCGACACGTAAGGACATAACCTTGACCGTTCGACTAATCTCTGCAACAGCTCAACCGGTACTAAAACGAAATCTCTATCAGCGCGGTTTAACATGATTTATATTCAAGGTCGACACTACATGCCTGCTTCTCTACCGGTTTAGTTTATTTATGAATTTTTCGTATTCTTATATTAACCCGTAATATCGACGCCTATGCGAGTCCGCAGGTTTAGGTTACTCTAGTTATTACATCCAATATATATATATTTTACTGCAGTTGATAAGCAGATTGGTTGTCATCCAACTGTACTGATAAAGTTGGAAATTTGAAAACAGATATTTTTAGTTAAGTTTATAGCACCTTTTATTAACAAAATTTTTGTATCACTATATTGCTTTCATTGGCGTACTGGCGCTTTGTAGAACAGGCTGCGTATTATTATTTTTTCCATTGTTGCCTATATAAACTATATATTTAAACTACAATACTTCTTCGTGTACACCATTCTATTTTGTAATCAGTGAGTGAGGATTCGCGATTGATGCCTCCATGCATATGAGTTTTTGTTTGTTTTGAACGTTTAATTAATAATATTAAAATCGTTGTTGTTTCCATTGTTGTTTTGACCCGTTGGCGTTTGAACACGCTTCAAATTTTGTGCCCCGCATAATTTGAACCAGACCTAGGAGGACGTTAAAAAACACTAAACCAAGTATAAAACAGACTTAACAATGTAAGAATTAACGTGTTATTAATTATTCTTTTGGCGATAATTCAGACACTAATAGATACATCAAAATGCTTCTTTAACATTTTTTCTTAGAAACGTAATCTACTTTCCTAATATGGTTTAATAATTAGGTCGTTCTATTTGAAATTTCCGAGAAAAATGATAAAAACTGTGACTTTTCCAAATGACGCCCTCTAGCGATGGCTTTGAGAATCAATAGGTCATGGTTATTTTCTAATGAGACCTTGTTTATCAAATTCGATTAATTCAAAACCCGAAATTACAACCAATTTAATTATAAAACATTACCCCTCCCTTCGAGCTTTTATTTTTTGTTTTATAGAAAAAAAGGCGCCCCAAAAAGGATTCCAAATTCTACTAGCTCTACGACGATAAGATTTATTTGACAACTTATATGACTTAGGAACTCAAAAATAATTTCCAGCTTTTTTTCCTGGCTACTTTTCTTATGAAATTTTTTTCCCACAGCTATACAACTCTTAGTTCCTCATATACGATACCTCGCCACCCATCTTGGATCACTCAGTATAGGATTCCTTGCGTGTTTAAAACTTTTTTGATACCGTGTAACTTGAAACACTCAAATTTGAGTATCTCACAATATTCTACACGGTCCCCGTAATAAAACAAACGATTGCGACGCTGATTTGTTTAATTACGGGAGCGATCAAGCTTCGTAGAAGGTTACGCTCTGCCAGTTTCACGTGATAAAACCCGTACCCTTAGCTACTTCCGCTTAATTAAGTGGAAATATGTAGCAGCTCGGGCGAAATGCGCCGACTTGAAGGTTATCTTGTTGATTTAGATATCGCTGCCGTCTATTTGAATATATTTAACGTAAAGATTGAGCCATCAAGAAGCTAGTTAGAATGGCAAGACGTTTTCTTCATTAGTAGTAGATGTTCTTACGTCTGTACTATTGTTTCTGGAGGCGTTAAATTGAAATTATAGCAAGGCTTGTTATACAGGTCATATTCTTATGTAATGAGATGGATATTCTAGATTTGAGGATGATTTTATTGTTGTTTCGTTCTTTGTTAAGACCAAAAACGAAAATTCTACTTACAAGGGAACATTCCGAACCCGTAAATTCCAAAAAAATTGAAACTTTGCGGACAAGTAGTCCTCACCCCAAGATGTTCGAAGCCATTTTCCTTATCGGCCTAATTTCGTTTTAAGAGGGTGAAACCACCCCTGAAATTTTACTTGATTTTCGGTTTTTTGAAAATAATTCGATAACGGTTGGACCAAATACAGCACAAGCTAATATAATGCCCGGTTTCGTTTATGTTGTGCTACACATTACGATCCAATTCTACCCTAGCGGTAATGAGCTGTGTTATTTGAGTATGGTGTCTATGTTTTTGTTATGGATTCTGTTGTGAGTGATGATAGGGCGTTGTGGGCTGTCCTTTCGATCCAAGGATTTTCGGCAATAATTGTACATATTTTAGAAATTTTAGCGATGCTAATGTAATAAATTTTATTGAATTGTTAAATAATTTGTCTTGGGATCAACTCTTTCTATACAGTGACGTAAATCTTGCTTTTGATTTCTTTTTTGATGTTTTTATAAAGTATTTTGATCAGTGTTTTCCTTTAATAAAAAGAAAAACCTCTAAGAGTGGTTTTAAAGGTAAACGGGTAACTTGTGAGGTAAAGTGTTCAAGTAATAGTTCTAAAGATGTATTTATACTTCAAAAAAGTTTTCCAGTTATGAGTAATATTTATTCAGAAGAAAAGAGAAAACATAAATTGTTGTTAAAAGATACTAAACACACACTACATGTGTGCAATGCCACATAATGGATTAGAAGTTCGCAATTTATTTAAGAAATTAAAAAATAAAATTGTTTAATAGCCCGAACTACTTTTTTTGATTAATTCGTCATTTGAATCTGGTTCATTATGTTATAACAATTTAAAAAAAAACACAAAGAACATATTTTCAACACCTATTCTCATTTTAAAATTCAAATTCAAAGAAAATAAAAAAGAAACCTTTCACTAATAGCAATACAACGCGTAATAGTCGTAGTGTACCAACCGAATTGCGGTTACCATAACCGTTTTCCTTTTATCGAGCTTGAAATCTGAATCTCAACGTACTGTTTAATATGCCATCGGTGTGGCCGCTGTCGGGAAAAGGAAGAAGAAAGAAATGAAGTTCGAGAGGGTCGAAACGTCGAAGGAATTATTCATTCAGCCAAAGGGAAATGAATTAGCCAAGAAAGAAACGAAGGTTGGAAACGGGACGGATAGTACAACGTGGAGGCATCCATTTGCATTTAGTACGTTTTGGTGATGAAATGCGACACTAACGCCAGCTTCGGAACCTTGCGGAGTGTTTAACAGGGTGAAAGAAGGTGTAGACTCGTGTAGGATTGAATGAATTGATGTTGATGTAAGACTCGCGACATTATAACGTGTTTTTTTAAACAAAATAAGGAAATCTAACCCCTGTCTTTTCTACGATTGAAATATTTCACTAAAAACCCTTACCACAATAGTTCATTCGTATCGGACATACGTTTCACTATCCAAGCTATCATCATCAGCAATAAAATTGAATTTACAGGCTAAGCGAGAAACTAACCTTATATAGTAATAAATTGGGCAAAGTAATTCTTAATTTTATTGAATTGTATTTACCAGATGACGTGATTTGTTTTATCTATTCTACTGTGGATATTACTCAATGAAGGGCTTCATTGTATATGGCGTTAATTACAGATATAAAGGTTATCTAAAGTAAGCCAAGTAATCCTAAAATTGTTGATTTATTAAATACATTCTTTTCTCCCCCATGACCGAGCATTTGTCCAAAGAGAGAAGAAAGTTAAGAAGTGTACCACCGAAATTAACCCAGAAGCGTATATTAATATTATCAAATATTATTCTACAGCGCTGAAGATGGGGGAAGATTACTCAGTTTTTAACTGGAAAGACGAGGTGCAACCAGTTCTTAAGGGCCCTGATTCTTGGCATTTCCGTTTTCACCCATCCAAATGAATAATTTTTTCAAAAATCATCATAGGATCGGTCCTTGCCAGAGGTGAACCGTTTTACAAGAATAATTTTTCTGTTGTTAAGAGTATCTGTAAGCAAGGCAAGGAAATTACTCAAATACAATTACAACCAATGAGAGTGGGTAGAAATCTTAAATCCGACAAAATAAGAAGTATTTCTTCTTTGTTAGCCAAATACTGTGAGGTTGATTGGGCGACCGACGAACGTCTTTATTTCTTCAGAAACGCTTTTAAGGGAGAAACAGCTAATCAGGAAGAAAATTCTGTTGAGGATGATGATATGGTTATTTTATCCGACATCGAAGGCAATAAGTTAAAAGTTGAGTTTTGTTAATTTTTTTCCGTTACATGTGTACTTATTTTCCTAAAATATTAATAAAATAACCTTTCTTGGCAATCTTCTTTTGTTAAAACTCATTTTTTTACCATAGATGGTACAATTATTAATACTACAGAATGCAGAACCATATATTTGCATTTCACTTAGATGCATAAGCAGACAATTGAAAGTCTCAGATGCAAAACCAGACATGTGTAATTTTTTTAACAAAATATCTTTTCAGTGGCGAATCAGATATTTTTGGATCAAGCACTAACATCATTTTTAAATATTATTGCAATTGTTTGTCAAAACTGCAAGTTGATTGATTAGCTTATAAGATTTGGACAGGTTTTTTGCGTTTTACTCAAAACTACTCTTGCATCGAATGTCTGCCTTTGCATATATACGCTTCATTTACAAACGGTCAAGATTACGTATTTACCATTCTACTTTAGATGTCTCTCAATGAAATGCTTCATTGCACGTACACATAATTACTGCTATAGTTAATTATCCATGGTGTAACAAAGGATTAAGTCTGGAATTTAGTGGCCTTAAATCTGAATTTATTAAGTTATGTTTGTTTCTTTAATCGCCCACTGGCGGAATGTAAAGCACCCTAAGCTCAACACCACCCTTCGCTGTTTGAGTCAATAACCCAGAAACTATAATATTGAGACAAGATTTAAACTGTTTCACATGTTATTAACGATGGCGATATTTTCTTTATAACAAATATTTGTTTAGGAAAACAGTCCCCCACCCCCTTATATTTTTACAAATTCAATAATTTTTATATCCAGGGTTATCCAAAAAGATGGGATTGACTTTTATTTTAATAACATAACACACACTATCATCATCCTGGCGAACAATTCGTTTTGGTGTTCCTCAGGGCTCCACTCTCGGTCCGCTCTTGTTCCTTCTGTACATCAATGATCTACCAGAAGTTATTGACGGCTTAGCTATTTTGTATGCAGATGACACCTCGTGCATTGTTCGGGAGCGTACCTGTGGACAAATAAAAAATACATTAGAAAATAACTTCAAATTCATACATGCCTGGTGTAAAACAAATAGATTACAACTGAATACCAATAAAACTAACATTCTTTTGTATAACGCAGATCCAGTCGGCTTCAACATAAAATATAACGAAGAACAACTTACTTGTGTAAAACAAGCACGCTTCCTCGGAGTGGTAGTTGATAACAATTTATCTTGGAAACCCCACATAGATGATCTTGCTGCAAGGTTGAGTGGTTTCTGCTACAGTCAGAGTGATTTCACAAAATGTCGATGTTCGGACTGCGCTGAGTGTTTATCACGCGTGTGTTCAGTCTCGGCTTCAATACGGAGTTATCTTTTGGGGTAGCGCTGTAGATGCGAAAAGAATATTTATGTTACAGAAGAGATGTGTTCGGGCAATATTTCAATTAAAAACTAGAGACTCGTGTAAATCAGTATTTAAAGACTTTAATATACTTACCTTACCATCGATTTATATATTAGAATCTGCACTGTTTGTAAAAAGTAACAGTGAACTGTTTCAAAAATATGTACCGGACCACGAGCAGAATACACGAAGTAAAGATAGCTTGCATTTGCTACCTCCGCAAACTCATCTGACAAAGGTGCAAAGACAGGTTGTGTGGCAATGTATCGCAATATATAACCGTTTACCCAATACTTTAAAACAAATGCCGCTTTCCAGGTTTAAAATAAAGCTCAAGACATTATTATCTAGTCGGCCATTTTATACGGTAAATGAGTTTTTAAATGCGCCTCATTTATTATAGTTCGTACATTTTATTTATATATTTTATCTTTTATATTTACATATTCAATGTTTGTTGATTTATATGTTTATGTTTTTATATTTTATACATACTGTGACGTATTCTATGCATGTGCATTATGGAATAAACGATATTATTATTATTATTATTATTATTATTATTATTATTATTATTATTATTATTATTATGTACACAAGTCCAAATGAAATGAAGCTAGCTAATGCACTCCTTCGACCTGTACTCCTTGGTTCTCAATGCATGTGTGAAGTCTTTTCACCATACAGGACATAACCCCTTCACACATTTCCTTAGGTATAGAGCGAACAACCGTTGTTATGCGTTCTTTAAGATCATTAATGTCAGTAGGTCTTGTAGCATACACACGTTCTTTCACCATTTTCCACAGCCAGAAATCACATGGAGTCAAGTCTGGTGACCGTGATGACCAAGGCAACCGTCCAGCTCTTCCAATCTAGCGTCTACCAAGTGTATCATCCAGGTAATGTCGAACCGCTAAAGAATAATGCGGTGGTGTACTTGCTGAAAGTAACCAGATGCTATGATACGGAGGGGAAGATTGTCTACAACAAAATTCTGCAACATATCTAGGTAAGAATCTCCCGTTACAGTATGACCATTAAAAAAATATGGTGGTCCATATTTTTTAGTAGTAATCCAAACTTCGAAATGTCACACCATACGTTAATTTTCGGAGAGGATCTTTTAGTTCATGGGGATTGTCTGTATTCCAAATGGCGCAATTGTCCTTACTATTGTAGGAACAACAGAAAAATTTCTCCCTCTTCCTTTTTACAGTTGCAGTTATTTCTATGCAACCTTTTTTATTTTATTTGAAAATACTACTTCAAAGAAAAATGAGATTTTTATCGTGATAAAAGCATATTCTTCTCTGTTTGTGTAAAGACTCACTGCTTGATCCAATATAATAAAATTGAGAAACTTATACTTGTTTCAACGTTCTCATCTTTTTCCTAGCCAAGAACAAAACATACAAAAGTACCTTACGATTGCCTTAACCGTTCAAAAAAAAAATACTATGTGTACCTAATTATCTTCCCATTCTCCCAAATCACTTGCGGATGCCCGCACCTCTAAAGTCTCCATATAGATAAGCTCGCTATCTATCTCGATGTGAATTCATTTCCTAAGCGACATCTCGTGTGATTGTCCGGATCAATCCCAAGCAACGCAAGTATGGCCATAATGTGGGACGACGTCGTCGAAACTTCCAGATAGATAATACCGGCGAAGATAGGCGATGTTGCGACGCCTAGCATCGCCGTCGGGATGCTTTTTGGGGTAGGTGCGGATAATGCGGCATGGCTTATCTACGTAATGGCTTAGAAAGTGCAAGTTTTTGCTTTCTGATGCCTCGATATCTCGCAGAAAGAAGTGGCGGTACTTGGGAAGGTATGGTAGGAGGAATGTTGTTCATGCAGGATGATGTTTTGGTAAGGGATTTTAGTACATGGGGTGTATTTTAAATACGAACAATTTCAGCAAGGAAGTGGCAGGTTCGTATATGTGGATAAATAATTATTCACTTGTTGAATGGAACTAAGCCCATGGAAATCAGATAAATAAATATATCCTTGGTCATTATTAGAGTTTGTTAAAAAGGTGGTATCGGCAGTGCGGCACCGCATAAAAGTAGGTACGTAATATACAATATTAGTGAAAAATAACATTGTTACCTTTTCCTGTCGTCTTGATGTCCACTGTGGCAATTGGCAACCGCCCTGGTAAGCTGCGTAGAATTGCAACATCAGCAACGCTTCCATTGTCGACTCATTCAGCCGTCGACGGTGTTGTGAATACGTTGTCGTATACTTCGAAAATGATCGTTCGACATCCAGTGAAGTAAGATTTGCAAATGTCAGATATTCCTTTTCCTCATCTGGGCACTCATTTTTAGTTATAGACCGAACCTTTTGTAAATCGGGATTTTTCGTTAAAATTGCATCAAATTTTTGAGCAACATCGACTCCTATAGTGTTCGTTAAGTTTTCTAGAGCGGCTTGTAAATTGTTTATGCAATTTAATGCGTCTCGTGCAGATAAGCGACTGTTTTCTAATTGCTCAATAGCTTGTGCAACTTCAGAATAGTTCATGGAAATTTCATTTATTCGTTGTTGAACGTCCGAATTGGAAAAAAGTTGCTGACTATCTCGAACTGCTACAAAATCATTTAAATCAAGTTTCAAGATGACATTTTTCACTTGTGTGTGCCTGGAGCCATGTTCTCCATCGCGTTATTGCAGGTTGAGGTGGTGGTGGTAATTTCGGACATAATTATTTGAATACACGGATGTGTTTGGGAGATTTGATGAATACTTTTTTGGTAGATGCTATTAACTTATCCACCATACTGGATACTTCTTTCGAATGGTTTCTGCTACGAGGTGACATGCGTGTATGAGGCATGTTATGTGAAGGAGAGTCGGAAAGCATATTTTCAACATCCTACCAACTCTCAGCATTGTTGCGGCTCCGTCAGTAACGAACATTGTGACTTGGGTTCCTGTGATACAAAATTCTCTCAACGAATCTTTTATTATCTTGACAACGGTTTCTGCATTAGTTTTCTGAATCCTTTTACTGGATATCAACAATGAAGCTGGTGGATCCTCACGTTTTAAAGGACGCGCTACAACATGAATGACGCTATATTTCTGAGCATCAGTTGTTTAATCCACACATAGGCAGATTTTCTTATTTCACAACTCGTCTTTTATACATTCCTTTACTGTACCTTGCACACGTGGCAAATTGAATCATAATTGCATAGATGTTGGCAGCTTCCATGAGGGAACATACTTAGCCCAAAAAAGACGAAAGTGTTCATTAGATACTATATGTTGTGGGACGTTGCACACACTTAACATAAAAATAAAATCGTATAAAAATTGCCAGTATGGAATACTGTTTCTTAAATTCAATACATGACGTTTGCTTTTACAATGTTTTCTACATTCAAACCTATCGCGACTTAGCAATTCGCTATTGCATATTGTGCAATAAATATGCGGACTTCTATATTCCAATCCAGGGAAATGCCTGTGATATTTATTCATATTCGAAGGGAACGTTACACCCTTTGGGCGTCCCATCTCCGCGTATTTATTTGGCGTGAAGCGTAGAACGTAATGTCGCTTTGAACTCTCTCGCGGTACTGTCGAGATCGACTACGAGTTGAAAACTACCCTTACCCACGCCGCTACCGCTACGCTACTGCCATCAGGTACCATCTTTTTAGCAAACTCTAATCATCAGGGCAGTCACGGTATTGTCGCTGTCAGTAACATTTACACGGCACTGTATATCAGTTTCTATTTCATGTTGGATATTTGGCACAAAGGAATTTGCAATTTCATTTCCTTATACATTTTTTTCTAATTATATCTTTCTGCTTTGTGTGCCATACCGTGACGTCTACAACCTGGGTATATAACAAACGAGCATGTAGACGTACACCGCCGCTCATAAGTACTTGGTCACTCTTGGATTTCAAATTTTTGTATACAAAGAAAGTATTTAGGAAATGCATTCTTTTATCTGTATGAGGGGTCATAAAAGCGCAGGTAGTAGCGACAACAAAGAGCGTATTTCTCCAAATTCCAGGAAAAATGTAACAGTTGGTAATTTTACTATGAATCATGAATCATGTTATCGTTCCACGTTAGTAGCGACAACATCTCTTAACGTATAGTGTTTATAATTTCGTTTGAAATTTTAAAACATGCCGAAAAGGAAAGAAATTAGTGTTGAAACGCGTGCTCTGATAGTAGCTCAGCATAACTTAGGCATAAGCAATCGTCAAATTGCTAGAAAATTACATTTAAATCCATCTATTGTTGATTATAACATCAAAAAATACAGTGAAAGTGGCAGTTTTCTAAATAAAGTACGAAGTGATAGACCAAGGGCAACAACATCAGCTGAAGACATTGCAATCGTGGTGTTCAGCAAGCGAAATCGCATCTTAGAGGAAAATTCAACGCCCCTTGGTGTAAGAATTTTGCGTCAGAATTTTATATTCCAACAAGACAATGACCCAAAACACACTTCAAAATCATGCAAGCAATATTTAGAATAATTGGAAGAGGAAGGGACACTAACAATCATGAAATGGCCACCCCAAAGCCCGGACTTGAATTCCATCGAGTTATTGTGGGAAAATCTCGATCGGGAAGTAAGAAAAGCTGCTCCAACTTCCGTAGATGACATGGAATAAACTGCAGGCAGCATTGACTTGAATAACTTCGGAAACAATGTTAAAATTAATTGCAAGAATGCCCCGATTATGCCATGCAATCATTGAAGGTAAAGGAGGTCTCACACACGAATCTAAAATTTCGGTCAAATAAATAATTTTAATTGTTAAAGTTGTGTATTTGTGTATATTTAAATACCAAATACATATTTTAATATTTCAATTCAAATATTTAATGATTTACCTTGAAATTTGAGGTGCCCAAATACTTATGAGCGGTAGTGTATGAAGCAACTGGTTTGTACTAATTAAAAGAAATTTTAACTAGCGGCACTCGAGAATGGTAGTTAGTTTCTTTGATACTAGCCGTAGGAACGTTAAAAGCATCAGCGTAGGAGCGGCGTCTGGTATAAAGGGTTTTATTTTGAAGTGCATATGCGCGCAGCCAACTTATCATTTCAACTCTTGCTCATTCTTGTTTCTTCTTTCTCTTCTGTACCAGTAATGCATGTTAGAGTAGCGTGGATTAGCCGTAGCGTAATAGATTCCCTTTTATCTTGTTCTCGTTTTTGCAAACGCAATTTATTGAAGGGTAAATATATGCTGCGTATGCTCGTTACTCTCATGCTTTTATTTCTTTCCTTGTACTTCTAACTATGAATCGAAGTGATGAACTCAAGGTTCACGACCAACAAACGTCGGCATAATCATATCGGTTGGCGTTTCTTGTCTCATTACCTTCACTGTTTCCTTTTTGCTTTTCCAAATAAAACATTTTGAATAATTTTCTTAAACATTACGTTTCAATCATAATACATTTGATGATTTCCTTTAAGCTTAACATTTTTATCCTATATTAATGATGATAACGTGTTCTTATTGTTTCTCAACGACTTCGATGAATATAGCTCGATGACGTCATGTCGAAATCGATAACTAGCCAATAAAAACTTTACATGGTATCTGATTGAATGTTATATTCATCCATCATAACTAAAGTGTGACAAACGGTTGCACCCGCAGAGACGCCTGTACGGGGGGGGGGGGGGGGGGTGTATGTACGCATGTGGATGCAGAGTTTAGTAATGCGGTAAATATTGAGGGGTTGGGTTATTTATCGGATTCTCATTGTGTGTTTTCGAAAACATGAGACGCAAGCCTGGTGTACCTCTTGCATCGCATGTGAAGAAATATATTTGGCGTTTCCCTTATTTGAAATTTACAGGTTCGCATATTCGTTGCAAATTTTGCGGTATAGGGTTGCTGGGTTGCACGACATTTGAATGTAGAAGTCGTATTAAAAGTAAACGTCACGTATTGAATTTAAGAAACAATATTCCGCACTGGCAATTTATTGTATGACTTTATTTCATGTTGAGTACGTGCAACATCCCACAACACCTAGTAGATAATGAAAACTTTCGTCCTTTTTGGGATAAATATGTTCTATCATGGAAGCTCCCAACAAAAAGACAATTGCGGTGCAATTTACCACATCTGCAAAGTACAGTAAAAGACTGTATAAAAGACGAGTTGAGAAACCAAAAAAATCTGGTTCACTGTGGACGAAACTACTGATGCTCAGAAATACAGCGTAATTCATATTGTGGCGCGTCCTTTAAAACGTAATGGTCCAGCAACTTCCTTGTTGTTAGCCAGTAAAAGGATTGAAAGAACTGATGCCGAAACCGTTGTAAACATAATAAAAAATATGTTAAGAGAATTTTGTGTGTCGTAGGAACGCAAATCACCATGTTAGTTTCTGACGGAGCCGCAACAATGCTGAAAGCTGGCAGGATGTTAAAAGTATGCCTTCAGACTCTTCTTCACACAACATGCCTCATACACGCATGTCATCTCGTAGCAGAAACAATTCGAAGCAAGTACCCTAGGGTAAATGATTTAATATCATCTACCAAAAAAGTGTTTGTGAAATCTCCCAAACATATCCGCGTATTCAAACAATTGTATCCGCAAATTCCACCTCAGCCTGTATTGATGCGATGGGAAACATGCATCGAGGCAGTATCTTACTATCGCAAATATTATTCCCCAGTGAAAGATGCCATTTTCAAACTTAATTCTCCTAAAGCGATTTGCGAGAGTCAGCAACTTTTTTCCGATTCGGACGTTCAACAAAAATAGATGACATTTCCATAAACTATTGCGTAGTGACACAAACTATTTCGCAGTTAGAGAATACTCACTTATCTATACAAGACTCGTTAAATAACATCAACAATTTAACAGCCGCTCTAGAAAGCTTGACGGATCCTATAGGACTAGATGTCGCGTAAAAATTTCGTGCAGTTTTAAATAAAAATCCGGATTTAGAAAAGGTTCGATATATATTTGGAATTCAAGACTGCACAGAAGAGAGTATTTGAATTTCGCAAATCTTACTTCATTGGATGCTGAACGATCATTTGCAAAGTATACGAGAACGTTTTCAGACCGTCGTCGAGGCCTGATTGAATCGACAATAGAATTGCTTACGTTACAGTACTACGCGGCGTACCATGGCAGCCACACATTACCGCAGTGGTCATCGATACGTCAATAAAAGGTAACAATCTATTATTTTTTTATTAATACTGTGTCTACTTTTGCGCGGCACGCCCCGGACGGTTCCACTAGTTTCTCGAACATTATAGATAGTACACGCACACCGATCAACCGATAATAACCGAACGTCCATTCCTTGTATGAACATAGTAAACACAGCTCCTCTCACGGCGCCTCTGGGGGGTGAAACCGTTTGTCACGCTTTAATCATAACACTGTGACGAACCGTTATCCGTCCACTCAAATTTAAAGACTACTAAGCTAAAAGAAAAGAGTATAAAATTATAACAATCATCTTTTCTGACAAATCTTAAAATTATCTTGCGATTTTATTCAACTTCTATTTTGCAAGTTCAACTTTTATTTTGTAAATTAGTATTGTACGAGTGCGAAGAGGAGCATCGTGTGGCAGCGACCATAAATTTTTAAAAACATAAATTGCTTTCCCAGGAAGAAAGACAGGAAAATTCGTTGGAAGAAGTTATAGTAGAGAAAACAACAAACAAGAAGTATAACCATAGAAGTTTAGATCAAGAAAGTGTGAAGGAACTCTATCAAAGAAGACTGAATCTTAAACTAGAAAAGGAGGTCTTCAATAACATCGAGGAACATTATGCCTATATAAAAGAGTCTGTCCACACAGCAGCAAAAGGAGTTTCAGGGTACTATATCACAAAAAAGACCTAAAAACCCTGGTGGTGGGATGGAGATATAGAGGCGCATATTCAAGAAAAAAGATCTAAATATATCCAGTACTTGAACACTAAAACAACCGATGACAAATTGAAATATAAGGAAGAACAAGCAAAAGTCAGAAGGATGATCACAAAAAAGAAGAACGAACCATGGGAAGAAAATTGCAATAGGATAAGTACACGTCTCGGTGGAAGACAAAGCAGTGAAAGCTGGAGATTGATAAAGTCATTGCGACAAGACAGGAAAAAGGATATTATATCACCAATAAGTCAACAAAAGTGGGAAAGCTACTTTAAGAAACTACTTAGGGAAGACTAGAAAGACTAGATTTTCAGGAAATTTGATCGGATAGATATCTCCGAAGTAAAGAAAATATGTAAAATGCTTAAAAACGGAAAAGCACCAGGACCAGGAAACCAAACTATATTAACAACTAACCAAATTATTCAGAGAATTCATAGATAGGAGCATAGTACCCGATGAATGGAAGACCTCGCACTTGTCAACTATTCATAAGAAAGGAAGTAAAGAGGATTGAGAGTAAAGTTTTCACATCAATTATACAGGTAAGAAATCGCAGGCGAACATTTTCTTCCTTTTTAGATGGGAGGCATCATTATAAAAAGTAAGAACAAGAAGAGAGCAATTGTTAAAAAATTCTGAATACGTTTTTTATAAATTTGTTATCAACAGCGAAGGGGACGCCATAATTCGCGACGTAGATCTCCGTAAATCGACTTTGGAAGCCAATAAAGAAATAGGGTTAACAGATTTCAAAGCATCTCCATATTGGTTATGGATTTCTAAAAAAGATTAGAGGATAGTTTTTAGAAAAACTACCAAATTCGTTACGCGCTCATATGGTACAGACACGGCAGAGTTAAATCGCATTTCATTGGATTTCATACAAGAAGTAAAACCTTATATTGCGAAAGCAGGCCCTAGTAACACATTCAACGCTGATGAAAGTGGATTTAATCTAGAATTACACTCTGATCGCACGTTAGCTCCACAAGGATCGAAAGCAGTTGAAAGTATTGTACAGTCTATATTCGCGACAACCCACAGCTATACCATACTTGCCATAATATTCGCGTTTGACGCTTGTTATTACCGCTATTTAAATTTTAAAAGAACAAAGTGGTACATTTGGACCACGAGTGGCTGCATCAATATTCGGGGCAGCAAATATCTATGTAACTGGTTCAGCATCCGATAAGCTAACACCAGCATTGTTTACGGAATGGTTCGCAAAGGTATATCTTCCAAATACTGGACCTCAAACAGTTTTATTGCTAGATTCATGGACTGGTCATTGCCCATATACCTTAAGAAATCATATATCGACCGACAAGAACGTGAACATCATTACAATACCAAAGAAAACTACCGGCATGATACAACCATTGGACGTCTATGGATTTCGTGTTTGGAAAAATTTTGTTAGGAAATTTTCCGATATGGTTCTCTTACATACATGTATACATAAATTATATTTTAGGAAGTATGCCATGTAACATGTCATTCAATCTTATATATTAACGTATAAAACATAATTCTCTCTATTTCTTTTTTTTATACCTACATTACATAAAATAAAATATAATTTTTGTAATATTCAAAGAGCCCCGTAACATACATAACGTGGGATTTAAATACGCCCTTATCGAAGGGGTGGGGGAGGGCACTATAAACGTTTTTAATGGAACTAAGGTGCTATTTTCATATATATGATAGAGATCGATGAAAGGATTATTTTGATATACAGATTGGGAAAATGAGAAGTTAGCTAGATCGGTATCCCCTCCTCGCTCTCTCGCCGTACATGCGAGAGAGCGTGAAGGGAACTGAGTGAAATCCGAGCAATTCGATGCGGGACGTGCTAGTACACTTCGAACAATATCGGGATGTAGACCTACTGTGCGAAAAGCGCACGTAATAATTTGAAGCCAAGGTCGCCTGGAAATGAGAGTTTCGCATATTTATTTTGTTGTTGCTACGAAGTTTAGACGAAATTAATGAGGATTTCTAAAGACGAAAATAAAAACAGATTCTGATGAAATAAAAGAAAAGGAAAATAAATACTCCAGAAATTCTTACTAAGATCATCCGCACATCATGCAGTCTACCTCGTAACTAACCACATCGGTAACCTTGAGCCATCTACTGCCGCTAACTTCTCCGCTTGAGAGCGAGGAGGGGATAGCAATATGGCTAATTTCGCATTTTACCAATCGGTATAGTTGTGATGTATTTGTTCCAGCCATTGTCGAGTTTTTTTTAAGAAAGTCGAAAATCTACTATACTTTCAGGGGTAATTTCACCCTCTTAAAACGAGATTGGGTCGATAAGGAAAATACTTTCGAACATCCTTGGGCGTGGACTACTTGTTCACAAAGTTTCAAATTTTTTTTAATTTTCGGGTTCGAGATGTTCCCTTGTTAGTGAAGTTTTTGGGTTTTTCGTGGAAATAGTTTCATATTAACTTGAAACTTTCATATCTTATCCAGGAATTTTGAAAACAAGTTTTGTTGTCGAAACTTGTTTATCCCATCTCCTTTTGTTTTTCAATTCAGATGCCCAGTTTACCATCTGATTTAAATCAAATAACATCCAGGATGACTTTAAAATCCATTGAAAATACCTTTCGCATGAAAATAAGAAGTATAATTGGAATTCCAGTTAGCGAATTTCGTTTCTCACGTTGAAAGTTGTTTGCTGGACATTTTCTTTTTTGAACGAAAATACTTCTTGCCTGAATATGTAAGACAAAGAAGGAAAACCAATCTGGGGGAAGCTGGAGGGAAGAAGTTATCAACTCAGCTTCGTCTCGTAATAAAATAGAATTAAATGCAATTAAGCTGTCAAAATAAAACACTTTACAACGTGAGTAAATAAATATCTTTACAATATATACCGTGTATTTTTTAATTCCCATCTATTATTCTTAGCAACGTTGTACATAAATTAATTATACATTACAACAATATTTCTCTTTAATCCCTGATAGTACTGTTTCTACAAACACTATAAATCCCTGTTCCTTTTTTTTGTACAACGTGTAAATAATTAGCTTTTCCTACTTGTTAAACATGTACAACCTCAATCTCTTTTTTTGGTGATGTGCAAAGCAGTCGAAAATATCTTCCTACTTTACTGACGGTAACATTTTTTTGTGATTAATAAATTACAAGCATCAATTTAGCGTGACAAGGGCAATCGCTAACACAATCTAACTAAATGCGATGACAGGCTGGCAAAATTCTAAATTTGGACGAGTTTTAAAAAGCCATCCAAATAAGTGCTAGTTCTTTTTTGTTCACCTGTCCATTCCAGTGTTTTTTTTTCATTTCCTATACGACAATAACCCTAATTAATGGTTTAAGCAATTTAAATGACAAATTATTTAGCTATGTCACCAAACCTCTTTTCTAGTTACTGGATATAGCGTAGTGGTGTGTTTTACGGCTTTTTACGTAGCAAGCTTAAATAGATGTACAAATTCAACGTAATTTTCATATTTTTTTAGCAAATAAAAATATTTATACATATTTGAAAACAGTTGGGAAGTTATCACCGGAAATTGACAGTAGCTGAGGGAAAATTACGGACGCTATCATTTAATATTAGTAACATAGTTAAAAAGTTATCAAAAGTATTTTTAATACATTTAATAAATAAAAAAATAAAAAATAAAAAAAAACAATAAATTTCCCATAGCTTCACAGATATTAATAGTCTGGGCAAACAGCGGCAAGGTAACAGTCAGTGTAGTAGATATATGGCGCGGAGTCGGCGATTATTTATTTCACGCGTTCACACCGTCAGTACTAAATGGATGCTGTATGCGAGTAGTTCTGTGCATATGTAGGCTGTCGTAACTTATTTCGTAATTGTACGCTTACGTTTGCTTTAAAAATGTCGCAGGTAGGTCGCGAAAACGACCAATGGCAGACACAGTTAAAAACTTTATAGTGGACATGCCGGACTTAATTTTTGATGGCGCTAAAATTCAATGTCTAATTTGTAAAATCCCTTTAATGTGTTGGTCCAGAAGCCATTATTAACATCACATCGAAAGTAAACAGGATTCTACTGCAAAAAAAGGCATACGAGATCAAGAAAAATTTACACTTGATTTATGTGTTTCTCTTATTTTATGTAATGTATCGTTTCGTTTACTAGACAACCAAGCATTTGTCTCCTTCTGGAATAAATATGCGGACTGTAAATTACCTAGTCGGACATCGATACGAAATGTAGTGCCATTTGCTCGTGAACATATAAAAAAAAGAATGAAAACGGAATTGAAAGATAAAAAACTGTGGTTGTGTGTGGACGAAACAACAGATCGTAAAAAACATTCTGTGGTTAATGTAATGGTATGTACAATGGAACCACATCGACCGTCATCCTCCTTCTCACTTGCTTCTAAAAGAGTTATAAATTGTACTGCCGATGAGATTTGAAAGGTGGTGTTGAACTCATTGAACAAATTTGAAGTTTCAACTAAGCAACTCTTAATGTTTATGAGTGATGGTGTCGCAAACATGCGTTCTTTGGGCCGATCGCTTAAAGAACACAGTGGTGACTTCTTACATGTAACGTGTGAAATCCATACTCTAAATCTTGCGACACAAACGATTCCTACATGTTTTCCACTAGTAAATGCATTGATTGGTAGTACAAAGGTGGTGTTTCTAAAGTCCCCGACTATTTCACAAACTGTGTCCTGATTTACCTGAACCACCACAGCCGATTGTTACACGTTGGGGAACATGGTTGCAGGCTGCGTTTTACGACAACAAACATTTTGATCAAGTAAAGAAGGTAGTTTTAAAATTCAATCCGACAGAAGCTACAGCAATCAAGAAAAGCTAGGAAATATTTCAAGATAGTCAGGTTAAAAGAGATTTACAAACTATTCACAACAATTACTTCGGACTAGCGGAGGGAATAGAAAAATTACAAAATGTTTCGATGTCGCTAGTGGGTTCTGTTCAAATTGTGAATGATGTTCACGCACAGTTATGCGTTGTAGAAGGTGAAACAAATTGGTGTGTAATACGAAAATTTGAAAGTGTTTTAGAGAAAGACCCCGATTTTCTTATATTAAGACAAATTTGTGAAGGTGCGTGTGAAGATGCATTAAGTTGTTTCAAAGATTATTTTAAATATGCAAATATAACATCGTTAGATGTCGAACGGTCGTTTTCGGCATTAAAAAACATTTATTCCGCACGTCCTACTCACTTGAATGAAACAGCTGTGGAAACATATCTAATGATTCAAATATTTAACAGATGTCACCCAGTATGTGATTTCACGGAAAACTTTTAAAACGATAAGTGTTTCAGCACGTTTTATAATTTATTTCTTATCTTCTATTTTATGTGTAAACTTTTATGCGCTCGCCACGCCTCTGGCTGTTATCGCATATTTGCCCAGGTCACTAATGATTTAAGCAATTTAGACGAATTATTTAGCTATGCCACCAAACCTCTTTTTTAGTTATTGGATATAGCGTAGTGGTGTGTTTTATGGCTTTTTATGTGGCAAACTTAATATAGATGTATAAATTCAAGGTAATTTTAATATTTTTTTAGGAAATAAAAATGTTTATAGTTGAAAACGGTTGGGAAGTTGCCACCGAAAACTGACAGTAGCTGAGGGAAAATTACGGACGCTATCATTTAATACTAGTAATATAGTTAAAAAGTTATCAAAAGTATTTTTAATACATTTTATAAATAAAAAAAAAAATTCCCATAGTTTCACAGATATTAACGCAAGTAGCGAAGGGTTGTGTTGCATTTATGGCGTCCTGCACCTCATTTAACTAAAGCTATATGAAATTTGAAAGAAAAAGCGATATGAAGTTTGAAATAAGAGATCATTTACCGTAAGATGAAAGTATTGGTTTTTATGGTGTATAGCTCTTTTTTATTAAATTACATGAAATTGTATATACAGTAAAACCTCTAAATGGCGGCTGCAGAAATTTATTCTAAAAATGGGTATTGTGGGGAGGTGGCCGTTATCGAGAGGTAGTCAGGAATAATTAAAAAGAAGTTATTTTTGTGTTTTCTTTATTCAAAAAAAATGTAAATATCAAAAATTAGCTTAAATAATAAAAAAATAATAAAAATATTTTATAAGCATTATTCTACTCTTTTCAAATATGTTTCAATTGAGGTTTGTTTTAAGTTTCTAATATTTGTTTGTAAAACCTGAGATTCACATTTTGTTAAAATTTGAGCAATTTGTACAGCTAGTTCACTTTCATCATTACAAAATAAGAAACTTTATACATCTCTTAGTTTTTCACACACTTCATTCATATCTTTAATGTTTGAATTACAAATGTCAGATTCTTCCACATCAGTTTCACTGTTTGAATTACAGTCTTGATCATCAATCAATTCGCTGATTATTTCTTGAACATTAAAACTGGGATTTTCGGTCAAAACATTGCAATCAATACTTGCATAATTTTCTAGGCCTACACCGCGTAATACAGGAAGAAGTTGGGCCAGTGCAATTTCGTCTTTCTCATCGAAATCCTCTTCTAGCTGGTTATTTTCCGAGAATCCTGCTTTTGCAAAACATTTCGAAATCGTAGCTGGCGGAACGTCTTTCCAAGCTGCTGATATCCAAATTAAAGCGCTGGATTAATTGATACTTTTTTCTGCATCTTGAAAAGAACTTTCGAGGTTTGTAAATGTTAGATTTTTTTCTTCTGATTAGAAATTTTCTATAGCTCATCTTAAACTTATGGATAATCCCTTGATCCAATGGTTGCCAATGAGAAGTGGTGTTTGGAGGCAGGAAAATGATGTTCACATTTTCTAGTATCATTTTTGGATGGGACATGGTGTTATCCAGAAATAATAAGACTTTTCTATTTTCTTTTCTCATTTTTTCGTCAATCTTTTTAGCCAGGAAGTCATAATCTTTGTTGTCAGCCAAGCATTTTTTATTAGATACTCATTCTAAGGACAGTTTGTCGATATGAGATCCTTTAAAGCATCGAGGGTTTTTACTTTTCCCAATGATTAATGGGGTTTTCTTGTCACCTTCCATATTTGCGCAAAATAAAATTGTCAATCTTTGATTTGCAATTTTTTTACCGGCACATTTATCGTTTTTTACAGCGAACGTTTTGTTGGGAATTGAAAGATAAAAAAAGTCCGGTTTCGTCAGCATTGTACACATTTTTTGGTGAAGAGTCCTTCAATTCCTTGTGGTAAGGGTTGTTAGTGAACTGTTTCAGTGTTCCAGTGCCACAGTTTTAGAGTACCCGATTAGTGTGATGGCTTCCCGGTCTAGTTTACTCAACCGTTTTTTTAAGGTAAGAAGTAAGATTAGTCTAACTAACGCTGATATTAAATTTCTGAAAGATTGTAGAAAATTTAATGTTTTTCCGAATTTTATTCAAATTAACTGCAAGAGTAAATCAAGTTCGGCAAATAGAGCTATTTCTTCGCCCAAAAGGTGTTGGTTAAATTCAGGAATTAGGTATCAGTATTTTAGAATTAGTCAACTAGAGTTAGAATTGTGGTAAGGGTTGTTAGTGAACTGTTTCAGTCCTTCAATATTACTTGTAGTTTTGGTTTCCATGCTTCAACACTGTCCAAGTAAACATTAGCCGACTCACCACAAATTGTTTTAAAGGCTATATTGCGTCTTTTAAAAAAGCTTGAAAACCCGTCAGATTTAAATTTTCGGCTACTTCCAAAGCTTTTTCTTTTATAAAAGGTCCAGATACAGGGAGATTTTTATTTCTGGCTTTACAGAATCAATTGTAAACTACTTCGTCAATCGCCGATCCTTCGATTTTGGAAAACTTTCTCTTCTGCTCTAAATTGGAACCTTCTTCAAAGCGCTTCCTTAAGTCGGATTTGTTTTTTATAATTTCATTGCCTTGTGTTCTTCCAACACCAAACATTTTAGCTAACTTTCTAGCACTGGCACTGAACTTTTCACTTTTCACAATAATATCAATTTTGTCTATAAGAGACAATCGTTTTCTTTTTAGCGACATGATGAACATTACAAAAGCACATTCGATCATAAACTAACTCACAGTCTATGAAACTAATGTGCTTGAAGACCGAAAAGTTACAAACAACTAAATACATATAATCATGCATACATATTATGTACTGAAATATCTTTCTCGGGGGTTTTCCTCAAATTTTCTTAAATTTTCTAATTTAATTCGAATAAACGATTCTCGTAGGTTCGGGGTTATCCTTAGATACCCTTACGGCAATTTTTGAATGAATTTCCACCTCAGTAAAATGAAATTAACGAATTTTAAGATTTGAAAAGTAACTAACCTTTAAATTTTTGAACGAAGCTAATGTATATAAACCCTCTGTTTATATACCCACCACAGGAAACTGCCTGTTCTGGAGATTTAACCCTTTTCTCTTCTAATAAAGACTTTAAATACACAAACGAACACTTATCTTGGGATTGGATTTAAGACAAACTTTGATTCAACAAGGCCGAATAAAGATGGTAACGAAGAAATTACCATTTTTCCTCGCAAGAGGGATATTTAGTTACCAACGAGTGGCCAGACTGACATTTAGTTAGTACCGAAGTGACAACTGAGAGAAGTTGTTGTTGTCGTAGATACAACGTTGAATATAACATAACAGTACATAATTTCCCCAAATCTTAGAAATTTGTAAGAATAACCATTTATAAATACATATGTACTTATGCATAAAGAATTATGTGCAACAAAGTAAATCTGCTTACAATCGTTCCATCTGTATTAAATTGAGTGAATAAACGTCAATTACGGGAAGGCTTCGTCTTTGAGGTGGGAAAGCCGAATGCCGTTTTTCAGAATTGAGCGATAATGAAGTATTGCAGGTATTTTCATTAAGAAAATTTTCATGGTAGTGGTCGTGGCCGTTTTATGGAGGTGTCCGCTATTAGAAGGGTCATTATTACCTGTATTCCATATAATTGGTTTTGTAAATTTGAAAAGTTAGCCGTTTTTAGAGGTGACCGCTTTTAAGAGGTGGCCGAAAATACAGGCTTTACTGTAACTATCCTTTTTTAAGACCTATGGACGTTACCAAATCCATCACAGGATGAAACGGGCTTCGTTGAAAATCTACCATATAAAAATCGACCCTCACAACTCGATCTCTTTTTTTATGTTATTTTTACACTAGCAAGACAAATATTTTCCATTTTCTTTTTGCTCAGATATATTCCCCTACTCGAAGAAAAGCTTTAATGTTGTTTACCAGAGCGGACAGCAAAACGCGAAATCACAATTTAAATAAGCCATTCCGATGATATACGACCGGTACGCTCGGAAGGAATGCACAGCTTCAAGAGGATATTACTATGTATTAGAGTCGGGATATTTCTTCGGTAAGACAAGGAGAACGGAGCTTCGGCAATCCTCCGGTCACTAAACGCATCATTAAGCGCCCTCGGACGGAGATAACTACGATTATGTCGACTTGAATAATGCGCTGAGCGTTTCGGAGTTGTTGCAATAATAATAACGCTGTAACAGTTCCCTGATATTGGACGGGTTAAATTGGAGTTTTGAAGTATGGAATCTCGTATTTCTATACACATTTAGTTTCCTTGGAATTTGTTTCTCTCTTTCATATTACGATTGTTATCGTTACCATCAACTAATAATTATTCCTCTAAATATATTTAATTTCGCTTCTGCTGTGTTACACACTTGAATGCTAATATCGTTCCAGCGGATCTTTGCACTCACGTCATTATTTAACAGTACTAGACTGCGTTTACTTTCGGAAGACACCCAAGCTGCGCGAAAATTGTCAGCTGATATGTATTGACCGTCTTAAATATGTTGACCAAAATACGCGCGCTTTTTAAAAGTATACGAGAAGGTTAAACGTGTATTAAATTGTATATAATTGTAATTTTTTATACAAAACAAATTTAGATTCTGATAGTATTAACAGTTTTATACTTTATAGTATTTAGTAATAGCATAAATCTTACTTATGTGCATATTAATGTATTTTTTCTTAATTTTTCATTTCACTTTATGTAATAAATAATTTCTTTAAAAGAAAAGTATGAACATTCAGTGCTCAAAAAAAAAAATAGGTGAGAAAAGTTTGGTCTGTTGTTTATAATAATTAATATTGTTACTTAATAAAAAAGAGTAATCGGAATGTAATTACACCTTTATTTATTATACATTTAAAGATAATATTTACATATTTAAATTAACTATATCAAATATAATTTTAATTTAATCATCATCAGAAGAAAAATCAAAATCGCTGTCACTGTCATCATCAAGGTTTATAATAAGTTCATCGGTAAGCTTATCCATTATGTATTCTTTTTGTATATAATTTTCCTCAATATTCACTGCATGCCGACAAACATGTGACCATTCATCTTTTGTGATTTTTTCAAATTCTTCTTTAGCGAGTTCCTCGACATCATTTAGTTTAAAAGTTATATTTTTAGATGCTACTCTGCCCTTTAAAATTGCCCATATCTTTTCAATAGGGTTGAGTTCCGGATGATATGGGAGCAATCTCAACACTGTATGTCCATCTTTTGCAAATATAGAATCTATAGTGTAATTCTTGTAACTTGGTTTATGCATATGTACTAATCTATACAATTTAATTTTTGTCAAAATTTCATTAAATATGATGCCACGTTCACTTAGCCATTTTATCATTTCTGGTTTGTTGCTGTTAGTAGTTGGATGTTTAACTGAGAGAACGTTGTGGTAGCTTGCATTATCCACCACAACAACAGATTTAGTTGGCAAATTTGGAATCAACAGTTTTTCTAACCACCTTTTATACTTTATGAAGTTCATATCGTTATGATAATCTCCACTTTTTTGGCCGGACTTATAGATCAACAAGGCATTATCAATAAATCCATGTTCACTACCTAAAACAATAAGTATACAGTACATGGTAAAAATTTTAGAAGAAATTTTACTAATATACCTGCATGTACAATTATTAAACGTTTCCCTTTTGATATAGGGCACTTAAGTCCATTGTTAGAGTTATCAACCCATTCATATGGAGTTGTGTGACTGGCATGTAGGTATGTTTCGTCTAAAATACAATACTTTAGTTTTTCAACATCAAATAAAAATTTATTTTGCTTCACCTGTATACACGATTGGTTGACCTTGTAACCGATAATTTGTAACATTTCGGATATATGAGGATCTTAGCTCACGTATATTTGATCTTTCCATCAAAAGCTTTCGGTTATCAGTAGTCTTCTTCCACCTGCTATTTGATAAATATATTAATTACTAAAATAATAATAAATTTGAATATTAGTACGTACCTAAATCCTAATTTTAATATTAACTTTCTTAAAGAGCTGCGCTTGCCTACAAAACCAATGGTATCATCTGACTGTATTTTATTATATAAAGCATTTAATGTAGGCCTCTGTTTGTCAGTTATGTGAAAATTGTGAATAACCTGACGTAAAACTGCTTCCCCAGCATTATCCACAGTAGATTTTGGTGAATGTCTTACAACATTGTCTTTTGAAGAACTGCCACTTTGCTCTGCTTCAACAGAATTACTCTTTTGAATAATTCTGACAACAGTACTTTTAGATATTCCCGTAGCTTCACTAACAATATCTAAAATGTTACCTGTAAACAAACACAATGACTTCACTGATATATGAATATGTAAAAATATTATATATTAAACAAATATTATCATACCTTCTGTCTTATATTTTTTAAAATAGTTGTAGACATTAAAAACAATGTTTCGTGATTGCTCATGTAAAACTTGTCTCTTCTTAGCGATGTTCGATGATTCGGACATTCTCACCTGTAACTTAATTATTTAATACAACTTAATTCAAATCTGTCTAAAACAAAATACTTACAGTAGAATGTTACCCCTAACTCAAAATAGTTTTGAGAAAAACTGATTTTTTAATAAATAGTACGCCAAGAACAATATTAAAAGTAGAGAGCACGAAACGAATTCAACGACAACACATCAACAACTGACTCCGAAATGAGGTAAATGTTTGTTGGTCTTACTGTAGGTAAGAAATACATAGCTATTTCTTTCGGTTAGCACCAACTTCTCTTTCTAATCCTAAAATGCGTCTTTGCGCTGGTGTCTTCCGAAAGTAAACGGACTCTAGCAGAAACAAATACTACATATTCGTCGCATCAAAATTTTGTATGTTAGACAAAGACTACCAATAAAACATTTGTGTTCTAAGTTATGAAGTATGTTTCAATAATTCCACAATTTATGACAATGTGTAGTACAATGAAGTACAATGAACGTTTATATTTACTCAGTTTCAATGACATCTGTGTTATTTCCGGCGTTTTGACAGCTGATTAGTATTACAAACTGTGTGGCTTAAAAATTCCGTTCGTTCTAATATTGTATTTGTTAATATCTCATTAAATAACTGTTCTTTCTAGAAGAACTGTACATACAATTAAACACAGTAAATATATCTCAGAATATATATACTGTGTTTAATTGACCTAAAAGTAAAAAGACAATTTACTATTGTAAAAAGATCAACGTTTTTCAACGCCTGAAGAAGCGGTTGATGCGTTTAAAATGCATGTTTCGAAGGTACCTCTGTCGGAGTGGTAAAAGTGCTTCGAAAATTGGTACAAGCGCATGCAAAGGTGTATAGATTTGGAGACTATCTAAAAACAATAAACCCATTGCGATGATTTTTTTCTTTTTTTTTTTTCTTTCCCTTTAAATATAAAAGGCAACCCGTAGAATTTTGGGGGAAATCGGACAATTTTTTCTTTCCCTCCCTTTAATATGAATTTTTTCTGATTTAAAATTTTTTGTTTTACTTTGAAGAAACTTTTTCTGTCTTAGTTTTTTCTTGATTTCCTAACTCAAAGGAAAATATTTTTTTAACCAAATAAAATTTCAAGAAAATTATTTTCTTATACTACATTTTTAATTGTCTTGAAAAAAAAAATTTATTAATTAATTATGCGAAAATCGTGATTTGTTGCTTTTTACTTTCCCCGACGGAACCCAAACATACTTTAATTTAATATACAGATTTTTTTCTCTTTTTAGTGGACGACAATCTTGGAACCCATAAGACACGCATCCAAAAAAAAGCTTTTGGAGCATGAAACTGAGATGCAGAGTAGCGATAAGGAAGAATTTTCATACCCACCACTCCAAAAACAGCGATCTTTGATCGTTCAAGAATTTGGGCCGCAGCTGAAAGCTGCCGAAGTTTCCACACAGCCAGAAAAAACCCTGTGCCCAGCCCCCACCATCCATTCCTTTTTAACCCGAAGATGTTCTACTTTTCGGATTTTAGTCGGAAAAGCCCCCCTCCAGCCCCGGCTGGGCCCCATCTTTATAGCCACCTTTTTTCTCGGTTGTTTGCGTAATTTCGAACAGGACGGGAGATAGTAAAAATTTAAAATTTTAAATTTGTTCGAATTTGGCAGGGGTTAGTTTTTATAGCGGGCGTTTTCGTTCCTTTTTAAACCGGAATAAAGCTAATTTTTGGGAATAATGTAAAATTTTCGTTATCTAGTTTATTATCATTTATGAGTTATGTGATTTTCTTATTTAAAATATTTTGAAACAAATTTTGTATTTTCCGGCATTATTTGAAGCGTACATTGAAGGGACCTTATAGTTGCACTAATTTTTTAAAAGGGGAAAGTTTTATATCTTTATTTTTAAAAGAGAATATAATCGTTTGTCGGCCATTGCGGCGGGGTTTTTTAATATTTAAATACCGAAAAAAAAGTAATAAAGCGAAAATAATAAAAAACTAACAAGAATTTAAAATTTGAAGGCTGTGAAATATTACCCCTAAGCAGCGTAAACAAGAGGGGGCGGATTTCATTTGGGAATTTCTGAAAATGAGAAATAGAAGCACCATCATCTATTTTAAACAGTGGATAAGAACGTAAAAAATGGTAGTATGTTTCAATAGTTGTCTCGTGGGAAACCCTGTTAGTGGTGAAAAAAAGTGTTTATATTTGGGGAAAAATCGTTCGACATTAGGATTAAAAAAAGTATGATAAAATAACTTTTAACTAATTTAAAGGATTAGTCGAAAACCATTTCAAATTTGTTGTAATGTGAAAAAAATTTGGGAAATTTTCTAAAAACTCTCCAACTTTTTTAAACGCGAATATTTTTTTGCGTGTCTATAGGCGAGAGACTATTTGGGAGTAACTTTTTTAACGACAACGCTTTTTTTGTAAATTTTTCCCCACTTACAAACTTAATAGCGTAAACGTCGCAGAGTCGAAAAGTAAAATCAAGATTTTAAATGCCCGAATTCGTTTTGGGGGATTTGAGAAAAAAACTTTTTTTTATTTTATTAAGCATCGACCGCCCGGGAACACGAAAAGGTTTACCGCAAGATGTAAAACATGAACCTTTCACGAATATGTAAAAATCCTCACACTTTTCATTAAGGAACGGGGCCCACCACACTTGGGGGTGCTCACGCTCTACCCTAAAAAATCAACAGTTGACTAGAAATTATTGTAAAAATTCGAGCATACGCTCGTAATTTCTTTGCCCGTACACTTTTGTCTTTTTTTTTAAAAGATTAAAATTTTGATTTTAAAAGGATCAGTACTGTGCTAAAACAAAATAGATTTTCTTTACAACTTCGTCTCACAAGACATAGCTCAGCGGTTAAAACCTTTTAATTCTGCTTTTATCCATTTCGATATCTATACGGTATTGGGAGCTCTTTTCCCAAGCGCTGTCCGTGTGGGAGTGCGAATCGGGAGGGATGACACCCAAAATATCGAAACGGCTCTTTTCGAGTAGGCGAACGGGAGACCATAAACAAAAACGTCAAAAGAAAACCAAATTTAAAATTGAAGGTGAGGGAACGCCATTTTTTCATTTTTATGCTGTATATTATTATGTCTTTTACAGTCGCCTTCGTTCCAGAATTAAAGGTATTTGGGGCTTAACAATACTTTAGTTCCATTATATTCAAATTCGGAAAATTACTGATAAATTGGGTTTTATACCCAAGGTCTTTTTTTTTCCTCCGTACGTTAGAAAATTTATCTAACGCTGCAAAGGGGTTGATGAAAATGTTGCAAAAATAAAAATTTCATCGTTGGGGTGGCCCGGTGATCATCTGCATCCCTACGTCGCGTCGTGGGCGCGGTAGCCTCACTTCAAACCTGGTGCGAAGCTCTCTGTCCCCGGCCCTAACATAATAGCTACGTCTTTCGTTTTTTAAGTCTAAAATCAATTTCGTCAGGGCACGTTTCTACGAGAAAGGGGTTTTCGATCAACAATTTTCTTTTTTAAAATCGACCCCGTAGAAGATTTTTTTTAGGGGACGGGCGTGTTTCGCCCCAAGACACGTTGGTGAAAAAATAAATCGCGACGGAGGCAAAAGCGTATTATATTATTAATTCTTGCCCCTTTTTTTCGAAGAAATCGTTTTTTTCCTCTTTTTCCGCGCGAGAGGAGTTTAAAGTAAAAAGATGAGATTTCAACATAGGCTGCTTACACAAGGGAATTGATTGACAAAGAGGATATTTTTTGTAAAAAGGAATTTTTGGGGAAAAAAGTGGTCAAATGCGCTGTAAGTTTAAAATTTCCCGAAAGGTGATTTAAAGAAATGGTCCATTAAAAAGTTTTGGATACTAATTTTCATGATATTTTAATAAAAAATCTGCATTCTTGTAATTTCCAAATCAAAACTGTAATCACAGTCCAATGGTATACCCAAAAGCCACGATCTCTTTCCAACTAAAATTTTTTTTTAAATGCCTTCGGGTTTTTTGCCTTCCTATCACCAACAGTTTTAATTTTTTTGAAACATAGCATTGCAACATGCAGAAATGTAAGCGCTCTTGTTTATTTTCGACCCTGTGCGGGCTTTTCTTGAGCAGAACCAGGTTTTTTTTAGGGAACGTTTTTTAATACGAGCAGATTCATTGCATTGTATATTGAGTAGGTGCGAGGTTTAATTTTTAATTTTCTTGCAAATACATTAGGAAGGGATCGACGCACTTTTATCATTGGATAGTATTTCGTACATACAAATTTAAAAACATTTCAATTATAAAATTAGCTTTAAAACGGCCCAAATTTAATCCTGGAAGTTGCTGCTGTGATCGTCTTTCATGCACGCCAAATCTTATATTTGAAATCACCTAAGTTCGTAGGCAGAGCAGAATACATAACTTCTTTAAAATCCCTCACAAAAAGAAATACAGTGGGCTAAGTCTGGCGATCGAGCTGGCCATTGAATAGGACCGTTAGTTTGCAAAATCCATCTATTGGGATATACGTCATTTAAACACTCTCCAAGCCACCGCGAGTTATGAGGCAGGCAGCCATCCTGTTGCTACCACAAATCACTGCGCTTTTGTTATCTTCTATTAACTCGGAAAGGTAATTATGTAAAAAATGTAAATAACGTTGCCCTGGCAATGTACCTTCAAAGATGTATGGACCAATGATACGTTCATTAAATAATCTGCATCAAGTTATACTCATCTTTCTCCTTTATCTACAACCACAAATTAAAACAAGGATTTCTTATTTTGCCAACCTTGCGAAAAATATCCGAATTTCTCATGCGTATTATTCATATTTGATGTATTTCCATGGCAAGCCTGCAAAAGTACATAAAAAAAGAAGTAATGCTCAACATTCTCCCATCCTTGATGAATAAAGTTTTTACTAAATGCCAGAATATGAAAGGCGAATAGAATAGCTAAGGGAAGAGATAAAAGCAAGCTTGCATTGGTTTCAATCTTGCTAAAATGGAACGGACTCTGAAGAGAGTTTTCTTTTTCTTTTAAAGGCAAGGTTACTAACTTTTAAAAGAAAAAAAAGACACTTCTGCCGAAAAATTTGAAACCAATTAAGGCGCCAGAGCAACAAATTTCCACAATCAAAATGAAATTAAGCGGCTCCACACGGCCGGCAGGTCCTTCCTTTGTAAGTGAAGAGAATGAAATAGAAAAAAGAAAAGAGAGCGATTTAAGCGGGTCACGCTCGTTTCTAGGGAGTGGGGGTGGGGTGCGAGGGGATCTTCCGGCTTCCTTCTCTCCCCCCTCGCTAGGCCGTGAAGTGTGCGTCTCGTCGAGTTATTAGAATGCGCCGCCAGAGGTCACTGCAAATGACAAAGTTACGTTTTCGGGCATCCGGACATCACTCTCTTGCGATATGGAGACGTTCTATATGTCAAAAGCGTATGGCGTTGCTCGGCTTCTAGGAAAGTTTGACTTATTTCTTTGTGTCTTACGCGTTTCATGCGGAAATACAGGCTTTTAAATACGAGGGCAGTCTGAAAAGTTTCCAGCCTAAAGCAGAAACAAGATCTCGTTTTAAAAATTCAGTTTTATTTCTCAACATAAGCTCCTTGTAAGTCTATACACTTTTCCCATCGATGTTTCCGCCTCTTTAATCCGTCTAAATAATAGTTGGAATCTTGTTCTACAAAGTAGGTGTTTACGAATGTGATGACTTTCTCATTCGATGGAAATCTCCGTCCTCTTTTGAGCCTGGGAAATAGGTAAACGTCGTGGGGCCACATTTGGTGCATAGGGTGGGTGGTCCATGAATTCGAACCCAATTCGTGAATCTTTGCCACGGCGATTACTGAAGTGTGAGACGGTGCATTTTCTTGATGGAACAAAACTTCTACATATTTCTTCAAATGCGGCCGTTTTTCGCAATTTCTGCTTTCAACTTGTCAAGTAATAACAGAGAAAAAAAATTCTTGATTCAAACAAATATGCATTCAGTTAATAAAATAGTAATTTAAATGGGGCAAAGATATTTTTTTTTAATTTATAGAAATATTTTTTTTTTAATGTTATTGATTAAAACGTTTGATCTCTTGAAACAAAAAACCCTCAAGTTTGTTTAAAAATATATTTGATTTAATAAAAAGTAATATGATTGTTTCAACAATAAGTTCGTTCTTTTATAAAAAATTTGTCGCTTAAAACAAATACTTTTTTTTCTTTACTATTTATTTGATTTCACCTTTTAAGGGGAAAAGAATTTTATGACACCTTTTTCCATTTTTGCTGCTTGAAAATTTCAGATCCCCGGGAATCGGATTTTGAAAAAACCCCTAATTTCTTTTCCCAAGAAAACTAAAAATTCGGTAACACAAAAAAGAAGGACGAATTAAACCCGTAAAACCACTCGAGATAGCCACAAAAGGACAAGAAAAAAAAAAACCAAAATATCCCGTTCCCCAATTTGGAAAAAGAGCCCTTTGCCTGGCGCGGCAGATCGAGAAAAGCGAGATACAAAACTTAGTGGGTGAGATAACTAATGTCAGGGCGCGCATTTGGGGTCCCTTTCTTCTTCGTTTTAGTAATTAAGGGACATTAAAGCTTTCGCTTTCGGCAAGGTAGAAAAATTTACGCACCGCAAAATAAAAGAATGTGGGGAATGCGGCTGTTTAGATCGGAGACCCGAGACGACGAAAAAAAAGTTCGTAGACGTTAAGGGGGTGGGTTTTCCGCCTTCCCCAAACAGGATTAATCCCCCAGCTCGTCGGATAATGAGTTTTTTATCATTGGGGGGGAAAAAAAAGTCGCTTTCCCGCATAAAGAATCGCGGGGAAAAGACAAAAAATTTTAAAAAAAACCTTAGAGGGGAAAGCAAGTACTTTTCGTTAAAATTTGTAGCAGAATTTGAATACAATTTTATTTTTCATTAAATTTTTTTGTGTGAAAACAGCGCAGTCGTAAATTTAAATACGTTTACATACAAAATATACGGATGTCCCCCCTTTCGGGAAATTTAATATTGGCATTGCGTAAAAAATGATAATAATAATAATAAAAACTTACTAATATTATTTTTAAAAAATTAAAAATCGTATTTTAAATTTTTAAGGACTTTGTTAATATAGTTTAACAGGAGAAGACCCTAGAAAAATTTTAAAAGTATAAACCCTTAAGAAAACAATTTATAATGTAAGAATGAACGTCGAAACTTGCAAAAATTGATGAAAAACATACTCGGGGGGGAAAGAATTACAGTGAATAAAAAATAGTACAATACGGGAAATTTCCAAAAAATTAAAACTCTTCTTTTGTTGTAAAAATTACAGTAACGGGGTGTGGAAATTTAAATAACCGGATGGTGTATATCGAAAAACAGCGAGGCGCCAGGCAGTTTTAAAATGTTGTGCTTGTAGAGCCCCCCCACCTGAGTTTGATGGGAGGGTTTGTACGTCGTCGTCCATGTACAACGTCCGTTCAAGTCCTTACGCTAGCGTGGTCAAAAAAAAATGCAGAGTTTAAATTTCAGATCGGCAACGATTTTTAAAATAAAGGGTTCCTGTAAAAACGCGAGGTTCTAACTCCCCTCGTAACGATTAAAGAGACGAAGCCCCGATTTGGAAGAGCAAACCCTAGATGCTCCCCAAGACAAGGGGCCACCCCTTTCCCGCCTGTCTGTGAAGGCGTTTTTTACGAAATCGGATCACTGTTTTGGGAAACCACCCACCGTACTCGCCCGCCCTTCCCCCCTGTGACTTTTTTTCCCCAAAGGTAAAATCGGAGTTAAAGGGAAAGATTGGACAGTGGGAAGCGGCGAAAGGAAAGCAAAGGAGGTTCCAAAAACTGACAAAAACGGATTTCCAGCGCTGCTTTGAAGGGAAAATTCGTGGAGCGTGTAGGGTCGAAGAGAGTACATTGCAGGGGGAAAAATTTGAATGTAATGCGACAATAAATGTTTGTAGCCCAGTCCCGGTTTTTAATTGCCAGCCTTTATATAAATTAAACTATTTGTATCGGACTTTGAATGAATTTTGCGTATTTTGAATGTGGTACATTTTTAAAGGAAAAGCGGTTTTTTTAATTGAAATAGGTGATCCTTTCTTTTGCGTGATGGCCAAAGAGAAGATCTTTTGCCAATCTACAATCCGTTCCAAAATGGCTTTTCGGTGTTTTTAAGGCCCTTGGACGTTTGGGCCCCGTAACAACTTTGACATCCCCAAAAAAGTACTTTATGACGAATAATACTATAGTCTGTGGGGTTTTATCTTTGTGGTGGTGAATAAATTTTGGGCTTTAAACAATTTTATTTGGGGTATGTAAAAAAATTTTTCCTTGGGAAAAAAAAATCACTTTCAATAGTTTAAAAAGATTAAATCAGATCACATTCAACTTCAGTTTTGACATTAAAAATTTTTTTGCCCCTAGATTCATTTGAATTTTAAAAAAGATTTCGAAAGCTTTTTTACAAAATTTCCCAAAATTTATAACTGTAAGTTTAAAAAACCTGACTTAAAAAGGTGCTATTCCAACTCAACCCCTAAAAGTCCGTTGTATTGACAAAAAAAGTGAAGATTTTATTTTTCAAATAGTTTATATTCTTGTTTTATTTAACAAAATATTTTGAACAGAAAAAGTGTTTTTAAAGTGTTCTTTTTAAACCCAAATTTTTTTAAATATATCACCCAACCGCCCTTGGTAGAAAAATAACCTGGGCAAATTGCGGTAACGTCAGAGGGGGGGAGGCATAAAAAATTTTTACAAAAATAGAAGGAAGAAATAAATTTTTAAAAAGTGCTGAAATACTTACCGGGTTTTTTAAAAATTTTCGTGAAAAACAAAATGGGTAACACGTTAAATATTTTAATTTATTAGATATGTTTTCCCCAGCGTTTCATCAAGTGAGTACGATGCGGAAAAATGCTTTCTAATGCCGAAAAGATTTTTCGACATCTAGCGTGTTATATTTTCTATTTTAAATAACATTTAAAAAAATTAATGCTCTTCAACGCACCTTCCCCAAAATTTTTTTTTAATATAAGAAAAAGGGGGTTTTTTCCCAAAACACTTTTAAATTTTGATTAACACTAAATTTGTTTTGCCTTCTACAGCGCAAAATATGGTGAACATCATTACAATTGAACAGAATCCATAGCGACATCGAAACATTTTGTAATTTTTTTATTCCCCGCTGTCCGAAGTAATGTTGTGAATAGTTGTAAATCTTTTTAACCGACTATCTTGAAATATTTCTGGCTTTTTGATGCTGCAGCTTCTGTGGATTGAATTTTTAAAAAACCCCTTTTTATTGATTAAAATATTTTTTTGGGGGAAAACGCAGCTGCAACCATTTCCAAGTGTAACAATCGGCTGTGTTGGTTTAGGTAAATCAGGACATAGTTGTGAAATAGTCGGGTACGTTCCGGGGTTAGAAACACTGCCTTTGTACTAGCAACAAGCATTTATAGTGGAAAACATGTAGGAATCGTTTGGGCAAGATTTTGATATGAATTTTTCAAGTTACATGTAGGAAGTACCACGTGTTCTTTTAAAAGACGGCCCAAAAAGCGATGTTGCGGCCCATCATCAAAACTTAAAAGTTGCCCATTTAAACTTCAAATTTTTTTTTAATGAGTTCAAAACACCTTTAAAATTCACGGGATACAATTTAAACTCTTTGGAAGAAGTAAGAAAGGGGGATGACGGGCGATTTTATTCCCTTGTACGTACCATTACATTAACCACAGAATGTTTTAACGATTTTGTTTCGTCCCACACAAACCAAGTTTTTTACTTTTAATTCCCTTTTTTTTCTTTTTTCTAAGTTTACGAGCAAAAAGGCATACATTTCCCATCGATGTAAACGGTAATTTACAGTCGTTATTTTTCCCAAAAAGGAGAAAAAATGCTTTTTCGATTTTTCGCTTTAAAACAAATTTCTGATGATGCAGCGACAAAATTTTAACTGAATAAAAAGAGTTTTATTTATGTATGTATTAATGGGTAGAGCGAACCTTTTTTTTCAAAAAAAAAAGGGAAATTTTTCCCCGGCGAACATCGTTCTAGACAACTATGGAAAAATTTTAAAGCTGCAATTTTTTAGTTTCTTAAAGGGGGGTGAATATTAAAAGGTTTTCTATTTTAATGTTCATTTCCGATGCAGCCCGTAACCTATGATAACGCTGCTTAAGGGGGTGAGTGTTCAAACTTTTCAGAATTATAATTCGTTGGTTCTGTTTTATTATTCAAATTTTTTATTTTTTTTTTTGGTATTATACTTATGAAGAGAGGCACCCTATGCCGCGCAGAGACATCACCTCGTTTTAACCTTTAAACAAGCTTCTATTCAAATAGCAATCAAAATTGACGCTACCCCCGCATGCGAAGTTATGTGAGAAAAACAGAATTTACGCATTAACAAAAAAAAACCCAAAAACGACGATCCTAGGGCAAAATTTCCCCCTTCACCCTCTTAAAACTAGTAACAATCGAGTGCTGTTGGGGGATTTAGCATTTCCCCCGCCAACCGAAAAGCAAAATTCCCCAAAAGTCTAACGTTTCAATTTAAAGTGGTTATGTTTCGAAATAGCAAAAAAAGAGCGAAACAAAAAAGGGTTGGATTTTTATTTAAAAAGTTAACGATTGAGGATTTTCATTAGGGTGTAGGGGGATGTTACAAAAGCTTTTGCGTCGAGGGTTTGGAGGAGGGATGGGGCTGGTAAATTTTGAAGCCGAGGAAAACGACTGGGTCAACTTATTTGAAGCAACTGTTGCATATTTGCTTACAACTTATTTTAAAATAGTAATAATAAGAATTTAGAAGTTTTTGGGATATAACTTAAAGCAATTTTTGGGAACCAGGGAGGACCCAGAGGGGACAAGAAAGGAGGTCTTAGATGTTGCAAAAAAAATTAAATTACTTTGTTGTCCCAATGCACACTGAAACGAAAATTTCCCCAAATTTTAAAATGCACTTAGTTCTGTAAATAAAAATTATACCCACATTCTCTCTAACAAGTGAACATTTGCGACTTGAAGAATACTCTACGATAAAATGAAAGTAGGAGAAATAACCCCAGTAAAGCCCCAAAGCTTATCTAAAGGTAAAACAGAATAACAACCACGCAAGTTGAGATCTGGTTCGATAGGAGGAATCAAAGAAAAGAAGCTCAGCCCCAATCCCTTTTTGGCAGTTTTTAAAAACCCCCAAGAAAACCCTCTTTTCGGGAAAGTAGAAGGAGAAAAAATAGTTGGAGTTAGGTCCGGACGGGAGAGGAGGGGGGTCATGACAGTCCAGCCAAATTTTGTCAGCATTTCCTGGGTTTCACGAGAGACGTGGGGCCGAGCATTGTCGTGAAGAAGCGTCACACCTGCAGTCAGTCTTCCCCTCCGTTTATTGTCGTCCCAAGAGGTAAAAAGTCGACCAGCAATAGCCTTTTCCTGTCCCAAAAGATGGTTGCCATGACTTTGCCAGCAGACTGCGTTTGTTTAAACTTCTTTGGCTTCGGCGAAGTTGAGTGGCGCCATTCGTGTGATTGTCGCTTGTTTTCGGGAGTGAAATGAAACACCCACGTTTCGTCGCCCGTAACAATGGAGTCCAAAAGTTTCTTCTTGTTGTCTTGACATTGTTGAAGAAACGCCTGGGCACACTTGCAGCGTTTCTGCTTATGGTCTTCCGTGAGCATTCGCGGTACCCACCGCGCGCACACCTTGCGGTAGCCGTTTTTCGGTCAAAATCTTTTCAATTGTGGTGTTGGAAATCTCAGGAATCCGAAGAGCGAGTTGACGAATGGTGACCCTCCGATCTTCAAGCAGTATGCTCTCGACCTTTTCAACGATTTCTTCTGAAACTGATGATCTTCCGATCCGCTCTTCATCGTGAATTTCCCTCCGACCTCCAGTGAATTACTTACACTTTTCTCCAACTTCGGGTAATAGACGATGAGTGTCTATACAAACCCCTTTCACGGTTAGAAAACGTATTACAGCGCGAATTTCGTACCTGGCGGTAGCGGCGATCGGGAGTTCCATCTTGGACGGCTGCTTAGCCAACACTGAGCGGCATAGCAAGACGGGAGTGGTACGTATATAGAGTGGGGGAGCTACTGCACACGCCAATGTTGTCGGATTTCGCCTAACACGTCTTATTGCTGCTGTAGGGCTTTGGAAACCTTGTTTTACGATCATCCCTCGTACATTTAGTTGAAATATACTTGCGAGGTAAAGTTAAAACTAATTGATAATGGCATTGAGGGTGGCTCATATCAACATACGTTCATTACCTACTTATTTTGAAGGTCTAAACGCTATATTAGAGTCTGAAAATTTTGATCTTGTTGCATTATGTGAAACTTGGCTGTCGCTGAACTTAGTCATATGTTTAATATTAAAGGTTATAACTTGTTTAGAAATGACAGAGTACTCAAGGGTGGTGGCGTGGATATCTATTGAGAGAGCCTGTTCAATTGACTGTATTGAGTATCTTCGGGTTCGCTTGCAAGGACTTAATCAATTGGCCTATATTGGTGTTTACGACAGACCCCCTAAAAGCAATTTACAAGCATTTTTTAACGAATTTGAAGATAGTCTAACTGGGTATGCTACTTTATCTGATATAACAATCTGTATGGATGATTTCAATATAAATCTATTAAGTTTAACGGATTCTAACGCAAACAAAATGAATGACCTTTTTAATGAACTCGATATGACTCATATTGTTGATGAGCCGACTCGCATTACCACTGCTTCCTCTAGCCTCTTGGATCTAATTGCCTTGAATAGTTATGTATTTGTACAAAAATTGAGACTGTTTCAGGTTGCCTTTTCTGATCACAAATGTGTATATTGTACTATATCCTTGAGAATTCAGAAACCAGTAAAAAGATATCTTCAGACAAGATCTTTCAAACATTTTAATTACCACGATTTTTGCGGGGATCTATACAGTGTGCCTTGGTACTTGATTTACGATCTACCTATCGTAGACTTGAAAGTATCCTTCTTTAATACCAACGTTATCCGTGTCTTCAACAAACATGCTCTGTTAAAACAAGTACCTACAAATAAACCATCCTCTTCTTGGCTTACATACAACATTAAATTAATGATGAAATCTAGGAACGCTGCTCTTCGGCGTTATCGTAAAACTAAAAATACGACTCACGTAGACTTTTACAAAACACTAAAGAACGAAGTTAATTGTGCCATTAGACGTGAAAAGAACGTCTATTTTCTACATACAGCCTTGGCCAAAAGTATTGAGCACCCATGCTTTTAATCAATAGCACCGGTACGTAAGGTTGGGGTAGAGTATAAACAGCTTTAGTAGATATTAAGGATTTATTGAACGATAAAAATTAATATTTTGTTGAACCACCCTTTCCCTTTATAACGGCAGCAATTCTTTTAGGCATAGATGACACGAGTTTCTTGCATTCATCATCGCTTCTCGTGTTCCACTCGTGTCTGAGATGTCTTTTTAAATGTTCTTTCGAAGAAATTAAGTGGTTCTGGATTCTACGCTTTAGTATAACCCCATAGATGTTCTATGGGGTTCAAATCCGGAGACTACGCAGGCCACTCAAGAAGGTCCATATTATTTTCTTTAAGCTACCTCATTGTTCGGGCAGATTTATGACAAGGCGCATTATCTTGTTGGAATTTGTCATCCATGTTTATATCTCTGAAAATTCTCGAAAACGATGGTAGAAGTGTAGTTTCGAGTACATTATGTACTTTTCGGAATCCATTCGGCCTTCACATACAAACATTTCACCGACGCCCGATCCAGCCATGCAGCCCCAAACCATTATATTGCCTCCACCATGTTCCACAGTTGACACTACACACTTCAGATGGTATTCTTCACCTACCCGGCGTCGCACATACGATACACCAGGTGTTCCGAAGACCTAGAAATGTGTGAAAAAACATGATTTTTACGATGTGAAATTTTACTGCACAGAAAATAACTCTTAGTTCAAAAAGACAGTTTGTTTGTACCGGAGAAACAATCGTTTAAGTTACTTCAAAGTTCGATTCGTCGGACCATACGATCTCTGACCAATTCATTTTGGTCAAACTTTGATATTTTAGAGCCCGCAGGTAACGTACCCTTTTATTTCTCTCAGAAAGCCATGACTTCTTCCTGGCTTTGTAACCTTCCAGACCAGCTCCATGCAGCCTTCTGCGTGTTGTCCTCGTGTCAATTGCCACTGATCAGTGAGCAGCAAGCTCAAATGAAGTTTTCTTCCTACGTTTCAGCGACTCTCTTATTGATTGTCGGTCTTCACGCTTCGTAGTGAGGCGTTGTCGTCCTGATCTATGCCTATTGCTGAATGATCTAGTATTAGCAAACCGTTGAATAGTATACTCCACAGCGCGGCGCGAGCATACTATAATACTAGAGATTTCCATTTGCCATTTGGCTAACTCCGTCAACAGCTGAATTTGGGCACGTTGTTGCAAAACGAGAGTTCCCTTTTTTTTTGGGCATATTTTCATTAAACTATTAAATCTACCAAATGAAGTTACAATAAGCGCATCACACAACCGCATGTGTTCAGAACTAACGCAGAAAATACATTAAACAAATATCAGGCACATGACAACTGCGCAAATTGTGTTGCAGCATATGTTTCATGGCTTACTAATCCATCCGGCTGCTGTTTCCAAAATACTTTAGTTGCCGACAAACCAATAATAAAGACTTGAATTAGTTTAGAGCTACAGATTTTGTGTATTGGTAAAATTTCCAGGGTGCTCAATACTTTTGGCCAAGGCTGCAGGTGTTCGATGAACCTTACGTCCAGTAAAGACAGCGCGGAAAGAACTAAACGGGCTTAATTTGTGTAGAACCTCTGATAACTTTGTATCGGGCTTTATTAATGATGTAGATGCTTTAGATAGATATTTTGCGACTTCAGTGAATTCTTTTGTCACCCCACTCATTCATTATCCTACTTGGAATTTAGATGAATATAAATTCACTTTTAAGGCACTTACCTTTTTGGATATAACTGCATCATTGAATAAATTGAGTTCAAATGCATGCGGTGTTGATAATTTAGATATGAGAATGTTGAAGATTTGTGTTCCTTTGCTGATGGATTACGCGGTACATATATATAATACTTGTATTGAAACATCCACATATGCTTCGTTGTGGAAATCTGCTCTCATTAGACCAATTCCCAAAACGTCCAATATTGAAGGATTTAAGGACCTTCGTCCAATCAGTATATTGCCGGCCTTCTCCGAGATATTTGAACGATGTCTAGAGCAAGAATTACAGCTCTTTGTCAATGAAGCACAAATGTTGTCCGTGTGTCACTTGGGGTTTAGACCGGGTCACAGTTGCATTACTCCACTGACTTACATCGTCGATGATGTCTTACGAGCAACTGGTCGTGGCGAAATTACTGTTCTTGTGCTGCTAGGCCTTCGATAGAGTAAATCACGACATTTTACTACGTATATTAGACTCCATAGGTTTGAAAGAATCTGCTTTGTCCCTGAAGAAATCCTATCTAACCAACAGAATGCAACAGGTTATATTGAATGAGTCTCTGTCTGAGAAAATAAGGATCTCTGCAGGAGTCCAACAAGGAGCGATTCTCAGCTCGTTCTTGTTCTCGATATACACCAGTAATCTTCCATCTGCAATCAAGCATTGTGAATACCATATGTACGCTGACGATACGCAATTATATCTATCTTTTAACCCTTTACAACGTCTTGAAGCTCAACGTAATATTAACGAGAATTTGCATGATCTATCTCGCCACTGCGATTAACATCAATTGCAAATTAACTATTTGAAAACACAAATGATAATATTCGGACCCAAAACATCTCGCCAATCTGTACAGTCCTCGCTAGATATTCACATCAGATCAGATAGAATTGCACCCGCTGAATGTGTGAAGCGCTCGTATTAAGTCATTTCAATTATGCGTACACAATTTATTCGAGCTGTCTGACCAAGTACGACGAGCTGAGGATACAGCGTGTTCAGAATAGCTGCACCCGCTTTATCCACAGAATGCGGGGTAGACGAGGTGTTACCAAGATGCCGCAGGATAGTGACACATTGAATATGGCTCGCTTGAGAGTCTTACATTCGGCACTATGATTTGCAAAGATAGTGAAACATAAGAGAACCGTATATCTATATTGTAAAGTTAGATTCAGATATCAATCGCATGCCAGGAACACCTGTTATAATTCTCTTTTGTCAATTCTAGCATAGTAATGAGATTTTCAAGGGCAGTTGTTCCTACAATGTAGCCAAAGTACTGAATAGCTACGTACTATCGGCTATATATCGGCCAATATGTCGTTTCGAGGGATCATGGGCCCCCATCTTTATAATTTATAATACTTAATAATAACGATGCTAGAAATTTTCTTTATTTTAACTTAAACAGCCTAAGAGAAAAAATACTACCTTTATCTGTAATTATCCTTTTTCTGTGTTTTTCTTTCTTCTGTTCTTTACGCTTAAACAGATTTCTTTCCAAGTCTCAACGCAGTTTCCAAGAACGACCTCGTTTCACACGAATAAACGAATAACAACAGCGCCAATAAAATTTTCTATTAACGATTATTGCCGAAATTATGCGAGGAGTTCTGTAGAAAGTAAGCAGCTGCCGTTGAAACAACGGTAATTATGCAAATTACCTAGGGTACGGCAGAAAGTTTACTTTTACGCTTCGAGAGGTATCATGTCTTGTTTACGGAGGATCTCAAGACCGCCTGAACGAGAAGGACGCATATCTGCACGTTCGAGAATTCCTTCGTTTAGTTTTCTTTTATTTCTTGCGCTGATCTTAAGTGCAAGTATGCGGTGGTGCAGGCTTAAGCTCGCACTTCTTAAGGAAAACTTATTACCATTACATTAAGCTGCTTATTTTCTTCAACGGAAACAAATGAAATGTGATTGATGAATGATGATGGACTAGGTATACGGCAACCAACAATAATGCTAATATAGCTCCTCATGGTATTGATGGAATCGCAGGTAGAGAAGCACTCGGAGCAACGCTGATGACGCTGGGCAGGTAGAAACATGTCCGTTGGGTAGTATTTTCTCTCCTCACGTTGCTTTCGCGGTGATACGTGGCGATCCTGTATTACAGTCTAGAGCTGATAAAGACAAGGTTACTGTTGCTCTGAACACGTCGGATTATTTAGATAAATCTTATCAACTTTTAAATGATAGCTAGAGTTGGTCCCTAGCGCCAACGGGCAGTGGCGGAGGTTCGATACAACTCTCAGTATAACTGCGAGTCGCAACCAGATCTGTTGTGTATACATGTACGCTACCGTAAATACTATTTCGTAGTTCTACGTTTGTTTTAAAAATGTTGCCTACGTCGCGAAGACGACCAATGTTGGACAAAGTTACAGAATTTATAGCAGAAATGCCTGACCTAAATTATGATGGCGTTAAAATTCAATGTGTAGTTTGTAATATCCCTTTAATGTGTTGGTCCAAAAGGGATCGTCTACATCACGTAAATAGTAAACAGTATTCTTCAAAAAAAATTGCACACGACACTATAACAAATTTAAATTTAATTTATGTGTTACCTTTATTGCGTGTAATCTACCGTTTAATTTACTAGAGAAGGAAGCATATGTCTTCTTTTGGAATAAATATTCGGACTGCAAATTACCAAGTAAAACTGTGGTTATGTGTGGACGAAACAACAGATCATAAAAAACATTCTGTGGTTAATGTAATGGTACGTACAACGGAACCACATCCATCGTCACCTTCAATTCTATTAGCTTCCAGACGAGTACAACAATGTACTGCCGAAGTAATTTCAAAGTTAGTGTTAGAGTGATGGTGCCGCAAGCACGCTTTCTGTAGGCCGGTCTCTTGAAAAAAAATTATGTTAACTTGTTACATATTACGTGTAAAATTCATGCTTTCAGTCATGTGGCAGATAGTATCAGAAAATGTTATCTTGAGGTAGACGCTTTAATAGCGCATACAAAAGCAGTGTTTGTCAAATCCCCAAAAACGTATTCGCAAATTTCACAGACTGTGCCCCCTATTGCCTGAGCTACCAGAACCTATTCTTACACGTTGGGGAACATGGTTACAGGCCGCGTTTTATTATCATAAATATTTTGAGAATATTAAGAACGTGGTTTTACAATTCGATCCAAAGGAAGCTGCGGCTATCAAGGAAAGCCAGTCGAAATTTCAGGTTAGTTAGGTTAAAACGGATTTAAAAACTATTCAGAACAATTACTTCGGACTAGTGGAGGCAATAGAAAAATTACAAAATCCTTCGGTGTCGTTAGAGGAATCTTTGCAAAGAGTGTAACATGCTCACGCACAGCTACGCGCGGTAGAAGACGCAAAAAATGTTTGTGTTCTAGAAAAGTTTGAAGGTGTTTTAGAGAAAGATTCTGATTTTGCAACATTAAGACAAATTTGTGAAGGTGCGTCAACAAAACCGTTAAGTTGTTGGCCGAAACAACTGTGGAAACATATCTAATGTTGCAGATATTTAAGAGACATTATTTACTTTGTGATTTCACGGAAGACTCTTAAGACGGTAAGTGCTTGAGCACGTATTATATTTTATTTCTGACCATTTATTTTGTGTAAACTTTTAAGCGCCGCCACTGGCTGTTGGCGCAAATTGAGCAACTCTAGTTATGAATCTTAATGCTGGTATATCTAAAAGCTACAAAAAAGAAACTGTGAGTTGAATCAAATTTGTATAATGACAAAGAAACAAATCAAAAAATATAGATAGTTATCAAATACATTTGCAAGTAATACTTGCTTAAATCAAGAAACCCTTTCTGTATGTGAACCGTTACAAGCGCACAGAAGTCATATTCAAAATCGACCTCCTCAGCTGATTGTGTGTGCTAAACGATGGAAATGAAATGCGGGGTATTAAGCGTTTGATTTGAATATTCCGTCAACAGTCTTGGCTGTGAATCGCGTTTAATGGTTGATGATGCATTCTGATGATTAATTAGAGCGGCTAACTGTGGTCGTTCGTCAGGGAAATGAAAAGAAAAGAAAAGCATGAATACATTAACATTTTATTATATTATTTTACGTTGCCGTGCAAAATTCTCTTTCATTTCTTTTGTTTCATGTTCCTCTTTTTGTAATTTTCTCTTCTATTTAACATCGATTACGCGTTTTGGTGTACTTCGGAGGTGATTGCGCGGATTAATTAAAGATAGTACGAGAAGGTTTTGAATCAAGCGTTGATTGGATTGCATGAAGAGTTCTTTTTTGAAAATATTTGCCGCTGCTCCTCAACCCCTCGTTTCTTTATATTATGCAGAAATTTACTTAAGATTGCAGTATGGCGTAGGTACTGTTATAGGGTTCCTCTTCTACACGCAGGGTAATAGTTTCCTGAATCAAGAAAATAGATTTCCTTGCAGAACTCTGTCTCTATTCAAGAAAATATTTTTATTTCAGGACTAAAAAAATGCTTAATATGAGAAAATAATTTTCTTGAAATTTTATTTGTATTAAATAAATATTTTGTTGGGGTTAAAAAAAATCAAGACAGAAAAATGTTTCTTCCAAGTAAATCATTTACAACAATTGGGAAAACATGGGAACTCAAACCACATATGACGTACTGGCTGTACACTACGGTGGTAAGACCTATGATAACTTATGGCTGCCTAGGTTGGTGGCCTAAGATCGCACAGAAGCATGCGATAACTAGTCTCTCGAAAATTCAGAGACCGGCATGTCTATGTTTAACAGGAACTATTAAAAGCACTCCAACAGCTGCTATGGAAACCATGCTAAACCTACCTCCTCTTGAGATTTATATTAAGGGAGAAGCCAGAATAGGTGCATACAGACTGAAAAATACTAGCAATTGGAGATCCCACAGTGGATCTGGGCACACCAGAATAGAAGCAGTAGTAACAAACCCCATCTATGATATGGGTAGTGATACAACAATCTCCAGGATCTCCTATGACAAACCTTTCAAAGTTTTCTTGAATTGGGAAGAATGGAGGGATGGAGAGGGGAGAAAACCGAAAACACTAGCCTGGTACACAGATGGGTCCAAAACGGGCACTACTTCTGACGTTGGTGTATATGAGGAAAACCAGGGATACAAAGTGTGTGTATCACTTGGGCGATACACCACGGTATTTCAAATAGAAATATATGCTATACAAACCTGCGCGTGGGAGAGTCTGCGTCGGCGACCGCAGGGTGAGACGATTTGCATTCTCTCTGACAGTCAGGCAGCCTTAAAGGCACTAGCATCTTATCGTATAACCTCCAAACTAGTATGGGAGTGCCTGCAAACCCTAATGGTTCTGTCTAAACATAACAAGGTTACACTGGTGTGGGTGCCAGGGCACAGGGGCAATGAAATTGCATACTAGCTAGCGAGGGAAGGTTCAAAAATGAATTATATAGGCCTTGAACCGGGTCTAGGTATTACCAAGAGTGCAGTGCGTAGTGCAATTAATGAGGGGATCATAACACAACACCAATTAAATTGGAAACATGCAGCTGGACAAAAGCACAGCAAACGGATGATGGGAAGACCGTCGCAACATCTGACTGCTGACCTGCTTGAATTAAGCAAGATACAGCTTAGGGCAGCAACATGTCTATTAACAGGACATGGCTGTTTGAGAGGCCACTTGCATAAGATGGGGATCTACAAGGATGAATGTATGTAGACTTTGCAATGAGGAGGAGGAAACAGCCCCTCATATTATATTCGAATGTGCAGCGCTAGCTCAACGCAGATTCGCTACGCGAAGCACAATTGAACTACCAATGGAGAGAGATTTACTACATAGGCTCTTAAACCTGATTGCGGGAACTAACCTGTTCAAGTAAAACAAAACCGAAGCAGGAATAATACAATAGATCTACTAAGCTTCAGTGTTAGGGATGTAAAGACCAGCCCTGCTTTGATAGGAAAATCAATCAATCAATCAACCGGCACTTTTTGAAAATGTTTGTGAAACGTTGTACGTTAAAGGTTACATCATTGTATGGGTAAGTATGGCATCTGAATTCCGGTGTCTGTTGCTACTTTCTAGGGGGGCATGACTATATCTCTAGACACTAAGCGGCGCCAGGAAATATTTTAGTGCTGTTTTTGAAGATTAGAGGCATAAACTGAGAGATGAACAACAATATGGGCACGAGCGAAAAGCGTTAGTGCTTTTATCTTCTCACATTGTTTTTGTATGTTTATTAGCATTATCTTGGTTATTGATACTAGGCACTTTTTACATTAAAGTTCACTTTTGTTTGAACATCATTCTGTAGATGATCTACTTTAGCCTTTTTAAAATCACAAGCATTGTGAGAAAAACATATAGGCATTTCAAGAATTCCGCGAAACATTCTTTGTTGGAGAAACAGTTTTTTTAATTAGCGGAATTTCTTTTTTGCATTGTCCTTGATATATTTTCTGTGTACTTCTTGCTTTCTGTACTTGATTCATGTTTATTTTAAGTTGTTAAATACACCGTTTGGTGTCAAATAATAAAGTAACTACTTTTACTTATTGTTTTTTATTAAAAGGTTGAAAATCTCAAGACTACTACGTTTTTCACAGTATAAATGCATAAATTATTGTAGTGATAACAAAATGTTACGATTTATCTATGTAAACTTTCCCACTGCAACCAAATTTGGCAGTTATCCCACAACTAAAGGAAAAGCAACTGTTTCTACAGCGTGGAAAATCTGGTGAACTTTTATAGAAGGAAACTCGGTACAATCACGTAATTTTAAAGTTAATGCTGCAATCGCCAGAACAGCAGCCCTCGAGGAAACGGTATAGCGTTTATTAACCGTTTATTGTGATCTAGTTGGCTAGCGGCGTTTTCCGGCGACAAAAGGAAAGTCGTTAAGGAGATTGTTAGTTACGTTTATGCAGTGCACGCCGAAATGAATATGCGCTTTAGTCTTTCGGTTTATATTGTCGTAAGTGTGCGTTGTAGAGTTGAAAACTCGTAACACAAAGATAGAGATACATTTTCAAATAATGTATTATTGAAAGAGTCTCTTAATTTTTTATGTTACGTCTTGGAAAAATTCCCCTATCATTTTGGTGTAATCCCCTGTCGGGCAAACGTAAATTGCAGCGGACTAATTCCCTAAGATAAGAGCTCGCTCCTCAACCCTGTAAATTGCAGCGGGTGAAGTTTCATGCGTTCTGAGAATTTAAACTAATTCTACATATCATATACACACATCTACTACGCTGCAGTTTGCATCTGTACCAGAATCTACCCGAGAATTGTTCACTGCAATTCACATACCTCAACGGTTCGCCCGCAGTAATTTACAATCGCCGATCCTGTCATCCCAAAATTGTGCTTGAACAAGTAAAATTCCTATAATGATAGCAAGGACTTTGGGTAGTGTGGCAAATACAATATTCACGGTATACTCAGCACCACACAAATTATTAATTAAATCGGGAAGGCCTTTTCGAAGCCACGCGGGTCATCATCATCAGCCCAGTACTGATTGATGTGAGAGAACATATAATAAATCAAACGAACCCGCTACATCCCTTCTTTTCGGGAAAAATATATCTATATGAAGGGAAATAAAGAGCAAGTCCAATTTTCTCACAAATTCTATTAACTATCAGCTAACCGGTTTCGTGTTCAGAAACACATCATCAGGCCAGCTACGGGGACCACCATGAAAGAAAACAAGCAAATATACATAAGTGACCAGGAAATTGTAAAGATATATATCTATATACAACAAGGTTTGTATATATACACATTGGGAAAACGTGAAATTATCTATATCTATATATGTATGTACGGAGAGAGAGCGAGGTGGGGATTGAGTGGAATCCGATCGATTCGATGCGAGTCGCGCGCTAGTACCCTTGTAACAATATTGGGATGTAGACCTACTGTGTGAGAGCGCACGTAATAATTTGAAGTCATGGTCGCCTGGAAATAAGAGTGTCGCATATATATTTTGTTGTTGCTACGAAGCTTAGACGAAAGTAATAAGAAATTCTAAAGAGGAAAATAAAAACAGATTCTGATGAAATAAAAGAAAAGAAAAATAGACACTCTAGAAATTCTTACTAATATCGTCCCCACTTACTGCAGTCCTGAGTCAACGACTGCCGCTAACCCCTCCGCTTGTGGTGAATCACCCATTCGCATTTACCATTGTCGCAAGTACGCTTTTTCGTATAGCTAGACATTTTCTTTCCTTATGTGTATATATATACAAGTACCTGCTTTGCCGTTTAGGCTAGAAAACAAGTAAAACAAGGAGAAAAAAGGGAAGTTTTATCATCACGAACCCAGTCATATGGTCACCACACCCTAATAAATTCGGGTGAGCCAACGGTTTTGTCCTTTCTGTTCGTTAAAATTTGTTTCTTTCCTCCTCTCTCTTAAACTAAAATACATGCGGAATGTGCGGGAGGATCGACATCTTTGTCATAGTACAATCATAAATCAAGAAAGGCCTTTACTGTAATACATCGAGCAAACATGAGAAATGTAGCGGTTCCTTTTCTTTATTGATGAGGTTTACATTCTTATTTATGCAAATAGTCTCATAGGCGTCCAGCTCGCGCGACGAAATCACGTTTTTAATTAATTGTAGGTTTTCTAATTTAATACTATGGCCTGTATTGTTTATGTGATGTGCGACACTTGACGCTTATATCTTCCCGTACCTGTAACACCCGATGTGTTCATTAAATTTAGTACCTATCGCTCATTTCGTAATAGGCTTTATTACAATCATCACATGTAATTTTGTAAATTTCGGATCTTTCTCTCATTTCAGAGACTGGTTGCGCGGTGCCTAGCGCGCCGGGCTACCAGTCTCGGGGTACCGGGTTCGAACCCCGGACCCGTCACTCTCAGAGAAAGGCTTTCCGTAGTTTTCCTTAATCCAAATTGGGCGAATTCTGATGGTGAACATCTTAAGACGCTCTGCGGGCGCAGGCGTAATAATATCTTATGGCTGGCCGATGCCCCCTGTAATTGGCCAAAACTGTTGGGGGATGTGAAGGCATGAATTATTATTATTATTATTATTTCAGGTTTATCTTTTGGATTGCCAATAATGTTTTTGTGTGTATTTCATGAACTGAAACACACGTTTATCTCTTGTTCCTTAAAAACTTTACCAATGCCTTTCGATACTTTATGGAAGAGAAGTTTCACAAATTTCTTATCGGGGGTCCCGTTGGGACTAAGGTCGTGGAGTTTCGGACGTAGAGCCTATGTTGGACTTTCTTAAGCATGCGATCGACATCTATAGAAGAGTAACCGTTGTAAATAGCTACATTTTTTATGAAATTCAGCTCTTTATTGTACCTACTAATAGGTACAATACAGTGCGGAGTGTGGTGTGAACATTGTGTTTGCCAAAATTCTTATAATCTAAGCATTAATAGAGAAAAGAACTTTGTGAGGAAAAGTAAATCATATGTGTCTAACCTGCGGTCTGGGGACCGCTTGCGACCTAAAAGAAATATCATAGGTATGTTTTGTATCGCTCAAAACCATTCGCCTTGTTGCAGTGTTGCCAAATTATAAGCATTTTTGAAACGTTCATCAATATAATACAAGTTGCGAATTTTACATCAAAAACCTAAGTTATGATCAATCAATATATTTAGATTTCGCACTACATATTATATGATTTAAATTAAAACTCGTCCAAATCATGTATGTTATCTATGTCTTTCAACTAATATAACGTTTCAGTATCAGCATCTGTTTCACTTTCGCTATCTTTTCCTTTTTTCCCTTCCAGATCTTCTTTTTCGCTAATTCCATCGTCCATACAAAGTTCGTATTTTTCCACTTCAATAAATTCTTCCTCACTAATACTATCCTCCGTAAGAGATTCATCATTTTCCTCTTCGACAAATTCTTCCTGCTCCATATTAGTCTCAACACTCTCAGATATTGTATTCAAAAACCTCCGCACCAACCATTTCTCCAGTACACTTCTCATACACACTAAAGAATACTTATTCTTCCTTCTTGATATAACACCCACATTCATTGCTTACGTTTTGTGCTACGGGCAAGAATCTTTCTTTTTAGTTTCATATATTTCGCATGTTTTAGAGTGTATAAGCGGTAAAAATAGGTGCTTGTAAATATCTCTGCATGTTTAGGATTAAAATCTTTTCCTCGCATCTTTTAGCGGTACGGTTGATAAGGATAATCTACGAATTTCCCAAACAATTGTTCCAAATTAATGAGGAGTGTGCCGATACTTTAATGTTTCCCAATTCTGTTTAATTAATTTTCCACGCAGCTTAAAAACAAATGTAACACGATCAATACCACATCCATTCTTAAAAATAACTTCCTCCAATTAACTTCGTTCATATACATACATAATTCACGTAATCGACGTAAAAAGTCATGTATTACACTCCTTTCGATCATAAATCGAGATAAATGGTCTGGCATGACGTACGGTAAAACGACTCCGCTGTATGACGATAGCAATAAAAAAAGGACACCCGGGCTTTGAAAGTTATAATTATTACCTTGTTGCCGTCCACTTTCTTGCCTATACCGCGTAGCACGTGAATATTATACGAGGCCTACGTTGTTGTAATGCGATAAACCAAACCTCATCAGTTTTATGACCTGCGTACGGTCATAAAGACATCGCCGTTTAGAATGATTTAAATGAGAACTTTTTGTACGCACAGTAAAAAAACATTGTATGTGTAATACATACAGCAAGAGGCTTGATCTGCGTGTACCATATCTTGTGAATAATTTTAATCATTTGAAATGTTTATGCGCTCGTATACAGGACAGACTTATGAGTAGAGCCTGGTAATTGGAGAGCAATCGCAGCGGCGGTGTGACTTTGTTTAGGTGAGTGGGGAGGGCTGGTCGATTATGATACTGATAATTGTGCTTCTAGTTTTACTATTCCGTAGCCAAGGCTGTTTAAAAGGGTGAGTGTTTCACTACTTTTCACGTATTATAATTATGTATTAGTTCTGTTACTTTTTTTTCTATTTTCTTACTATCGTTTTTGTATACTAGGCAGGTACGGCTATGACACGGCTTCCTGTTACCGGGCTCTACTCATAAGGGACATTTATGACAAAGCTTTTAGAATTATAAAATCTGCATTCGTTCCCGAGATACCGCGCTATCCCATTCCTAGCTGAAGAGGCGGTTTATGCACACAATACCTCGTTTTCAGTGTGAGACAGAGAACGCTTCCTTGGTATGACAAGAAGTAAGAATATTTCCTCATCATCGCTTTACAACTTCCTCTTTGAAATCTGCAATACAACTGTTGCTCTTCTACATCCACTCCACCTCAAATGGGAACGATTTAAGCATAAGCCTTTAATATCTACCTCAATATACATTTACCTAGACGACGCGAGCACCTGCACCTACACATGCAGCGTGCATCACATCGGTTCGGTAATCCGAATTGTGAAATTATGCGAGTCTAGAGAAACGGAAGACGTTTACACGGAGATGACAACAAACGACGAAATCACGTCGTCGTTTTAGCTGTCATTTACCACACCTTGACGACGTCGAAAACGGATGCTTTGATTCTCTCAAGAAGGAAGCGCAAGAATCTAGAATCGATTGTGAAATAACAAACGACACCTTAGCGGAGTGATGCAGCAGCTCCCTGGATGTCGGCATGGTTTGTCGGTTTGGAACGTGGGGTTGATAATCGGGAGATTATTGTTGACGAGAATGCTTGTGCAGATGTTTGAAATCTTCTTGGAGGAATTACTGTAGTCCAAATGTTTAATGGGATAGTTTGTAAGTGTGTGTAGGGTGTGCAATGAAGGCAAAATACGAGGATTTTCGAATACATATTTAGACTGCGAAGCAGCGCTTTTCAGCTTTGTGATCAAGTTGAGAAATAAATTGCTTTCGATATAGGAAGCAATTGCAACAGTAATCTGCATGCTCTTACGCAATTTTTTGGCAAATAAAAAAAAAAACTGGAGAACTATTTCAAATGTGGGGCATTTATATAGAGGGAGGAAAATTCTTGACAACATTTCAATGGTGGAAAATTCCCTTCAGTTTTTGCACAAGTCATTTTCAAAATATTTTTCCATTAACGACTCAATCTGTGCTTCTCACGATATGAGAGACTGAATGTAAGAGCTTGGGGTAGCCAATAAAATCGATAAATGGCGTTTGTTCTTTGATTCATCTAAAAAAGTCTTAAGGCGATTTTACTTCATACACCGGTATGCATTTTTAAAAAACAAAATTGTTTCAAGGGTGAAAGGACCTGATTTTAGTCAATAAAGCAGCATTCAATAAAGTATCTTAAATTGAAATCAGTCATTCGGCCAATTCCCCATAGTGATGAAGTGCCAGTTCCATCTCCTCCTCAGAATATGGATAGCACAGACTCCTCCGAATGTGAATCTGAGCCATTATCAAATCCCGATCCCATTTTTGAAATAAGTGAGACTTCTCATTTGCCCGAATAGTTCACATAAAGTTAGCTCATTTTGTTTAATCAGAGACCTAAATCTCCTCAAAATTAGTGCAGAACTTTTAGGATCACATTTAATAGAAAAAAAGTTACTAACCCCCGGCACAACATTTTCTTGGTATAGGCACACAGAGAGGGAATTCATACCTTTCTTTGCTAAAACAGATAAACCTGTGTACTGCAAAAATGTAGATGGTTTATTTATGACACTTGGTGTTTGGAGAACCTGTTGGTTGGAGATTTTTTATAGACAGTTCATTGAGAAGTATGAAAGGAGTCTTGCTTCATAATGGAAATTTACTTCTCTCATTGCCTCTTGCATACTCTGTTGATTTAAAAGAATCTTATAATAACCTTAAGCCGATGTTAGATAAAATTGAATATGGTAAGCATTTCTGAACTGTGTGTGGGGATTTTAAAAGTACTGGCGACCCTTCTTGGCCAACAATCCGGTTTCACTAAGCACCCCTGTTTTCTTTGTGAGTGGGATGGCAGGGCACGATCTGAGCACTGGGAAAGAGAACACCGGCCTCTAAGAACAAATCTTGTACCAGGAGAAAAAAATGTACTGTCTGAACCCATGATTTCTAGAGAAAAAGTTCTGTTGCCCCCTCTTCATATAAAACTTGGACTTATGAAGCAGTTCGTGACAAGCTTAAGTAATGGAAGCAATATTCCTTTATACCTTCAGACCAAAAACCGTCTATCCCAACTCATGGTGTAGGGTTAAAAGAATCCTATGAGAACATGGCCAAACATTGCATTAAATTGTAGTGATAGCCATTCTTATTGGCTTTCAAGGAGGGTTCCCCGAATTTTGTTGTTTTTTCTGTCTCCGAGATAATCGTGGCACTGAAAATCACTACAGAAAGAAGGTGCGGCCGGAAAGAATAAGTTATGTACCAGGAACAAATAATGTCGAATATGTACCTTTTGTAGAACTAAAGAAAGTCTATCTTCCTCTGTTACGTATAAATTCCCTAACAGTTTGTCGGCAAACAAATTCCTCGACGGAAAGATAACAAACTTGCCTTCACACTTTATCTCCGCTTAGAACGAGCAGCACAGTGCTGACGTGTTTGGAAGTTTCTTGTTTTTTCTTCTATTCATTTTAATTTTTTTTTGTTTTTCACTATTTTTTTATGTCTTTAGTAAGTTACGTGTTTCGAACAAGCCAAGGCCAAAGTTCGATTATATCCGGCACACTTTAAAGGTCTCCCATTCAATTCCATTTCTTTACTTTCTCCTCCTTTCCATCCTTTCATCCTTCGCATTTTGTATTAAATTCGATATCGTCCCCTCTGCACCGTTCCCCTTCCCTTTCCGAAAAGAAAGAGAACGTCATCCTTTCCAATTGTATCCTCCACCTCTTTCATACGTAGATTTTCCGTAAAAAAAATAAAAAGGAAAAGATGAAGTGAGCATAATAGGTTTCGGAAATCCCGAAATACGTCAACGTAAAAACAGATACAAGCAGCGCCACATCGCGGGAAGATGACTGAATAACCGGATATCTCGTCCCAAGTGCCGCGGATCATGTGCGAATCTCGTCAAGAAAAAAAATGATGACCATCACGCCACACCACTACGAACCCTTCATCCATCTGCTGTGCTTGTACGCGAGGGGGTATTATATTAGACTTTCAGATTTGCTTGACGGATTTTCGGGATAAATGTGCGTTGTAGGGTGTTTTCCTTGTTTTTTTTCGTTTTGGGTGATAGCGTCGTTGGGGGTTATTGTGTATTTAGTCGTTGGATTCGAACAATTCGATTGAATTATTTTTTTTTTCTGAATAACAGGGTTTTCGGTAAGCGTGTGATTGTGCTAAATTGAGGAAACTTATTTAGATTTCCTTCGGTGATTGTTAGGGAAATAATTCCACACACCTCAAATTACCCGCTCTGTTATGGATTTTCCATTAAAATTTAGGCTTTGTTATACAGCCGGCATTGCTACCATTGTTATCATGGTAGCTAGGATGTTGGTTAAGCTAACAAAGATATAGTGATTTTTGCGCTGATCATAATGGTATTTAGAAAGAAACAATTGCACATCGCAATTCAGCGCTAAGTTGAATTGTTTATAATTTTTTAATTCAACATGCTGTATACGTTTCAATTATTCGATAGGAAATGAAACTCTGCGTACCTATTGAATACTATGGGTTTGATTGATTTTTAGTTTTTACTAATTACTAGAGTAACCTAAACTTGCGGATAGGCGTCGATATTACGGGTTAATATAAGAATACGAAAAATTCATAAATAAACTAAACCGGTGGAGAAGCAGGCATGTAGTGTCGACCTTGAATATAAATCATGTTAAACCGCGCTGAGAGAGATTTCGTTTTAGTACCGGTTGAGCTGTTGCAGAGATTAGTCGAACGGTCAAGGTTATGTACTTACTTTGAAAATATAGCTGGTGTTTTTTGTATATTGTAGTATTATACCAAGTACATAATTAGTGTATCGTTTCATATAGAACTAATATTTACATACCTAAGAAAACAATGCCTCGTAATAGATTTGCTACTAATGTACATAAGTATGTGTCACTTTTTCCCCATTTAAAATATGACGGTAGTGCAGTTTTTTGCTTAATATGCAATGTTCGTTTGGCTGCATTGGACAGAACTGATTGCCAGAGGCATGTCAATGGTATTAAGCATATGAGAAATGCAAGAACTGAAATACCTTATACACTATTCCTCATACATTTACGACGCGTTTTATGAGGGCAAAATGCAGTAGTTGCACACAACTGAATATTTTGCGGCCGATATCTATATTGATATTGTATAACTTCGACAATTTCTGCGGTTGGTTTAAGTCTCATTCGTCTTTTACAAAATTGTGGGAGGAGTTAAGCGAGGGGCGGAGTGCTAATTTGTATTTCATCATTTACGCTGTTATTTACAAAAAGAATTTCTCACCATAGTATTGTGTGGAGATTTCAATATAAATCTTATGAAGGAGAATGATAAGAGAGTCAAAACGTTCCAGGATTTGCTTAGTGCATTTGGTCTACGACAAACTATTACAGAACCTACCAGAGTTTGTGAAACTGGTGCTACCCTTATAGATAACATATTTATAAACACATAAATTTTGAGAGTCTAGTAAACAAAACTAGCTTGTCAGATCACTATGGGCAAGAAACACATTTTGAACTATTGCTAGAATAACCAAAGACGGAAAAACTATCTTTGAGAGTCTTATCAAATAATGAAATTCTTATAATACGAGCACAGTTACAACAAGCTGATTGGGATCTATTATTAGTACAACAACACCCAAACAAGTTCGCCTACTTACTGATATCTACGCTGAAATAGATTTATGGAACTGTGTGTCCAGGAAAAGTTAAGTTTAAGCAACCAAAAGAGGTAAACGCATATTGGTTAAATGATGAGATTAAAAATAAATGTCGTATCAAACGACAGTTGTATGAAGCTATGATAAATAAAAGGATTACAAAAAATTACTACCAAGATTACGGTACATATCTAAAATCGGCGATACTTTAAAAGGAAAAAGAATGCAACACAAATTATATTTTACAATCTCAAAACAAAATTAGAGCAACTTGGAAGTTAGTTGACAGAATAACTGGACGAAATACCCGGAAAAATATTGATATTGGCAAAATATATGAATATCATAAACATACCGCTAATGAAATGGTGAATAGCTTCAATTCATATTACATAAGTATGGGTAATCATAATAACCAAGGTACTAGAAACACAGGCGATGTATCCATGAATGATAGGTCTATGGTACTATACAACGTTGATCTTGTTGAAATTCTTAATATAATAACTTCCCTCAAAGATACGTGATCCGTAGGACCCGATGGATTACCAACGAAATTAATAAAGAGTTGTGCAGATTTACTTTGTACTCCAATCGCAAACATGATTAACCTTTCCTTCGAAACTGGTATATATCCCGACAATTTAAAAATAGCTACTATAACACCTATTTACAAAAGTGGCGATGAAACAGATATTGGGAATTATAGGCCCATTGCACTAATATCTATTATAGCAAAAGTAGTGGAAAAAGCCATTTTGTCGAGATTAATAACGTTCACTGAATCCTGCAACCTTTTAACTCCATTCCAAAATGCTTATACACAAGGAAGATCAACTATCAGAGCCACTTACATGGCAATCACTAAAATAACACAAGCAATATCGGAAAAGAAAGGAGTAGCCGGAGTTTTCCTAGATTTAGCAAAAGCATTTGACAGCGTAGATCATAACATCTTACTCGAAAAGCTAGAAAGAATGGGTTTTAGAGGGATAGTTCACACCCTACTGAAATCCTACTTAAGAAATAGAAGCCAATGCGTACAAGTGAACTATAACGGAGAGAAATATCAGTCGCAATGGCTACAAAACCAACAAGGCATCTTGCAGGGTTCGATATTAGGAGCATTTCTATTTATGCTATGTATGAATGACCTACCAGAAGTAACGCAGCATTACCTCACCATGTATGCAGATGACACGTCAATCATCATAAAAGAAAAAGACAATGATATATTGGAAAAGGAAACTGTTGAAGCTCTCGGTAAAACAAATAACTGGTTTAGCCAAAATAACTTAAGGCTTAATGTAAACAAAACAAATGTAGTAAAATTCTCCTTAAAGAAGAATGATAATATATCAATAAGCTTTGAAAATCAGCAAATAACATCAATAAATAATGCAAAGTTTTTGGGTTTGATACTTGACAGCGCACTATTTTGGAAAGACCAAGTGCATATACTTACCAAGAAATTATCCGGAATGACATATGCACTGCGAACCATATCATCCGAAGTTCACGTTGAAGCAGCGTTGTCAGCTTATCACGCATATGTAGGGTCCCGGCTATCGTATGGCATCATCTTCTGGGGAAATTCCGTGGATGCTGACAGGGTCTTCATCCTCCAGAAGTCGTGTCTAAGAAGCATCTTCAATCTGAAAAAGAGGAAATCAAGTAGGAGTGCATTTAGAGAGAACCGTATACTTACCTTGCCTGCATTGTATATTTATGAATGTGCGTGTTTCGCGAAAAAACATTACAATGAAATCCTTGCCGAATACGAAACTAACCATATCTACAACACTCGGGAATGCCAAAAAGGAACTCTTCGTGTGCCGCAAACAACATATGCGCGCATACATAAAGGTGTAGTGACGCAAGTTTTAAAAATTTATAATCAACTGCCGTATGAATTTAAGACATACACACTTAAAGATTAAAAAAAATCTTGAAGAACTTCTGATTCGAGAATGTTTGTATCATCCAAATGAGTTCTTTTTATGAACTTCATAATTTGATTAGTAATTTGTCAAGCATAGCTTTTGTTTTCTTTATTTATTTGTACTTCATACTTATTGTATACTATGAAATAAAGGTTTGTTATTATTATTATTATTATTATTATTATTATTATTTTACGTATACAAGTCAAATACCGCTACATATATGCAAACTCGTTCAGAAAAAAAATTTTTGTTTATTTTCATTGCTAAAACGGGAAATCTTATTTAGTCAAATTCAATTGTTATTTATACGAAAACAATTATTCTTTTTTTGTGATTGACGTCGAGGATGCCAACGTATTTACCTTTTCTTTTAATTAAAAAAAAAAAGGAATCTTTGTCATCAACTTTCCTTGTTAAAGATTAACTAAAATCCCGAATTTTCGATATTTTTCTAATATTTTTACAATAAATTATGGGTTACAACAAACATTTTGTTCTGAAATGTTGACTGTATATCATCATTGAACATAACCATATTAAAAAATATATTGAAACAGCTTCTTATTTTATGTACAGAAGAACCTTAATGCAAAAAAATACTGGTATAACGAATACGTTGCAAATGAGTTTACTGTCCCCATATGATACTCTTATCGGCTAAGCTTAACACTGACAACCCGTATGCTCGAGATCATTAAAGTAATACCAGAAGATGTCTACTTCCCAATCATTTCCAATACCTCCTACACCAAATATCTTTCAGTATCATCTTCGACACTGTCTTCTTCTTCTAGCGCCTACTTCTTCTAACGTTTCTTTTTCTTTTACCACACTTCTGGATAGCGTTTCGTTCGAACGCCGCTGCGTTAGTATTCAGCTTCTGAACGGAGAGCAATTCGTTTCAAACCGCTGATAAACAGTTTGTGTAACGTGAAACGAATCAACGAAATTACCAGAGCAATCCATTTCGTTCTAGCTCGCGTGCGAAGTCCCGGTACTTCTCGGCGCGATCGCGAGATGTCTCTGCCGCAGGTAGTACAATGCGAAGCCTTGTCGCTTGAAAAAGAAGTACGGGGAAACGTGGAAGAAGGATAGATAAAAATGAAGATAAGGATAGGGTATAAGATAAGTAATTATCGCGGTACAGACTCTACGTTTTTCTCGACTTTTTCATCTCTTTCCCGCTTATTTTTCTGTAGTCTTGCTGGTGGATTTTTTCCTTGTCCTCTACTTCGTCTCTTTCGCGAGCTAGTAAAGTAGTAATTCGATACAACTGTCCGTCGTACCGGCAAACCATAAATCTTAATGATCCATAGTTGCTTCCTCTCCCTTTGTATTGTTTTCACTCTGTTGTCGTTCTCGTAACGGTGGTGGTGGCGCTTTGCTCTACAGCAATTGTATACATCGATGTACTAAATAGAAAAATTGAAATGACCGGAATAGGTTACAGTCTAAACGCGGTGTACAGCTTGTCTACCTAGTGCACAACAGCACACTTTCTCAAGGGTTAGAACAAGGCAAATGTGCAGCTGCAATGTTCTCTAGCCGGTCAATTTACTGCAACTGCGCTCCCGGCCAAAGATCTTATATTGTTCCCGGCCAGCTTGTCGAGATCTGTTCTGCCTATTCCGAATGAAGATTACTTAGAACTACGCAATATTGTGTAACATTTTATTTCAAATGCCTAAATATCACCGGCATATTTATCGGCATTTTATTGTAAAGCACACAGTATTATGCTACGTGGATATACTGGAACTCAAAAACTGTGGGTGATGCAGTAATTTTGAAAGTGAATTTGAATTCAGCGTGCAAAAATACATAGGAAACAAGCATTTTTATACTCGGGACAAAAACCTTGTTAACCGGTGTTATAATAGGGACCCGTAAAATAGGCCCCAAAATAGACGGTATACAGCAGGAGTTTGATCGTGATGTCCAAGGGGCCTCTTTTGCACAGCAGCGGCATGAGTTTACTCTTAGCGGCGGTATATTTAGTCTTGACGCTACTATCATGGGATGTCCAGGTCAATCAGCTGTCGAACTGCAGTCCCAGATACCTGACTTCTCTCTTCCAGGGTAATTTGCAATCGTTGATGATGTGTTTTCATCTGGGAGTCTCCGTCTGTTGGTAAATCCGACAGCGATTACATTATTAAGGAAAATTAGATGTAAAATCGTTGAAGAGAAAACGATAAGTCAATCTTACATGTAATTTCACTTGATTCCTTTCTAGAGCGTACGTTACTCATGGAAAAATGTGTGTTTCATGGAAATAGGTATTGAAAATACAGCTATTGTATTGGAGGAAAACGGTTTTTACATTGTGACTTAAACCTGTCATTTCAATTATGACGCATTGTACCTATATAGGTATAACAATCTGCATAGACGGTAAAAAAGCTCTCTTCCCTCATCAGTCGCTCGATTATCCAACGTCTTATTTATATTTTACCGCAATCGTTTTTCGGTTAATTAGATTGCGGTAAACGGAAATTATTTATCTCCGCTAATTTGCGTCATTTTTCCCCACGGCGGTAAAGCACTTTTTACGCTATCCGACTCCTTTTGATTTATTACGACTGGTGGTATTTTATATCGTGAAAAAGAGAATTTTCAAAGGCTCTAAATGAATTATTACGGAATTAAATGCGAATTAGACTGCTCAATCCAGTGACGGCACGAATTCACTTCGGAATTGTTTAAAATGTTACGTGGCAGCTTTTGAAATATATGAACACTACGATTTTCTACATTTAGCATAATAAAACCTTGCACCAAGTCGTAACGGTGATTTGTAAATGGAAATGTTGTTCTTTCCTTTACAAAAAAGAAGCAGTTTTAATAAAAATAAAAACATAGCATTACAATATACAGCTTTAGCCAATAAAACTGAGCACATTCAAATTTGCAAAACTTAAAATTTTATTAAAGCGTATTTGCAATAGTGACTACTACAGTTGCTCGCTAGCGCCAACAAGCAGTGGCGGAGGTTCGATACAACCCTCAGTATAACTGCGAGTCCCAACCAGATCTGTTGTGTATACATGTACGCCGCCGTAAATACTATTTCGTAGTTCTACGTTTGTTTTAAAATTGTTGCCTACGTCGCGAAAAGGCCAATGTTGGACAAAGTTACAGAATTTATAACAGAAATGTCTGACCTAAATTATAATGGCGTTAAAATTTAATGTGTAATTTGTAATATCTCTTTAATGTGTTGGTCCAATAGGGATTGTCTAGGTCACGTAAATAGTAAACAGCATTCTTAAAAAAAAAAATTGCACACGACACTATGACAAATTTAAATTTAATTTACGTGTTACCTTTATTGCATGTAATATACCGTTTAATTTACTAGAGAAGGAAGCATATGTCTTCTTTTGGAATAAATGTTCGGACTGCAAATTACCAAGTCGGGCATCGTTACAAAGAATTGTGCCATCTGCTCGTGAACATGTTGGAAAAAGAATTAAATCGGAGTTGAAAGATAAAAAACTGTGGTTGTGTGTGGACTAAACAACAGATCTTAAAAAAGATTCTGTGGTTAATGTAATGGTACGTACAATGGAACCACATCAATCGTCACCTGCAATTCTATTAGCTTCTAGGCGAGTACAACAATGTACTGCCGAAGTAATTTCAAAGTTAGTGTTAAATACATTGGAAAAGTTTGAACTTTCAACAAATCAACTGTTGATGTTCAGGAGTGGTGGTGCCACAAACATGCTTTCTGAAGGCCGGTCTATTAAAAAACATTGTGCTAACTTGTTACATATTACGTGTAAAATTCATGCTTTCAGTCGTGGCAGATAGTATTGGAAAATGTTATCCTGAGGTTGACGCTTTAATAGCGCATACAAAAGCAGTGTTTGTTAAATCCCCGAAACGTATTCGCAAATTTCACAGACTGTGCCCCCGTATGCCTGGAGCCCCCCCCCTATTCTTACACGTTGGGGAACATTGTTACAGGCCGCGTTTTATTATCATAAATATTTTGAGAATATTAAGAACGTGGTTTTACAATTCGATCCAAAGGAAGCCGCGGCTATCAAGGAAAGCCAGTCGAAATTTCAAGATAGTCAGGTTAAAACGGATTAAAAAACCATTCAGAACAATTACTTCGGACTGGTGGAGGCAATAGAAAAACTACAAAATCTTTCGGTGTCGTTAGTGGAATCTCTGCAAATAGTGCAACATGTTCACGCACAGCTATGCGCTGTAGAAGACGCAAAAAATGTTTGTGTTCTAGAAAGGTTTGAAAGTGCTTTAGAGAAAGATTCTGATTTTGGCACATTAAGATAAATTTGTGAAGGTGCGTCAACAGAACCGTTAAGTTGTTCCAATGATTATTTTAATTACGCAAATATAACGTCACTAGATGTAGAACGTTCGTTTTCTGCATATAAACACACTTTTTCCTCACGCCGCACTCGGTTTGCCGAAACAACCGTGGAAACATATCTAATGTTGCAGAGATTTAACATACATTAAGTCGGTAAGTGTTTGAGCACGTATTATATTGTATTTCTGACCATTTATTTTGTGTAAACTTTTATGCGCCCGCCACTGGCTGTTGGCGCAAATTGAGCAACTCTAGTGACTACATTATAAAGTTCTAAGTGTGAATGACGCCCTAGGGTTTTAATAACCTTAGTGCCACAAATACTCGGGTGGAGCCCGGAGATTGGGCAGGCCAATCTAGAAGATGCAATCCATTTTCGTCTATCCAATGTTTAGTTTTCAGAGCTGCAAGTCTGGGGGCGCTAGTTATCTTGGAAAAAACGTTTTCGACAAGCTCCTCTGAAAAGAGGTGCATACGATAGCCTTAATGGCGCATTTATAACTTCCATGTGCGTTTAGCTATTCATGCCATTCCATGATGTGTGAACGTTTACTCGACGTCCTGTAATGACATGGACCCCAATATCACAATGATACCACTTCCGTGCTTGAGAGCAGGAACAGTGCAATGCTTAGGAGATTCTTAGTTAACTCTATAACGCACACAAGTACTTCCAGGGGTACCAAAAAGCTGAAACGGGTTTATCATTTAAAATTAGCGTTATCAAGACGATAGCATTCAGTTTGAAAGGAACAGCTTTTTAACAATCGTCTTTATATTCGTTTCCTAGAACTACAACACCCTTTTCTAGTTTTCAATTGTCCAGTGTTCGCGCCCTTTTGCCCATTCTAAACGGTTTTTCTATTAATCTTAGATAATAATTGTATTTTCTTGCCTTACAACCCTTCAACCCTGCACTATTTAAACGTCAGAAACAATGTGCTACCGATTGATATTTGATGTTTATCTTACATGGTCCATTTTAAAATTAACAACATAATAAACTGAAACATAAGCATATTGCCTTTCAAAAACTAACAAATTTAAACAAATCTACCACAATTAATTAATTACAATAAAGTTCGATAAAGTAAAGGAGAAACAATCGAATAAAACAAGTTAAAATGACATCAAATAATAATGAGCACAAAGAACGAAAGTATGACAAATGCAAGATATAATAACAATAAACAACAAGAAAAATTTACGCTTTTGGAATTGACATTTGACAGTTTGCCAATTGTTATGATTACTTTGCTTACTAATGAGCTCTTTAGATCAGTCTGGTGTTACAAGAAACAATTTGGCGCTCTTTCCTAGCCAACTTTGCGTAACAACAAAAACAGATTACCAAAACTTTTATTGCTCCATATCGTCATATTTCCTAAGTTAAAGTATAACATGTGTGGTATCGTTGGATTCGTCCTTTGATTACATTTCCAAAACGTAAAAATATACAGGATGTTCTGTTTAAAATAAGAAAGTTGACGTCACTTCCAGCGAAACCGAAAGTACAATTGAACTGAGGATAACGGCAAATGTTGGCTCACAAAAAATAGAAATCGATTCATTTTCTTTAAAAACGCTAGCTTCTATCATTCAAAAGTTAGCATGGAGGGGGCAACATTTTAGGACCGCACTGTATATCATAACAATTCACGAATTTACAAGTAAGGTTACAGCTACCTATTGTTTGACAGCGCGAGAAGAAATCGGGGACACAATCTAGGTTAGAGGTTTGTTGATTTTATCCTTCACTGGATATCGCTTGGACTTTTTCAAAGCGGCCGCCGCAAAACAATTTCTGCGTGGGTCAACCGTAAATAATGCTCTCCCCCTTCCCCAATTAATATTGGACGATGGGAATGTACTTTTGCGATCCGAAGAGCGTAAAAGCAAACGTCTTGCTTGCGGCAGGATTATTCTACGCAATGGAATACGCATATTCGATCCAAATCCTCTTGGTTGCGAACTAGTACGCCCCTAATGTCGAACCTAAATCAACAGCTACGCCACGTGACCTCAATAAGTTTTATTCGGCTTATTTAGGTCTGGATCTCGAGTTAGCGGATATGTATGTATGTACATACATTTGTATGTTATGAAAAGTGTGTTAGAAGTCCGTTTACTTTCGGAAGACACCAGCGCAAAGTCGCATTTTAGGATTAGAAGGAGAAGTTGGTGCTAACCGAGAGAAATAGCTATGTATTTCTTACCTACAGTAAGACCAACAAACATTTAACTCATTTCGGCGTCAGTTGTTGATGTGTTGTCGTTGAATTCGTTTCGTGCTCTCTACTTTTAATATTGTTATTGGCGTACTATTTATTAAAAAATCAGTTTTTCTCAAAACTACTTTGAATTAGGGGTAATATTCTACTGTAAGTATTTTGTTTTAAACAGATTTTAATTAAGTTGTATGAAATAATTAAGTTACAGGTGAGAATGTCCGAATCATCGAACATCGCTAAGAAGAGATAAGTTTTACATGAGCAATCACGAAACATTGTTTTTAATGTCTACAACTATTTTAGAAAAATATAAGACAGAAGGCATGATAATATTTTTTTTAAGTATTTTTAATACTATTTTTATATATTCATATATCAGTGAAGTCATTATGTTTGTTTACAGGTAACATTTTAGATATTGTTAGTGAAGCTACGGGAATATCTAAAAGTACTGTTGTCAGAATTATTCGAAAGAGTAATTCTGTTGAAGCAGAGCAAAGTGGCAGTTCTTCAAAAGACAATGTTGTAAGACATTCACCAAAATCTACTGTGGATAATGCTGGGGAAGCAGTTTTACGTCAGGTTATTCACAATTTTCACATAACTGACAAACAGAGGCCTACATTAAATGCTGTATATAATAAAATACAGTCAGATGATACTATTGGTTTTGTAGGCAAGCGCAGCTCTTTAAGAAAGTTAATATTAAAATTAGGATTTAGGTATGTCCTAATATTCAAATTTATTATTATTTTAGTAATTAATATATTTATCAAATAGCAGGTGGAAAAAGACTACTGATAACCGAAAGCTTTTGATGGAAAGATCAAATATACGTGAGCTAAGATCCTCATATATCCGAAATGTTACAAATTATCGGTTACAAGGTCGACCAATCGTGTATACAGGTGAAGCAAAATAAATTTTTATTTGATGTTGAAAAACTAAAGTATTGATTTTAGACGAAACATACCTACATGCCAGTCATACAACTCCATATGAATGGGTTGATAACTCTAACAATGGACTTAAGTGCCCTATATCAAAAGGGAAACGTTTAATAATTGTACATGCAGGTACATTAGTAAAATTTCTTCTAAAATTTTTAGCATGTACTGTATAGTTATTGTTTTAGGTAGCGAACATGGATTTATTGATAATGCCTTGTTGATCTATAAATCCGGCCAAAAAAGTGGAGATTATCATGACGATATGAACTTCATCAATTATAAAAGGTGGTTAGAAAAACAGTTGATTCCAAATTTGCCACCTAAATCTGTTGTTGTGATGGATAATGCAAGCTACCACAACGTTCTCTCAGTTAAACATCCAACTACTAACAGCAAAAAATCAGAAATGATAAAATGGCTAAGTGAACGTGGCATCATATTTAATGAAAATTTGACAAAAGTTGAATTGTATAGATTAGTACCCATGCATAAACCAAGTTACAAGAATTACACTATAGATTCTATATTTGCAAAAGATGGACATGCAAGTCAGTGTTGAGATTGCCCCCATATCGTCCGGAACTCAACCCTATTGAAAAGATATGGGCAATTTTAAAGGGCAGAGTAGAATCTAAAAATAACTTTTAAATTAAATGATGTCGAGGAACTCGCAAAAGAAGAATTCGGAAAAATCACAAAAGATGAATGGCCACATGTTTGTCGGCATGCTGTGAATATTGAGGAAAATTATATACAAAAAGAACACATAATGGATAAGGTTACCGATGAACTTATTATAAACCTTGATGATAACAGTGACAGCGATTTTGATTTTTCTTCTGATGGTGATTAAATTAAGATTATATTTGATATAAGTAATTTAAATATGTATATATTATCTTTAAATGTATAATAAATAAAGGTGTAATTACATTCCGATTACTCTTTTCTATTAAGTAAAAATATTAATTATTATAAACAACAGACCAAACATTTCTCACCTATTTCTTTTTTTTGAGCACTGAATATTCCTACTTTCCTTTTAAAAAAATTATTTAATGCATAAAGTGAAATGAAAAATTAAGAAAAAATACATTAATATACACATAAGTAAGATTTATGCTATTACTAAATACTATAAATTATAAAACTGTTGATACTATCAGAATCTAAATTTGTTTTGTATAAAAAATTACAATTATATACAATTTAATACACGTTTAACCTTCTCGTATACTTTTAAAAAGCGCGCGTATTTTGGTCAACATATTTAAGACGGTCAATACATATCAGCTGACAATTTTCGCGCAGCTTGGGTGTCTTCCGAAAGTAAACGCGGTTTATGGTTATTTAGCATTGAAAATTATATCTAAATTTAAAGTCAAATTTTATTTTTTTAGCTATTTTCTCAAATATCGTTTTGAAAAAACAAATTTTGTTTAAAACGATAAATAAACGACATTATATAAACAACGCTTGACTTAAAAATTTGATAATATTACAAATTGGCCGTATATTAATATTATGCTCATTTGAAATGCAGCTCCAGGTTGCAATTAACACCATTTCTTTTCGTCCTTTAATGGAATACAGATTTTGCAACGTAAAGGAAAGTGCTTCGTTAAAATTCTCCCCGAAAATATACAATCAAATTAAGTTTCCACCTCCTCCGACTCCATTTTTCAATTCCGTTACGAAGGACAAATTTTTAGGATGATTTTCTTTTGTACGCCCTATTTACGTCGGATTAAATGAAACGACGATGACGACGAGGAAACCCGGAGGCTAGTGGTTAGATGGCGCTACACGAAAAGGGCATGGGTCGCGTAAATTATTAAATCGACCAAAATGAATTGGTATTCCAAGTGAGCTGGCAATAAAAATTCCAGTTCGCATAATAAGCCCGCCTAAAATATTCATACATTTTCAGCTGAAAGAATCGAGAGGACGACGATATATTATAATAGAGTGCGTTTATGTCGTCGTGTCCTTGGTCCATTTTTTTTTAAACAACATCTTTCTTATCTCATGTTTCTAAAGTAGGGTGGAAGTCTAAAATAATACCTCTGGTATTACTATGGTTTAATACAGCTGCATTTAAACTTAGCGAAACACCAACTATGTAAACCAATCTTATTGTCTCCATTGGTATTAATTTCTGTTTTGTTTATTGTAGGCTTTTGTGCTATAACAGTTTTGAAAAACATATTATTTCCTGTTCTTGTAACGTAATATATATTTGAAAATTTCTTTCCAGCATGGAAAATACACTCGTTTGTTAACAAAAGCCATACAGTTTGTTGAAATATTTGTACATCCTAAAATAAAATTGCAATTTTCTCAGAAACCATTAATTTTATGGCTTTTATGGTATAAATGTAATTTGAAGGGATACAAAAGTTCTATCACGTGGTAAAATAATATACAGGATGATCCATTTGAAAAACCAAGTTTTGATATTTGAAAATTGCGAAGTTTATGCACATGTAAACAACAAACTACACATGAAGCGAAACTCCTACCTATCTAAGACCTTTAAGTTACCCTTTCTCTTCGGATCTGCCAAATACCTTTCGTTAATTCGCACTAATGAAGTAGTTTTGATGGTTACTATAGTGCACCGATCTTTCCTGAATTTTCATTCTTTACGGAACAACTTGACGACGTCGCAATTTTGATGAAAAGCTAAGGCAGTAGTGAATGCAATACTTTATGCTGAATTCAACGGTAAATTCATATATATAGTATGCCTTAAAAAAAAAACATTTTTCATGCTGCCCTTAATTAACTCAACACCCTGTACATTTCGTACTATTTTAGAAATATACAAAAGTGTAAATATAATAACTGTTATTTGAAACATTTTTTCCTATCTTCTATATTAACCGAGATATTGGACTTCCTTACACTAAAGGAAAATCCTGTATACGAAAGTATGTGTTCATAGATATAATAAACAGCCATTTATTAAAATTATAACCTCGTTCGTTGGATCAATTTTGATCAAAAAATTGTTTTATTAACGAACTTTTTTGTTGTATTTACGTATCTTTTTCGTCCAGCTTGATGATAACGCTTGTCCTGTTCGTCGCTGATGCCACACCAATTTTCAGGAGAGTCAAAGAAATGTATTTTATGACATTTATTTCCTAAAAACCTTCGACCAGCTTTCTAAAGGATGTCCAAGCATTTTTTTCTTCAAAAACAAAAGGCCATCAAATTTTTTATCTTACATTATTTTACGTACATGTGGGCCCACAAATGTCCCATCCCACCTTTTAAAATTTATAATTTTTCCTTGGAATTTCCGACGTGAAAATAAAATGATGATGTGTATGTATGTACATACATTTGTATGTTATGAAAAGTGTGTTAGAAGTCCGTTTACTTTCGGAAGACACCAGCGCAAAGACGCATTTTAGGATTAGAAAGAGAAGTTGGTGCTAACCGAGAGAAATAGCTATGTATTTCTTACCTACAGTAAGACCAACAAACATTTACCTCATTTCGGCGTCAGTTGTTGATGTGTTGTCGTTGAATTCGTTTCGTGCTCTCTACCTTTAATATTGTTATTGGCGTACTATTTATTAAAAAATCAGTTTTTCTCAAAACTATTTTGAATTAGGGGTAACATTCTACTGTAAGTATTTTGTTTTAAACAGATTTTAATTAAGTTGTATTAAATAATTAAGTTACAGGTGAGAATGTCCGAATCATCGAACATCGCTAAGAAGAGACAAGTTTTACAAGAGCAATCACGAAACATTGTTTTTAATGTCTACAACTATTTTAAAAAATATAAGGCAGAAGGTATGATAATATTTTTTTTAAGTATTTTTAATACTATTTTTACATATTCATATATCAGTGAAGTCATTATGTTTGTTTACAGGTAACATTTTAGATATTGTTAGTGAAGCTACGGGAATATCTAAAAGTACTGTTGTCAGAATTATTCGAAAGAGTAATTCTGTTGAAGCAGAGCAAAGTGGCAGTTCTTCAAAAGACAATGTTGTAAGACATTCACCAAAATCTACTGTGGATAATGCTGGGGAAGCAGTTTTACGTCAGGTTATTCACAATTTTCACATAACTGACAAACAGAGGCCTACATTAAATGCTGTATATAATAAAATACAGTCAGATGATACTATTGGTTTTGTAGGCAAGCGCAGCTCTTTAAGAAAGTTAATATTAAAATTAGGATTTAGGTATGTCCTAATATTCAAATTTATTATTATTTTAGTAATTAATATATTTATCAAATAGCAGGTGGAAAAAGACTACTGATAACCGAAAGCTTTTGATGGAAAGATTAAATATACGTGAGCTAAAATCCTCATATATCCGAAATGTTACAAATTATCGGTTACAAGGTCGACCAATCGTGTATACAGGTGAAGCAAAATAAATTTTTATTTGATGTTGAAAAACTAAAGTATTGTATTTTAGACGAAACATACATTTGTTGCATTTACGTATCTTTTTCGTCCAGTGCAGGGCTTGATGATAACGCTCGTCCTGTTCGTCGCTGATGCCACACCAATTTTCAGGAGAGTCAAAGAAATGTATTTTATGACATTTATTTCCTAAAAACCTTCGACCAGCTTTCTAAAGGATGTCCAAGCATTTTTTTCTTCAAAAACAAAAGGCCATCAAATTTTTTATCTTACATTATTTTACGTACATGTGGGCCCACAAATATCCCATCCTACCTTTTAACATTTATAATTTTTCCTTGGAATTTCCGACGTGAAATTAAAATGATGTCCACGATGAGGAACCGAACCACACATCTCCTGCTTGCCGGGTAGGCGTGTTAACCACTACACCACGAGGACTACACAAGATTCGTTCTCTCTTCAATACCTAGATGTTATATTTATCTACAAATAAATCATGATTTTATGTTTTTTTTTTTTTTTGTATTAAAACCTGAAGTATGTATCATGCAAAGGTCACAGTCGTTTTCGTGATTCATTTACTGTAGTTTGCACATGTGGTAAATTGTACCGCAATTGTCTTTTTGTTGATAGCTTCCATGATGGAACATATTTATCCCAAAAAAGACGAACGTTTTCATTATCTACTAGGTGTTGTGGGATGTTGCACGTGCTCAACACGAAAATAAAGTCATACAAAAATTGCCAGTACGGAATATTGTTTCTTAAATTCAGTATCTGACGTTTAATTTTAATATGACTTCTACATTCAAATGTCATACGACCTAGCAACCCTATACCGCAAAATTTGCGCAACGAATGTGCGAAGCTGTAAATTCCAAACCAGGGAGACGCCAAATATATTTCTTCACATGCGATGCAAGAGGTACACCAGGCTTACGTCCCATGTTTTCGAAAACACACAATAAGAATCCCATAAATAACCGAACGATCAAACTCCTCAATGTTTACCGCATTACTGAACTCTGCATCCACATACGTACATACCCCCCTCCGCCCCCGTACACGCGTCTCTGCGGGTGCAACCGTTTGTCCCGCTTTAGTGATAACCCGTAACATCGTGAGTTCCTAAGTGTTAAGCAATAAGTGAATAAGTCAAAAACGCAGCAACAGTGATTTTCTTATTAGGAGTAGGTACATTTGTCAAAAAAGTGCCTAAGCTTTTAACATACAACACAAATTTTGGATTAATGGCAAACCAAAGCACAATGGCCACCACCCCAAATGGTGCAATAACAGCCGAAGCCAGTTTGATCAATTTCTTACATGACTTTTATAAGTGCAATTCAATTATTCACCAAAATCTCATTAAGACATTCCTGTATTCATGTTATACGTATTATTTCACAAAGATACCTTTTTTTATGGAGGAAAAAATAAATTAACATTCACTTCTCCACTTTCCTTATACACAGAAAATGTAGTACAAAATCATTTCCTTCCTTTCATTCTCACTCGGAGTTGCGAAAATAGAATTTTCCCCATTTTCAGGGGATGCTATTTCTCCCCGGACAGATAAGGAAAATTGTGCGGTAACTTGTCGACTACTTATTAAGCCGGACCGCGTCTCCAACCCTAACGTGTCATCGCCTGGAACAGTAGTGATGACTAGGAGAAAATTGAATGGAACATTGTCATTTCCGGATGGTAGGCATTTTCGGTAATTTGGTAAGGGTAGCACTGTGTAAGCAACGTTGTGCATTTGGGAAAGGGAAATTGAATGTATGTGCGTTGAATCAGCTGTAAATGCTATCTAGGGGATAGCAATAAGCTGTGGTTGTTTTATACGATGGTCTACTTTCTCAGAATAATTATTACTATTATTTTTTTTTTGTAATACAAAATCGACAGTTTAATGAATAAAATAATAATAATAATAATTATTGTGAGAAAGTGGACCAATTTATTCTATTTACCCCTGTTAACTGATTATGAAACATCATTTGTTTCTATAACTAAGCTATAACTATTTGTCCACCCAAAGAAATACGTATAAATAAAGGAGAAAAGAAATTGTAGTTTTACATTTAATAAAATATTTTTAAAACAAAGAAATTGATAGTCTTTATTCAATTATAAAATTTATTTGACACAAAAAAATTAAGTCCTCGTTTCGACAAAATGTTCACCTCGACTAGTAATAATTGCGACACACACTTGCAGAAGCCAAGCTTCTTCGAGTTGTTTCCACAACGATTTCTTGGAAGCTGGAGGATTTATCTTCATCTGCCTATCGATTTCCTCTCACAAAAGCTCCATGGGATTAGTATTTGGCTTTCAGGAGGCCACTTCACTATTTTCATATTGCTTTCGCGTGTCACCGGTTCTAAATATTCGCGGCGCAGTTTAGAGGTGTGTTTCGGATCATTATCATGTTGAAATACAAAATAATCGCTGATTATTCTCAAACCGGATGGTATATCATTTGTTTCCAAAATTTCCTGGTAGCGCTCTTTTCTTCAAATTCCATCTATTTTAATTAAGTCTCCTACGGACGGGGCGCCAAAACAACCACAAACCATTTCCGATGCGCCCCCATGCTAGACTGTAGGTACCGCTGCTCGTCCCCCTATCGAGCTTCGAACGAACGTTTTTCTCTTGGAGCCGAAGAGTACAAATTTGCACTCATCGACCAAATAAACCACCCTCTCTTAATCTTGTTTCACGATGGTTAAACTAATTCGTTTTTCACGCACAATATTTATTTCAGCCATTATTTCAAGTGCCGTTTTTCGCCTATTCCGTTTACTTCGCCGATCTTTCGCTGGTGTTGTCACTTTCCGTCGTCCTGTTCGTTTCCTGTTAGAAGAACAATACCTACTAAGTCTTAATTAATAATTCTAGTTCGGGTGAATAGGGAATTGTCATCGTTACCTGCACTACATTAAATATTCATTAGTGAAGGGTAATTGTATTACATTTCAGGTCTTTTTGTTGCCCTACTTGGACCCCTAATTATGGGATTAAGGAGATTCAATCGATAAGTAAGTATTAAAGGAGCCTTTTGGGGAATTATTTAAGGTGGTATATATTTTTTTTAATTGTGGATAAATAATTATACCACCAACATAACAGTAAATAATCAAAAATGTAGGTGGGCCAATAATTATGGCCCGTAGTGTATGTTAATGTGAGCTTTTATAATTAAAATAACCCCAGGAATCAGCCCTCAAAGTTTATCGCATATATTTAGAATCACCCTGTATACTTACCTACTAACTTTCCTCTGAAGTTATTGAATAACAAAAAAAAGGCGAGAAATGAAAGAAAAGAAAAGAAGAAGAGACAAAGAACATGCCGTATCTAACGGTACAGCCGTAAAACCATCGGTAATATTCTGGCGGGCCAGCTGAATTACGAGCCGAACAAAATTTTAAAATGCGGTGGTGCGTACGGAATGCTTCACTATGGCCATTTTTAGAGGGCTTTTATTGCCTCACCGTACAGCAGATAAAGAAATAGTAGCGCTAGCGTCGGCTTGAAAACACATTTACGGGGCAATTTTTTTTCTCTACAGCATCCCCGCCGCCATATAGAAATGGTAATTTAGGAAGCGGAAGGTTTCTCGCGGAAGAATTACGTGCGTGACGCAATCGGACCGGCTCTGTAGGTGGTAAATCCTTGAAAACACGAAAACGCATTAGACTAAGATAAATTCTTTATTTAATGATGTATACTTGTCAAAAATAGCTGTGCCTTATAGGAATATCATAAGCACATAAGAATGTAAAAGCACTGGTTGGAGAAACAAACCACCAGAAAGTGCATAACTGTGCGAGAACATCATTCACAATTTGAATAGAATCCACTAGCGACATCGAAACATTTTGTAATTTTCCTATTCCCTCCGCTAGTCCGAAGTAATTGTGAATAGTTTATAACTCTCTTTTAACCTGACTATCTTGAAACATTTCCTTGCTTTTCTTGATTGCTGCAGCTTCTGTCGGATTGAATTTTAAAACTACCTTCTTTACTTGATCAACATATTTGTTGTAGTAAAACGCAGCCTGCAACCATGTTCCCCAACGTGTAACAATCGGCTGTGGTGGTTCAGGTAAATCAGGACACAGTTTGTGAAATAGTCGGGTACGTTTCGGGGACTTTAGAAACACTGCCTTTGTACTAGCAATCAAAGACATGTAGGAATCGCTTGTGCCGCACGATTTAGAGTATGGATTTTACACGTTACATGTAAGAAGTTACCACTGTGTTCTTTAAGAGATCGGCCCAAAGATCGCATGTTTGCGGCACCATCACTCATAAGCATTAAAAGTTGCTTAGTTGAAACTTCAAATTTGTCCAATGAGTTCAACACCACCTTTAAAATCTCATCGGCAGTTCAATTTATAACTTTTTTGGAAACAAGTAAGAAGGAGGATGACGGTCGATGTGGTTCCATTGTACGTACCATTACATTAACCACCGAATGTTTTTAACGATCTCTTGTTTTGTCCACACACAGCCACAGTTTTTTATCTTTCAATTCCGTTTTCATTCTTTTTTCTAGATGTTCACGAGCAAATGGCACTACATTTCGTATTGATGTCCGACTAGGTAATTTACAGTCCGCATATTTATTCCAGAAGGAGACAAATGCTTCTTTGTCTAGTAAACGAAACGATAGATTACATAAAATAAGAGTAACACATAAATCAAATGTAAATTTTTCTTGGTCTCGTTTGCCACTTTTTGCAGAAGAATGCTGTTTGATTTCGATGTGACGTTGACAATGGCTTCTGGACCAACACATTAAAGGGATTTTACAAACCAGACATTGAATTTTACCGCCATCAAAAAGTAAGTCCGGCATGTCCACTATAAAGTTTATTACTGTGTCTGCCATTGGTCGTTTTCGCGACGTACCTAACTGCGACATTTTTAAAGCAAACATAAGCGTACAATTACGAAATAAGTTACGACAGCCTACATATACACAGAACTACTCGCATACAACATCGATTTAGTACTGACGCTGTGAACGCGTGAAATAAATAATCGCCGTCTCCGCACTACATATCTACTACACTGACTGTTACCGCTGTTTGCCCAGACTACTAATTATTAATCGTTGTCTTTTTCCAATTGGGTTTGAATGACCAGATGTTATGTTGTCATACCAACCTTTTGTAAGTTTTATCTATATAGACAACGGGTCCGCCCTCCAGTCTATATTTTAAAATAGCCCGAAGAAACTGTACTCTTTTCAGGCGAATGTCATGGTTTTCCATAAGTAATTTCCTGTTATCAGTTACTTTTTGCTATCTATATAACAGTTAAATAATTAACATTACCTTAAGTAACTAACTTGAATCCTAGGTTGAAAATAACCTTACGAAGAGTTGAAAGGCTTCCATTAAAAAGGATAATATTCCTGAAACATCGCTAACTGAGAAAAGTTATGAATAATTTGTCTGATTATTTCACCTTCGCTTGGGGATAAGCTGAAGAAATGAGATTTATACGAAGAATGGAGGACAAAACTAAAATGGACAAAATTAGAAATACGACATTCAGACAGAATCTGGGAATAAAATCAATGGAGGAAAAAATAGAAGAAGGTCAATTACGCTGGTTCGGACACGTAAAAAGCATGGAAGATGAGAAAATAGTCAAGCAAGTGTTCGAAGCAAGAACATCTAGAAAAAGAGGAAGAGGACGTCCGAGAAAGACATGGTTAGGAAACGTAAGAAGTGCCGTTGAAAAAAGAGGAGTGACTTGGGACGATGCACAACAAGCCACACAGGAAAGGAAGGAATGGAAGATAATATGGAAAGCTACACCTAGAGAAAACTCAACTCCCACGCCTGCCTTATACCTGTAAGGGTAGACAAGGTTTTAAAGATTAAGATAAGATTAAGATACTTATACTAAGAAGCGCTTTGTATTATAACTTATAATACAAAACAATATTCTCATAAGGACAGTAAATAGTTTTCTTAATTCCAGAAAGCGTCTAGGTATTGTTTGTAAATCAATAGTTTCATTTTCTTAAAATAACGCATTTACTTAGAATTCTTGAAATGCATATTATTTATATCCACATTATTAATTGCACTTGTCTAAAACAGTACGACTTATCTGTACATAATGCAGTAAATTATTCTCATTGCTTGTGATTTAAAAAGGCTAAGCTAGAGGTTATCTACAGCATTATGTTCAAACAAAAGTAAACTTAATGAAGAAGTACACATGGAAAAAGTGCCTAGAAACAATAACCAAGATAATGCTAATAAATAGCTCATGGTATTGAAGCAATCATTAGCGGCAAAAACAATGAGAGAAAAGAAAAGCACTAAGGATTTTTGATCCTGCCCACATTGCTGTTATATCTCTATGCCACTAGTCTTTAAAAACAGCAACTGAAATATTTCCTGGCGCCACCTAGTGCTAGTGGATATAATCATGCCATCCTAGATAGTAGCGACCGGTCGGCATTTACACTATACTTTTGGTTTCCGGGTTGGGAACAGCTGTGAAGATGTCCCATGAGAGTGCGGACGAAACGTCGGCAAAAGCTACGACAACGACGTGGTGCTGACCCGGAAACCAAGAGTATAGAACAGATTATATTCTTTGTAGATGAAACTCTGGTATACAATTACGAAAAGAAAAAATTTCACAATGTTAAACACAATAATGTAACTACGGTACAAGATTGGAGAAGGGTGTCTTCTTGCAACTGGAGTGACTATAATACTTTTCTCAGATAGTATCTAAGTAGATAGTTTGTTGCCATCTTAGTTTCAACTAGATTAAACATTTAAAACTGTGAAATCAATCGCGAAACTTTCACCTAATTAAATAAGCTCCTGCTTATATTGGGATACTGGTCTTATTTGAGAAAATGCTCTCCAATTACTTTTATTCCAGCTACTGTCGAACGCGAATTCACGGCAAATCTAATGAAATCAGATTTCTAAAACGATCAATCTTGTAGCTGGTAACATTGGAAAATAAACTTAGATTGTACTCGATCGGTATACGTAATGGAATATAGGTGAAGGCGAACTGGAAAAGCGTCCCAGCTCTTCTCTTTTTTGCGAAGGGGGATACTCCTCCATCTCGCCTAGAGGTAATTAATATCCATTAGGATAGCTTTTTGTAGGCACGTCTTGTCGCATTGTATCTGCAGCTGGTCGTAAGTAACGTGGATTTACATCGGAGCCGGCGAACCAGCGTTGGAGCAGTAAAAAATTGGGAACAAGATATAGATAATAGCTTTTGTCGACGAATAGGTTTTGAATTTCTTTAACTTGCTTCTTGTCTCGTTACTTTAACATCGCGTTGTATATGGAAAAGGTATATAAGTGCTCATAATATGATATCATTTTGAAGTATGTACAATTTCTTTTCTTGAGTCTATCACAACCGGGTTTCACGAAATTTGACAACGCAGCGAACAATTTGTTGATATAAATCAAGATATGATTCCGTAGAATGTGGAAAGTGAAGACTAAATTCATCCGTACATAGTTGCATAGGATAAGACATTCTTCCAGGATATATTTATTTCATTTAAGACGTATTAACTTGAAAACAAGCGAAAATTCGGACCATTTGCAAGATCGGCAGTTAAAATGTTTTAATTCCGCTATAACTTTAAAACAAATGAAAATCGCATAAGAATATATGAGTTTTTTCACATTATTCCCCGTTTGATCCTTTCCTTCCGAGTCACCCTGTATATAAGTACTGTTAAACTAAGACATTTCACTTTTTTGTGTTCGCTATTAATGTATCTGCCACGGGTGAACATTGACAACGAATAGTTTCTGCCACAAGATGTAAAGCATGCACTTTACACGTATCATGTAAACATTTGTAACAGTTTTCTAGAAGAGAACGGCCTACTGAACGCATTGTCGCGGCACCATCGCTCATAAACATCAACATTTGACGTGGTGCGATTTGGAAGTTTTCTAACGTGCTAGGTATCACCTTAACGATTGCTGCACCAGTACTTCTTCACTCTTTTGCTAGCTAGAAATAGTGAAAATGTCGGTTTATGAGAGCCCAGCACACGTACTATAACATTTAGAATAGAATTTCTTTTACAATCTGTTGTTTCGTCAACGCATAACCAAAGCAACTGTTTTTTTAAATCTAGATTTGATTTTCTTTTCCACGTCTTAGTGTACAAATAAAACATGCTTACGTGCAGTTTTTCTAGTTGGCAAATTCAACTCGGGGTTGTACTTATACCAACAGTTCTGAAACGGTTCTTTTTCGAGTAAGCGAAGTGACAAATTATAAATTATCACCATGTTCGTTACAGTTCGCCTCGTCCTAGCACATCAAATATTTCTCGCACATTTTACAAACTATTTCAGCACCGTCGTAGAATAAATCCGGAAAGTCACAGATAAACTTATTTATTGTGCCAGCAAAGGGTCGCTTTTTAGTTCTGTTCGCATTACGCATTTTAAATTAATGATTATACATTTATAAAGAATAACACAAAACACAACGTACGCTCTAGTTTCCTATACTGAACGAAAAATAAACAAGCGGACGCTGACAAAGCGGGAATCGATTTTTGCACACAGCCCGTTACTCCGCTGAAACGCCTATGTATGGCAGAGACGATTACCTAACTCTATGTATTATACTTGCTGAATTGATACAAATCTTTTCTTTTGAAATAACAGAATAAGCCCCTAAATGAAATTGTAACTCTATCCATAAAATAAATGTCACCCTCGAGACGATTTTAATGTATATATTCTATCTCACTTATATTTTATACATTTATACATTTCCTAAAATGTGTTAATTACCTGGGCCAAAAGATCTTAATTATTTTTCAATATATTTAAATGAAGTAAAATATATTGAATTCCGAATTTTGAGGCTTACCATAGAACCGGTTTAATTTTCCACATCTTTCCAACTACATCAAAAATTTAAATCAATAGCTTTTTCTCTTACATTTGAAAGGACTTGAATGAAGTATTTAAATTAATTTTCTAGGCTTAATTTTAATAATTTTGTGAAAATAACCGATGTAATCGCAGATAAAGGTTTAAAGATTGCATTTTCAAAGAAAAAAAATTAAAATCGTTCCGTCCGAAGGTTTACATGTAGTTTCCTGTAGCAAAACCTGGTAGAGAATGCACTTAAATATGGGTTCATTTTGATGAACCTTAAAAAAAATTATAGCAACAAAGCCGCTACCATCAAGATAAGACTTTCCAACTGATTACAAGGGCGGCTAAGCAAGAAATTACATTATTTAATTAACATGGATACTTATGAATAAATATGCAAAATATAGGAAATTACATACTACAAAATATGTAAATAATTAATAAAATACTTATTTTATGCAAATATGTACAAATATTCAAAATGAATATATTAATAATAATAATAATTCATGTCTTCATATTTCCCAACAGCTTTCGCCAATTACAGGGGGCATCGGCCGGCCATAAGATATTATTACGCCTGCGCCCGTACAACGTCTTAAAATGTTCATCCTCAGCTCGCCAAATTTGGAGCAAGGATAACAATGGAAAACCTTACTCCGAGAGTTGCAGATCCGGGGTTCGAACCCGGTACCCCGAAACTGATAGCCGGGCGCGCTAGGCACCGCGCTACCAGTCCCTTATATAATAATAACAATAGAAGTTATTAGCGAAACAGTGCACAATACACAAAAAATACAGTAATAATAATAATAATAATAATAATAATAATAATTTATTTCTTACAGGTAAAACCCAAGTACAAGAAATGTATAAACTAAATGTTTCATTTTGCGAATACATACATTAAAAAAAATACAATAAACTCAATTTCTAATGCTTTTGGAAAAAAAGTTATATAAGCAATTTACAAATTAAGGATAATTTCAGCTATTGCTTTAAATGAACTACAATGCACATCACATAGTTCAGAGATTTTGTTATAATTGTTACACATTATAAACACCGGTGACTTAACTAAAACGTTTGTTCTACTTCTCGGGCAATTAAACATACATTCGTAACGTGCTTCTAATCTAGGAACATTGAAATTAATTTTACTCAACAACCACGGACAGTCAATATTGTTATTTAACAAACCATACAAAAACTTTACACTTAACATATTACGCCGTATTAGCCTAGATAACATAATATTATAATCAAGACCTCTTTCGGGGTAAACTCCATCAATTTTAAACATTAAGTACTTTAAAAAACGCCTTTGAACGGATTCAATATTATTTATATGAGATTGGTAAATTGGAGACGTGTATTCCAGTTTCGATCTAATATAACTGTAATAAAGCAGTGTTAGGCATCTGATGTTTTTAAAATCACGGCAATTTTTACAGATGAAACCATATGTCCTGTAGGCGCTCGCAATTGTTACGTTTATATGATTAACAAAAGTAGGTTTACTATCGAAGGTTACGCCCAAACCTTTAATAGTCTGCAACCGTTGGAGATCTTCACCTCTTAGCTTGTACGTAAAATCTATATAGTTGCTGCTTCTCGTATAAGACACTGCTTTACGCTTCTTAATGTTAAGTTGCAAATGATTATACCTACACCAATCATTAACCGCTGATATATCTTTTTGCAGCTTCAATAGATCTTATTTCACGAAATATTTTCAGATCATGAGCAAATATTAAGTGCTCGCTATTAATAACGTTGGTGATGTCGTTTATAAATAATAGGAATAAAATTGGACCAAGATTGGATCCTTGTTGTAATCCAGAAGACGGACAAAATGTATCAGATCTCACCTGGCAGTATTCTACAAATTGTTCTCTTCCAATCAAAGCAGATCTAAGCAACGCTAGCATAGAAGGTGAAAAACCAATAGCCTGTAGTTTCAAAAGTAGCACATAGTGGTCAACTTGATCAAATGCCTTTTGAAAGTCAGCGTAAACTGTGTCAACTTGACCTTGTCTGTCAAGGGCTTTGGATACAAACTGAGTAAAACAACTTAAGTTCGTAACTGTAGACCGTTTGGTCATAAATCCATGTTGACTAGGTGAAATGAAGATTTTAACTGCATTATAAATATGGTCACATAGTATGGATTCGAAGATTTTTGCAAAATTGCATAATATAGATATAGGCCTGTAGTTGCATACGTCATCAGAGCTACCAGATTTTAGGACAGGACACACTCTAGCGGTTTTCCATATTTTTGGTATCTCTAATGATTTTAATATCAAATTTAATAAGTGAGATAATGGTTCCATAAATATTATAGCACAGTCACGAATAATAAAGCTTGGAATTCCGTCGACACCAGTCAGAAAGCTGTCTTTAGATTTCCTCAGGTCATTCAATAACAGTTCTTTGGAAGTGGGCGGTACGTTGATAGTTGATGAATCAGCATTGGGAAAGCTTTGTAAACCAGCAAAATTAATATTTGATTGTAAATACACACCGAATGCATTCATAATGTTTTGAGGGGTGTCAACTTCGATATTATTGTAGGTCATAATGCCTGGAATTCTGGTGTGACCACGTTTCCTGCTTGTAAAACGCCACAATTTTCTTGGATCTTCTGTTATATAATTCTCAATGTTTCCAATATAGCGTTTAATTACACTGAGATAAGCTAAAAAGACTAAATCGTCTAACTTTGAAAAGAAAATATCTTCCTTTAGCCGTTGCAAAAAGAATATAAAAAAATACAGATGGATATAATGAAATATACAAAAATAAAAAGAAAACAATACAAAGCTCTATACCATTAACCTAATGTGCGAGGCGGGCGAAATGTATACATGTGGATAATAAGTTTGAAGTGTAAGTAAACTCTGCTTAAGTGTGCTCTTACCTTTATTAATCGGGGCATCGAGATCTATATAAGGTATCACATAAGTATTGAGGATATTGGAGATGTTGTTGTTGTTGTATTGGGCGAAGCGTCAGGTTACGGAATCCAGAGGTGTTCCAACCTTTGGTAGGGATTTTTAACGTGCCAAATATCGTACTGACACGATTTTAATTCCTTATCCGAAAAGAAGGCATACTTCGATTTTTATTCGTAATTAAAAAAACAACCGTCTCGACCGGGTTATGAACCCTCGTCGTTCGGATCGAAAGGCAAGTATGCTAACCATTCGACCACCGATACGGTCGTTGGAGATGTTATAAGTAGAGCGGGCCAAATTGCGCCATCCAACAGAATCGGAATCAGGCGCAACGGCCGCTTATTGTAAATAGCGTATATGTGAGTCACAGCAGATATGTGATATTTCGAAATTAATACACAAGAGTAAAAAAATAAAAGCTGACGCAATAATAATGTTTAGTAATTAGAGCGGATATATATATATATATACATATATATATATATATGTACACGCTGAGGTGTTTTTATTTTCATTATGATTTTTTATTTGATTGAAAACGGTATGCGTTGTAAATGGGATGTAATAAGGAAATAACTGAGAAACTGAACGCTTTTTTTATTCTGTTGTACTTAATCATGTAACTGTAAATAAAGATATAATAAATAAATTCTATCCTTCTTAATAATGCGGATAGGCTTGTTTAAAAAGTTGCACCATCAGATAAGTTTCCACATTTGCCTCGGTGAAGGATGTTCGCCGAGACGAAAAAATGTTCTTATATTTCGAAAACGACCGTTCCACGTCTACCGAAGTAAGACAGGCGTAATTAAAATAATCTTTAGACTTAGTCAAGGAATCTGCAGATGCCCCATCGCACATTTGTCTTAATCTCGTGTAGTCCGGATTCTTTTTTAAAACACTATCGAACTTACCTAAAACTCGTCCACTTGTTGCATCGTTTATACTGTGCAACAATGTACTAACTTCGTCCACGACTTGCACTGATTCTACCAACGACAATCCAGAATTTTGCAAATTTTCTATCGCGTCTACTAACCCTTGATTGATTGATTGATTTTCTACCAGAGCAGGGCTGGTCTTTACATCCCTAACACTGAAGCTTAATAGCTTATTGTATTATTCCTGCTTCGGTTTTGTTTTACTTAAACAGGTTAGTTCCCGCAATCAGGTTTAACAGCCTATGTAGTAAATCTTTCTCCATTGGTAGTTCAATTGTGCTTCGCATAGCGAATCTGCGTTGAGCTAACGCTGCACATTCGAAAATAATGTGAGAGGCTGTTTCCTCCTCCTCATTGCAAAGTCTACATAAGGGCTCATCTTTGTAGATCCCCATCTTATGCAAGTGGCCTCTCAAACAGCCATGTCCTGTTAATAGGCATGTTGCTGCTCTAAGCTGTATCTTGTTTAATTCAAGCAGGTCAGCAGTCAGATGTTGCGACGGTCTTCCCATCATCCGTTTGCTGTGCTTTTGTCCAGCTGCATGTTTCCAATTTAATCGGTGTTGTGTTATAATCCACTCATTAATTGCACCACGCACTGCACTCTTGGTAATACCTAGACCCGGTTCAGGGCCTATACTACTAACCCTTTGTAATTGTTGCTAATATTCTTTAGAAGTGTTTCAACAGAAATATCGAGAAATCCCTTCTGGCTCATCCTAATAGCTCTAGCTTCGGCAGGGACGAATTGCAAAATAACGGATTTGACTTCTTGAAAATGTTCATTATAATAAAAAGCGGCTTTTAACCACGTTCCCCAACGCGTAAGAATGGGGTGTGGTGGTTCTCGAATACCAGGGCATAACCTGTGGAATGCCCTAGTCCTCTTAGGACTTTTGAGAAACACTTTTTTTGTGTTTGCTATTAATGCATCCACCTCCGGGTAACACTCTCGAATAGTTTGTGCCACAAGATGTAAAGCATGGACTTTACACGTAACATATAAAAGTCCTTCACACTTTTCTTTAAGGGAACGGCCTACACTACACATTGTTGCTGCACCATCGCTCATGAACAACAACAGTTGACTGGTTGACACTTGAAATTTTTGTAACGTTTCGAGAGCTACGGCCGTAATTGCTTTACTAGTACACTGTTTTAATCTTCTGCTGGCTGATAGAATTGCAAAATTTGGTTTAATAGGATCTAATACGCGCACTATTATATTCAAAATAGAATTTTTTTTGCAATCTGTCGTCTCATCAAGACATAGCCACAGCTGTTTATCTTTTAATTCGGCTTTAATTCGATTTTCAATGTCCTCACGTATTCGTGGAATATCTCTCCGTAACGCTGTCCGAGATGGTAGTATCCACTCGGTATTGTATGTACCCCAGAATTTTCGAAATGCTTTTTTATCAAGTATACGAAGTGGTAGACCATATACCATAAACGTTAAAAGCAATTCTAATTGAAATTGACGTTGTTGTGACACACCATTTCTTTTATTTCTGTGGTGTGCGCTATTTATATGTCTTTCACAATCACGTTTGCTCCAGCACAGTAGTTTCTTTTTACAAACTTTACAGAAAATTGTACTCCCATTGTAGTGTAAATCCACAAATTCACTAAGAAATTTATTAACTTTCGTAGGTAATGGCCGTTTATTTTTAATAGTTACGTTAGACATAATCACTAAAGCGAGCACACCGACGCTTGTTTCTAGTATGCCACGAAGTGGTGCAAACGTAACATCTGCAGACTCGTCATTTGTTGATGAATAGAGCGCGTCATCCGTAAATGAATAAGCGCGCTGTTAGTTCGGAGCCGTCGATGAATGAACTTTTTTTTTGTAGTGGCCCACTGTGAACAACGCCCTATTTATCAACGAACACCCAAACTGCAGGTGTATATTTGCGCGTCTTCACGACGTAATAGACAGTGGTTTTGGTCCTTGTCCTAATAATTACATATTTAAATTACCTATGTTTACATACATATATGCGCCCGGCAGCCTGATTGCGAACCTGGCGCGTGGCGCTCTTGGCCCGCTCTAGTTATAAGTAAAGCTACGCTTATAAGTTTCAGTCCTACGTTTAGGAATACACAAGTGGAAATTGTGGCGAATATTTCTGGTGCGGGCCTGATGTTTAAATTTTATTTTGTTAGACAAATAAATTGGATATTTTCGCTTAACAATCTGTAGGAAATATATCGCGCTATACAGTATTCGAGTGTGGTACATATTCAACGTACCCTCTTCTGATAACTTTCGAGTCATACCCCGCCGTCCGCGCATACCAAAAGTGAACCTCAAACAACTATTTTGGATGCGCTGAATTCTTTGAACATCCTGCTTTGTATAATATAAGGGGAATAGACAACGTCTGCGTAGTTAAAATTTGACAAAACGAGTGCATTGCAAAGTAAAGATTTAGAGAAAGAAAGAGTTGATTTGTAATCCAAGATTCCTTAAACAATCCACCGGCACAATCCCATTAGTACCAATGTGAATGTCATGTCCAGCCAGAACATTCCTTCGAGCGCTTTTTGCACCAAAACTAACAAGTTGCGTTTTCGTTGGATTTAGAAATAATTGATGGCAATTAAAATATATTCCAGACTTCACTTATAATTTACGTAAACAAATTATGTACGACAACAATCTTAGTACCCAATGTACCTAATCTTGAAAAATAAATAAATTATCTTCTTGAAAATTACTTCATTAATTAAATCTAATTATAACCCTAAACTCAAATAAATATGGATTTTTCAGTAATCATTTCCATGGAAGCCCTATATATTCAATATTATCCTCTTTTTGAATATTAAAAGGAAAAAGCAGTCCGCTAAAAAAAGGACTGTGGACCCTAGTTTTCTCACGATGCGAGTGAGTGTAGAACAATTATTATGTGGTCGTGTATCTCGCATATATATATGCGAACGGCGGAACTGGGCGGCTGCACTGCGCCGGCTAGCGAGGACGCATAGTCGATACTATAGACTAAAAATCATCCGTAGGCTAGGCAGTACAAATGTGCCTTCTTGTTTTTATACTTTGTTTTTATCCTTTAAACTACGCCTGTGTATACATCGCTGGCGAAAAGTATAATAACCTGGAAATATGAACATGTCACATTTACAAAAGTCTCAGATTACAATAAACTGTAAAATGGCAAAATGAATGGCTAACCAAAAGTACAGTACTATTGCTATTGCATACAATAAAGATAAAAAAATAAAAGCACCCAATTCAGTGTTCGAAATACAGTGCGTTCCTAAAGTGCCCCTCCCCCCCATGCCAATTTTTGAACGACAGAAACTAGTGTTTTTAGAAAGAATAGGTCGATTTCTATTTTATGTGAGCTAACTTTTGCCGTTATCGGGAGTTCATTTGTATTTCCTGTGTCACCGGAAGTAACGTCAACTCTCTTATTTTGAATAGAACGCCCTGTATGTTTTTACGTTTTTGGAAAGGTAATCGAAAGGCGAATCGAACAATGCCACATATGTTACATTTTAACTTAAGAAATATGACGATATGCAGCAATAAAGTTTATGGTAATCTGTTTTTGTTGTTACGCAAAGTTAGTTAGGAAAGAGCGCCGAATTGATTCCCGTGACGCGAGACTGATCTAAAGAGCTCGTTGCTAAGCAAGGTGATCACTAAAGCTGGCCACGAGCGGTGCCGCGCAGTAGCGTAGAGTCGACCAGGCCTCGCGTTCCACTAGAGTTATTCTGCTAATAGAGATGTTTGCTGCCGCAAATAATTTCGCTCATCTTTTAAATAAAAATTAAATAACACGTGCTCAAACACTTACCATTTTAAGAGTCCTCCGTGAAATCACAAAGTGAATAATGTCTGTTAAATATCTGCAACATTAGATATGTTTCAACTGTTGTTTCGGCAAAACTAGTACGGCATGAGGAAAAAATGCGTTTATATGCAGAGAACGAACGTTCTACATCTAGTGACGTAATATTTGCGTAAGTAAAATAATCTTTCAAATAACTTAACGATTCTGTTGACGCACCTTCACAAATATGTCTTAATGTGCCAAAATCAGAATTTTTCTCAAAAACACTTTCAATTTTTTCTAGAACAGAAACATTTTTTGCGTCTTCAATCGCGCATAGCTATGCGTGAACATGTTTCACTATTTGCAGAGATTCTTCTAACGGCACCGCAGGATTTTGTAATTTTTCTATTGCATCTGCTAGCCCGAAGTAATTGTCGTGAATGATTTTCAAATCCATTTTAACCTGACTATCTTGAAATTTCGACTGGCTTTACTGGATAGCGGCAGCTTCCTTTGTATCGAATTGTAAAACCACGTTCTTAATATTGTCAAAATATTTATGATAATAAAACGCGGCCTGCGACCATGTTCCCCAACGAGCTAGAATAGGTTCTGGTGGCTCTGGTATACGGGGACACAGTCTGTGAAATTCGCGAATAGGTTTCGGTGATTTGACAAATACTGCTTTGGTATGCGCTATTAAAGCGTCTACCTCAGGATAACATTTTCTGATACTAGCCGCCACAAGATTGAGAGCATGAATTTTACACGTAATGTGTAACAAATTAGCAGAATGCTTTTTAAGAGACCGGCCTACAGAAAGCATGTTTGCAGCACCATCACTCACTAACATCAAGAGTTGGTTTGTTGAAAGTTCAAATTTGTCCAATGTATTTAACAATAACTTTGAAATTACTTCGGCAGTACACTGTTGTATTCGTTTGGAGACTAATAGAATTGAAGGTGCCGATTGATGAGGTTCCAATTTGCGTGCCATTACATTAAGAACAGAATGTTTCTTCCGATCTGTTGTTTCGTCGACACATACCACAATTTTTGATCTTTCAACTCCGATTTTATTTTTTGTTCAATATGTTCGCGCGCAGATGGCACAATTCTTCGTAACGATGTTCGACTTGGCAATTTGCACTCCGAATAGTTATTCCAAAAGCAGATAAATGGTTCCTTGTCTAGCAAATTAAACGGTATATTACATGCGATAAACGTAACGCATAAATTAAATATAAATTTTTCATTGTCTCGTGCGCAATTTCTTTTGGAGACATGCTTTTCACTATTTACGTGTCGTAGACAATGTTGTCTGGACCAACACATTAACGGGATTTTACAGATTACACATTTAATTTTAGCACCTTCATATATTAAGTCTGGAATTTCTGCAATAAATTTTCGAAGTTTGTCCGACCGCGGTCGTTTCGCTGACGAAATCATAATCTTTCTAGGACAGATAAACAATTGCGCAAATGACCGGCAGCGAAAATGTCCGTACTGCTCCGCAGACGAAGTAATACTACCGTTCCTCTCGGTTCGAACTGATTCTACGCCGATGCGCGGTACCGCTCGTGGCCAGCGTTAATGATCACAGTTGCCAAATCTCGATTCATAATATATTTGATTAATTAATAATAAAACTAAGGACATGGATGTAGGATTCTCAGAGATATAATTGAATATAACGTCATCCTCAGGATGATGATACTTTCTTGTAATTGATTTTGTTACATTTGCAGTCCATCTTACTACATATCTCAACTTTATCGGGCAAAGTTACATTTGCAGCCATATTATCTTATGTTTAATGATTTTAATTAATCGCACACAATTTGATAAATGACATGTGGTTAGATTAGCAATGCGTTGTTTTCGACGTATTAGTGCAAAATCATGACAAACTTGTAAGGCTATTAATCGAATTTTCTAGACTTCGAAAATTTTTGAGGAATTCTCTATAACCAGAAAAAATACATTTTTTAAATCGATAACATATACGAAAAACATTGGGTTGATGCCATTTAAAATGAGACACATTGTATAGGGAAACCTGATATGAAGTGATGCATAATGTAATTCTGCATGACGTCATAATATACATAATATTGAATTTATCAAAATCGGGAAAAATCATTTTGAAATTGGTACAGTCAATATCTTACTGATGACCACCCTGCACATCCGGTGATAAAAACAATTTACTGTCATGGTCACTCAATCTCAATCAATGCACACAACAAATTTTATTGCTAAATTTGGAGACGTTCGGATCTAGGAATACTTTCTTTGGAATATGTGATTTTTCAATTTTTTTTTTTAGGAAGCAGTTGTAACTCGAAAACCACAGGTTACTTTCGTAATCCTGGGATAAGCGGAGTGGAGTCAGGGATTCTTAATCATGTAAAAATATATACGTGTTCCTTTTAAAAGTGTAAAATCTACTGTGCCATTTTTTTTTTATAAAACACTCAGTATACGAGGGTCACGCTATATATTTTGAGATACAAGAAAACTACAAGTCTTTTTACGAAAATGATTTTATTTATGTTCAAAATAATCTCCTCCTGGATCAACGCACTTTTGTAACCGAAGTTTCCACAACGTAAAAGCGTGAAGCCAGTCATCTCTTGGAATGTTCTAAAAAAATAGATGCATTGCTTCATCTATCTCTTCCTCCGTCGTGAAACGTCGACCATGTAAATGTTTCTTTAGGTTGAAAAAACAACCAGAAATCACACATGGCTAAATCAGGCGAATAGGGTGGATGTTCAATGACTTTTACCTTATTTTCACGTAAAAATTCAACTGTCTGCTGTGCACTGTGTGACGATGCATTGTCGTGATGCAACATTAACCCGCGAATGTTGGCTGACTCAAAAACTGCAGGTAAACATTTTGTGGTGTACCAGTTTGCTGTGACTGTACGTTGATTTTCCAGCTACATTGCTTTTGCTAATCTGGTACTACGGAAGAAAACTGCGTACATAACTTTCTTGACAGCCCTTTGCCTTTTGGCCATTGTTGGTGTTGGTGCATCTTCGTGGATCCAGACGCGGCTCTCCTGGCGGGTAGGAATATCGTAAAATGGGATGTAAGTTTCATCACCTGTTACTCTTTTTGATAGGATACGATGTCCACCATTATTTGACATTTCCAATATTTCCCGAGCGATTCTTACTCGCTCTGCTTTTTGGAAATCGGTAAGCGTGTGTGGCAGCCAACGAGTAACAATTTTTTTCATCCGAAGATGAGCATGTAAAATTGAATTTACTGTTGCGGATCCAACACCAAGAGTTGCCTCAATCACTTGATAGGTGCATCTTGGATCTTCGTCGATCATACGTCTCATACTCTCAATGTTTCCAACGGTAACTGCAGAACAGGGCCTACCGGTACGTTCCTCATCACCAAGCGATACCCGTCCTCTTTTAAATTCGCTATACCAGCGAAACGCAGTTGCACGTGAAGGGCTTTCATCACCAAATGCGAGTTGCAATCGTTCAAGACTTTGTTGTTTACTTAAACCAACCTTAAAATCGTAGTAAATCATTGCGCGTACATGTTTTTTTGACAAGTCCATGTTTCGATGACAAATCGTACCTACCACGTTTGCTCTTTGACAGCAGCGACTCAACTGGCAGCCAGAGTTGACTACTTAAGGATGGTGGTATTTAGAAATGTAGTGTTGCCAGCTCTAACTCCTCTACTTTTGTGGCATCTCAAAATATATAGCGTGTCCCTCGTATAGGAATATATTTTCTAAAGATACATAATTCACATTATATTACATCCTCAAAATATCAAATTACTATCTAGCATACAGCCCGAATAATAAACAACGTACTGTTGCTGCACCCTGCAGAGTTCGACAAGAAACGTGCAATGAGAGTACCTTTATCAGAAACTCTCATTCACACAAATTACAATGTACAGGACGTTCCAATAAATAAATGAAATAATATGAATCAAACATGGCAACAATTTCTATAACCACCTTGTAGAATCTAATTGACATAAACAATTTTTTGTTGTATTATCGAAAACTCAATGGAATATAATTCGAATCATCGCCCTAGCCCAAATTAAGGAGAGGCATTCAAAAACGCCATTTAGAAAACTATGCTGGTATCGTCCGCAGCAGAAACTAAACATCCTGTATACTTGAATATAATTTTATTTTATGCAGAACTTCGAAATTGCTCAGGGAAGGAATTATCTTCTACCTAGGCAGTAGATGGACATTCTGTATATTAAATGTTACAATAGAGGACGTTGTTCTGTAGATTAGTTAGTAGCTAGTATCTTATCAATTTTAATTTATTAATTATGCTTTATCATATAATACGAGCCCCGTCCAGCTTCAATTGGCCCACACACAAAATTTGTAGTGTTGTTGGCATTTATCGCTCAAGGAGCAAAACCAGCCGCTACAATGTAATATCTAAGACAAAATATGCTATGTAGAGGACTTTAGGAGAAATCTGGGTTCAATGGAGCGTGTTGTCTCATAAAAAATCGAAAATGTTAAAAAAATATAGTTTTCTCGCATTCCATTATCCAAGTACTGCTAACGATGAGTATTAAGGTGGCTATGGAAACAATGCTTTTTTTGACGGAAATGACGGTGACAGATATTTCGATTGTAGAACAGTTAATTGATAGTACAATTGTCAATAATGGGCAGGGGAAAGCCAATTGATAAAAAAATTCGATCAACTATTATTAATTTACATAAATCCGGAAAATCAAACGGCGAAATCGGAATCTTGGTCAGCATATCCAGATACAGTGTTCGAAATATTGTAAAATTGTACAAATCAAACGGTTCAAAAGCCCTGATATGTGAAAGCGTGTGGAGCGTTGAATGTACTCTGGAGTGAGGCTGTTGGAAGACGTGTTTGCAGGTCTACATGTCATTCAGAAGCAGGAAAACTTGACTTTGGTACTTACAAAGTAAGTTTCAGGAGTTCAATCCTAAGGGACAAAAGATAATTCGTTTTTCCCTTCGCGAAGGCAAAAGAAAAACCGTTATTGACCCTAAATCAAAAGCGAAGCAGGTTGAAATGGGCCAGAGACCATCGAAATTGGTATATGGAGAGGTGGAATAGTGTACATTGGAGTGACGAGTCGCGATTTGAAGCTTGTGTCAGTGATAGCCGGAGCAGAGTTATTCACCAGAAAGATGAAACTTATCATCCTGACTGTCTTAAGCGCATCTTCGGTAACGATCTAGGGTTAAATTTCGGCTAGAGGAGTTGGAAAATTACACTTTATCAGCGGCATTGTTAACTCAGATAAATATTTAGACATCCTAGAGGAGTCTTTGTTGCCTACTTTGGAAGAGAGCAGGATTTCTAGAAATGACTTCATTTTTCAGCAAGACGGTGCTGCATGTCATACTTCCGAAAAATCCATGCAATGAATTTTAGACCATGAAATACCGGTTCTAAAATGGGTTTCTAGTAGTACGGACCTTTCGCCTATCGAGACGTTGTGGCATATCATGAAAAAGAGGTTGCGAGCCAATCCTGCCAGGACTGTGCAGGAATTCAAGCAAATGCTCCAAAACATTTGGGATAATTTCACTGCTGAGGAGTGTCATGGTCTAGTAAGTAGTTTGCCGGTAGAATGAGCTATACCTTAGAGCTGAAAATAACAAATTTGAGTTTTTCTTTTTTCAATCCTAATCAGTTCCGATTGTTGTAATCAGTTCCGTTATTTTTGTGCAATATATTTTCAAACTGTTATTTGCAAAATAAAAATTGAGAATTATACCACTATTAGTTTAAATGATCTTAAATACATGCTAATAACTGAAATTTTATCGGGTGGGCCAATTGAAACTGGACTGGGCTCGAGAAAAGTAGTGGTTACTGCCACGCTTTCAACAATAAAACGCTGTTCGAAGATTATTCGTTTTAATTAACCATTCTACCTCTTATTTAAACTTGTATTTGGCCTAAAATGCTTCACATATGCTTAAAAAATCAATAAAATTTGAAATATTCAATAAAAGATTGTATAATGCAAATATCGGAAACCGTTCCTGTATACTAAATATCAAAATCAAATTAATTACAGAAAAAGCTAGGGTTACATTAAACAATGCAATCCTAATTAGGACTTCAAGCACATATTAATGTTAAAATAATTAAATTATTAAAATAATATTAAAATTATAAAAAAAACCACCCCCCCACCATTCAAGAATCAGGTGTGCGAAGACGGATTTGATTCGTCAATTACTCATTTTTATTGGATTTCGTCTTAGAGCAACATTGCTCGTAGGGTGTTTTACAAATTTAACATATTTTGCTGTGATTTAATTTCGTAAATTCAGTGATTAAGTGCTTTATGAACTATTAACGTACTAGGATTTAAGGTAGGAAATAATATGTATGTTGCTTTGCTTTTACATTAGCTCCTTTGCCATTTCTTCTGTATAAGATTTGCATCTTTTCTAAATGGTTCTCATTACATTTAACTAGAGGTATTTCTAATATTTGTAATAGGACAGTTAGGATCTCTTTGATCATAGAAGAATAGGTGTGGATTCTTTGGAATAACCTACTTGTTGAAGCAATTTTCCCACGCTTTTGATAGATTTTCCTAAAACCACCATTCTTTTTCTCAAGTTATTTATTTTTAAATTTCAATCTTAAGCCTTAAAGCAATTTTAGTATGAGCGTAAATTTAATTGATAACATCAACATTTTTCCTTACCTCGAATTTGATAGGCACCCATAGTGCAAATCATTCTCGTTAATATTTTGTTCGGTAAAATCTTCCCAGTGATGTTGTATCTTCTAAAGTAATCAGATTCATTTTGCATTTTAAGTTTTGAATAGTTTTGTGTTGTGTTTGGGTATAAGAAAAGTTTAGAATCTACTGTAGATGCATATAATGAAGTACGTGGAAATGTTGTTGCCGGTTCCAACGTGGTTTGATACAGATAACCGACGCTTTGCATTTATTTAAACAAATTTAGATGATTTTAGCCCCGAAAATTGCTTTTATGCATTGCTCCTGCTTTTATTTACGTTTTGCCTAACCTATTTTGTAATCGTAGAGATAATTTTCGCGTAATTTCCAGTCAGCGATATTGATCTTATAGAGAGGATGCCGATTCCTAGAAAATCCTTCACAAATTCCCTATTTTACCATGCTTGGCTGTTTATTTGAAGAGGTTAGGGCTTTTCGTTTAGATTCCGAACCTTTTTAGTCTTCATATATTTTTCATTGCCCCATTTTCATTTATTTTTATATATTTCATTCAGCAGTAAATTATAATTTAATGAATTTAATTGAGCGATAATTTTATTTTACGTAATCAAACTCGTTTTCTCTTTTCTTGGGCGATTGTTTCGGTATAAAAAAAAATCCTTAATGTTTCTAATCAGATTTAAATAGAGATTTTTCTAAATTTTCTAAAGTTAGATATTTTATGAATTTAATTTTTGATTACCGAAGAGAGCATGTAGATTGCTAGAAAGGCTTACGCGTTGAAGCAATTTTTCACGTTTTCCATAGATTTCCGCATAAAGTCCAGTAAAATCTTAATATTCTCAATCAAAAGAAGTGGTATGAACATAAATTTAATCAACAACATCGACATTTTTAGCAAAAGGTAGATAGTTTATAATTGTCTTTCCCCTTCTTTTTGAATTCGGTTGGTACCCATAATGCAATGCATTTTCGTTGGTCCTTTGTTCGCTAAAATCTTGAATGGCGCTACATCTTCTAAAGTAATATTATTCATTTTGCATTTTGTGTTTTGCATTTTCAATTTGAAAAAGTATTGTGTTGTGTTTGGGCCTAAGAAATGCTGAAATATGTTACAGAACCTACTACAGATGCATACGATGAAGTAAGTGAAAATTTTATTAAAATTAATGCCGCTTCCAACGTGATTTGATACAGACAACGCTTTGCATTTATTTAACCAAATTTAGATGATTTTAGCCCCGAAAATTGCTTTTATGCATTGCTCATGCTTTTATTCACGTTTTGCCTAACCTATTTTGTAATCGTAAAGATAATTTTCCCGTAATTTCCAGTCAGAGATATTGACCTTGGGGGGGATGCCGATTCCTAGAAAATCCTACACGTTAGAGCAATTTTGCCCATATTTTCAATAGATTCTCGCATAATGTTAAATGAAAAATCGATTTTCCTTCCGAAAAGTCGTTTTGAATTCATCAATTTCTCTTAAATTATCAAATATTGCTTTTAATATTAAGGGAAAAATATAACAAAAACGACCATTTTGGGGCGAATGACCACGCGATCACAAGCTCAATTCTAATTGGTCGATTTGATATACTTAGTAAGCGTTGGATTTCTGCAAATTTAATCAAGAATTTTGTTTAAGTGCATTGTGGCGTAATAATAATTTTCTGTGTTTAGCGATGTTTAGCCTTAGGTGAGTGGAAATTTTGGTATTATCCAATTAAATTTGATTCTTGTTGTGGCTTTTTGCGTACCGAACCTTGAAATTTGCCTAGATTTATGCTATACTTTCTTGTTCGCGTAGCTAACCATGTTTTTCAAATTACGTACATAACGCCTTACCGATTAATGCATCACTAGAACATGAAACTATCATTTTTATTCCATTTAGTTACTTGGACTCCTTGTTTCTGTTAATTAATTGTTTGTATTTTAGATTTTGTTTTTAGAATCTCATTTAATGCGTAGCCGTGGTATTTAGCGTTAATTTCTTCTTTGAAATCCGTCATTTTGTGACGCTTTGCTGTTTATTTGAAGACGCTTGGGTTTTTCGTTTACATTTCGAGCTCTTTTAGTCTTCATATATTTCTCTTTGCCATATTTACACTTATTTTTAGGTATTTTATTCAGCAGTAAGTTATAATACAACGAACTAAGTTGGGTGGTACTGTTATTTTACGTAAACAAATTCGTTTTCTTTTTCTTAGGCGATTGTTTCTGTATAAAAAAAAATCTTAATGTTTCTATTCAGATTTAAATAGAGATTCTTCTAAATTTTCTAAAGTTAGATATTTTATGAATTTTCAAGTAATTTCTACTAAGTTATATTAGTTCTTTTTTGATTACCGAAGAGAGCATGTAGATTGCTAGAAAGGCTTACGCGTTGAAGCAATTTTTCACGTTTTCCATAGATTTCCGCATAAAGTCCAGTAAAATCTTAATATTCTCAATCAAAAGAAGTGGTATGAACATAAATTTAATCAACAACATCGACATTTTTAGCATAAGTAGATAGTTTATAATTGTCTTTCCCCCTCTTTTTGAATTCGGTTGGTACCCATAATGCAATGCATTTTCGTTGGTCCTTTGTTCGCTAAAATCTTGAATGGCGCTACATCTTCTAAAGTAATATTACTCATTTTGCATGTTGTGTTTTGCATTTTCAATTTGAAAAAGTTTTGTGCTGTGTTTGGGCCTAAGAAATGCTGAAATATGTTACAGAATCCACTACAGATGCATACGATGAAGTAAGTGAAAATTTTAATGCTGGTTCCAACGTGATTTGATACAGACAGGTAACGCTTTGCATTTATTTAACCAAATTTAGATGATTTTAGCCTCGAAAATTGCTTTTATGCATTGCTCATGCCTTTATTCACGTTTTGCCTAACCTATTTTGTAATCGTAAAGATAATTTTCCCGTAATTTCCAGTCAGGGATATTGACCTTGGAGAGGATGCCGATTCCTAAAAAATCCTACACGTTCGAGCAATTTTGCCCATATTTTCAATAGATTCTCGCATAATGTTAAATGAAAAATCGATTTTCCTTCCGAAAAGTCGTTTAGAATTCATCAATTTCTCTTAAATTATCAAATATTGTTTTTAATATTAAGGGAAAAATATATCAAAAACGGCCATTTTGGGGCAAATGACCACGCGATCACAAGCTCAATTCTAATTGGTCGATTTGATATACTTAGTAAGCCTTGGATTTCTGCAAATTTAATCGAGAATTTTGTTTAAGTGCATTGTGGCGTAATAATAATTTTCTGTGTTTAGCGATGTTTAGCCTTGGGTGAGTGGAAATTTTGGTATTATCCGATTAAATTTGATTCTTGTTGTGGCTTTTTGCGTACCGAACCTTGAAATTTGCCTAGATTTATGCTATACTTTCTTGTTCGCGTAGCTAACCATATTTTTCAAATTACGTACTTAACGCCTTACCCATTAATGCATCATTAGAACATGAAACTATCATTTTTATTCCATTTAGTTACTTGGACTCCTTGTTTCTGTTAATTAAACATTTGTATTTTGGATTTTCTCTTTCGAATTTCATTTAATGCGTAGCCGTGGTATTTAGCGTTAATTCCTTCTTTGAAATCCGCCATTTTTGTGATGCTTGGGTTATTCGTTTAGATTCCGAAACCTTTTAGTCCTCATATATCTTCCTTTGCCTCATTTACACTTATTTTCATGCATTCAATTTAACGTTTCTACCTGCATTTAGACGTATTTTCAAGAAATGTATGCTTTAATGGTATAGAAATGTTTACTTCGATCTTCTTTTGAAAAGTTTACCTTTCAGCATTTGATTTTCGTGTTTTCGACATTTGGTCCTCTTGTTTTGAAACCATATCGGGGATTTAATGACTTTATTTAACCAAATAATTTATTTCCAATTAATCCATTTTGATTCATTGCTCAATATACGAGGTAGTTTACTTATTTAGCTTACGTAATGGATTTATTGCTTCTTCATTATTTTTTCTGTAAATTCTGTCTAAAATAAAGTGAAAAATTAACGTGGTGACATGTATACAGCATTCTATTACTACAATACAAGAAACAAAAATGATTTAAGTAATAAACATACTCGTGTTAGTACCACACAAAAGATGTCTTATCATCAATGCATAAAACTTTACAATACCCTCTCACAAGATATCAAAGACTTAAATGCGAAATCGTTTGAATGTTCTATAAAAAAACTCTTATTACGCTAAAATTTTGACACAAATTATGATTATTTTCAGTACTTTAAATACACTGAAAAAGGAAATTCCGGTACGGATAACCTGCAATTTAATTACCGGTTATTTATACCTCAATCTTCGTCGTAACATGAAATTTCCGGTAGAAAAGTAAATTTCAATGTGAAAATTTAGATCGAATATAACACTTCTACCTTGTATTCCTCGGAAGTAAAAATTTTAAAACTAAAAATTCTCCTGTACTTTTACTTACCTTACCTGATATTTACTGCCGATTGTTACTACCATAATAAAAATTTGCTTGAGACTTATGTACAGGGTTCTTCATTTTATTTTGACCATTACTTATTTCCGTTGCTAATGCACATTCAAAAAAATATTTCAAATGAAAGTTTGAAATTTTTTGAGTTAGAAAGCAAGTCTTATATATTTAATATTATACATATATTTGGAATCAGGCAATGAAGAGCTACTCAAAAATCTGGAGCCAGTTTAAGTTGTGCGATTTGGTCGACATTTTAACAAAATCGAATCAAATGCCGGCTCCAAAATGTTATGAAACTCGAAAACTATTTTCAGCACCATACGCGTGTTTCAAAATTCAACAAATTGGTTTGCTATATTTACATGTTAATTACTTACATCTTCTTATATTAGACCTAACAATATTGTATACTATAACTCGATAAATAAAAGTAACATATTGTGAAACTTTCATTTTTATTGTAAGTTTGCAAGTATACTATGCAACGATGTTTAAACGAGAGAACAAATAGTTCCGTAATTCACATACCATTACAAATTTTATTTCTTTGAAATTTCAAAATCATGTCATAACTCTAAAACTAATATATTTTTAAAGACGAGAATTGATGGTTTATTTTCCCAGATATTGATAACAATTTGATAACAAAATTATTAATTTTATTGTCACATATATTGTATATAAACATTCATAGTCCTTTAGTAAACGTATTCTGTTTATTTTAGTTGATAATTACTTTGAATATATCTACGTATTTACTTATTTTTTAAAGATTTTCATAGAAACTTTCAACTGTTTGATATTTGTTGTTTCTAGCAGAAAGAAAATTGCATTCTTCATTGATATGATTAGCTCGCTGCATAGCTACATACAGGTCTCGCGTTGTAGGATGGCGAGTCCCGGCGCTGCCTGAAGGTACTGACGGGAAAATTCAAGTTTTAATGCAACATGCAGTGGCGTAGCCCGACTTATTTTAGCATAATAAAAAACGACTATAAAATAAAGTGTATTAACAATCTATGTTACAAAAGATTATAAGAAATGCTCTGGCATCATTTTACAAATCTTCATCATCCCCATCATCACTAAAATGGAAGTCGTCTTCACTAGAATCCTCATTTAAATTAATTATTAATTCCCCGGTTCTGACGTCAATTATATATTCACTTTCCATATACTTTTTTTCAATATTTATTACGTGTTTGCACCTTTTTTGCCAGTTTTCAGCCGTGACTGCATTAAATTCTTCTTCGGCTAATTTCCAAGTGTCGTTTATTTTAAATGTAGTATTCCGTTTTCCCACTTTTTGTTTTACTGCTGCCCATATTAATTCAATAGGATTTAAATCCGGAAGATATGGCGGAAGCCTTAAAATAGCGTGGCCGTTTTCTTGAAAAATCTGATCAAATTTGTACTGCACGTGGTTTTTTTTGTGAACTTTTATGATTTCGTAAAGCTGTGGTTTAAGCATTGTGGGTGTAAATGGTATATTTTTTTCTGTCAACCATGATATCATTTCCGCCTTTCGAGAAGTACTGTTGGGTGGACGATTAATTTGAACATTATGGTATGGCGCATTGCCTACTACCACAACAGATCGAGGAGGTAGATTTGGAATTAATTATTCTCGCATCCATTTTTCAAAATTTGTTCGAAAAATCTCAAATTATGTGAATTATTCCACAAACTAAAGTAGATGGATATAGAAAAAATTGAAGAAAGTTGCCATGAATTGAAGAGAGGTATCTAAAATCGCAATAATACCGAGTGACCCATTTTAATCTTAACAGAGTAACATCTTGAGAAATATGAATCCTACGAAAAAGTGTCTGTCATACCATGGATGGCGCTATAATCGGTGAAAATAGGGTAGCTTTATTTTCTCAAATGGAAACCCCTATTCCTTATTACGTATTGCAATTCTACGCTAAAAAGTAAGTATCTCTTGTCTGAAGCATTCTTTTGTTAATTTCGTAGATAGCGCTGTAATCGGTGAAAAAGATTATCTCTATTTCTTTTAATGGAAACGCCCATTTTGCAATGCATTGTATGTATTATAACTCTAGACTACAGACCAAGTAACCTTGGCTTGAAACATAGGTGGTTATTTTTTTAAAGAATTTTTCTAAGAAATATTTTCATATTTTTTAATTAAAAAATTTATTACATTTATTATAACAAAAAGGATTTTATAAAATCAGCAACTCATAAAAACAGAACCTTATAAAGCTGAAATTTTATTGAACCCATAAATTTAAGATTCCATTAAAACAAATAAAGGTAACCTTTTTATTGATTACAGCGCCATCTACGAAATTAACAAAAGAATGTTTCAGACAAAAGTTATTTACTTCTTAGCGCAGAACTGTAACATGTAATAAGGAATAGGGGTTTCCATTTGAGAAAATAAAGCTACCCTATTTTCACCGATTACTTCGCCATCTACGTTGAAACTAGAATCATCATACTATGGTCCCCGATGAGACGAACAAATTCCTTTGTTAAGATTAAAATGGAACACCGGAATATAGGATGTTCTATTAAAAAAAACAAAATTGTATGGTGCGCAGCGCGTAAACTGAACACCTTGTCTCCGAATATTTTTGATTCAAAAACTTTTTTTTTAAATTGCTCAGGAAATGAATTATTTTCGTCCACCCACTAGGCGGACACGCTGTATACAAACATTACTTGTTAATTTAGAATTAGAAACGGTCCCGCACTTAGAACAATTACCATAACCCTTATATTTTTGAAAACTGTTATAAGACCACCTTTCCGTTGTCCTGGTTTTCCCCCTTTTTCACATGAAAGCTTGTTGATGTCCCTATTTCCATGAAAAATAGCATTTATCGAAAGCTTTACTTATTCTACAAATGTTCTCTCTTTCGTTCCAGTGTGTTATTTGTGATTAGTGTGAGGAATCTTGTGAGCAGCCGGGTTGAGATTGCCAGGGCGACTTAGCGCTGGATTAGGGCCTTGTTCCTGTTTCCTAGGGGTAAATTATAACTTCGAAGCAAAAATTTGTTCTATATTGACTTGTTTCTGTTTCTATTTTACAGTGAGTATTGAAGAGACTATAATTTTCGTCGCGGGAGCATCGCTGGATTAGAGCCTTGTTCCTGTATATTTGGGGGTAAGTTCATTATTTAAATTTTAGATGAAAACAATTTGATTTTGACTTGCTTTTCTGTTCTTTTCAGTATGCATTGAAGAGTCACCAGGCGTTGATTGCTGCAGATTGTTGTATTTCCGGCATTATCGAATTTATAGAAGGTAAGAGAATCTTGATGTAAACATTTTCAGTATTTAACCTTTTTCTTTTCAGGAATGAAGAGGGCTGCTGGGCGACAGACAATATCCCCTCTTCTATATCGACGCGTCGCTGGATTAGAGTTATTCGATAGCATTGTCATCAGCGATTATTTGACCTCCACTTGTCCTTAGATTCCCTTTATTTCATATTCCAATGCTCGGTTAGATAGGGTCGCTGATAACGAATCACATTGTCGTGTCCTTTATTCATTGTAAATTCCTCGGTTTCTCCTTTTTTTGTTAGTATACTAGCTTTGGATTCATCCATTGTCATTTTTATTAATCTTATTAAACCTTGGATTTATGCCTTTCACTTTTAAGGCTTGTCCTATTTACTGAATCAAAAGCCTGTTGAAAGTCTGTAAATACCATTTCTATATCTATTCGGTGTGCATTTTCCATAATCTGTTTTATTGTGTGTATAGCATCCGTTGATCGTCTTTGAGTAAATCCACTTCTCGTACTATTTGCTAGTCTTTTTTTTTGCAGAAGGTATTTTGTATGCTACATTTAATAAAGTAATTATTACAATCCCTTTGGTAGCATTTTTTGTGTATTTCAGAATTTGTTCTGTTACCCATTCACTAGGCATTCTTTCTTCTTTCCAGATATTTCTGATGAGTTAGTATATTCGTTTAAGAAACATGTCTCCTCCGTATTTTATTAATTCCCTTTTTAAGTTACCCTTGCCTGGAGCTTTCCCATTACAGCTTTTGCAGGTAATTCCTTTAACTTCTTTCAATGTTAGCTTCTCCATTATAGGTAAATTTTCTTCTTCTATGGGTGCATCTTCCTTATTTATGTATGCCTCATTCAATAATTCTTTAAAGTGCTCTGTTCAAATTTCTTTATACTGATTTTCATCTGCTGCCACTTTACTTCCTCGATTCTGTTGGTTCGTGTATTTTCTTATAGATATTTTTTGTATTTACGTTTATTCTTTCTGACATCTAGCGATGTTATATTTGCATATTTAAAATAATCTTTGAAACAACTTAATGCATCTTCACACGCTCTTTCACAAATTTGTCTTAGTATAAGAAAATCGGAGTCTTTCTCTAAAACACTTTCAAATTTTCGTATTACATGCCAATTTGTTACGCCTTCTACAGCGCATAACTGTGCGTGAACATCATTCACAATTTGAACAGAATCCACTAGCGACATCGAAACGTTTTGTAATTTTTCTATTCCCTCCGCTAGTCCGAAGTAATTGTTGTGAATAGTTTGTAAATCTCTTTTAACCTGACTATCTTGAAATATTTCCTGGCTTTTCTTGATTGCTGCAGCTTCTATCGGATTGGATTTTAAAACTACCTTCTTTGCTTGATCATAATTTTTGTTGTAGTAAAACGCAGCCTGCAACCATGTTCCCCAACGTGTAACAATCGGCTGTGGTGGTTCAGGTAAATCAGGACACAGTTTGTGAAATAGTCGGGTACGTTTCGGGGACTTTAGAAACACTGCCTTTGTACTAGCAGTCAATGCATTTACTAGTGGAAAACATGTAGGAATCGTTTGTGCCGCAAGATTTACAGTATGGATTTTATACTTTACATGTAAGAAGTTACCACTGTGTTCTTTAAGAGATCGGCCCAAAGAACGCATGTTTGTGGCACCACCACTCATAAACATTAAAAGTTGCTTAGTTGAAACTTCAAATTTTGTCAATGATTCACACCATCTTTAAAATCTCATCGGCAGTACAATTTATAACTCTTTTGGAAACAAGTAAGAAGGAGGATGACGGTCGATGTGGTTCTATTGTACGTATCATTACATTAAGCACAGAATGTTTTTCACGATCTGTTGGTTCGTCCACACACAACTACAGTTTTTTATCTTTCAATTCCGTTTTAATTCTTTTTTCTATATGTTCACGAGCAAATGGCACTACATTTCGTATCCATGTTCGACTAGGTAATTTACAGTCCGCATATTTATTCCAGAAGGAGACAAATGCTTCTTTGTCTAGTAAACGAAACAATAGATTACATACATTGCTTTCGATGTGACGTTGACAATGGTTTCTGGACCAACACATTAAAGGGGTTTTACAAACTAGACATTGAATTTTAGCGCCATCAAAAATTAAGTCCGGCATGTCCACTATAAAGTTTTTAACTGTGTCTGCCATTGGTCGTTTTCGCGACGTACCTAACTGCGACATTTTTAAAGCAAACATGAGCGTACAATTACGAAATAAGTTACGACAGCCTACGTATACACAGAACTACTCACATACAGCATCGATTTAGTACTGACGCTGTGAACGCCTGAAATAAATAATCGCCGACTCCGTACCACATATCTACTACATTGACTGTTACCGCTGTTTGCCCAGACTAGTTACATGTGTCCGTATCTTTGTTTACAGTAGATTTGATATTCGTTTTAAGCAAATGGTTTTAAATTTTGTATGTTAATATTGATTTTTTAAGCTTTATTATTTGGTTAATGTTTAATTCATACGTTATTTCATATACCTTAGTTGTAGGTGTGTATTTGTTTAATTTAACTTCAACATTTCATTTTGTTGTCTTTGTAGTTTACACATGTTTTACTTATTGTTAGTTGTAGTTCCCCACACGTTCATTAAGTGGTTCATCTGCGGAAAAACTGTATTATAAATCGGCGTTTTGATGTGGTCCGGTATAAAACTTTTTATTTTGTCTATTTCTGCTATTGCTGCAACATTTTTATATATGAAGTCGTTAGTGTGACCGTCTCATTTCAAATTTTGTTGAATCTTTAGTCCCAAGTGTGTCGTTTTGTTTGTTTGCTTTATTGTTTCTCCTTTATTTTTGTCATGAGTAGGTGCCTTGTGCCTTGTTTGTAAATACCATGCATTCTGTCATTTCTTCATTAATTGTTAATAGGTTATCGTAGCACCGTTTTTCAATTATACCTGGGTCCCTGTCGATTTTTGTCTGCTAGTCCTTCCTGCTTTTGCCCCAGAATATAATACAGGTATGATCTGCGTATGCGTATATATTGCCTTCAATATTTAATTGAAAGATATCGTTTGTTTACATGATGTGTAATGTAGGGGCAAGGTGACCGCCCTATGGGATGCCATACTCTGGGCTTAGTTCATCGCTGAAATGGTTATTTAGTTTGGTTCTTTGCGTTTTTCTTGATACGTTTTTTTTTGTTTTATAGTTGCTATTACCACAAAACGATCAGAGTCTGCACACATTCCTCTTTATGGACGTATGTTTTCTTTTGTTGATTAGCACGTGATTAATTTGTGAGTAATATTTTTGGTCTGGCGAAATCCAAGTTACCTTATGGTGTTTTCTGGGTGTTGGGTCGCATTTGTTCTTGCTGCTACGTTGGATAATCGGTGTCCATTGGTGTTTGTTTTCTCTTGTATAGCCACCTTTTCCACGTAATTTTCTTTACCAATTTGAGCATTGAAATCCCGCAACACAATTATTATGTTTTCCTTTGGTATCTTTTCTATTTCTTTTTCAATTTTTTCTTTATAAATCTTGTCCTTTTCTTCTCCTTTTGCGCTTTTAGTTAGAGCGTATATATTCAGCAACGATATGTATGTATATAAGGGTTTTCCCTTAATCCTCAAATATGCCATGCGTTCATTTATTGGTCTAGATTCCAATACATTTTTTCTTATTGTTCCTAGTATCATGAATGCTACACCATTCCGTCCTTTTATCTCATCCCCTGAGTATCTTATGCTAAAATCATTTTTATCTATACAACTTTGAGCACTTCACCTTATTTTTGGAACTGCAGCTATATCCATCCTATACTTTTTAATACTTTACCTATTTTCTGCATCTTTTCCGAAGTTAATATCGTTCTCATATTCCACTTATCCTTATTGTTTTATGTTTTTAGTTTCTTTATCGATTTGATAATTTTGTCTTACTAGTTCTTTGATTGTGGTTTCTTCGTGGTTTCTTTATTTGTGTCCCACCTTCATTCTTCTCCATCTATGTCAACTTTGTTATATCCAATTTTAATGGTTTTTCCTTTCCTTCCTTCTTGACTTTCAACATTTCTCAATTTCGACTGATTCTTAATTATTATTTCCTTGTCCTTTTCTTCCTGTAGTTCTATTAAACACGTTTTCTCCTCCAGTTTGCGAAGTGTTTTAACATACGCGTCCACTTCTAAGTGGCGTTTTGCCAGTTTTTTCAGTGCTTCTTTTAGCATAACTAGATCTCCAGCACCTATGTGCAATCCATTTAATATCACATTGTTTTTCTTTTTCTTTTCAATCCATTCAATCCATGTTTTATTGTCACCATTTAGTCCTCTTTTAATTTTTGTACGTTCTTTTTTAATTTCTTTATTTTCTTTCTCTAGATTCTCATTCTCTTGAAATACCTCCTCAGTAAGCGATTTCCGTTCTTTTCTTATTTGTTTAACATCGTTTTTTATTGTTTGTTGGTCTTTAATGCTTCTAGTATTTTCTTTTATTTCCTTTTCGATTTTTTCCGTGTCCCCTTTAATGTTTTCCGTTATCGCCTCTAGCATTTTCTTTATCTCATCCATTTTTTTCATGTCTCTTGTTTTTTCTGTATTACAGGAGATCTTATTGTTTTTTTTTTTTACTTTTTCGCCTGGTGTTTCGCATGCAGTTTAGAGTGACCTTACCTGACTTTGAGTTTATTTAGTTTCTTTTTTCTTTTATTTTTAGTGCTTTAAATTCAAAATTGATAACTCCCAAGTCCTGACCTGTCTCTGGTCAGAACGCGGTCAATATATATATATATTTTATACACTTGCAGATAAGAAATCCAGTCAGGATTCTTTTCATCCGTCTAATACAGGTTTTCCCAAAAATACTATCTTATTTACAGAGTTTCTTTTATGGTTTCAAACTTGTTCAGCTTATATTTTAGCACGTATCACTTCCATATACTATGAAAATAAAACTTTAGGGAAATTTTCGTTTTTATCGCATCGATATTTACCGCGTCTTACTTCAGAGAAAGCAGGACCGAACCTCCTATATTCCTATATTTCAGAGGTAAATCTTTAGGTAATTTTTAGTGTGACTTTATTTTAATTGTTATTTTCCTGCTTTACAGCGAGTATTGAAGCACTCCTCTTTATTTGGCGCCGAATTCCTGAGTATGTTGGACCATCTTTTCATAAAATTTCCATGAAGGTAACCAGAGTCGGAAATTGAGGAACATCTGCAGTATTTTACAGTTTCGTTCCTTTTACTCTAATAGGAGTGGAGAGCAGCCGGGGTGGTCGATGCTCCCTCTAAACCTTTTCGCAACACTTGATTAGTGCCTTGACTTGGAGACCTTGCTCCTGGACTTGAAGAGGTGAATTATATTCAGGAGTCCCTTGGATATTTGATACTGCTCAACGCCTCTTCTTGACGAAGGAATCCAAGAAGGTGGTGAAAATGATCAAGGCAACTGGGGTCGTGTGATAAGGTGAACAGAAAAGTGCTTGCAAATTAAACGAAAGTAAGCAAGCTAGATGCTGTTTTTGGTCACTGCTATGTTCAAGTTTTCAGGATACATGTGTCTATCCTCGCAAGTCCAGCTCGTATCGAAGCGATTAATTTCTGCACACTGTTGGATTACAGCCCGCATCAAATTCAAATAAGGTAAGAACATCTTGACATAAATTTTACCATTTTCATAACCTAATCATTTTGTTTCTCTTGTTTTCAGGAATGGTGGGAGACTATATTCCTTCTTCCAAGCAAGAATAAGTGATTGGAGGTACTTCTATTGAGTTGCGTATTGTCTGCTCATAATCATATTTAGAATTTGTATGGTTTTTTCTAGCTTTCACTCCTTTTATTATTTGTTGTTCCAATAACGTTGTGCTTGCTGGCAGTCTCTCCCTTAGAGTTATATTTAGCGTTGTTTGAGCTGGTGATATGCCCATTGCTTTAATTGTTGGAGTATCTCTATACGCTAATATCTCAAATGCCATAGAATGTTCTTAGCAGTTTGAACCGCTTGCTCAGCCATCCCATTCGATTGCGGGTATATTGGGCTTGAGGTGGTAGATATAATACCCTGGTCCCTTTTGAATTTCAAAAATTCGTAGCAATTAAGTGGCGTATTGTCAGAGACCATTTCTTCAGGTACTCCACCTCGAACGAAAATTTCTTTGAGTTTCATTATCAATTCTGAAATAGTTTTTCTTTGCCAGTATACTATATGAAACAGTTCACTAAAACTCTTACCACAACATTTAATTCGTACTGGACGCACGTTTCGATAGCCAAGCTATCATCATCAGCAGCAAGACTGAACTCGTATAGAGAAGTTCCATCCCCTTCCGCTTTCATTCTCGCTAATTCTCTCTTTTTCTGGCGAAATAGCCAAATGTTCCGCAACACTATGTACAATAACTTCTAATTCAGCATCATCTGATACAGGATCCCTCAAAAAAGCTCTGGATAACGTATCGGCTATATGCACGTCCTTTCCAGGCACCTAAACAATGTCATACTCACATCTCAGTAACTTCAATAACATTCTTTGTCGCCTTGCTGTTGTTATTGCAGTATCTTTCTTTGACATTGCTATTAAGGGCTTAGTAATTTGATTATTCTGTAAGAGAGTTTGTATTATTATATCTTCTTTCGGGTTGAAATATCACAGTAGAGGCGTTTAAAAAATTTCTTTAATTCCTTGAATGCTTCTTTATGCAGGTCTTGCCAATGCAAAGTAATAACTTCTTTTACTAACTCTCTTAGCGGAGCATTTATTATTGACATGTTTGATATAAATTGATTAAGAAAATTAACCATGCCCTAAAATCTACGCACTTCCCCCTTACCTCTAGATTCCTCCATCTCAACAATTGCTTTTAATTTGTCGTTATATGCTTTTATTTTGGACCTTTTATCTTCACATTATCCCTTGCTGCTTCTTCCATTACTTCTCTTATTATTCTGTCATGCTCCTCTTCATCTCCTGCTGCAATATGAACATCCGAACATCCTGTATATGACCAAATGCGTTAAATACATATTTTTGAAACACTTAGGGTGCCGACTTAATTCCAAATGGCTGTTAGAATCATAAAATGTTGACGCTCGATTGCCACGTTTAGCTCCTTTGGATCCAAGCACAGCTTCAATTCTCTCGACATCTTTTCTACTATAACTAATCTGTTAACCTAATCTGCTGCATTATCAAGCTTTTCAATAATTCTTCGGTTTTGTAAATCTTCTAACCTACCCTTTAATGTCGGTTGTAGGGACAATTTACATATCTTAGCTCACTCACCTTCACGTATGCTTTCCTGGATTATTCTTGCTTGCACTTTCTCTTCTGTTAATGTTTAGTTTTTCACGTGCGATTGAAAAATGACTTCTTCCCTTACACTTCAAACAAATTTTGCCAAATGCCGGACAGTTTCTTACTTCATGACTTCTACGACACTTACCGTTATTTTCCATTTTCTTCGACTTCACTGTCACTGACACCCCTGGCAACAATTATGTGAATGGTATTTTTCCTCTTCGTAAGAATCCGGAAGGCTTATTCATATCTTCTTCTGTCCCAGCGCCTCTTCTTGACGAAGGAACCCAAGAAGGTGGTGAAAATGACCCAGCAAACTGAGGTCGTGTGATAAGGCGGACAGAAGACCCATCTGATATAAAGTGAACTAAAAGTAAGTAAACTAGAAAAGA